>CM051242.1:162367359-162967359 GCA_027917425.1 Gastrophryne carolinensis | reverse complement strand
AACATTTGCACTTATTCTCATAGAAATCAGGCCTGATAAAGACACTTTTGCTGTGCATGCTCTCTGGTTTTTGTGGCACTGGCATCCCATTCTGTGACTAAAGCAGCCTCTATTTAATAGCATAATAAACATTTGCACTTATTCTCATAGAAATCAGGCCTGATAAAGACACTTTTGCTGTGCATGCTCTCTGGTTTTTGTGGCACTGGCATCCCATTCTGTGACTAAAGCAGCCTCTATTTAATAGCATAATAAACATTTGCACTTATTCTCATAGAAATCAGGCCTGATAAAGACACTTTTGCTGTGCATGCTCTCTGGTTTTTGTGGCACTGGCATCCCATTCTGTGACTAAAGCAGCCTCTATTTAATAGCATAATAAACATTTGCACTTATTCTCATAGAAATCAGGCCTGATAAAGACACTTTTGCTGTGCATGCTCTCTGGTTTTTGTGGCACTGGCATCCCATTCTGTGACTAAAGCAGCCTCTATTTAATAGCATAATAAACATTTGCACTTATTCTCATAGAAATCAGGCCTGATAAAGACACTTTTGCTGTGCATGCTCTCTGGTTTTTGTGGCACTGGCATCCCATTCTGTGACTAAAGCAGCCTCTATTTAATAGCATAATAAACATTTGCACTTATTCTCATAGAAATCAGGCCTGATAAAGACACTTTTGCTGTGCATGCTCTCTGGTTTTTGTGGCACTGGCATCCCATTCTGTGACTAAAGCAGCCTCTATTTAATAGCATAATAAACATTTGCACTTATTCTCATAGAAATCAGGCCTGATAAAGACACTTTTGCTGTGCATGCTCTCTGGTTTTTGTGGCACTGGCATCCCATTCTGTGACTAAAGCAGCCTCTATTTAATAGCATAATAAACATTTGCACTTATTCTCATAGAAATCAGGCCTGATAAAGACACTTTTGCTGTGCATGCTCTCTGGTTTTTGTGGCACTGGCATCCCATTCTGTGACTAAAGCAGCCTCTATTTAATAGCATAATAAACATTTGCACTTATTCTCATAGAAATCAGGCCTGATAAAGACACTTTTGCTGTGCATGCTCTCTGGTTTTTGTGGCACTGGCATCCCATTCTGTGACTAAAGCAGCCTCTATTTAATAGCATAATAAACATTTGCACTTATTCTCATAGAAATCAGGCCTGATAAAGACACTTTTGCTGTGCATGCTCTCTGGTTTTTGTGGCACTGGCATCCCATTCTGTGACTAAAGCAGCCTCTATTTAATAGCATAATAAACATTTGCACTTATTCTCATAGAAATCAGGCCTGATAAAGACACTTTTGCTGTGCATGCTCTCTGGTTTTTGTGGCACTGGCATCCCATTCTGTGACTAAAGCAGCCTCTATTTAATAGCATAATAAACATTTGCACTTATTCTCATAGAAATCAGGCCTGATAAAGACACTTTTGCTGTGCATGCTCTCTGGTTTTTGTGGCACTGGCATCCCATTCTGTGACTAAAGCAGCCTCTATTTAATAGCATAATAAACATTTGCACTTATTCTCATAGAAATCAGGCCTGATAAAGACACTTTTGCTGTGCATGCTCTCTGGTTTTTGTGGCACTGGCATCCCATTCTGTGACTAAAGCAGCCTCTATTTAATAGCATAATAAACATTTGCACTTATTCTCATAGAAATCAGGCCTGATAAAGACACTTTTGCTGTGCATGCTCTCTGGTTTTTGTGGCACTGGCATCCCATTCTGTGACTAAAGCAGCCTCTATTTAATAGCATAATAAACATTTGCACTTATTCTCATAGAAATCAGGCCTGATAAAGACACTTTTGCTGTGCATGCTCTCTGGTTTTTGTGGCACTGGCATCCCATTCTGTGACTAAAGCAGCCTCTATTTAATAGCATAATAAACATTTGCACTTATTCTCATAGAAATCAGGCCTGATAAAGACACTTTTGCTGTGCATGCTCTCTGGTTTTTGTGGCACTGGCATCCCATTCTGTGACTAAAGCAGCCTCTATTTAATAGCATAATAAACATTTGCACTTATTCTCATAGAAATCAGGCCTGATAAAGACACTTTTGCTGTGCATGCTCTCTGGTTTTTGTGGCACTGGCATCCCATTCTGTGACTAAAGCAGCCTCTATTTAATAGCATAATAAACATTTGCACTTATTCTCATAGAAATCAGGCCTGATAAAGACACTTTTGCTGTGCATGCTCTCTGGTTTTTGTGGCACTGGCATCCCATTCTGTGACTAAAGCAGCCTCTATTTAATAGCATAATAAACATTTGCACTTATTCTCATAGAAATCAGGCCTGATAAAGACACTTTTGCTGGCCAAAGCCCTACTGGACCCTGCCAGGTCGATTCCTGCCCGGGGCATCCCATTCTGTGACTACAGCAGCCTCTGTTTAAGACCATATAAGCATTTGCTCTTATCATATTTGAAATTAGCCTGATAAAGACACTTTTGCTGGCCAAAGCCCTACTGGACCCTGCCAGGTCCATTCCTGCCCAGGGCATCCCATTCTGTGACTAAAGCAGCCTCTGTTTAAGACCATATAAGCATTTGCTCTTATTATATTTATATTATAAGACACTTTTGCTGGGCATAGGCTTACTGCTGCCTGCCAGGTGCACTTCTGTTGAGGCATCCCATTCTGTAACATAGCATACCCCTCTTTATTTACACTAAGCAGCTCTCTTATTTACACTAAGCAGGCCTGTTGGAGGCTGAGTGTTACTGCTCACTTTTGGTGTGCATTATATTCTGTTTTATATAGACCCACTGCTGCCTGGGGGTTCTTAAAATATCACCTACTACCACGCCAGTTAGACTATGTCGGGCAGACAAGTGCCTGGAAGTGAAAAGAGGAGTGGCAGAGGCCAAGATTCCGCAGGCAGAGCTCGCATCAGACTGGGGGCCAGTAGCAGCAGGAGTCACGCTGAGAGACCTAATCTGCCAGTATCTGCTAGCGGTCGGGTCTCCACCAGTAACGCATCTGCCGTGGTAGATTGGCTGACGCGCTCATCAACAACATCATCACAACTTACATCTGAGACCCCCAGTCTAGGGTCGGTAGGTTCCTCTGACACAACCCTGAGTTGGCATGCCCCGAGAGCAGTCCCTGTCCTCCCATTGCCTCTGTCCTACGCCGTTCCCTCCCCCAGCGACGTATCCTATGCTTTGGGTTCAGCTCCACTCTTTAGTGAGGAGGACGATCAGATACAGGAGGACAGTCAGCAGCTACTGCCCAGCCAAGAAATGGAGGTGGCTTCTTTAGCTAGGCAGACAAATAGTGATGTGGACAGTGTCGTGGGTGCTGCGAGCGTTCCAGCTCCTGCGCCAGACACTGTTGACGAATCCACGAACATCAGTGACGTACAGCCACAACCCGGTGATGATGATGATGATGACGATGAAGCCGATCGCACTTGGGAGCCGGGTGATGAAGGGGCTTCATCGTCATCATCAGGAGAAGAGGGGCGCAGGTTGCCCCGGAGTCAGCAGCTGAGGCAGCAAGGTGGTAGCAGTCAGCATGGGGGCACAATTCCAAAGGCTGGAGCCGGCCGGGGCCGGGGCCGGGGTAGAGCACCTGCTGTGCGGCAGTCTACCTTATCGGGAGGTAGTGGAGCAGGGGTTCCTGGAGTTGGCAACAGCAGCAGTGAATCAGTGAGGCCAGGGGGTGGGAAAAGTAGCTACTCGGCAGTGTGGCAGTTTTTCCTGAGGCATCCGCAGGAGGGTAACATGGCCACATGCAAGATATGTAGGCAAAAGGTGAAGCGTGGCCAGGGTCCAAATGTTGGCACCACGGCCCTGCGTCAACATATGATGCGTCACCATAAAACGACCTGGGAGAACCGAGGCTCCCAAGGGGTGGTCCAGTCTGCTTCCTCACCAAGTGAGCTCCCAATTTCTGCCAGCCAAGGCTCCAGCACCTCAGCCGAAGGCAGCTGTGCGTCACACCCATCCTCTGTCGCTCCTGCTCCTCCTCCTCCTCCTCCAAGTCATGCATCCCGCCAGCAATCCATCAGCGAAGCCATGTCCAAGAGACAGCAGTATGCGCCCACTCATCCTACGGCGCAGAAGCTGAATGTGCTCCTGTCCAAGTTGCTGGTGCTGCAGTCGCTCCCTTTTCAGGTGGTGGAATCTGCACCTTTCAGAGAACTGATGGCTTGTGCCGAGCCGAGGTGGAGAGTCCCAAGCCGTCATTTCTTTGCCAAGAAGGCAGTACCAGCGCTGCACACTTTTGTTGAACAGAAGGTGGGCCAGTCCTTGAGCCTGTCGGTGTGTAGCAAAATACATGGCAGCGCCGACATCTGGAGCTGTAACTACGGTCAGGGGCAGTACATGTCGTTTACGGCCCACTGGGTGAATGTGGTCCCTTTGCAGCAGCAACTTGGACAGGTCACGCCGCTTCGGCCTCCGCGCTCTCTGCCCATTGGGCCTGTGACACCGTGCGACTCGGCCTCCTCATCCTCCGCCATCTCCTCACCCTCCACTGTAGGCTCAAGTCTCAGTGCCCCTCCAGTCTACCATGTGTGCAGGGCACGGAGGTGTCACGCAGTGCTTCACATGGTTTGTCTTGGCGAACGGAGTCACACAGGGGAGGAACTGCTTAAATGTATTCATCAGGAAATCCAAACATGGCTTACTCCGAGAAAACTTAAAATGGGAATCATGGTTACCGACAATGGGAAGAACATTTTGTCTGCGCTGCGCCAAGGAAGCCTGACCCATGCCCCCTGCATGGCTCACGTCTTCAATCTGGTTGTCAAGCGGTTTCTGAAGTGTTCCCCCCATCTGCAGGACATCCTAACAACTTCACGGAAACTTTGCATGCACTTCAGCCACTCCTACACCGCCAAACACACCCTTCTTGAGCTACAGCGTCAGAATGGTATCCCCCAACATAGTCTGATTTGCGATGTTTCCACCCGTTGGAATTCCACCCTTCACATGTTGGACCGATTATATGAACAGAGAAAAGCCATCACGGATTTCCTGATGATCCAAGCAGATAGGGGGACTCCCCTGTGTAACTTCAATGTCAACCAGTGGCAGCTCATACGTGACACCTGCCGTTTGCTCAGGCCCTTTGAGGAAGCCACTTTATTTGTCAGTCGGCAGGATTACGGGATGAACGACGTGATTCCACTGCTTCATGTACTACAGCACATGTTGGAAACCATGGCTGGTCAGGGCACTGGAGACATGGCGTTTACATCTTACGGCCACATGAACCCCCTTGGAGCTGAACTGGAGGAGGAGGAGGAGGAAGAGGAGGAGGAGGAGTTGCCCAGCGAAACACAGTTTAGGCTTGGCGAAATGGCTGGTTTATCTAGTCAGCGGACAGGAGAGGAGGAGCAGGAGCAGCCAGAGGAGCTAGAGGTTTTTGAGGAAGGAGAGACAGAGGACCCGGGCACACCGTGGCAGTATGCAGTGGAGATGGAGACAGGTAGTCCATCCGAGTCACTTGCGCAAATGGCACGAAGCATGCTCACATGCTTGCGTAGTGACCCCAGAATTGTTTCCATCTGTCGGCGGGATGACTTCTGGCTGTCCACCTTATTGGACCCTCGCTTCCGGCACAAAATGGGGGCATTTTTTAAACCCACCGAGAGGGAGGACAAACTCAACTACTACAAAGACATTCTACGTAGGCAGTTGGCCGATGCCTATCTGCGCCATGGTCCATACTCTCGCAGGTCTGACTCGAGGGGACCTCTGCGCTCACCTTCCACTGCCATGGCCGCTGGGGGGGTTGGCAGCAGCAGCAGCAGAAGCTCCATCAGCAGCAGCAGCCTCAGTCTTCAGTCGCTAATGAGTAGCTTTCTACACCCGCATAGTGAGGCTACTCATGAGCAGCAGGAAGACCTGGAGCAGGACCTGAACCAGCAGGTCATGTCATACTTTGACATGACCATGCCAACACACCTTGAGGATCCGCTGGACTTCTGGGCAGCCAAACTTGATTTGTGGCCGCAACTAGCAGAGTTTGCCCTGGAAAAGCTGTCCTGCCCGGCAAGTAGCGTGCCATCTGAGCGGGTGTTTAGTGCGGCGGGGGCCATAGTTACGGCGAGGAGAACTCGTCTGTCAACTAAAAATGTGGAGAGACTCACCTTTGTCAAAATGAATCAGGGATGGATCAGCCAGGATTTCCACCCACCAATGCCTGATGCATGCGACTAGATTCAGCATGGTGCCACGTTTTACACTTTACAAATGGTGCAAAACATATTTATGTCTTTAGGCCATTTTTTGGGCTCCTGCTGCTGCTACTGCCAACTTCTGCCAACTCCAGGGTGTGATTCATCCAATTTTTGGGCTCCTGAAGCCAACTCCAGTGTATATTTGGGCTCCTGCTGCTACTACTGTCAACTCCTGCCAACTCCAGGGTGTGATTCATCCAATTTTTGGGCTCCTGAAGCCAACTCCAGTGTATATTTGGGCTCCTGCTGCTGCTGCTGCTGCCAACTTCTGCCAACTCCAGGGTGTGATTCATCCAATTTTTGGGCTCCTGAAGCCAACTCCAGTGTATATTTGGGCTCCTGCTGCTGCTACTGTCAACTCCTGCCAACTCCAGGGTGTGATTCATCCAATTTTTGGGCTCCTGAGGCCAACTCCAGTGTATATTTGGGCTCCTGCTGCTGCTACTGTCAACTCCTGCCAACTCCAGGGTGTGATTCATCCAATTTTTGGGCTCCTGAAGCCAACTCCAGTGTATATTTGGGCTCCTGCTGCTGCTACTGCCAACTTCTGCCAACTCCAGGGTGTGATTCATCCAATTTTTGGGCTCCTGAAGCCAACTCCAGTGTATATTTGGGCTCCTGCTGCTGCTACTGCCAACTTCTGCCAACTCCAGGGTGTGATTCATCCAATTTTTGGGCTCCTGAAGCCAACTCCAGTGTATATTTGGGCTCCTGCTGCTGCTGCTGCTGCCAACTTCTGCCAACTCCAGGGTGTGATTCATCCAATTTTTGGGCTCCTGAAGCCAACTCCAGTGTATATTTGGGCTCCTGCTGCTGCTACTGTCAACTCCTGCCAACTCCAGGGTGTGATTCATCCAATTTTTGGGCTCCTGAGGCCAACTCCAGTGTATATTTGGGCTCCTGCTGCTGCTACTGTCAACTCCTGCCAACTCCAGGGTGTGATTCATCCAATTTTTGGGCTCCTGAAGCCAACTCCAGTGTATATTTGGGCTCCTGCTGCTGCTACTGCCAACTTCTGCCAACTCCAGGGTGTGATTCATCCAATTTTTGGGCTCCTGAGGCCAACTCCAGTGTATATTTGGGCTCCTGCTGCTGCTGCTGCCAACTTCTGCCAACTCCAGGGTGTGATTCATCCAATTTTTGGGCTCCTGAAGCCAACTCCAGTGTATATTTGGGCTCCTGCTGCTACTACTGTCAACTCCTGCCAACTCCAGGGTGTGATTCATCCAATTTTTGGGCTCCTGAAGCCAACTCCAGTGTATATTTGGGCTCCTGCTGCTGCTGCTGCTGCCAACTTCTGCCAACTCCAGGGTGTGATTCATCCAATTTTTGGGCTCCTGAAGCCAACTCCAGTGTATATTTGGGCTCCTGCTGCTGCTACTGTCAACTCCTGCCAACTCCAGGGTGTGATTCATCCAATTTTTGGGCTCCTGAGGCCAACTCCAGTGTATATTTGGGCTCCTGCTGCTGCTACTGTCAACTCCTGCCAACTCCAGGGTGTGATTCATCCAATTTTTGGGCTCCTGAAGCCAACTCCAGTGTATATTTGGGCTCCTGCTGCTGCTACTGCCAACTTCTGCCAACTCCAGGGTGTGATTCATCCAATTTTTGGGCTCCTGAAGCCAACTCCAGTGTATATTTGGGCTCCTGCTGCTACTACTGCCAACTTCTGCCAACTCCAGGGTGTGATTCATCCAATTTTTGGGCTCCTGAGGCCAACTCCAGTGTATATTTGGGCTCCTGCTGCTGCTGCTGCCAACTTCTGCCAACTCCAGGGTGTGATTCATCCAATTTTTGGGCTCCTGAAGCCAACTCCAGTGTATATTTGGGCTCCTGCTGCTGCTGCTGCTGCCAACTTCTGCCAACTCCAGGGTGTGATTCATCCAATTTTTGGGCTCCTGAAGCCAACTCCAGTGTATATTTGGGCTCCTGCTGCTACTACTGCCAACTTCTGCCAACTCCAGGGTGTGATTCATCCAATTTTTGGGCTCCTGAGGCCAACTCCAGTGTATATTTGGGCTCCTGCTGCTGCTGCTGCCAACTTCTGCCAACTCCAGGGTGTGATTCATCCAATTTTTGGGCTCCTGAAGCCAACTCCAGTGTATATTTGGGCTCCTGCTGCTACTACTGTCAACTCCTGCCAACTCCAGGGTGTGATTCATCCAATTTTTGGGCTCCTGAGGCCAACTCCAGTGTATATTTGGGCTCCTGCTGCTGCTGCTGCCAACTTCTGCCAACTCCAGGGTGTGATTCATCCAATTTTTGGGCTCCTGAGGCCAACTCCAGTGTATATTTGGGCTCCTGCTCCTGCTGCTGCCAACTTCTGCCAACTCCAGGGTGTGATTCATCCAATTTTTGGGCTCCTGAAGCCAACTCCAGTGTATATTTGGGCTCCTGCTGCTGCTGCCAACTTCTGCCAACTCCAGGGTGTGATTCATCCAATTTTTGGGCTCCTGAGGCCAACTCCAGTGTATATTTGGGCTCCTTCTGCCCCTCATAGTGATGCCACTTCAACTCTCTGCAATTGTGCCGCTCTGCGATTCTATTAGCGATGCCTCTGATCTGCATGTGATATTTCTTCAAAGTATTATTTAACAAACCCAGCACGCATCCTGTGCGTGTTACAGCAAGGCTGAATGGTTTACAACCCTATTGAGGCTGTAGGAGGCTCAGAAATAGCCGTTTTTAATAGCGATTCGTCGCGAATTTATTCGGGTCGAAACGATTTTTGTCGGAAAATTCGGCGAATCAGTCGAATCGAATTTTTCAAAAGTTCGCTCATCTCTAGCTACCTCCAATACTGTTTTGGGTCGATTCAAAGAAACATGTTACAGGTTTGATTTTGGTGCCGATCATCCTATTTTTCCCGAATGCTCGTGCGTTCGTATGAACTTGCGAGTGATTCTATAAGCTAATACGTTTCTATCCTAAAATTTACGTCCGTTCGTATGGCAGTTCGCGAATCAGACCTATGTCAGTTTCCATCCTGAATTTTCCGTTTCATTTCTCAGGTTGCAACATTGGTTTTGCCCTTTTTCCTTTTTTGTCTGGACGTAAATCCTTCTGATCTTTCGCCTGCGCACTACAAACTTACCTCATTAAAGCGCATTCTAAATATTTGTTTTTTTATTTTTCTTTATTTCATTCATTTTGTAGTAACCAACCATTAATGAATGCATTTGCATAAGTAAATCTTACTTTGTTTAATTTTTAGTTAACTTGCATTTTCTACTTGTGGATTTAATTTTAATATTTTGGCTTCAAATGGTACAACTTAAAATTTTTGGTGTGGTTACCCACACCCTCTCCATACAGATTGCTCTCAAAAATTAAAAAACACCCAGCAACTTCTGCATGTTATGAGCCTAGAAACAGCCAAGATGGCGGGTCAGGTATTATCGGGCAGCCTGCAAACAGAAAGGCTGTGACTGTGTTGCTCTGCATTCTTTGATTTCTGACCTTTCCGTGCCCCCAGCTCTGCTGTGTCTGTGCAAAATACAGCAGTAACCCACATCCTGCACTTTATCCCGCTCTCCTCTCCTCAGTAAGTGTGATGCATCTGACCAAAGATGAGCTAAAATAATTAAACAAAGCAAAGGTAAACAACTACACCAATAAATTCAAATTAAAAATATTATTCTAGTACATCAATTTAAAAATAAATAACAAAGGACATAAGTTTCTTTAATTAACGCAAATATATGGATGTATTGCAAAATAAAGGTTTACATGCAAAGGACTAATTAAGGTCCACATTAAAATGCTTTTATAAGGCATACATGAAATGTATTGAATCAGGTATGCATTGCCATACAATTTATGGCCTCGGCCATGCTGATACATGCAGTTCATTGGAGCTCAAGACGCGCAGACTCCTCCACATAGCCAAAAAACCTGATCAAGAACAGCAATACGACTGCTAAAAGGTGTCGGCAGTGGCTTTCTTTTAAAACGGATTTAGAGGTTGGAAAACTGCTCTCTGAATCACACGTAAACACATCCGATTATCCTAAGTTTTAGGTTTTGATCCTAAGTTTTAGGTTTTGATCCTAAGTTTTAGGATTTGATCCTACAATTTAGGAACGAACTTCCGATGATCGTAAGAGCATATACGAAATCGTACGTAGGCTCGTGCGAGTCGGAAATGGCCAAAAAAACAGGAAAAAATGACAAACACCCACCCAAACTTAGGATTCTAGATCCGAAATCAGTTAACTTTTGCTCTTTGAATCGAGGGGTTTATGTATGAGCCTCAATGCAGCCGCGTTTTACACACCGTCTCCTCGGCCGCAGGACACGGGAACGCTCGTTACTCTTGCTGCTCTCTCGGGGCCAGCACTGAGAGGCGTCATCGCGTACCTACTGAGAGGAAGAGCAGCAAGAGTAACGAGCGTTCCCGTGTCCTGCGGCCGAGGAGAGGGTGTGTAAAATGCGGCTGCATTGAGGCTCAGACATAAACCGTATTGGAGGTAGCATATATAAGAGCATAAGAGGTTTTTACAGCGCACCTTCCACTACTGTCTTTGAAGTTTTGACTTGGAGTCTTAAAGGCGTGTATATATGTAATTGCCGGTAAGCCTAATAAATGAGGGCAGGTGCTCTTAATTTTTAAGGATATCACGCTATGTGCTTTTATTTGTTTGTCCCTATGTGATTCGGCTTTTGGAGTGGAGGACCAATAAGGAGTTTTGAACATCAAGGAGGACCTAAATTTATTATGATTACACAGCTATATCCTATATTGATTGGAAAGTAGATATAAGATAAGTTTTTCACACCTTAAAGAGGATCTAAACCATATTGCAAGCTATATCTGTCTATCTGGTACGTCATTTATTATGTGGTGACGGGAGCCTGCACGAGTTATTATGATTTGACATTCACATAGGAGGTGGATACGGTTTCAAATGCTGCAAAGATTTTGTATTTAATTTGAAGGCGTCAGAGTTTGTTTGGTGTTTTGACACTAATATATAAAAAAACATTTGAGAAGTATCTGCAGACTGAACCAACACAGTCCGTTCTACTCCAGCGTGGACATTTATTTATAATTCATCATTTTATTCTGGTTACATATAATATATAAAAAAATAAGTGTGTAAGCGCGGTGTTTGAAGCGGTTTCTTCATCTTCTGTAAATTGATACTGTGCAACAGCTCACAGCTAGTCTCTACATTGCTGGGTTAATGCAGCTTACATTTATGACAGTAGATGACTCTGTTACATATATCCACTGTATGTGTAGTCTCTGTTGTACATTCTCCGCTGCATGTTGTGTTTCCTGTACATTGGGTGATAGCTCTGACTTATTTTCCTGTCTATGTTATCCACCATGTAAAATGACCTTCTCTTGCTGCACTCATGTTTCAGTAAAGCCAGTTCCTGTTACACCACAAATGCTTATCTGGATTTGACTCCAATGCACCCAACACTTACACTCTGCAATAGGCTAAGGGCCTAATGATCAGTTGAAGCCCCAGAGACCAGTTGAAGCCCAGAACGGGAGACAGCGCAGACGATGCAAAAATCAAGAAGCTTACACATGGACATCTCCCTAAAGTGGAAAAGCTATAATCCAGAGATGATTTGAGGTTGTCAGTACAGAGAGGCCACAAGGTCAATAATCAGGACTGGGACAGGAAAAACAGACAGGCACAGGCCACCATGAGCTTACTAGTAGAAGATCATCAGCTTATTCACATCTGCAGTGAGAATACAGCAAAAAGCAAGTGGGATGTACTGAAAAGACTGCATGAGAGATCCTGTTTAAACAGAATGTTGTTTCTGCTGAAGAAACTTTACAAAATGAGGCTTAGCAGAAAGCAGGGCATTCAGAAGCATATAAATGCCATGCTGGAAGTGATCGCTCAACGCAGATCAGTAGGTGACAATATATCAGTCACGCCGCAGCCATCTTTTTTGTGCTTACTCGATACATACACTGCACTGATGAATGAGCTGCAGACAAGGCCTGAGACAGATCTGACCCTGGCATTTGTAAAGACCAGGCTCATAGATGATTATCAGCAAAGAAAGGAGTTGCACATGACTCCACAGAAACCGACACCAGAACAGCTCTTAAAGCTACAGACACAAGATACACAGGAAGAACGCCAGGGTGTGCTTTAGATGCTACAAACAGGGACACATAAACTGAGACTGTACTATATGGAAAGCAGAGCAAATAAGTCCCTTTTATACTAAACAGAACATCAAAGCCACAATTACTGAGGCATGTGAAGAGAATTGGAATGCCACATTTAAACCTGACTTGGGAGCAACCAGTCACATGAAAAGTGACAGCCGTTTTTTTTCAGGACATGATCTAAAAGAGACTATGTACCTTGCAGATAGGAGCCATGCCAGTAAAAGATGTTCCTGATCTAGAAGGAGGGCTCTTATTTGTGAAGTGACAGCCAAAGGTCTCGCTGTAAAATTCCAAGGTGGCAAGTGTTCTATCCTGGATGGCAAGCGGACCATAGCAAGTGCCAAGCTGGATAATCATTTGTATCACTTCAAAACAGTAAAGGAAAAGGTGAGACTATGCACCTATAAACACAATGACTGTATACATATGTGACACAGGTGTTTAGGTCATAGACACCCAGAATGCATATAAGAACTACAAAATAGGAGCTAACAGTATCGCCTTGTCTAGTTACTGTTAAGTGTTGCTTCAAATCCAAAGCTACAAAAGCAACACTTCCTAAAGTAATTCAGAATAGAGCTTCAAGATCACTTTACCTAGTTCACAGTGATGTATGTGGTCCCCAAAATCCACCTACACCAGTAAATGGATAAAGGCTGCCAAGGAAGAGATAATATCCATGCATGACACCAAAACATGAAAACTTACTAAACTACCACTTGGAAGGGGGGCCATAGTCTGTAAATTGACTTTTAAAGTGAAGTACAATGCAGATGGCACAGTGGAGCCATACAAAGCAAGATTCATAGCCAAGGGATACTCTCAAAAATATGGAGAGGACTATGATGAGATTTTTGCTCCAGTAGCCAAACATGCTACAATAACAATTTTGCTGACAGTAGCCTCCAAAAGGAAAATGCTTGTGACACACTTTGATGTGAAAACAACGTTTCTTCATGGCGAGTTAACAGAATACATCTACATAGAACAACCACCATGCATGCCAGAGCATGGAATCTGAAAATAAATGAGGACTCTCTGACTGGTAAAGCAGACCCCTGCTTATACATAAAGAAAGTGGGAGACAGATGGAGCTATGTTCTCGTTTATGTGGACAATAGGGTTGATTCAGAGAGACAAAAAAAGACTTTCGTTTTTGTGTCGATCTGTATTTTTTTTTAAAGTGGACCAACACCCAGGATTTTGAATATCCTGGGTCTTGGTCCACTTCGGGCGCGCGCACGTCTAGAGGGGCGCGAGGGAGGCGGCGGCTGCCGGCCGCCGCCAAAGACAAGGTAAGGGGATTTGGGGTGTTTGGGGGGGTTTCACCCCGCGGGATATCCCGATCTCGGATGTCCCGCCGCGGGGAGGGAGGTGATCACGGGAGGGTGATGGTCCACTTTAAATGTTCCCGCTCTCGTATGAGTGTACGAGCGATTCTATGCATGTATTGCAATCCTTCTGTAAAGTCTTCGTCCGTTCGTATGCCAGAGTACGAGTACGAGAATGTCATTTTCCAGCGTTAGTTTTTGTTTTCTTTTCTCATGTTACGTCGGCTTTCGTTTTTGCCCTTTTTCCATCGTCTCCTCCCACGAATCCTTTACGTTTCTCGTTAGATTCTGTTTTCCTTTTTCAATAAATAATCGTCCAGACGAAAATCCTTATGATCTTACGCCTGCGCACTACATACTTGTCTTGCTTGGGCGTAATTTATTTAAAATTTACAAAATATATTTGCAGCCCTCAAATATATAAGGGAACTTAAGAGCTCAAATACATGTATATCTCTGAAAATTACACCCCGTTTGTCTAATAAGTTCAATTGCCAGTAATCTCCAAGGAAGATGATGCACTTTAAAGTTATTTTATATACCTTGCAAAATGTACACAACAAAAATCTGTGTTACAACATAGAAAGCCTAACAGGGCAAAAGCATATATATATATTAAAACGGATTACTCATCTGTTTTAATTGCTCCACGCAGAAATTCAGCAGACCACGTCCAAACAAGATGGCTGCTGTACTTGGCTTCACAATGCAGGTCCATCTACCCAAGGCAAAGTCCCATCTTGGTCCGTCTGGTCAGGCGCATCAGCAGAACTCTTCTCCAGCTGCCCTCCAAAAGAAAATCTCTCTCTCTCCAGTCCTCCTGTTTTTATCAGGTGGACCCTTTGTTCCATTTTGAAATCTGCAGGTCGTCTGATTGGCCCAGGCAAAAACTCACAAAGTGATACTGGCCCATCCCTATCTCTATCACAGGTAGCCAGCTTAATTTGCATGCAAATGCACACCTGAAACTCACACCCAGAAAACCAGTCTTCAAGAACAAAGGGGGTTACCAACCCTGCATCAAACAAAAGGGATTGTCCTATATATACAGTGATTGTATGATTTTTTTTTACAATTTCTATGGGAACAAAATATATAAAAACTATCATAGCTTCACAATCCACCCAGTTGTTCCCTATGAAATCTTAAAAATCGCCAACAATCAGTCTGACCAATGTCCCTTTCAGCTTCTGGTGACTGAAAAAAACAGCATAAAAACCACTTTGGAAAAAACTTCTGGAAAAAGTCACCAAATCCAAGTCCTTAACTCGTATCAGGGCCCCAGGCAAAGTCAGTAAGTCTTTCAAATGTCCCCGCCGCTGTAATTCGAATTTTCAAAGTTCCACCGCTTCATCCAGTCAACCGTTGCTTGACGCCATTTTCTTGCCCATCTGGTCAGGCTGGGACTTATCACCTCATGGAAACGGCTGCGGGAACAAAGAAAAGTACAGCGGAATTACCTGTCCTTTAGAAAGCATTCGGATCAGGAACACTTTCTGATATTGCCTTAGCTCTTATTTCATTATAAGGCAACTTTTGCTGCCTAACTGCACTTAATCCAAAACAAGAATTAAATCTGGCAGAATATGTATCAATATCACGTTTGGAAGTTGTGGGGTGTGCAACACATGTGCGCTTCTGCCCCACATCACTTTGTGCAGTATTACAATTACTGGACACATGCCCACGTTTCTTGCAGGTAAAACATATGATTCTATGTCCAGTTACCCTCTTCCATTTGTTCCACAACTCCTCATAAGGGATCCCATCTATCTCTGGCTTTGGAACCCCTGATTTCAATAAATCCACCCAGAGAATCTTGCGAGGAATTTTCCATTTCCTTCTCTCCAAGTCATTCTCGGGCTTTTCAATAGGTGCAGACTGCACCTTCTCAAGTGGAGGCCCACTCAGTGCACGTGAGGGGGTCTTAGGCTTAAGCAATGGCTGCTTAACCACCTGGCTTGCTGCAGGCTGGCTCACTATATTTCTGACCTCATCAACTGAGCTAGATACAACAACTTTGCTTGACCTAACCCTAGAGCCTGACTTCCTTTCACTACTCTGGGAAGTATTACTGGCTAAAGACAAAGCTTTGTACTTATTTTCCAGCTCAGAAAACTCATTTGCAGTGTGTTGGAGGCATTCTACTGCTACTGCAGGTTGAGCTTTCAAAGATACAACTTCCTCATCAGCTTTGAGTTTTTCCGCCATCTCAGCATGAAAAACTTCTAATAGTAGCCACCCCATCTCTGCCACTGCAACTCTAGCTTGCTTATCGAGATGGAAACGTTTAAAACTAAATTTAGCTAAACGGCTATGAATGCTACCCTCACCCAAACTAACACTAGGGGGAGCATATTTACCAAACTCTTTAGCAATGGACACCCATGGACTCTGATTAACCCAGCTTGGGACATTACAATCCTCAATTTCCCATTGTGAAGTATGCTTAACCCCAGCCTTCTTAAACAGCTTGTGAAACATTTTCTACTCAACAAAAGGTATAACAAAAAAAAAAAACTCTAATTTTGTGCACGGTTTCAGTTAGAAATTAGTGCAAATAACGGCACGAGCCCCCAATGTCTTGCTTGGGCGTAATTTATTTAAAATTTACAAAATATATTTGCAGCCCTCAAATATATAAGGGAACTTAAGAGCTCAAATACATGTATATCTCTGAAAATTACACCCCGTTTGTCTAATAAGTTCAATTGCCAGTAATCTCCAAGGAAGATGATGCACTTTAAAGTTATTTTATATACCTTGCAAAATGTACACAACAAAAATCTGTGTTACAACATAGAAAGCCTAACAGGGCAAAAGCATATATATATATTAAAACGGATTACTCATCTGTTTTAATTGCTCCACGCAGAAATTCAGCAGACCACGTCCAAACAAGATGGCTGCTGTACTTGGCTTCACAACGCAGGTCCATCTACCCAAGGCAAAGTCCCATCTTGGTCCGTCTGGTCAGGCGCATCAGCAGAACTCTTCTCCAGCTGCCCTCCAAAAGAAAATCTCTCTCTCTCCAGTCCTCCTGTTTTTATCAGGTGGACCCTTTGTTCCATTTTGAAATCTGCAGGTCGTCTGATTGGCCCAGGCAAAAACTCACAAAGTGATACTGGCCCATCCCTATCTCTATCACAGGTAGCCAGCTTAATTTGCATGCAAATGCACACCTGAAACTCACACCCAGAAAACCAGTCTTCAAGAACAAAGGGGGTTACCAACCCTGCATCAAACAAAAGGGATTGTCCTATATATACAGTGATTGTATGATTTTTTTTTACAATTTCTATGGGAACAAAATATATAAAAACTATCATAGCTTCACAATACTTAACTCATTAAAGTGCTCACCTACATAGTTGCTTCACTCACTTCTGCTACAATGCTTAGCTAAATCACTTAGCGCTTTTCTTCTTCTTCCATTTATGACCCCTAAAACTCACCTAAATCACTTTGCGCTTTCCTTCCTCTTCCATTTTTCACCCCTAAAACTTCCCTAAATCACTTTGCGCTTTCCTTCTTCTTCCATTTTTCACCCCTAAAACTTACCCAAACCACTTTGCGCTTTCCTTCTTCCATTTTTCACCCCTAAAACTTACCCAAACCACTTCGCGGTTAGGTTCTTCTTCCATTTTTCACCCCTAAAACTTACCCAAACCACTTTGCTCTTTCCTTCTTCTTCCATTTTTCACCCCTAAAACTTACCCAAACCACTTCGCGGTTAGGTTCTTCTTCCATTTTTCACCACTAAAACTTACCCAAACCACTTTGCGCTTTCCTACTTCTTCCATTTTTTACCCCTAAAACTTACCGAAACCACTTCGCGGTTAGGTTCTTTTTCCATTTTTCACCCCTAAAACTTACCTAAACCACTTTGCGCTTTCCTTCTTCTTCCATTTTTAACCCCTAAAACTTACCCAAACCACTTCGCGGTTAAGTTCTTCTTCCATTTTTCACCCCTAAAACTTACCCAAACCACTTCGCAGTTAGGTTCTTCTTCCATTTCTGACCCCTAAAACTTACCCAAACCACTTCGCGGTTAGGTTCTTCTTCCATTTTCCCCCCTAAAACTTACCCAAATCACTTCGCGGTCATGTGAATCTTCATCTCTAAATATTTTTCGGCCCATTCATTTTGTATTAATGTATTTTGCAAATGAAATGACACTGAAAGTTTTTTTTTTTTAAATTAACAAATGCCATTTTTTGGTGGCTTTTTTTAAATTGTATTTATAAAAATGTATAAACTTTTTTTTTTTGTTGACTAATCAATAAAAAACTATATACATACCAATGGCAGGACCTTCATCTGTGGTCCCCAACGAGTCATGCAGCTCCTGCATGTTGGCCACCAACTAAAGTACCCTTTCACTCATTGCTGCCACTCTGGCACGTGTGGTCCCTGTATAAAAAAGAAACAAACATTATTTGTTGGCAAATACAAGTTTCTCACCTGTGGATGTTTTTTTTTTAAGGTGGGAAGCTAATGACGCCATATGTCATTATGCTAAGTAATTAATCTAAGGAAGTGGGCATATGTCATTATGCTAATGCCATTTACAATGGCTTTAGGTATGTTGGTGATCATATCAATTACCACATACTTAAAAGAATGACATTACAACTTACTTCGTTGGTGGCCGACGTAGGAGAAGGCTTGGTAGGAAAAGTTTGTCTGTTTGCTGATGATACAAAGGTTAGTAATAGGGTGGATATTCCTGGAGGTGTCTGCAACATGGAAAATGATTTAGCTTTACTGGATAGATGGTCAAAACTGTGGAAACTAGAGTTTAATGTCTCTAAATGTAAAATCATGCACTTGGGTAGAAGGATGTACCGTATGGGCAGTACTGTGTTAGCCAGGACCTCGGAGGAGAGAGATTTAGGGGTACTGATTACTTATAGCTGCAAGATGAGTGGACAGTGTAGCCAGGCAGTGGGAAAAGCAAGCAGGATGCTCGGCTGCATAGCTCGAGGCATCACCAGTAGGAAGAGGGAGGTTGTGATGCCGCTGTATAGAGCCCTGGTGAGGCCACAGCTAGAATACTGTGTGCAGTTCTGGAGACCTTACCTGCAAAAAGACATTATTCAAATAGAACGTGTCCAAAGGCGGGCAACGAAAATGGTGGAAGGACTTAAACTTAAAACTTATCAGGAGAGACTTAAAGAACTTAATTTGTACAGTCTGGAGGAAAGAAGGGAGAGGGGGGACATGATTGAGACCTTTAAATATGTGAAAGGATTGAATAAGGTTCAGGAGGGAAGTGTTTTTAAGAAGAAACTTAACGATAGAACAAGGAGGCACAACCTGAAGCTAGTCGGGGGGAAGATCAGGAGCAATGTTAGAAAATATTATTTTACAGAAAGAGTAGTAGGTGCTTGGAACAAACTTCCAGCAGAGGTAGTTGAAACATCAACAGTCACTGAATTTAAACATGCCTGGGATAAGCACACATCTATCCTAAGATAAAGAGTACATACAGTATACACATAAGGGCAGACTAGATGGACCGTATGGTCTCCTTCTGCCGTCAACCTTCTATGTTTCTATGTTTCTATGTGTGCGTCGGGGACCACCCTGGGTTCTGGGCCCTGCCACTGCTGGGAAGTTGAGGCTGTAGAGACATGTCAAATAGGGTCACTTCTAATGTCTTAGTCAACAGTAAGCAAATGACAATTTCAATGTGTGTGTGACATCACCCATCTTCTCCATGTGCCTCCTGGGCCTGATCTGCTGCAGACTCTTCCACAGATCCTTCACCCACTACATTAACATCTAGAAAAAGAGATTAAGAGAATCAGCTTTGTTTTAAATAACATGTATGTGTGTGCGCTTACATGAAGAGTTACATACCAGAGGCTAATGGCTCCATCGCTGGGTACGACTCCCTGCCCATGCCGTGATGCCCCTCCTCTGTAGAAAGGTCCAGGGGCTGGTCGGAGGCCGCTACAGAGGAGGGGTAGGAACGTCGCCCTGGAGATCCACCACCTTCACTTTGTGCTGCAGAATCATGCATCACTGGTCGGCCTGTGCGCCTCTGGGTGCGTCGGATTCGGTACTCCATTTCCAGCACTAGAAAAGAAAAGCATTTATAAATCAAGGCCTACCTTGTGTATTAGTTACATCTAGCATGCAAACGCTATGTACTTACTTGGGAAATGGAGACCGAAAAAATACAATTCTGTGATTACTCACCTGTAGAATTGGTATTATGTGTATACAGTACGTCCTGCTCCAAATCTAATACTTACAGTTGGGATATACTCTGCCAGATGGCGCTGGACTGCAGAGACATCGAAAATAGGCTCCTCCCGGCCCCTCAAATACCCGGGGATCTCCCACAAATCCCAAGCATTGAAAAGCAGTTAAGGAGAAGCCGGGAGAATTAATAATCCAAACTATCAACTATAATAATGATAACAATCACCATACAGGGGATCCAAGAAAATGCAAACCAAGGGTGGGTTGGAGCAGGACGTACTTTATACTCATAATACCAATTCTACAGGTGAGTAATCACAGAATTGTATTAATCTTAGTATACAGTACGTCCTGCTCCAAATCTAAGACTTACAGTTGGGACATCCAATAGCAGTGTCCATAACGTAGGGTGGGATCCCCAAGAAAAATCAGCAGCAGGCAGTTTAAACCACTGCCGCCTGCCGAACCTTGTGGCTAAAAGCAGCATCAGCTGAGGATCTAACATCAACCTTGTAAAACTTTGAAAAGGTATGAACAGAAGACCAAGTAGCGGCCTTGCAAACTTGTTCAACAGAAGCCTGGTGCTGAAAAGCCCAAGAGGCACCAATAGCACAAGTGGAATGAGCAGTAAGGCGGAAGGGAGGATTCTTCCCCTTAGCAGAGTAGGCCTGAATCACAGCCTGACGAATCCACTTGCTGATAGTAGACTTGGCAGGAGCCAAACCCTTCCTAGGACCAGAAGGGACCACAAAAAAGAGCATCAGTTTTCCCGAAAGGTGCAGTAGCCACCAGATAGTACTTCAGACACCTAACCACATTCAAAGAGTGCAAAACCCTCTCCTTAGCATTGCTAGGATTAGAGCACAAAGAAGGAAGAACAATATCCTGATTCAAATGAAAAGCAGACACTACCTTAGGCAGAAAATCAGGTTTGAAACGAAACACCACCTTGTCCTGGTGCCTCTCATAGTAGGGGGGCTGAATGGACAGTTCCGCCAACTCAGACACACACCTGACAGAAGTGATAGCCTCCAGAAACACAACCTTGAGCGTAAGAATGGCCAAGGCAGCATCCTGCACAGGTTCAAAGGGAGCACCCTGCAAGGCTGACAGAACCAAGTTCAAATCCCAAACAGGCACCATAGGTTTACGTGGGGGACGCACATGAGTGACCCCCTGGAAAAAAGTCCTGATCAGAGGGTGCTGAGCAAAGGACTTCTGGAAAAAATAGCCAGGGCAGAAAACTGACCCTTCAGAGTACTGAGTTGGAGCCCCATCTCCAACCCATGCTGCAGGAACTCCAGAATCCTGAAGAAACCTAGACTCACACCAGTCAATGTAGGCACGCCAAACCCTGTAATAAATGGAAGAGGAAGACTTCTTCCTAGCTTTAATCAAAGTATCCACAACTGAGGAAGACAGCCCCTTCTCCATCAAGATGGAGGTTTCAGCAGCCAAGCCGTCAAAGCCAGAGTTTGTAAATTGGGATGGGGTAGTGAGCCCTGAGTGATCAGATCTGGCACCAAGGGCAGAGCGCATTGATCTACTGCCAGCTGTACCACGTCTGCGAACCACACTCTTCTTGGCCACCTGGGGGCCACCAGAATTGCTGGCACCCCTTCCAGAGCAGCCCAGCAGGGGAATTGGGGGGAAGACATACAGGAACTGAAAGTCCTTCCATGACATTGCTAGCGCATCCGAGGTCAGGGCCAGAGGATCCCTGGACAGAGAGACAAAAGCTGGAAGCTTGTGATTGTGGCGGGACGCAAACAGATCCACATCTGGTTGGCCCCAACGGTGACACAGAGATTGAAACACCCTGCTGCATAGGGACCATTCTCCCTGGTGAGAGGTCCCCCTGCTCAGAGAGTCCGCCAGGTGATTTTCCACCCCCGGGATGTACACAGCTGAAATGCAGGGGACATTGGCCTCCGCCCAAATCAGGATCAGAGACGCTTCCTGGAGGGCCCCCTTGCTCCGGGTTCCTCCCTGATGATTGATGTAGGCAACTGCCGTCTGGTTGTCCGATCGCACCTGAACAGGCAGGCCCTGAAGATGAGTAGTCAAGTGAGCCAGAACTAACCAGCTGAGTATCCAACTCTGCCTGATGTAGAGACTGGGAAGTGATGAGGATGTCGTCCAGATAGGGAAGCACGCGGACGCCCTGACATCTGAGCAGAGACATCACACCAGCCAGCACCTTGGTGAACACCCTGGGAGCTGAAGTGAGGCCGAAGGGCAAGGCCACAAATTGGTAGTGTTGATCCATCAGAACAAACCTGAGTAACACAGGAGGCTCTGATCGGAGCCTCCTCGCCTCTCACCCGACCTGCGCCGATCACCACCGGCATCTGTCACAGAGGGGCGGGGCAGCGACGAGGTACCCAGGTTCGGAGGTGAGTACAGTAAAAAAAAAAAATAATAAAGATTTTTTTTTCTTATGTGTCAGTGTCTTTTTTTTTTACATTTAACCCCTTGTGAACTGGTAAGGAGTCCATGACCCCTATACCGGTTCACAAGGCTGCGGGGATGGCAAGTCACCTGCGACTAGCGGGTGACTTGCCATTAACCCCCAGCACCCCATTACCTGCCTCCCCAAAACCCGGGGGGGGCAGAAGAGCCCGGGCCCACGGGCTATGCGGGCTTGTAGAAAGAAGAGTGGGGTATAGAGCGCTTATGGATAGTGTCAAGGGGTGAGCTGCACCTTTTGAGTAAAATATGCGGGCTTGTAGCCTGCAGGGCCAGGGGCCACAAAAGCTGGCCCCTGCGCCCTGTTTCTACAAGCCCTGCATAGCTGGTCCCGGGCTGGTTACTTTCGGTAAGGGGGACCCCATGTCAATTATTTTGGGGATTTTTAAGGGTTTTTAACCCTTAAAAATCCCCCAAAAATGGGGTCACCCCCCCCCCCCCCCCGGGAGGGGGGACCCTATGTCGTTTTTTTTTTTTAATTAACCCTTTATGTTCTGTCATCCAGCAGCTATAAAAGGCTTCCAGCAGGTGAGCAGAATCCAGTGATTGCCGAGGGACACAGTGCTCCAGGATGGATGGGAGGTAAGTATTAAAAAATATATATATTTTTTTTTTCTCTTTGTGAGTCTGTGTTTTTTTTTACATTTAACCCCTTGTGAACTGGTAAGGGGTCCATGACCCCTATACCAGTTCACAAGGCTGGGGGGAGGCAAGTCACCTGCGACTAGCGGGTGACTTGCCATTAACCCCCGGCACCCCCATTACCTGCCTCCCCAAAGCCCGGGGGGGGGGCAGAAGAGCCCAGGCCCACGGGCTATGCAAGCTTGTAGCCTGCCGGGCCAGAGCCCCAAAAGCTGGCCTCTGCGCCCTGTTTCTACAAGCCCTGCATAGCTGGTCCCGGGCTGGTTACTTTGGGTAAGGGGGACCCCATGTCAAATTTTGGGGGATTTTTAAGGGTTAACCCTAAAAAAATCCCCCAAAAAATGGGGTCCCCCCCCTTGACAGTAGCTAGGACTCTATATGTGTACTTTCAGGGAATATATGGTTTATGGGGGATATTCCAAACATAAAGGGTTGTTTTGGTTGAAAAATCACAAGGTGCGCACTTTGTCTGCAGAGCTGAAATTTTCAAGTAAAATTGCCGTTACACACATGCTTTACTTTGGGGTGTTAGGCAACTCTTCCCTTGACAGTAGCTAGGACTCTATGTCATTTTTTTCTCGATTTAACACTTTGTAGTGTGGATGCTAGTTGTATTTTATTTGTAAATGTTATAAAGTACTTGTTCCAGTTAGGGGGTCTCCTGGGCAGGAACAGGGGGCTACCGATAAATATGTGGTACCGTTCTAATCGGTAGAAATGGGGCTTTCACATGGAATATGGTTTTCCTTAATAAAATACATTTTATATTTAAAATAAAGGAGTCAATTTTCTAAAAAAACATGTATTTTTTTTTTTTTTTTTTTTACTTAATATTGTAGAAAACAAAATAAAATTTACAAACAAGACATTTCAAGTTAAAGCCTAAACTCTGCTACAAAAAAAATATATATAATTTTCCTGAAAATTCCAGCAAAAATGTCACAAACATGGCGCAAAATGGGGAAAAATGACCTGTCAACAGAGGGTGACAAAATCTCAAGTAGGCTGGCAATTAAAAAGGTTAAAAGTAGCTATGCATGTTGGGTATTGTTCTGTTCGGAGGACCTTGCGCTTTCAGACTTAGCTTGTTTTTTCTGGTTTGCATATTTATATTTTAGGAAAAGGTGTTTTTTATTCAGCTTTTTTGTACATTTTTTAGGGAAGCCCTGCGCAACCAAATAATTCTTCGAGGGATTAATTCCAGAAAGATGAGCCCACTACAACAAGCTGGGTACGCTTAGAAAGCTTAATATGTGTACTTTCAGGGAATATATGGTTTATGGGGGATATTCCAAACATAAAGGGTTGTTTTGGTTGAAAAATCACAAGGTGCGCACTTTGTCTGCAGAGCTGAAATTTTCAAGTAAAATTGCCGTTACACACATGCTTTACTTTGGGGTGTTAGGCAACTCTTCCCTTGACAGTAGCTATGCATGATGGGTATTGTTCTTTTCGGGGGACATTGCTTTTTCAGATTAAACTTGTTTTTTCTTGTTTGTATATAGTTTTTTTAGGAAAATGTGGCTTTGATTCTGCTTTTTTATCTTTTTTTAGGGAAACTCTTTGCAACCAAAGAATACATTGAGGGATTACATCCAGAAAACCATGGCCATGTCAACAAGCCTGGTACACCTAGAAAGCTTGAGGTGTGTACTTCCAGAGAATATATAGTTTGTGGGGGGTATTTCAAATGTAAAGGGTTGTTTTTCTGGAAAAACTGCAAGGTGCGCATAGCGTCTAGCATAGTTGTATTTTATCTGAAAATCCCCTAAAGCGCTGTTTCAGTTTGGGGGAGTCTCCTGGGCAGGAAAAGGTGTCTACCAATACATATGTGGTACCGCGGTAACTGGGAGAAATGAGGATTTCACACACAATAAGATTTTATTGACAAACTTACATTTTTTATTACAAAAAAACACTACAAATTGTAAAAAATAGATTTTTTTTTGCACATATTTCACCCACAAATATTGAGAATACACCTAAAAAATGACAAACAAGACATTTCATGTTAAAGCCCAGATTCTTCTGAAAAACAATATATAATTTTCCTGGGAAATCCCTTCAAAAATCACATTTGAACATGGGGAGCGCATAATAGTGCAAAATAGTCTGGCAACAAAGGGTGATAAAAACTCCAGGTAGGCTAGCACTTAAAGGGTTAAGGCCTAGGCATGCATTTAGATGGCAAATCAAAGGCATTAAAATACACTTACGAGCATAATCAGCTCTTCTTGTTGGCGGGTGAAGATTGTGGGCGCCATCTTTCTTCTTGTCTGCAGCAGATAAGTAATGCCCCAGCGGTTTCCGGGTTCTGCACAGCCGGACTAACGGCCGTACGCACGCGTACGCGAACGTGTAAGCGTCATACCCAGGTATTAGGATTTAAAGGGTCCTGGACCCACAGCTCCTTCTCTTTCAGAGTCTCAACATTAGGGCACCCAAAAAAGCCGTCGGGAAGGCAAAAGTCCGAAGGTGCGGGAAACCCGCAGTGGGCAGGCCAAGGCGACAAAACCAACAAAGTCTGCTAAGGCACCAACAACCAGCAAACCAAAGGAGGCAGCAGCGAAGAAGAAGCCCCAGGCCACCAAGCAGACAGGTACGCCTGCAAAAAAGGCCACTAAGAGGGTGAGAAGCCCCAGGCCACAAAAAACCCCATCCCCTCCTCCCCAGACGACCACATCTGTACTCCACGAACGCTCCGCTGGCAAGGCCAGTAAAAGCCACCGGGCCAGAAGGAGCCAGCCCACAAAGCTCAGCATCTCCACATACACGTTGAAAAAGCGGGCATGGAAAGAGTAAAAGCCACCAGGCCAGAAGCCCCAGCCCCCAAAGCTCAGCATCACCACATACATGTGGAAAAAGCGGGCATGGAAAGAGTAAAAGCCACTGGGCCAGAAGCCCCAGCCCCCAAAGCTCAGCATCACCACATACACATGCAACTACCTCCCAGGGGCATGCAAGCACAAGTCTCAAGGGCCCACAGAGGCACAGGGCAAGAAGCCCAACAACATCAAGCACACCCTCTCCTCCTCGGCCACATTTGCTAACGGCACAGGTGGCAAGCCACTCTCCATATGCCACATCGACGCCTGCAAGTTCAGTGGCCACCCAGGCAAGGACCCCAAGTCCATTTCCAAGTCCAGTACATTCTTTATCCAGCCACCTGCCCAACATTTCTACCCAGCACAGCAAGTCCAGAATGTCCCCCGAATTTCCTGCAACCACAGATGAGCCCGAACATCAAGCAATAGGGCGGACATTGCGCCAAGGCCAGTTGAGTGGCAGGTTTGGGGAGGCCCAAACTCTGGCATTGGCTAGTGGGCTGACCTTACATTATGGTGAACTATATGGGCGAAAATCCAAAGCAACCAGCAAATTGCGCAAAGCAGAAATTTTAGAGGAGCTCACCAAACAGGTCAATGCAGCAGTGGAGGAGCTCAAAGATGTGGAGCAGATTCAACGCAAAATATCGGACCTGAAGTATGCAGCACAGAAGAAAGAAAATAAACGGCGCAATTACAGGTACATATATGATTTGTGCATTTGTCTGCTTCTTGTATTGTCAACATTTTCCTACATTTGCCAAACTATATTTTTCAGCTTACAAACTGGCGGAGGCTTCCCCACTAAATTACAATTAACCAAAGCTGAGGAGATGGTGCTGGGCCTGATACATCCCGTGGCCTTAGAGGGACACTCGGGGCGACGGGACACGGACATCCCTACTATTCCAGCAGGTTAGTAATGTTAGTGTGTATGTGAAATGTTTTAAACGTGTAAAATGAGGATCACAGGCATATATGAACGCATGCCCCTAGGGAGTGCCTTGTAGGGGAGGTTACAGTTTTAGCAGGGTGTGTAATGTCTGTGGAATGTTCATTTTCGAATTTGCTAGGCCATACATGATCTTGGACAGTATTTATGGTCACTATTAAAGTTTTAATATTAGCAAAGGACTGCCTGTTATGTGATTATACTCAATCATATCCAACACTTCCTTCTTTGTCTTTAGGCCACTTGGGTTTGAGCTGTGCTTTGGCCTCAAACACTTGATCTGGGGTCAGGGAAAGGTCTACATAGTAAGAATGCTCACCAGCATACTCCTAAGCCAAATGCTCTTTGCAAGCTGAGTGTGGGTCCCTAATGGCCCTTTAGGGATGTGTGAAGCCTCATAACATGCAGTACATGCATGTTTGTATTATTTAAGGTCACCAATGTGTATGTACAGGGTGACTCATACATATAACAGATAATGACATTCATAGTGAAGGTCAACTTTGACCGTTGGGGGAGTTGCCATTCCTGCTTGCCCATGTGTTTTATATAAGCATATGTAGTAATACAGATCAGCAATGCATATTTGGGTGTTTACATGCCTTTTTTTTTTTACAATACAGCCCAGCATCAACCCTCAGCTAGTGTGGAAGCCTCATCCAGTTGGACCACGCCGTCAACTTCCGTGCTGCCAGGACCAGCTATATACGGTAAGTGTATTTTGCTGAATCTGCTGATGCATGTGAATGAACATGACTAATTGGTATAACAAATTTAATTAGGGCCCAAACTGAACCTTTTTTTTCACATGTCCCAGCAGACCCACACACTGATGGAGGAAATCCAGGAGGATGCCACCTTGATGGGACCTTCACAACAGACCACCCTGGAACATAATCTGCCACTGTCCCAACATGTTTCTTCACCAAATCCTCTGCAGCAGAGTGGAGCTGGCCGCATGCAGCCAGCCCATCGTGGGCAGCATGCAGAGACTGAGCCTACAGTCCCCAGTGGTAGGTCAGCTGCAGAGGATTTGGCAAGCACATCTGTGGCTGTTGGTCGGCCTAGACGTCCATCATCTGCAGGCGCTCCAACCCGGGGAATTGGGAGGCGTAGTCAGCTACGTCGCCCAGTTTCCCAGGGGAGGCGCATGCTGATCATGGAGTCAGCATGGCACCATGAGAGGCGTTTATTTCGCCAACTAACTGAAAGAACCACAGAACAGCATCATGCACAATTAGAGACCTTAAATAATACATTAAACACCATGGCTGGTGGAGAGGGGGGCAGATCCACATACCGGGGGACATGCTGCATGATGGCATAGTTATGTAAGACACAGCAGGCCAGTATGATGTCTATGACCTTTTTGGGGCCATACTGGAGTGCTCCCCCGGTATGGTCCAAACACCGGAAGCGTGTTTTTAACAGGCCAAAGGCCCTCTCCACAACGGCCCGGGTCTTCCGGTGTGCCCGATTGTAGGCGTCCTGTGCGGCATTCTGTGGTCGAAGGACGGGCGTCAGCAGCCACGGAAGTAGTGGATAGCCGGAATCCCCTGAAAGAATAAGAAAATAATAACATAAATTATACATGAAACAAAAATGTTTTTTACAAAAAAGGTCGTTCACCCTGACTAAGAGCCTAGCTTATATTTTAGACACACCCTGAACATACAGATTGCTCTGCTAAAGAAACAGCCTAACACCATCTACTGCATGTTCTGACCCTTTAAACATCCAAAATGGCGGATGAGGGCAAATCAGGCAGACTGCTAACAGGTATTGGTTTGGACTGTGCTGCTCAGCATTCTTGGATGTCTTACCTTTTCAGGACACCAGATCTGCTTTGTGTGAGCCAAGCACAGATCTAACCCGCCCCCTGCACTTTATCCCGCTCTCAGTAAGTGTCATGCTTCTAAGGAAAGATGCCGCAGACCCTATCATAAAGTCAATCACAGAATTGCAGCCGAGTGTGGGGAAGAATAATAAGTAATTTACTAGAAAGTATAAATATATTATTTACTAATTGTGGAAAAACATATTGTAAGGGTTTTTGCTTTGCTAAAGATCATGGTTAAGGTCCGGTTTAACATGTAATCAAGGGGTAAAAACAGCCATAGCTTCAGACATGGGTCAGAAACTATATTCATAGGCATACATTGAAAAGGGAATGACGTTATTTGTGTCAACTTACCAAGGAGCCTTCTACCTGAGAATTCCCCAGACTCAAACCGACGGTACAATCCAGATCGTCGCAATATGTACGCGTCATGGAATGAGCCTGGAAACCCAGTGAGAACACTAAGGAACCACATGTCCGGGGCCACCAGTGCTTGGACATTCAGTGAGTGGCCCATTTTGCGGTTCCTGGGAAAAAAGAAAGGTAAACTACTGAAACACTAACTCCTAACATCCTCCAAAAAACATGTTGGGAATACAAATAACACTAACTAAGTACCTATGTTTTAGGCCTACAAAGGATATGTATGTTGGATCAACTAAATATTAACTTTCACATGACAAATTATGGTCCACATGCAAATGTTTGGCTTTGGGCTACATGAAAAACATTGATGACGCAAAATACGGCCAAATATATCATAGGGACTATTTACAAGGAGGGATTAACAGATATACAGTGTAAGATATTTCACAGGGACTATTTACAAGGAGGGATTAACAGATATACAGTGTAAGCTAGTTCACAGGGACAATTTACAAGGAGGGATTAACAGATATACAGTGTAAGCTAGTTCACAGGGACTATTTACAAGGAGGGATTAACAGATATACAGTGTAAGCTATTTCACAGGGACTATTTACAAGGCCGGATTAACAGATAAACAGAGTAAGCTATTTCACAGGGACTATTTACAAGGAGGGATTAATAGATATACAGTGTAAGCTATTTCACAGGGACTAAGATGCCAAACCAGTAAACTCTCTTATGGAAACCAACTACCTGAAGGAGATAAACAGCCAAGGTACGCCCCTGTCAAGTAACACCCTGTAAAGGAGAGCAGTAGGGAAATTGCTGTACCTTACCACTGCTACAAGGCCTGGCATTGCAGCAGATATTGGTATCCTATGCAGATGGTTTCAGTGCCAAGTCAGATGGACTGGAATGCTGTAAAGCAAGTCATTCACTATCTTAAAGGGAGTTTACAATACAAGCTTAGGTTACCAGCAAGTGATGAAAGCATCCTTACAGGATATGTGGATGCCGTGGAGGGCCAGAGACACCAGTGACAGAAAATCTACCACTGGTTACTTTTTTCTTCTATCAGGAGGTGCTATGAGTTAGGTGCTATGAGTTGGACTAGCAGAAAGCAGCTCTCTGTTACTCTATCATCTCCTGAAGCAGAGTATGTTGCAGCAGTTGTTGGAACTAACAAGAATCTTTGAGGACAATCAGGGATGCCTTGCACTTGTGCAGAAGGAAAATGTTAGCTCAAGAACCAAGCACATTGATGTGAAGTTCCACCTTCTGAGTAATTTTCAAGAGCAGGGACTTCTAGATTTACTTCATTGCCCTACTGAGAATATGACAACAGATATCCTTACCAATGCCCTGACCACTGAAAGATACTAGAGGCTTACAAAGAAGATCGGTTTAACAGACTAAGCCTCAGCTGTTGAGAAGGGAGATACTGTGCAACAGATTACAGCTATCTATGTATTTGATCTGCACCTATATTACTAGGTTAATGCAGTCTACATTTATGACAGTAGATGGCACTGTTACATATAACTATGTGTAGTCTCTGTGGTACATTCTCTGCTGCATGTTGTGTTTCCTATACATTGAGGTGATCTCTGTGACTTTTTCCTGTCTCTATGGACTTTGTCCTGTATATGTTATCCATGTAAGGTGACAATCTCTTGCTGCACTCATTTTCCAGTAAAGCCATTTCCTACCATCCATCTAACATCATTGCATCATCAGTGCATCATTGTCAGGTTCAGGTAGCATTCTGAAACAGTGAGAAAGAAAGCCAAACTTTAGAATTGAAAGCCTTAGGACTGAGTGAAAAATCAGGAGTCAGAAAACTGGCATTGAAGACCTTTGCTCAGGTGGCCATACACTGCCTGAAATCCTTTTTAAACTGTATGAGGTGAGACAGAAGGTACATGCCCCAGAACCCCCGCCCCCCTGCATTAAGAAACTATCAATAGTGGGGCCCAATTATGCTGAGGGAGTAAGGAGAAAAGAGTGCAGTGCTAGAACTGGGCTTGCAGGGAGGTATGCGCTGAGGGGCATTGACAATCTGGACTCCACCATTACACTGTGATCTGTAAGCAAGTCGTTCATCCCTTTCTCGTTTTACCAGTACAATTTAAGTTCCCCTTTAATGACATCCCACATTTTTATCTTAGAGATTCAAATATTTCTCTCTACAGATGACATGTTAATCTTGATGCAGAAATGTTTATACATCAGACAACAGGCTTCAGGAAGTAACTGTAGGCTGTATTTATACCAACCTTTGGTTAGAATTTAAAAATATTAATGTAGAACTCTCAGATTCTCAGAAATGAGACAAGAAAGGGGTTGTTAGTTCCTCTTTTATCATATAATTGTTGGAGACACTTTGCAACACCTTACAGCTGGTCTCTATATTGCTAGATTAATGCAGTTTACATTTATGACAGTAGATGATGCTGTTACATATATCTACTGTATGTGTAGTCTCTGTTGTACATTTCCTGCTGCGTGTTGTGTTTCCTGTACATTGAGGTGATCTCACTTTTTCCTGTCTATGTTATCCATATAGATTTAGATTACTTAAAGTGGACCAACACCCAGGATTTTGACTATCCTGGGTATTGGTTCACTTCCGTGGGGCACCCCGATCGTGGGTGCCCCGCTGTGTGAAACCCCCCAGAAAGCCCCAAAAACTCACCTGACCCCGCTCCCACGTGACTCGCTCGTCCAATCGCCACCGACGGACAAGGAGAGACAGCGCCGGACTAGCTGAGCGCAGGCCACCGCCGCCTCCCGCGCATCCCTCTTACAGGGAGCGCGCCCGCGCCGGCCATTCACGAATGGGTCGCCGGTGCAATCTGGCCTCGGCCCTGCTGATACATTCTATGCCCATTAGCTGGAGCTCGTGGTGCTCCTCCACAAAGGCACACAACTGGTTCATTGCAAGAGTATCCGAGGTCAAAATGGTCCCATAAGGGGATCGCAAATGAAACGGTTTTATAGGGTGGTGGTCCCTCGGCAATCAGCTCTCTGAATGAGACGCAAGCCCATAGCAATAACGTGAGTTATCTGAATGAACGCAAAATATCAGATTTTGATGGGAAAATGATCAGAACTAACGCAAATGATCCGATTTGCTTTCGTTCTTCAAAAGCGCATATACGTATTAGCCCGAACATTCGTACGAATGAAAAATTAACGAAAAAAACAAAAAAAATGACAAACACCCACAAAAACTTTGCAGCTACGAAAGACCAGAAGAATGTGCCTCTGAATCGAGCCTATTATCCTGATTTGTTTCGAGCAAGAAGGGCATGAAGAAGAAATACTGCAAACCCGAATCAGCATTTTAAGACCAAAGATCTTGGAAACAAAAGAATTACCTCAGCATTCAGATTGAGAGAGAGGAAGATGGCAGCTTTCTTCTGAACCAAAATGCAAGAAATAATTGAAACTTTTGGCATGGAAGATGCCAAACCAGTAAACTCTCTTATGGAAACCAACTACCTGAAGGAGATAAACAGCCAAGGTACGCCCCTGCCAAGTAACACTGTACAGGAGAGAAGTAGGGAAATTGCTGTACCTTACCACTGCTACAAGGCCTGGCATTGCAGCAGATATTGGTATCCTATGCAGATGGTTTCAGTGCCAAGTCAGATGGACTGGAATGCTGTAAAGCAAGTCATTCACTATCTTAAAGGGAGTTTACAATACAAGCTTAGGTTACCAGCAAGTGATGAAAGCATCCTTACAGGATATGTGGATGCCGTGGAGGGCCAGAGACACCAGTGACAGAAAATCTACCACTGGTTACTTTTTTCTTCTATCAGGAGGTGCTATGAGTTAGGTGCTATGAGTTGGACTAGCAGAAAGCAGCTCTCTGTTACTCTATCATCTCCTGAAGCAGAGTATGTTGCAGCAGTTGTTGGAACTAACAAGAATCTTTGAGGACAATCAGGGATGCCTTGCACTTGTGCAGAAGGAAAATGTTAGCTCAAGAACCAAGCACATTGATGTGAAGTTCCACCTTCTGAGTAATTTTCAAGAGCAGGGACTTCTAGATTTACTTCATTGCCCTACTGAGAATATGACAACAGATATCCTTACCAATGCCCTGACCACTGAAAGATACTAGAGGCTTACAAAGAAGATCGGTTTAACAGACTAAGCCTCAGCTGTTGAGAAGGGAGATACTGTGCAACAGATTACAGCTATCTATGTATTTGATCTGCACCTATATTACTAGGTTAATGCAGTCTACATTTATGACAGTAGATGGCACTGTTACATATAACTATGTGTAGTCTCTGTGGTACATTCTCTGCTGCATGTTGTGTTTCCTATACATTGAGGTGATCTCTGTGACTTTTTCCTGTCTCTATGGACTTTGTCCTGTATATGTTATCCATGTAAGGTGACAATCTCTTGCTGCACTCATTTTCCAGTAAAGCCATTTCCTACCATCCATCTAACATCATTGCATCATCAGTGCATCATTGTCAGGTTCAGGTAGCATTCTGAAACAGTGAGAAAGAAAGCCAAACTTTAGAATTGAAAGCCTTAGGACTGAGTGAAAAATCAGGAGTCAGAAAACTGGCATTGAAGACCTTTGCTCAGGTGGCCATACACTGCCTGAAATCCTTTTTAAACTGTATGAGGTGAGACAGAAGGTACATGCCCCAGAACCCCCGCCCCCCTGCATTAAGAAACTATCAATAGTGGGGCCCAATTATGCTGAGGGAGTAAGGAGAAAAGAGTGCAGTGCTAGAACTGGGCTTGCAGGGAGGTATGCGCTGAGGGGCATTGACAATCTGGACTCCACCATTACACTGTGATCTGTAAGCAAGTCGTTCATCCCTTTCTCGTTTTACCAGTACAATTTAAGTTCCCCTTTAATGACATCCCACATTTTTATCTTAGAGATTCAAATATTTCTCTCTACAGATGACATGTTAATCTTGATGCAGCAATGTTTATACATCAGACAACAGGCTTCAGGAAGTAACTGTAGGCTGTATTTATACCAACCTTTGGTTAGAATTTAAAAATATTAATGTAGAACTCTCAGATTCTCAGAAATGAGACAAGAAAGGGGTTGTTAGTTCCTCTTTTATCATATAATTGTTGGAGACACTTTGCAACACCTTACAGCTGGTCTCTATATTGCTAGATTAATGCAGTTTACATTTATGACAGTAGATGATGCTGTTACATATATCTACTGTATGTGTAGTCTCTGTTGTACATTTCCTGCTGCGTGTTGTGTTTCCTGTACATTGAGGTGATCTCACTTTTTCCTGTCTATGTTATCCATATAGATTTAGATTACTTAAAGTGGACCAACACCCAGGATTTTGACTATCCTGGGTATTGGTTCACTTCCGTGGGGCACCCCGATCGTGGGTGCCCCGCTGTGTGAAACCCCCCAGAAAGCCCCAAAAACTCACCTGACCCCGCTCCCACGTGACTCGCTCGTCCAATCGCCACCGACGGACAAGGAGAGACAGCGCCGGACTAGCTGAGCGCAGGCCACCGCCGCCTCCCGCGCGTCCCTCTTACAGGGAGCGCGCCCGCGCCGGCCATTCACGAATGGGTCGCCGGTGCAATCTGGCCTCGGCCCTGCTGATACATTCTATGCCCATTAGCTGGAGCTCGTGGTGCTCCTCCACAAAGGCACACAACTGGTTCATTGCAAGAGTATCCGAGGTCAAAATGGTCCCATAAGGGGATCGCAAATGAAACGGTTTTATAGGGTGGTGGTCCCTCGGCAATCAGCTCTCTGAATGAGACGCAAGCCCATAGCAATAACGTGAGTTATCTGAATGAACGCAAAATATCAGATTTTGATGGGAAAATGATCAGAACTAACGCAAATGATCCGATTTGCTTTCGTTCTTCAAAAGCGCATATACGTATTAGCCCGAACATGCGTACGAATGAAAAATTAACGAAAAAAACAAAAAAAATGACAAACACCCACAAAAACTTTGCAGCTACGAAAGACCAGAAGAATGTGCCTCTGAATCGAGCCTATTATCCTGATTTGTTTCGAGCAAGAAGGGCATGAAGAAGAAATACTGCAAACCTGAATCAGCATTTTAAGACCAAAGATCTTGGAAACAAAAGAATTACCTCAGCATTCAGATTGAGAGAGAGGAAGATGGCAGCTTTCTTCTCAACCAAAATGCAAGAAATAATTGAAACTTTTGGCATGGAAGATGCCAAACCAGTAAACTCTCTTATGGAAACCAACTACCTGAAGGAGATAAACAGCCAAGGTACGCCCCTGCCAAGTAACACTGTACAGGAGAGAAGTAGGGAAATTGCTGTACCTTACCACTGCTACAAGGCCTGGCATTGCAGCAGCTATTGGTATCCTATGCAGATGGTTTCAGTGCCAAGTCAGATGGACTGGAATGCTATAAAGTTAGTCATTCACTATCTAAAAGGGAGTTTACAATACAAGCTTAGGTTACCAGTAGGGATGAGCGAATCGATCCGGACGAACCCGGATTCGTTCCAAATTTCATTAAAAATTCGATTCTGAACGAATCCGAATTTTCCAGCGATTCGATCGATCGAAGTTTTCCTTTAAACTCCATTTACTTCAATTACAGGCATTGTAAAATGGTGGATGGACATGTCTGGACATATCCCCTGGGGCAAGTTATCATGGGAAGGTCACATGCAGCCTATCAGCAGCCAGGAGCCCCGGTGACGTCACATCGCTATATAAAGCGGCGGCCATCTTGCTTGTGCGCATTTGAGACTTGCAGTGTACAGACAACGGAGGACAGGGAGAGAGTAACAGAGCGGCAGGGAGACCCACAGAGACCCACAGAGTGCCAGGGAGAGCCAGGGAAAGATATTGAAAAATCGGGAACGATCCAGCAGGGACAGCAGATAAAGTGACAGGGAAAGAAAGCTTTTTTTATTTTCATTTCACTTCATTTGCCAGATCAGTTTTAAATTGCTGTGTTTTGTGCTGTAAAAATTCCTGGCCACTGTGCATCCCATGTTGGCAGTGGCACATTTAACATTTCTTATAGCTCGATTAGTTTTAATTTTTTTGGTCTGCTGTAAAAACCCCAGCCCACAGGGGCATTCCATTTCAGCACGTGACCCTATCTTTTATACAAAATCCCACACCTGCACCTAGCACCCTATCTGTTATACAAAATAAGCGTGTTTCAGCCTCAGCTGTACTAAGTTATTTAATTTTGCATTGGTTTTGGTCTGCTTTAAATACACCAGGCCGCAGGGTATCCCAAACCACCACGTTGCACCATATCTGTTATACTAAATAAGCGTGTTTCAGCCTCAGCTGTACTAAGTTATTTAATTTTGCATTGGTTTTGGTCTGCTGTCATTACACCAGGCCGCAGGGTATCCCAAACCACCACGTTGCACCCTATCTGTTATACTAAATAAGTGTGTTTCAGCCTCAGCTGTACTAAGTTATCTAATTTTGCATTGGTTTTGGTCTGCTTTAAATACACCAGGCCGCAGGGTATCCCAAACCACCACGTTGCACGCTATCTGTTATATTAAATAAGCGTGTTTCAGCCTCAGCTGTACTAAGTTATTTAATTTTGCATTGGTTTTGGTCTACTGTCATTACACCAGGCCGCAGGGTATCCCAAACCACCACGTTGCACTCTATCTGTTATACTAAATAAGCGTGTTTCAGCCTCAGCTGTACTAAGTTATTTAATTTTGCATTGGTTTTGGTCTGCTGTCATTACACCAGACCGCAGGATATCCCAAACCACCATGTTGCACCCTATCTGTTATACTAAATACGTGTGTTTCAGCCTCAGCTGTACTAAGTTATTTAATCTTGCATTGGTTTTGGTCTGCTTTAAATACACCAGGCCGCAAGGTATCCCAAACCACCACGTTGCACCCTATCTGTTATACTAAATAAGCGTGTTTCATCCTCTGCTTTATCAAGTTATTGCATTTTGAATTGGTTTTTGTCCTGCTGTCAATACACCAGGCCGCAGGGTATCCCAAACTTGCACCTAGCACCCTATCTGTTATACAAAATAAGCGTGTTTCAGCCTCAGCTTTACTAAGCTATTTAATTTTGCATTGGTTTCTGACTGCTGTCATTTCACCAGGCCGCAGGGTATCCCAAACTTGCACCTAGCACCCTATCTGTTATACAAAATTAGCGTGCTTCTGCCTCAGCTTTACTAAGTTATTTAATTTTGCATTGGTTTCTATCTGCTGTCATTACACCAGGCTGCAGGGTATCCCAAATTTGCACCTAGCACCCTATCTGTTATACAAAATAAGCGTGTTTCAGCCTCAGCTGTACTAAGTTATTTAATTTTGCATTGGTTTCTGTCTGCTGTCATTACACCAGGCCGCAGGGTATCCCAAACTTGCACCTAGCACCCTATCTGTTATACAAAATAAGCGTGCTTCTGCCTCAGCTTTACTAAGTTATTTGATTTTGCATTGGTTTCTGTCTGCTGTCATTACACCAGGCCGCAGGGTATCCCAAACTTGCACCTAGCTCCCTATCTGTTATACAAAATAAGCGTGTTTCAGCCTCAGCTGTACTAAGCTATTTAATTTTGCATTGGTTTCTGACTGCTGTCATTACACCAGGCCGCAGGGTATCCCAAACTTGCACCTAGCACCCTATCTGTTATACAAAATAAGCGTGTTTCAGCCTCAGCTGTACTAAGTTATTTAATTTTGCATTGGTTTCTGACTGCTGTCATTACACCAGGCCGCAGGGTATCCCAAACTTGCACCTAGCATCCTATCTGTTATACAAAATAAGCAAATACATAAAAATGTCAGGCAGACAAGTGCCAGGAAGTTCAAAGAGGAGTGGCAGAGGCCAAGATTCTGCAGGCAGAGGTCGCAGCAGACTAGGGGCGAATGGCAGCAGGAGTCATGGTGAGAGACCTGATCTGCCAGTATCTGCTAGCGGTCGTGTCTCCATCAGTAACGCATCTGCCATGGTAGATTGGTTAACACGCTCATCAACATCATCACAAGTTACATCTGAGACCCCCAGTCTAGGGTCGGTAGGTTCCTCTGACACAACCCTGAGTTGGCATGCCCCGAGAGCAGTCCCTGTCCTCCCAATGCATCTGTCCTACGCCGTTCCCTCCCCCAGTGACGTATCCTATGCTTTGGGTTCAGCTCCACTCTTTAGTGAGGAGGACAATCAGATAGAGGACAGTCAGCAGCTACTGCCCAGCCATGAAATGGAGGTGGCTTCTTTTGCTCGGCAGACAATTAGTGATGTGGACAGTGTCGTGGGTGTTGCGAGCTTTCCAGCTCCTGCGCCAGATACTGTTAAGGAAACCGAAAACATCAATGACGTACAGCCACAACTCGGTGATGATGATGATGATGAAGCCGATCGCACTTGGGAGCCGGGTGATGGAGGGGCTTCATCGTCATTATCAGGAGAAGAGGGGCGCAGGTTGCCCCGGAGTCAGCAGCTGAGGCAGCAAGGTGTTAGCAGCATGGCTGGCAGTCAGCATGGGGGCACAATTGTAAAGCCTGGAGCCAAACGGGGCCGGGGCCGGGGTAGAGCACCTGCTGCACGGCAGGCTACCTTATTGGGAGGTAGTGGAGCAGGGGTTCCTGGAGTTGGCGACAGTAGCAGTGAATCAGTGCGGCCTGTTGGTGGGAAAAGTAGCTACTCGGCAGTGTGGCAGTTTTTCCTGAAGCATCCGCAGGAGGGTAACATGGCCACATGTAAGATATGTAGGCAAAAGGTGAAGCGTGGCCAGGGCCCAAATGTTGGCACCACGGCCCTGCGTCAACATATGATGCTGCACCATAAAGCGGCCTGGGAGAACCGAAACTCCGAAGAGGTGGTCCAGCCTGCTTCCTCACCAAGTGGCACGCCGCTCCCAATTTCTGCCAGCCAAGGCTCAAGCACCGCAGCCGAAGGCAGCTGTGCGTCATACCCATGCTCTGTCGCTCCTGCTCCTCCTCCAAGTCATGCATCCCGCCAGCAATCCATCAGCGAAGCCATGTCCCAGAGACAGCAGTATGCGCCCACTCATCCTACGGTGCAGAAGCTGAATGTGCTCCTGTCCAAGTTGCTGGTGCTGCATTCGCTCCCTTTTCAGGTGGTGGAATCTGCACCTTTCAGAGAACTGATGGCTTGTGCCGAGCCGAGGTGGAGAGTCCAAAGCCGTCATTTCTTTGCCAAGAAGGCGGTACCAGCGCTGCACACTTTTGTTGAACAGAAGGTGGGCCAGTCCTTGAGCCTGTCGGTGTGTAGCAAAGTGCATGGCAGCGCCGACGTCTGGAGCTGTAACTACGGTCAGGGACAGTACAGGGATGTCGTTTACGGCCCACTGGGTGAATGTGGTCCCTTTGCAGCAGCAGCAGCAACTTGGACAGGTCACGCCGCCTCGGCCTCCGCGCTCCCTGCCCGTTGGGCCTGTGACACCGTGCGACTGGGCCTCCTCATCCTCCGCCATCTCCTCACCCTCCACTGTAGGCTCTAGTCTCAGTGCCCCTCCAGTCTACCATGTTTGCAGGGCACGGAGGTGTCCCTCAGTGCTTCATATGGTTTGTCTTGGTGAACGGAGTCACACAGGGGAGGAACTGCTTAAATTTATTCATCAGGAAATCCAAACATGGCTTACTCCAAGAAAACTTAAAATGGGAATCATGGTTACCGACAATGGGAAGAACATTTTGTCTGCGCTGCGCCAAGCCAGGCTGACCCATGCCCCCTGCATGGCTCACGTCTTCAATCTGGTTGTCAAGCGGTTTCTGAAGTGTTCCCCCCATATGCAAGACATCCTAACAACTTCCAGGAAACTTTGCATGCACTTCAGCCACTCATACACCACCAAACTCACCCTTCTTGAGCTACAGCGTCAGAACGGTATCCCCCAACATAGTCTGATTTGCGATGTTTCCACCCATTGGAATTCCACCCTTCACATGTTGGACCGATTATATGAACAGAGAAAAGCCATCACGAATTTCCTGATGATCCAAGCGGATAGGGGGACTCCCCTGTGTAACTTCAATGTCAACCAGTGGCAGCTCATACGTGACACCTGCCGTTTGCACAGGCCCTTTGAGGAAGCCACTTTATTTGTCAGTCGGCAGGATTACGGGATGAACGACGTGATTGCACTACTTCATGTACTACAACACATGTTGGAAACCATGGCTGGTCAGGGCACTGGAGACATGGTGTCTACATCTTACGGCCACAGGAACCCCGTTGGAGCTGAACTGGAGGAGGAGGAGAAGGAAGAGGAGGAGGAGTGGCCCTGTGAAGCACAGTTTAGGCTTGGCGAAATGGCTGGTTTATCTAGTCAGCGGGCAGGAGAGGAGGAACAGGAGCAGCCAGAGGAGCTAGAGGGTTTTGAGGAAGGCGAGACCGAGGACCTGGACACACCGTGGCAGTATGCAGTGGAGATGGACACAGGTAGTCCCTCCGAGTCACTTGCTCAAATGGCAGGAAGCATGCTCACGTGCTTGCGTAGTGACCCCAGAATTGTTTCCATTTGTCAGCGGGATGACTTCTGGCTGTCCACCTTATTGGACCCTCGCTTCCGGCACAAAATGGGGGGAATTCTTTAAACCCGCCGAGAGGGAGGACAAACTGAACTACTACAAAGACATTCTACGTAGTCAGTTGGCCGATGCCTATCTGCACCATGGTCCATACTCTCGCAGGTCTGACTCGGGGGACCTCTGCGCTCACCTTCCACTGCCATGCCTGCTGGGGGGGTTGGCAGGAGCAGCAGCAGCTCCATCAGCAGCAGCCTCAGTCTTCAGTCACTAATGAGTAGCTTTCTACACCCGCATAGTGAGGCTACTCATGAGCAGCAGGAAGACCTGGAACAGGGCCTCAACCAGCAGGTCATGTCATACCTTGACATGACCATGCCAACACACCTTGAGGATCCGCTGGACTTCTGGGCAGGCAAACTTGGCTTGTGGCCGCAACTAGCAGAGTTTGCCCTGGAAAAGCTGTCCTGCCCGGCAAGTAGAGTGCCATCTGAGCGGGTGTTTAGTGCGGCGGGGGCCATAGTTACGGCGAGGAGAACTCGCCTGTCAACTAAAAATGTGGAGAGACTCACCTTTGTCAAAATGAATCAGGGATGGATCAGCCAGGATTTCCACCCACCAATGGCTGATGTATGCAACTAGATTCAGCATGGTGCCACGTTTTACACTTTTCAAATGGTGCAAAACATATTTATGTCTTTAGGCCAATTTTTTTGCTCCTGCGGATGCCAACTTCAGGGTGTGCCTTCCAGCCAATTTTTGGCCTCCTGCTGATGCCAACTTCAGGGTGTGCCTTTCAGCCAATTTTTGGCCTCCTACTGCTGCTGCTGCCAACTCCAGGGTGTCTTTCAAGCAATGTTTGGGCTCCTGCTTAGGCTGCTGCCAACTCCAGGGTGTGCCTTCCAGCCAATTTCTAGGTTCCTGCTGCTGCTGCTGCAAACTCCAGGGTGTGTCAGTCAATTTTTGGGCTCCTGCTGCGGCTGCTGCCAACTCCAGTGTCTCTTTCAAGCTATGTTTGGGCTGCTGCTGCTACTGCTGCTTGCAACTCCAGGGTGTGATTCATCCAATTTTTGGGCTCCTGCTGCCAACTCCAGTGTCTCTTCCAAGCTATGTTTGGGCTGCTGCTGCTGCTGCTTGCAACTCCAGGGTGTGATTCATCCAATTTTTGGGCTCCTGCTGCCAACTCCAGTGTCTCTTTCAAGCTATGTTTGGGCTCCTGCTGCTGCTGCTTGCAACTCCAGGGTGTGATTCATCCAATTTTTGGGCTCCTGAAGCCAACTCCAGTGTCTCTTTAAAGTAATGTTTGGGCTCCTGCTGCTGCTTTCAACTCCAGGGTGTGATTCATCCAATTGTTGGGCTCCTGCTGCCAACTCCAGTGTCTCTTTCAAGCTATGTTTGGGCTGCTGCTGCTGCTGGCAACTCCAGGGTGTGATTCATCCAATTTTTGGGCTCCTGCTGCCAACTCCAGTGTCTCTTTCAAGCTATGTTTGGGCGGCTGCTGCTGCTGCTTGCAACTCCAGGGTGTGATTCATACAATTTTTGGGCTCCTGCTGCCAACGCCAGTGTCTCATTAAAGTAATGTTTGGGCTCCTGCTGCTGCTTGCAACTCCAGGGTGTGATTCATCCAATGTTTGGGCTCCTGCTTCCAACTCCAGTGTGTCTTTCAAGCAATGTTTGGGCTCCTGCTGCTGCTGCTGCCAACTCCAGGGTGTGTCAGTCAATTTTTGGGCTCCTGCTGCTGCCAACTCCAGTGTCTCTTTCAAGCAATGTTTGGGCTCCTGCTGCTCCTGCTGCCAACTCCAGTGTGTCTTTCAAGCAATGTTTGAGCTCCTGCTGCAAACTCCAGTGTCTCTTTCAAGCAATGTTTGGGCTCCTGCTGCTCCTGCTGCCAACTCCAGTGTGTCTTTCAAGCAATGTTTGGGCTCCTGCTGCCAACTCCAGTGTCTCTTTCAAGCAATGTCTGGGCTCCTGCTGCTCCTGCTGCCAACTCCAGTGTCTTTTTCAAGCAATGTTTGGGCTCCTGCTGCTCCTGCTGCCAACTCCAGTGTCTCTTTCAAGCAATGTTTGGGCTCCTGCTGCTCCTGCTGCCAACTCCAATGTCTCTTTCAAGCAATGTTTGGGCTCCTGCTGCTGCTGCTTGCAACTCCAGGGGGTCATTCAGCCAATTTTTGGGCTCCTGCTGCTCCTGCTGCCAACTCCAGTGTGTCTTTCAAGCAATGTTTGGGCTCCTGCTGCCAACTCCAGTGTCTTTTTCAAGCAATGTTTAGGCTCCTGCTGCTCCTGCTGCCAACTCCAGTGTCTCTTTCAAGCTATGTTTGGCCTGCTGCTGCTGCCAACTCCAGTGTGTCTTTCAAGCAATGTTTGGGCTCCTGCTGCTCCTGCTGCCAACTCCAGTGTGTCTTTCAAGCAATGTTTGGGCTCCTGCTGCTCCTGCCGCCAACTCCAGTGTGTCTTTCAAGCAATGTTTGGGCTCCTGCTGCTCCTGCTTCCAACTCCAGTGTGTCTTTCAAGCAATGTTTGGGCTCCTGCTGCTCCTGCTGCCAACTCCAGTGTGTCTTTCAAGCAATGTTTGGGCTTCTGCTGCTCCTGCTGCTCCTGCTGCCAACTCCAGTGTCTCTTTCAAGCTATGTTTGGGCTGCTGCTGCTTGCAACTCCAGGGTGTGATTCATCCAATTTTTGGGCTCGTGCAGCCAACTCCAGTGTCTCTTTAAAGCAATGTTTGTGCTCCTGCTGCTGCTTGCAACTCCAGGGTGTGATTCATCCAATTTTTGGGCTCCTGCAGCCAACTCCAGTGTCTCTTCAAATCAATGTTTGGGCTCCTGCAGCTGCTGCTGCTTGCAACTCCAGGGTTTGAATCAGCTAATTTTTGGGCTCCTGCAGCTGCTGCTGCTTGCAACTCCAGGGTTTGAATCAGCTAATTTTTGGGCTCCTGCTGCTGCCAGCTCCAGGGTGTGTTTTTCAGGCACTATAGGGGCCCCTCATAGTGATGCCACTTCAACTCTCTGCAATTGTGCCGCTTTGCGATTCTATTAGCGATGCCTCTGATCTGCATGTGATAATTATTTACAGTATTATTTCACTAACCCAGCACGCATCCTATGCGTGTTACAGCAAGGCAGAATGGTTTACAACCCTATTGAGGCTCTAGGAGGCTCAGAAATAGCCGTTTGTAATAGCGATTCGTCTCGAATAAATTCGGGTCGAAACGATTTTTGTCGGAAAATTCTGCGAATCAGTCGAATCGAATTTTTCAAAAGTTCGCTCATCTCTAGTTACCAGCAAGTGATGAAAGCATCCTTACAGGATATGTGGATGCCGTGGAGGGCCAGAGACACCAGTGACAGAAAATCTACCACTGGTTACTTTCCTCATCACTAGTTTGCAAACAACATGTAAATATATATACTATAATAGCTTCTCTATACATTACTAGGATTTTTTATAGTGGCCATGCCAGTCTAACAATTAATTAGCCACGGGGCAACCTTTCCTCAACATCCCTATCATCAAAAGAGAAGTTGGTCCTCATACTGATGTTTGGGCAATGGAATTGGTCATATGATCATACAGTGAGCATCAGTCTTCCTAATCCCAGGTAAATATTTCCCTTTACTTTTCTTCTCTTTTTTCTTTTCTCTGGTTCTTATGCAATAGCAAAAACAAAAATTCTGAACATTTTGTGCCATATGAATTTAACTAGTATATTGTAAATTAGATTATCATGTGTTGACAGTTATCTAATTACTTGTATTTCTTGCATACAGTTAAATATATCTAGTATAATGGGTACTGATGAAGCCACCTGCGGCGAAACTAGTATACCCCACTAGATGTTACAAGTCAATAAAGATCAAGACTGCATATATGTGAGATGTCTATCAGGAATGACCATTGTACATTGTGTTTTTAACTTAAATTGGTGATGAATTGTTGTATTGTATGTTACCTACGTTTGTAGGATTTGATGTAATGTAATGTGTCAATTGTGTTTCAATAGTGAGCAATAAAATAATTTTGCAATATATTTTGGTATAGTAGGCACATTTAATCATATTCAGTTATTAAAAGAGGGCGTGGTTACTAATTCAGACCCCCAAACAAAGGAGGCAGTCCAAAAACTCCTATGTAGTAAATTGGTCTCTTGGATAAGAGGTGAGGGGGCCACTCTATTAACCAGCCCAATAAATAAATTTTCTTCACACCCTCCCAAACAATATTGTTCCAGTTCAACGGTGGGTTAGGTCATTACCCGGAGCTGTACCACAAGTGTTACAAATCCGGGAATCTAAATACTAGTATTTCTATTTTTTGGACTCAGGCGAATGCCAGTGAGACCAGTACCCCCGACTAATATATACACCCTTTCAAATTTAGGGTGTTAAGTCACACCTCTGTTTAATAGTGCTTACACTACAAGATCTCTCTTTCCTTTTTTTCTTTTTCCCCATCCCCTTCCCCCCCCTCCTTTGTAAGATCTCTTGTGAACACCCTATGCCATCTGGGTTGTCCCGTTGCCCATCAAAATGACAGACTTAGCGAGTACCAAGTGGGACAGCATGATAAAGGACCTCAATCAGTGTAGGATAGAGAATAAATTAGCGATAGAACATGAGGATAGGGTTGTATCCACCTTTAATGCCCTCCATAACTTATTACATAGAAAATCCAAAACATGGTGGGATATTCACTATCTTGAGGAGTACATTGAGAACAACATAGTTCCAAAGGGCCTACGCCTCAAACTCTTCCCTCAAATAGGTCAGATTTCCGATGACTTTAAATCCAAATGGGAAGAAGTCCTACAAAACTGTTCCCTTAATCTCATGAAACTCCTACTAGAGCATCACAAGTCAACACTAAAAAAGATGGAATCTGAAGTCTCAGATACTGTAGAGGCGTTGAAAAAAACGAAGAGAGATGATCTCTTTGTTGAAAAAGACAAAAATGTTAAAGAATCCATAGAAAAAGTGAATAGAGAAATCATACAGATCAAGGAACATAAGTTACAGAGGGACAAAAATGCATATAAGGAGAAATTGGCCTATATTTGGCCTCCCACTTTTTCAAGACCAACCAGGAGAGATTTAGGGCCCAGAGTATATTCATCTACAGACTCCTCCTCATCTAGGGAGAGGCCCTTTAGTAAAGGTAGAGAACAATTTACAACCAATCAACGAGGATCAATAACGAATAGGAAACCTAGATCAAGAGGCCCTCGCAATAGACAGTACGATCAGACTCAGGATGATAGAGTAACGAGATCTAAATCTAAACGACAGGAAGACATAGACATCGATAGTGAAGTACAAACGAATCGCCCACAAAACCGTGCTGATTTTTTAGGGTCATCAGGAATAGAAAAAGAAACAGCAGGAGACGTCTTAATAGGCTCAAGAAAATTTCCAACATAAATGGAACAAAGGGAGATGATGACCATGAATGTACAATCAATGGCAATCATCCTCTGGCGAGTAGTGAGGTTGATATCATAAACCTCTCAAACTCTATCTTAACGCCTTCACAAGAACAAGTATTAAAGCTGGGACTTAACTATTGTCCCATCAGTCGTACAGATCCCTTTGAAATTGTAAAAGACTTGAACCTTTTTGCACGCAAGTTGATATGTCGCTTACAATTCGATCGACAACCTGATGAAAAAATTCCCAATGAGACAGCACTTGAGCAGGATCTGATTGATCTGGGCTTAGAGGCATTAGGCACCATGCCCATGATCACACCGAAACCTAAAAAGTTTAAGAACCAATCTACATACTTTCCTTCATTCAACATCAACGCACACGTGGCAACATTTGTTGACTTAGTTGCGGCTGATTTTGAAAAACTTAAACCCAAATTTAAAACTAATCTATCTCCTGAGCTGCGGGCGGCTTTATTGGAGCTCGAAAAAAACGATGATGTTGTCATAAAACCGGCAGACAAGGGGGGAAACATTGTGGTCATGGATAAACCCTTCTATGTCAAGATATGCCATAAGATCTTGGCCAATAAGGACTGGTATGCGGGCGCCTCCATGTCCAGGGTCCGAGAGGCCTCTGAGGCTTACCACAGTATCGTTGAGGAGGCAGTTAGGGGAGGGGTGATAGACGTCTCGACTGGCTCTTTCCTCAGGGTCCCATGCCCGATTCTACCTACATTTTATGCCCTGCCTAAAGTGCACAAATCGGTCAAATCACCACCTGGTAGACCAATCATATCGGGCATGGGTTCACTGACGGATCGGGCCAGTCGATACGTCGACCATCACCTTCAACCCCTGGTCCATCAACTGCCCTCCTATATCAAGGATACCGGTCACTTACTACGGATCCTTGACGGTATGGTGGTGCCCCGTGGCTCCTACCTTGTGACCCTGGACGTGGAGGCGCTCTATTCCAGTATCCCTCATTCTAAGGGACTAGAGACCGTCCGTAGGTTTCTGGACGAACTTGACATAGAAGAACATGACCACAATGTTTTCCTCCTAAAACTTCTGCACTTCATCCTCACCCACAACCTCTTCCTCTTTGATAACACCGTATACCACCAGATACAGGGGACAGCGATGGGGACAACTTGTGCCCCATCGTATGCGAACCTGTATCTGGGTGGTTGGGAGAGGAGGTTGTGGGGTGAGGATGATGTATCTATGTACCTGTGCCACATTCTCACATGGCACAGGTACATAGACGACATCATCATCGTTTGGACCGGGTCCCAATCTGATCTTACCCAATTCGTCAAATTACTCAATATCAATACATTGAATTTGAAATTCACGCTTGAGTATAGTCAAACCAAAGTCAACTTTTTAGACCTGTCGATAAGTCTAGATGCTACTGGACAAATTACAACGGACTTTTACCGTAAGAAAACTGCGGCAAATACAATTTTGAGGGCCTCTAGTGCCCACCCAAGACACCTATTGTCCAGTATCCCCTATGGGGAATATATTAGGGCTCGGAGAAATTGTTCACAAGAGACAGATTTTAAAAGAGAAGCAGATAATATAAGGGAACGTCTCACAAAGAGAGGCTATAAACCGCAAGTTTTGCGAAGAGCCTACAAAAAAGCCAAGTCACGTTCAAGACAGGAATTGCTGTATAAACCGAGAAAAAAGGACCTTGATCCTCCTTTGTCAATGATCACGACGTTTACAGAACATCATATGGAAATTAGGAAAATCCTCTCACGTCATTGGCCAGTATTGACCAATGACCGAGAGATTTCAAAATTTATTTCCCCAAAACCTAAACTCACTTTTCGGAGGGCCCGTAACCTCAAAGACCAATTGGTTCATAGTCACTACGCAGGGGTGAACAAACAAATATGCTGTGTCATTACAGGAACTTTTCAGTGCCAGAGTTGTAATATTTGTAAATATATTTTCCAAACGAAGACTCTGACCCTGGCCGACAAACCACCTTTAAAGTTAAAACATTTTATTAATTGTAAATCAAAGAACGTTATCTATGTAATAACCTGTCCGTGTAACAGGTTTTACATAGGTAAAACGAACAGGATTCTCAAACAGAGAATATATGAGCACACCTACGATATTCGAACAGGAAATATAAAAACTCCCCTGGGTAGACATTTCCTAATTCACCATCAGAGTGACCCTAAGGGAATAAAGGTGATAGGTTTAGATAGAATACACCCCCATGTGAGGGGAGGTGATATAGAAAAACTTACTTTACAGAAAGAAACACGTTGGATCAGCTATTTCAAGGCCCACTATCCACCCGGTTTAAATGAATCAATAAGCTTTGTTCCTTTCCTATAGTTTTTCAATACATTGAGTGGTACTTGGCAGATATGTTTGAAAAAACTCATTTTGTCTCTCTTTTTGTATAAATGGATTAAGCATTTCAGGTTTTTATTGTCACTTTTTATACATTAGTGTATTTTTTACCTTTCCCTTTCCTGTCCTTAATCTTATGCTATATACCGGGGGTTATTTTTGTGGACTGATGCTCACTAATTAGTACATAGGGGGCCTTAGGATAGACCTATATTTTCGGGCCAATGCAAGGGCCGTTCCCCATTGTTAATTCCCAGGCCTCACTAATCTCAGAATCCAGTTGTTGGCAAGCCTATGGGCTCACCAAGAAGATGGTGCCGTTATGTTATGCTGTCCTAGCCTGTATGTCCCATACAATATCTTTTAATACACGACACTATATGCAACAACATATAATAAGTTGAGGGGTTCATCTCAAATTTTACAATCACAAGATGGCTATTCCTATTATCTTAGATCCTGTATTAAGCAGGATTTTTCCTACCATAGTTCAAAAAAACCCTTTTTTACCTTGATTAAAATAGGGCTAATATAGCCCGATTTTAAATGAAACCCCTAAAAACATCTATAATGTTAAGAGGTATGTCATTCCTTTTTCCCGGGATGCAGTGCTGGTAAAAATGACAGCAAACGTATTGGCCGGATGCCGTATAACCTCCCCTGAGCCTGACAAGCGCGCATCAGACTATTGCCCTTTTCCTTCTTAGGCATCAGCTGCTATGGTGACGTTTCGGCGTCACGTGAGCAGCTCGGGAAGTTTTGCCCCCTCTGATGCGCGCGCTGTCGATGTGCTCATTGGGAGGTTCAGTGCGCTCACCACGCCTCCATAAAACCGCATCATTGAGTGCGACGGTCCATCAGCTGGCGAGGATAGCGCACGTGTGATTGTTCCCCGGCGTCAGGTCATCGTTCGCGGGGAGGAGTGCTCCACGGATCAGGCACTCTCCTTCACAACGCAGGCATCCGCCCCGGGACATGGAGGTTGTTTTCCAACAAAGATCCGTAAGGTTAGCCAGCCCAAACTTATTATGCCAAATGTTACACTGATGCCTTACGGTTCCACGACTGCGCAGTGACCATTTAAAGGGCCTTGCAGACATATCAAACATATGTGGTATTAACCACACGGGGGGGAATTTGTGTCTCCCGTCTGCCATACCCAAATATACAGGGATATGGCTGTGTCCACGGAACCGATCTAAGGCATTATGTTGTATTTTGAATTTCTTTAGGTGGTGGTCCTTTCTTAAAAATTACTTCAATCACTTAGTCCCTCATTTAGGGACGTTCCTCCAGTCCTGGTGACCATCTTAAATCAACTGTGTTCTTTGGTGACGGTGACACCGGCCGAACAGGTTAAGGGGTCTTTCCTCATCACTAGTTTGCAAACAACATGTAAATATATATACTATAATAGCTTCTCTATACATTACTAGGATTTTTTATAGTGGCCATGCCAGTCTAACAATTAATTAGCCACGGGGCAACCTTTCCTCAACATCCCTATCATCAAAAGAGAAGTTGGTCCTCATACTGATGTTTGGGCAATGGAATTGGTCATATGATCATACAGTGAGCATCAGTCTTCCTAATCCCAGGTAAATATTTCCCTTTACTTTTCTTCTCTTTTTTCTTTTCTCTGGTTCTTATGCAATAGCAAAAACAAAAATTCTGAACATTTTGTGCCATATGAATTTAACTAGTATATTGTAAATTAGATTATCATGTGTTGACAGTTATCTAATTACTTGTATTTCTTGCATACAGTTAAATATATCTAGTATAATGGGTACTGATGAAGCCACCTGCGGCGAAACTAGTATACCCCACTAGATGTTACAAGTCAATAAAGATCAAGACTGCATATATGTGAGATGTCTATCAGGAATGACCATTGTACATTGTGTTTTTAACTTAAATTGGTGATGAATTGTTGTATTGTATGTTACCTACGTTTGTAGGATTTGATGTAATGTAATGTGTCAATTGTGTTTCAATAGTGAGCAATAAAATAATTTTGCAATATATTTTGGTATAGTAGGCACATTTAATCATATTCAGTTATTAAAAGAGGGCGTGGTTACTAATTCAGACCCCCAAACAAAGGAGGCAGTCCAAAAACTCCTATGTAGTAAATTGGTCTCTTGGATAAGAGGTGAGGGGGCCACTCTATTAACCAGCCCAATAAATAAATTTTCTTCACACCCTCCCAAACAATATTGTTCCAGTTCAACGGTGGGTTAGGTCATTACCCGGAGCTGTACCACAAGTGTTACAAATCCGGGAATCTAAATACTTTTTTCTTCTATCAGGAGGTGCTATGAGTTAGGTGCTATGAGTTGGACTAGCAGAAACCAGCTCTCTGTTACACTTTCATCTCCTGAAGCAGAGTATGTTGCAGCAGTGCAGGCATGGCTAAGAAAACTGTTAACAGACTCGTTGCAACTGACAAGAATCTTTGAGGACAATCAGGGATGCCTTGCACTTGTGCAGAAGGAAAATGTTAGCTCAAGAACCAAACACATTGATGTGAAGTTCCACTTTCTGAGTGATTTTCAAGAGCAGCAACTTCTAGATTTACTTCATTGCCCTACTGAGAATATGACAACAGATATCCTTACCAATGCCCTGACCACTGAAAGATACTAGAGGCTTACAAAGAAGATCGGTTTAACAAACTAAGCCTCAGCTGTTGAGAAGGGAGATACTGTGCAACAGATTACAGCTATCTATGTATTTGATCTGCACCTATATTACTAGGTTAATGCAGTCTACATTTATAACAGTAGATGGCACTGTTACATATAACTATGTGTAGTCTCTGTGGTACATTCTCTGCTGCATGTTGTGTTTCCTATACATTGAGGTGATCTCTGTGACTTTTTCCTGTCTCTATGGACTTTGTCCTGTATATGTTATCCATGTAAGGTGACAATCTCTTGCTGCACTCATTTTCCAGTAAAGCCATTTCCTACCATCCATCTAACATCATTGCATCATCAGTGCATCATTGTCAGGTTCAGGTAGCATTCTGAAACAGTGAGAAAGAAAGCCAAACTTTAGAATTGAAAGCCTTAGGACTGAGTGAAAAATCAGGAGTCAGAAAACTGGCATTGAAGACCTTTGCTCAGGTGGCCATACACTGCCTGAAATCCTTTTTAAACTGTATGAGGTGAGACAGAAGGTACATGCCCCAGAACCCCCGCCCCCCTGCATTAAGAAACTATCAATAGTGGGGCCCAATTATGCTGAGGGAGTAAGGAGAAAAGAGTGCAGTGCTAGAACTGGGCTTGCAGGGAGGTATGCGCTGAGGGGCATTGACAATCTGGACTCCACCATTACACTGTAATCTGTAAGCAAGTCGTTCATCCCTTTCTCGTTTTACCAGTACAATTTAAGTTCCCCTTTAATGACATCCCACATTTTTATCTTAGAGATTAAAATATTTCTCTCTGCAGATGACATGTTAATCTTGATGCAGCAATGTTTATACATCAGACAACAGGCTTCAGGAAGTAACTGTAGGCTGTATTTATACCAACCTTTGGTTAGAATTTAAAAATATTAATGTAGAACTCTCAGCTTCTCAGAAATGAGACAAGAAAGGGGTTGTTAGTTCCTCTTTTATCATATAATTGTTGGAGACGCTTTGCAACACCTTACAGCTAGTCACTATATTGCTAGGTTAATGCAGTTTACATTTATGACAGTAGATGATGCTGTTACATATATCTACTGTATGTGTAGTCTCTGTTGTACATTTTCTGCTGCATGTTGTGTTTCCTGTACATTGAGGTGATCTCACTTTTTCCTGTCTATGTTATCCATATAAGGTGACCTTCTCTTGCTGCACTCATATTCCAGTAAAGCCAGTTCCTGTTACACCACAAATGTCTATCTGGATTTGACTCCACTGCACCCAGCACTCACACACGGGTTTAGTCTGGCTGAAATAAGACAGGTCTGGGGAAGGGCGGAATCCGCAATGCTCCCCCCGCCCCTCCCACGCACCTCGCCACCCAAAATGTCCGCAATTCTTATTTGTCCCTCGATCCTCAGCGGGGAATGGAGCCCCATGTTTGGTCGGTGATAGTCATGTAGGTCGGGGTGGCTTCTCCAGTTCCGGCTGCCCAAAGGTCCCACCCACATAATCGCCTGCGGCCACTCACGGCGTAACAGGCAAGAATAGCGGCCACTCTGGGGGGGGGATGTGTGGGGGGCTCCAGCATTCTGGATGTCCCTCAAGCCTGTCTTTTTGTGGCCAGACGCGGACCAACACCTGGTAGCAGGTAAATGGGTGTTGGTTCACTTTAAAGGAGTCTTGGGCAGTGAATACAGAACATTAATAATATATCTAAAACAACAGAAATACAAGGCATTACTTCAGGTATATAAACATGAAACAAAGCAACTGAAGGCTGCTTGGTAAGTGGTGAGTTAAAGCAGAAACTCCTGTGGTAAGCTGTGGAAAACTGGTCTCACTGGGTAAGTAAAATATTACAAACTATAGTAGGTTTATTTTTGTGAATCAGTGTGTGTTAATGCTGGCACAAATAAAAAAAAAATCTCTCCTGGATTTCTAATTGAAGCAGGTGATTTATAAGTTAGCCCAAAACTCTTGGAGCTGGCTCTGGAACGCTGGCTCTGTTAAGTTCTGCTTGGTAAGTGGTGAGTTAAAAGCAGAAGTGATAAAGCTGTAAGTATCTACCTTTGAATCCAGAGTGTTATTTAAGTGTTTATAAATTCTTCACTTAATAAAGGGATATGTGTTCCAACAAATTGATACAATGTGCTCCATGCCTAACAATGCTGTCCAGTGTACATCTTGTGCTATGTATGCACGTCTTGAACAATGGGTCGAGGATGCATACTTATGTCCCGGATGTGTGCAAATTACAGATTTGGAAGCCATCATTGATAATCTAAAGAAGCAATTGGCAACACTGAGAAACATTGTTGTCATGGAAAAGAGTCTGTATCTCACTGAGCTGGTACTCTTTGGGTCAAGGGAGGGGGAGGGTGGTAGTATGGGGGGGCAGGAAAAGCAGGATAGCTAGATAACAGTTAGAAAGCAGGGTAGGGATAAAAGTTACAGGGAGGCTAGCCCTGAGCAGGCACCCCCAACAAGTTTGCCCTGTTGGCAGATGAGGAGGATGTTAACTCTGGGGTGGCACAGCTGCAACACTACTGTCTGCTCCAGTAAGGAAGGTAAGGGAATGGGAGAACAGGGCAGGCAAGACAGGTGCTGGTAGTGGGTAACTCTATTATTAGGGGAACAGACAGGGCAACATGTCACAAAGTTCGGGATCGCTGAATGGTGTGTCTTCCTGAAGCAAGAGCACTGCATGAAGCAGAGTGGGCTGACAGATTATTGGGAGGGGCTGGCGTAAACCCAGCGGTCATGGTGCTTATTGGCACAAATGACACAGGAAGAAGTAGGTGGAAGGTCCTTAAAAATGATTTCAGGGACTTAGGCCGTAAGCTTAAGGCAAGGACCTCAACTGTAGTATTCTCAGAAATACTACCAGTACCAAGAGCCACAACAGAGAGGCAATGGGAGATTAGAGGGGTAAACAGGTGGCTCAAAAATTGGAGTAAAAAGGAGGGGTTTGGGTTCTTAGAGAACTCAGCCGACTTTACAGTGGGCTTCAGGTTCTTTGGCAGGGAACTCAGCATGCCCTCTATCATGAACCTGTTCCAACTGCCAATGACTTTGGCCTGCATTCTTCTACAAACCTATTCCATGTGTACTATGAACCTGTTCTTTCAGTCAATTACCATGTCCTGCCTTCTACTACAAACCTGTCCACCTGACCACGAATTCTGCCTATTTTCTACTACAAACCTATTCCATGTGCCCAGGACCTACCTTCAACTATGAACCTGGTCCTCCTGCAGACAACCTTGACCTGCCTTGTACTATTAACATTTTCCACCTGCCCCGAACCTGTTTTGCCTGGCCATGAATTTGTCCTGCTTTCAACTACAAACCTGTTACACCTGCCCACAAACATGGCCTGCCTTTTACTCCGAACCCATTCCACCTGCCCTCAACCCTGGCTTGCCTTTGACTATGCACCTGCTCTACCAGTCTGTATCTACCTTTAGCCTTCTATTTCCTGGTTGCACGACCTGAGGCTTCCCTGCTGCTCCAGCCTGTATCTAACATTTGAGACTCTTGCAAAGACAAAGCTCCTGGTTCAGTGTCGTGTCTGTAAAATGGTCTCCACAATCAGAACTACATCTAACCAAAGTGTGCAAGCTTACTATGGACAAGAAAAAAGCTAGCAACCTGTGGGAAACATGGAGAAAGTCTGCAAGCATCCATGTATAAGAGGAGAAGTCACAACATTCCAACAAAATCCTACTGCCCCTGAGTGTGTAGAATGTATTTAATACCCTAAAGTCAGGAGCAGCAAATGATGGGCTTGATGGCCAGTCATCTTTGCCAAATGATCTGACCATGACATCAGCTCTGTATTGTTCTATGTTTGCAGCGAAGTGTTTTACACTTGACTTGTGCAAAAAATCATATCGAGTTTTCTCCATTGTTCATTGCTGCCTCACCCCAGTATTTTTGTCTGTCTGTCAGCATACATCTGATCATTTCAGTCAGAATTTTGTTCTATATTTCAGTTACCCCATTTTGCTCTGGTGTGTATGGCACTGTCTTTTTATGCTCTATTCCATTCAGCTTTCACTTTCTCCTGTGAATTCACCTCCATTGTCACTGAAACTTGTGGCTTCCTCTGAAACTTGTAACTCACTTACCTAATGTGTTGCATTAGGTAAGTGAGTGTGTACTCTCCTGTGAATTCACCTCCATTGTCACTTCAAAGTATGACAGGCTTCCTCTGAAACCTGTGGCTTCCTCTGAAACTTGTAACTCACTTGTTGCATTAGGTAAGTGAGTGTGTACCTTGAATAGTCATCTATAAATGTACAGTGATGCACGTGGTCCCCTAAACCTACTTACACCTGGAGGCAATCTCCAGGTGTAGGTGGGTTTAGGGGACCACATGCATCACTGTGAACTAGGTCAGGTGGTCTTAAAGCTCTATTCTCACTGACTTTAGGAAGTGTTGCTCTGGATTTGATGCAAAATTTACAGTAACTGGACAAGGGGATACTGTCAGATTCCTTCTTTTGTAGATCTTGCATGCATTCTGGGTGTCTGTGACCTAAACGCCTGTGCCATATTTGTATACAGTCATTGTGTTTATGGGTGCATAGTCACACCTTTTCCTTCACTGTGTTGAAGTGATGTAGATGGTCATCCAGCTTGCCACTTGCATGGTCTGCTTGCCGTCCTGGATAGAACACTTGTCATCTTGGAGTTTTACAGTTAGTGCTTTGGCTGTCAAGACGCTTCACAGAAAATTGTCCTCCTTCTAGATCAGAAACATAAAGCACATCCTTCACTGGTATGGCTAAATTGTGCCCTGCATCATTGGGGCGTACAAGGGTTCCATGCCCATACCCCTCTGCATGTATTTGCAAAGTAAATGGTCTCTTTGTTATTTAGATCAAGTTCTGTGAAAAAGCTTCTATCACTTGTCATGTGACTGGTTGTTCCTGGGTCAATGCACCAGCCTTGAAATGTATGGTTGCCTGTCGCTTTAAATGTAGCATTCCAATTCCCTTCACATGGATCAAAGATTGTGGCTTTAACTTTCTGTTTAATATAAGAAGGACGCGGTCACATTTGCTTTCCATATAGTACAGTCTCTCTTTATGTGTCCCTGTTTGTGGCATCTAAAGCACACCCTCGTTTCCTTACTGTGCATCTTTGTGTCTGTAGCTTTGAGAGCAGTTCTGGTGTCAGTTTCTGTGAAGTCATGCGCAAGCTCATTTCTTCACTGATATTCATCTATGATCCTGGTCTTTACAAATGCAAATGTCAGATCTGTCTCAGGCCTTGTCTCCTGTGCATTAAAAAGTGCAGTGTATGTATCAGGTGAGCTGCACAACAACATGGCAGCAGAGTAACTGTCTTTTGTATTGTCACCAACTGATCTGAGTTGTGCAATCACTTCCAGCATGGCATCTATATGCTTCTGCATGTCCTGCTCTCTAATAAACCTCATTTTGTAAAGGTTCATCAGGAGAAACAATTTGCTGTTTAAACTGGATCTCCCATGCAGTATTTTCAGTACATCCCACATGCCTTTTACTGTATTCTCACTGCGTATGTGAATAAGCTGATCATCTTCTAATGATAACCTCCCACAAGTCATCTCTGAATAAAAGCATTTCTACTTTAAACTTCCATCACTGATAATTGTCATTGTTCAGCGAGAGTCCTCCTTTATATATAAGAACAGTCTTACTTACTTATACAGGAGATGTCTCTGTGGAAGCTCCTTTATGTCGATCCCTGCACCGACCGCGATGTCTCCCGTTCTGGGCTTTGCTCTGCCTGTGCCACGCTTGGTCATCCTTTCACTGTGGCTTCATTCGGTCCCATAACCTGTTGCAGAGTGTTGGTGCTGGGTGCAGTGGAGTCAAATCCAGATAGACATCAGTGGTATAACAGGAACTGGCTTTACCGGAACATACGTGCAGTAAGAGAATGTAACCTTACATGGTGGCTAACACAGACAAGAAAAATCAGTGATAGAGCAGCTTAAAGCGGAACTTCAGTTAAAAAGGACCCCCCACCCTGCCACGCTACCCTGGCACTGAGGCAGGACGGGGGTTATAAAGAGAAAATCCCATACCTTAGGTAGACACTCGCAACCCCCCTGCACTCCAGATCCTGGGAACTGCCATCTTGGCTGGAAGACATAGAGCTGCATCCCCCGGCTCTGTGCGCGCTTCCATCCGCCTATTCAAGTGAATGCACGGTGGGAGCATGCATGGAGCCGGGGGTGCGGCTTTGCTTCATGTCCTGCGGCCGCAGGAGACTGGGAAGACGTCATGGGCGTCTGGCTAAGGCATGGGTTTTTTTTCTTTTAAACCCGTCCATCCTGCCTCAGCGCCTGAGTAGTGCCGCAGGGCGGGGTGTCCTTTTTACTGAAGTTCCACTTTAATATCCAGCAAATACAACACAGCCAAATATGCATAGAGAGACTACAGTTAAGCATTGGTAACAGCGGCATCTACTGTCATAACGTGTCATAACTGTAAACTGCAGTCAATCTAGCAAAAGTCCAAAATTCACATTCAAAAACAAGCAGAAGCTGTTGCAAAGTATTATATCTCCAACAGTTTCTGCAGCCTAGTCTATCCTCACTGGCAGGGAGCTCTGGTGAAAACTGGAACAGAGTCTGGGACCTGGTTAGTCTTAGTGCCTTTCCTGATGCGATCACTGCTACTGATATATTTTAGACATGTAAGTCCTGAGGGCAACTGAAGTTAGATAGGTGTGTTGGACCTCCTGGCAAGTGGGGCATAATAGTAGCTGAACGAGCAGTGGAGACCAGGGAACTGCTTTGCCATGATGGCTTTGCTAGAGACAATGCGCACTACAAGCTCACAAACTTGGCTCTTCCAAAGTAGCTGTCAGTTGTATTTTATTTATTTTTGTTGCTGTGGCGTTCATAAATTGGATCTGTCATCGGGATCTGCGGGACACCTCGTTTGATGCGGCCCAGAGCTCTCATAAAATAAGACATAGTATTTTCCAAACTTTGCATGCATTGAAGCCTTGGGGGATCAGCTGTCACATTACTGGCAGTGCTTTCCAATGAGACTGACGCTTTATCTGAAGTCCGAATACAGCCAAAACATTTTTCAAAGTTTTGGATAGAGAGAGGAGTTACAACCAATTTAGTTTTCTTTGACCTCATAAATTCATTTCTGTGCCAATGAACATGTCTTGTCCTCAGTGACCAGGGCTGCCATTAGTGGAGTATGGGGGCCTGAAGCTAAAGCAGACAGATTTTAGAGCCTCAGCTTAGAAGCCTAGCATACAGGTGCTTAATTACACATACAAGGCAATTATGGGGATCAGCAAAAGGATATGGGTCGAAACCAGAATGGCTTTAAGGTCCTTTGATTTATGGGCACGGGGGTGACGTGTGGTAATTGAGTGCTAAATTCCTAGATCATTTGAGTGTCCCACTAGGTTGTATTATTGGACCCCTTGACAGTATACAGATGCAGTTAGCAGGGCTGAATCCAAGTGGGCTCTTTGGTAAGATGTGATGTAACCCTTCAGATCCACTGCCATTGAAGGGTCCTCCGCTAAAGTCCAGTCCTTACTGCCGTCTCAACCGCCACCAATTGTTGTCTAGTCTTGTCCACCTTTTCTGTTGCCATGAATGCCCTCTGGTCTTTGTCAATGTCCCCAATGTTTCTCATTGCCCTCCAGTCCTTACAGCTTTCTCCACTGCTGCTGACCATCCTCCAGTCTTGGCTGCCTTCTCCACTGCCACCAATTATTGTCTAGTCTTCTCCATTTTTTCTTTTGTCACCAATTGGCCTCTGTTCCTTGTCACCTTTCCCAATGTTTCTTATTGCCCTCTAGTCCTTTCAGCTTTACCCACTGTTGCTGATCATCCTCCAGTCCTGGCTGCCTTCTCCACCGCCACCAACTGTTAGAAAATCAAATGCCTGCACAAATCCCCTTTCAATAAACACCTGGGTGCCACTGCCTAAACGTAAGCAATCAAAACATATGTAGTAACCAACACAAACTCATAGGGGAGACGCACCTGCATCAAAATAATACAATTCTGTGAAATACTCACCTGTAGAATTGGTATTATACGCATACAGCACGTCCTGCTCCATCTATAATACTTACACATGGGTAATCCTCCGCCAGATGGCGCTGTTCACTGCAGACATGCAAAAACAGGCTCCTCCCGGCCCTTCATATACCCAGGGACCTCCCACAAATCCCCAGCATTGAAAAGCAGTGAGAAAAAGAAGCCGGGAGAAACCAACCACCAAACTGGTAATAATAACAATGATAACAATGGTGTCACGCTCGGGGTAACTCCAGCCCTCTTAATAAGCTCACAACCCCCAATCTCCACAGCCAGCTTCACCTGTAGGAGCCCCCGCTTGCCGGGACGCAAGATACGCCTACCCGGGATCGGTTGCCCACAGGACTTAATGGCTCAAAGGATGTAAGCTTATATGTGGGAGGACTGGAGAACCAATAGCAAGAGCGTGAGTGACGGAAGTCCAGAGACAGGCAATAGGTCGATAACGGGAAGGCAGAGATCGTAGCGGCACCAGGGGTCAGGCAAGACGTAGTCGGGGTTCAGGCAGAGGTCAGCAACTGGGGATCAGGATCTAGAAGCGTCAGTTCAGGCAAAGGTCGGCAACAAGGATTCAGGATCGAGAGGCGTCAATTCAGGCAGAGGTCGGCAACAAGGATTCAGGATCGAGAATGGTCGTACAATCAAATCGGCAACAGGCTAGACTTCACAGGAGTAGGTAACACAGGGTTCTGAGCGCTATCACAGGCAATTCACAACTGAGAGGGAATTGCCTTTATAGGAACAGGTCTGAGGGAAGCAGTGTACTGATTGGAGCACATAGGATTCCAAGGGTAATTGGCTGCAGAGCAGAAGAGGGTGAAGCCCTCAATCCCCTAGGATTCATTAACCCTTTAATTGATCCTCCGGCGGGTGCGCGCAGCACAGCGCCGCCGGAGGGCATAACAGACACGTGCTCGCGGCTCCTGGAGGAGGAAGCGGGGGGCGTGGCTGAGCTGGGCGCCGCTCGAGCCGACGCTGCTCGAGCCGACGCCGCTCGGCGCGGCCGCCGCACAGTGACAGCTGCAGCTGGCCGCCTGGAGACGTCGCTGGAACGGGGATCAGGTAAGCGGTTCCTGACACTACCCCCCCTTCACGAGGGGCCTCCGGACCCTCACCCGGTTTCCCTGGATTGTCACGATGGAACCTTCTTACAAGAGCCTTGGCATGAACATTCCTCGCTGCCACCCTCGCTGCCACCCAGCATCTTTCCTCCGGACCATAGCCAACCCAATCCACCAAATACTGTAAAGAATTACGCACTTTACGTGAATCCAAGATCTTATTCACTTCATACTCGGGCTCATTATTAAGAAGAATTGGTGCAGGACCAGCAAGAGGAGCATTCTTCGCCGGTTTTAACAATGAAACATGAAAGGAATTAGGTATTTTCATAGTTGGCGGGAGTTGAACTTTAAAAGACACATTATTCAACTTCTTGACGATTGGAAAAGGACCAATAAATTTTGGACCTAATTTGCTAGATGGCTGACGGAGCGCAATATTTTTAGTGGAGACCCAAACTAGATCGCCTACTCGAAGAGTAGGTTCCTGTGATCTGCGGCGGTCGGCAAATTTCTTATACCTCAAACCAGTGGTCTTAAGAATCTCCTGAACGTGTGTCCAGATATTCTTCCGTTCTTGAAGCCACTCCTCCAACGCCGGCAGATTGGAAGGTGACCCTGAAAGGGAAGAAGCTCTAGGATTTTTCCCTAAGTTACAATAAAAAGGAGATACCTTGGTACTCTCACTAGGCGCGTTATTGTAAGCAAACTCGGCGAAATCAATAAATTCCGCCCATTGTTCTTGGGCATCAGAAACATAACACCTTAAGTATTGTTCCAAAGTTTGATTAGTTCTTTCCGTCTGCCCATTAGTCTGGGGATGGTAGGCAGAAGAAAGAGAGATCTGTATTTCCAACCGCGAACAGAAGTGTTTCCAAAAACGGGAAGTAAATTGAACACCCCGATCAGAGACTATATTGGACGGAATACCATGAATACGAAAAATATGCGAAGTAAACAGCCACGAAAGCTCAGGTGCAGAAGGAAGTTTGGCCAAAGGAACGAAATGTGCCATCTTACTGAAACGATCTACGACCACCCAAATGACAGTATTACCATGTGAGAGAGGCAAATCTACAATAAAATCCATAGAAATATGGGTCCATGGCTCAGCAGGAATTTCAAGAGGAACCAAACTGCCACTAGGAGCCTTGTGAACTCCTTTACTTCGAGCACAAATAGCACAAGCATCGATAAAGGCAGTGATATCGCGTCTCATGGTAGGCCACCATACATGACGACGGGCAAGCATAAACGTCTTACGGTTACCCAAATGACCAGCAGTTTTGGCATCGTGAAATTCGCGAATTACATCCGAACGCAGGTGCGGCGGAACAAACTGGCACCCCAAGGGTACATCACTAGGAGATTCATCTTGAAACGGCGCCAAGGTATTGGAGAGATCAGGAAGTAACGCCCCCACCACACAACCTGTGGGTAAAATTGGTTCACCAGAATCACCCCGATCCTTACATTCACCGAACATGCGAGATAGAGCATCAGCTTTAGTATTTTTTACACCCGGCTTGAAAGTAATAATAAAATTGAAGCGCGAGAAGAATAATGCCCAACGTGCCTGACGAGAGTTCAGCCTCTTGGCAGAACCTATGTATTCGAGATTTTTATGATCGGTATACACAGTTATAGGATGTAATGAACCCTCCAACCAGTGTCGCCATTCATCAAATGCCAGTTTAATAGCTAATAGTTCCCTATTGCCAACATCATAATTTTGTTCCGCGGTACTGAATTTACGCGAAAAATAAGCGCATGGATGGAGACGCTCAGGGTTACCAGAATATTGTGACAAAACTGCACCTACTCCCAGCTCAGAAGCATCCACTTCAATAATAAAAGCTTTATGAATATCTGGATGCACTAAGACAGGTGCCGAAGTAAAGGCCCGTTTCAAGGTTAGAAAGGCCTCACAGGCAGAGGGGGACCAGTTAGCAGTAAAAGCCCCCTTGCGGGTAAGGTTGGTAAGGGGTGCAACAACATGGGAAAAGCCTTTTATGAAACGCCGATAAAAATTTGCAAAACCTAGAAAACGTTGCAATTCCTTTAAAGTTTTGGGTTGGACCCAATCCTGAACTGCTGAAACCTTCCCCGTGTCCATCTCCAAACCCTGGTTGGTAATAACATACCCTAGGAAGGGAACTGTAGTGACTTCAAACACACACTTAGACAGTTTAGCAAATAAGTTGTTCTCTCTTAATTTTTGTAGCACCAACTTAACATGGTGTCTGTGCTCCGGTAAAGAATTAGAAAAAATGAGAATATCATCCAAGTAGATGACTACAAATCTACCGAGATATTCCCTGAATATATCATTAACAAAATCTTGGAAAACGGCTGGCGCATTACAAAGACCGAAGGGCATGACCAGGTACTCATAGTGCCCATCCTTCACATTAAATGCAGTTTTCCACTCGTCCCCCTGTCGGATGCGAATCAGATTGTAAGCCCCTCTCAAATCCAATTTGGAGAAAATTCGAGCTCCTGTGACTTGATTGAACAGATCCCCAATCAAGGGTAAGGGGTATCGTTTTTTTACAGTGATCTTATTCAAGGCTCGATAATCTATGCACGGTCTCAAGCCACCATCTTTTTTCTCTACAAAAAAGAACCCGGCCCCAGCAGGCGAGGTAGAGGGACGGATAAATCCTTTCCTAAGATTTTCGGTAATATACTCCCTCATTGCTTGTTCCTCGGGCAGGGTAAGGTTATAGATCTTTCCCCTCGGGGGAATTGTGCCAGGCAGCAAGTCAATGGGGCAGTCATAGGACCAATGTGGAGGAAGAGTATCAGCAGAGCGTTCAGAGAATACATCGATCCAATCAGCGTATGGCTGAGGTAATTCCTGTGGTAAGACTTGAACGCTTCTGAGGCCTGTATTAAAACAGTGACCTTTACAGTGGTCACTCCACTTGACCAACTCCCCAGCCCGCCAATCTAACACCGGGTTATGGAGTTGTAACCAGGGGTATCCCAAAACCATTGGAGTTTCCGGACAATCAAAAATAAAGAATTCTAAGAATTCAGAGTGAGAAGAGCCGACAATTAGTCTGAGAGGTGGGGTCTTGGTATTTATAGGACCTCCCTGGATTGCCTTTCCATTGATAGCTAAAACTTGTAGGGATCTTTCAAGAGGAACTACAGGGATCCCTAAGGTGGAGATCATGCTCCTGTCCAAAAAGTTTCCAGCCGCACCACTGTCTATGAAGGCGGAAACTGTCTGCTTAGAGGACCCCCAAAACAAATCAATAGGTACAAGCATCTTATTCTGGCGAGAGTTACAAACTGACTCACCCAGATCAGTACTCTCTACCTGGTCTGGGTGCGGAAGTTTTCCGCCGGTTTCCCCTTATTGGGACAGGACCCTGCAAAATGACCAGAATTCCCGCAATACAGGCATAACCCCTCGGATCGCCTACGCTGTTTCTCCTCTTGGGATAAGTGGGTTCTCCCTAATTGCATAGGTTCTTCCTGGGAAGATGATGAGGTATTTTCTCCACGGGGAACCGGGGATCTATGACTCTGGACTGGTCTAAAGGACGTGGAAGCCCCGACTCTCTCCCTGGCCCTTTCTCTAAGACGTCGGTCTATTTTAATGGAGACCTGCATTAATTGATCTAGGTCCGCTGGCGGGGGAAAATTGACTAAGGCATCCTTGATGCTATCCAACAGTCCCACCCTGAACTGACTACACAAAGCTGGATCGTTCCACCTAGCTTCGATAGCCCAGCGGCGGAATTCAGCACAGTAGTCTTCAGCCGAATTCCGTCCTTGTTTTAAGGCCCGAAGCCTATTCTCTGCGGTAGACTGTATATCTGGATCGGCGTATAAAACACCCATAGCATTGAAGAAGGCAGTCACTGATTGTAGAGCAATGTCATGGGACGGTAAACTAAAGGCCCAGGACTGTGGGTCTCCTTGAAGCAAGGAAATGACTAGGCCTACTCGTTGGACCTCTGTGCCAGAGGAGATAGGTCTTAACTTAAAATATAGTTCGCAGGCATTCTTGAAATTGGAAAATTTTGCTCGTTCTCCAAAAAATTTCTCAGGCAGTGGAATCTTAGGTTCGGAGAAATGAGGTGGTACAGAGGAAGTTGGCACTTGACGAGATTCCTGAGTGGCCACTCTTTGAGCGAGTTGGTTGATCGCTGTGGCCATAGCTTGCACCTGCTGTACCAGGTCATCCATTTTAGGGCCTGTGATAATGTCACGCTCGGGGTAACTCCAGCCCTCTTAATAAGCTCACAACCCCCAATCTCCACAGCCAGCTTCACCTGTAGGAGCCCCCGCTTGCCGGGACGCAAGATACGCCTACCCTGGATCGGTTGCCCCCAGGACTTAATGGCTCAAAGGATGTAAGCTTATATGTGGGAGGACTGGAGAACCAATAGCAAGAGCGTGAGTGACGGAAGTCCAGAGACAGGCAATAGGTCGATAACGGGAAGGCAGAGATCGTAGCGGCACCAGGGGTCAGGCAAGACGTAGTCGGGGTTCAGGCAGAGGTCAGCAACTGGGGATCAGGATCTAGAAGCGTCAGTTCAGGCAAAGGTCGGCAACAAGGATTCAGGATCGAGAGGCGTCAATTCAGGCAGAGGTCGGCAACAAGGATTCAGGATCGAGAATGGTCGTACAATCAAATCGGCAACAGGCTAGACTTCACAGGAGTAGGTAACACAGGGTTCTGAGCGCTATCACAGGCAATTCACAACTGAGAGGGAATTGCCTTTATAGGAACAGGTCTGAGGGAAGCAGTGTACTGATTGGAGCACATAGGATTCCAAGGGTAATTGGCTGCAGAGCAGAAGAGGGTGAAGCCCTCAATCCCCTAGGATTCATTAACCCTTTAATTGATCCTCCGGCGGGTGCGCGCAGCACAGCGCCGCCGGAGGGCATAACAGACACGTGCTCGCGGCCGCGCGCGAGCAGGTCTCCTGGAGGAGGAAGCGGGGGGCGTGGCTGAGCTGGGCGCCGCTCGAGCCGACGCTGCTCGAGCCGACGCCGCTCGGCGCGGCCGCCGCACAGTGACAGCTGCAGCTGGCCGCCTGGAGACGTCGCTGGAACGGGGATCAGGTAAGCGGTTCCTGACAAATGGTAACAATCACCATACAGGGGATCCAGAACAAGGTGAAACCAGGGTGGGGTGGAGCAGGACGTGCTGTATGCGTATAATACCAATTCTACAGGTGAGTATTTCACAGAATTGTATTATTCTAAGCATACAGCACATCCTGCTCCATCTATAATACTTACACATGGGACATCCATTAGCAGTGTTCATAAAGTAGGGTGGGATCCCCAACAACAAAGGCAAAGGCACATAGTTCAAACTACAACCACCTGTAAAACCTTACGGCCAAAGGCAGCATCAGCTGAGGCCCGAACATCAACTTTGTAAAACTTTGAAAAGGTGTGAACAGAAGACCAAGTAGCGGCCTTGCAAACTTGTTCAACAGAGGCCTGTTGCTGAAAAGCCCAAGAGGCACCAATAGCACGAGTGGAGTGAGCCGTAAGATGGAACGGGGAGGCCTCCCCTTAGTAGAATAGGCCTGAATCACAGCCTGACGAATCCATTTACTGATGGTAGACTTGGCGGGAGCCAAACCTTTCCTAGGCCCCGAAGGCACAACGAAGAGAGCATCAGTCTTCCTGAAGGCCTTAGTGACAACCAGGTAATACTTCAAGCACCTAACTACGTCCAAGGAATGCAGAACCCGCTCCTTGTCGTTGCGAGGATTGGGACACAGAGAAGGAAGAACAATATCCTGGTTCAAATTAAATCTCGAAACCACTTTTGGCAGAAAGTCCGGTTTGAAGCGGAACACCACCTTGTCCTGGTGTCGCTCATAGTATGGAGGCTGAATAGATAGAGCGGCCAGCTCTGACACACGCCTAACCGAAGTAATAGCCACCAAGAAGACAACCTTGAGAGTGAGAACGACCAGAGCAGCCTCTTGAATAGGCTCAAAGGGAGCCCCCTGCAAGGCAGACAAAATCAAATTCAAATCCCAAACAGGGACTGTAGGCTTTCGGGGGGGACGCACGTGAGTGACCCCCTGGAAAAAGGTCTTAATCAGGTGATGCTGAGCAAAGGTCTTCTGAAAGAAGATAGATAGGGCATAAACCTGACCCTTCAGAGTACTAAGTTTGAGACCTAAGTCCAAACCATGCTGCAAAAACTCCAGGACCCTAGGGACGGAGAATTCTCGGCAGGGAAGAGACCTGGACTCACACCAGTCAATGTAGGAACGCCATACTCTATAATAAATAGCGGAAGAAGTCTTTTTTCTGGCCTGCACCATAGTAGCCACCACAGAGGCAAACAACCCTTTCTCCATCAAGATGGAGGTTTCAGCAGCCAGGCCGTCAAAGCCAGCGTTTGTAAATTGGGATGGCGTAATGATCCTTGGGTTAGCAGATCCGGTACGCTTGGCAGATCGTACTGATCTACTGCTATTTGAACCACGTCTGCGAACCACACTCTTCTTGGCCACCTGGGGGCCACCAGGATCACAGGTACCCCTTCCAGAGCAATCTTGCGTAGAACCCTCACCAGAAGGGAAAACGGTGGAAACGCATACGGGAGTCGAAACTCCCTCCAAGACATGGACAGGGTATCCGTGGCCATGGCCAGAGGATCCTGAGACAGGGAGCTTGTGATTGTGACAGGAAGAAAACAGATCCACATCCTGTAGACCCCAACGGTGGCATAGGGACTGGAATACCGTGTTGCAGAGGGACCACTCCCCCTGACGGGACATTCCCCTGCTCAGGGCGTCCGGCAGCAGGTTCTTCGCCCCCGGAATGTAAACAGCCGTAATGCATTGAACATTGGCCTCCGCCCATGTCAGAATCTGAGACACTAAATCTGTTTGCAAAGAACCAGCACTCCAAGAAGTTCATTCCTTGGAGTTCATTGGAATGAACTTCTTGGAGTGCTGGTTCTTTGCAAACAGACTTGGTATATGCGGCGTCTCCGCGAACCGAGCACCCACGCAATACTGTGAGTAAGAGTGCGGCTGTTCCTGGAATTATATGTTGGAGAATCTGAGACACTTCTTGGAGAGCACCCTTGCTCCGGGTCCCTCCCTGATGATTGATGTAGGCAACCGCCGTTCTGTTGTCTGAGCGAACATGGACCGACAGACCCCTCAGGTGTTGGGTCAACCGCTCCAGTACCAACCTGACTGCCCGTAATTCCAGAATGTTGATGGGCAAATGGGCCTCCTGAGGGCCCCATGTCCCCTGGAAGCGCAGAGACTTCCAGAATCCTCCCCAACCTGACAGACTGGCATCCGTTGTGACCGTCTCCCAGGATGGGGTCAGAAAGGACCTGCCCCTTGTCAAGTTCCCGTGGTGCAACCACCACGCAAGGGACTGTCTGACCGAGGGGGGAAGCACATAGAACCCGTCCAAGGACGCAGGGTTCTTGTCCGAAACTGACAGAAGGTGAAGCTGCAGAGGTCTCAAGTGGAACTGGGCAAAGGGCACCGCCTCGAAGCTCGCCACCATCAGGCCCACCAACTGCATTCCCTGCCGGATGGAGAACTGTGGGTTCGAGAGCAGGAACCTCGCCTGCGCTGTTAGAGCCTCCACCTTCTGTTGAGGAAGGAATATCCTTGACTGAACCGTATCCAGAATCATTCCCAGGAACGGAGTCACCGAGGAGGGGGACAGGGATGACTTGGGGTAATTGATCACCCAGCCGAAGGACTCCAGGGTGGACACTACCAGCTGAGTGTCCAACTCTGCCTGTCGCAGAGACCGAGAGGTGATGAGAATATCGTCCAGGTAGGGCAGCACGCGTATGCCCCTTAGCCTTATCAGGGACATCACCCCTGCCAGCACCTTGGTGAACACCCTGGGAGCCGACGTTAGGCCAAATGGCAGGGCCACAAATTGATAATGCTGATCTTTTAGTGCAAATCTGAGAAACCTTTGGTGTCCCGGAAACACCGGGACGTGCAAGTAAGCATCCTTGATGTCTACGGACGTCATGAAGTCCCCTGGGCGCAGTGAGCCAATGGCCAAGCGCAGAGTTTCCATGCGAAAGTGCTTGTTCTTGACAAATTTGTTGAGGATTTTTAAATCCAGAATGGGCCTGACTGACCCATCCTTCTTGGGTACTGTGAAAAGGTTTGAGTAGAACCCCGTGCCCCTGTCTCCAGGGGGGACCTTGCAAATGACCCCTAGGTCCATGAGACCCTGTACGGCCAGCAACAAGACTTGAGCTGAGGCAGGGTCTTGAGGGATTCGAGACCCAATGAACCTGGTGGGGGGCCGTACAGCAAATTCTATCTTGTAGCCGGAGGACACTACCTCCTGAATCCACCGGTCTGAGACGTGGCGCCGCCAGACGTACTCGAGGTGCTGTAGACGTCCCCCCACCCTGACGGGTGAGGGTGCCATCTCATGCCTGGGGGGCCTTGGGAGGGGCTTTGGGTTTGGTTCCCCAGGAGGAACCTGAACAGCGTCCTCTGTTCCTGTTCCAGGAATCAGCGCGGGCCCCTGTGAAGGACGTCCCTCTACCCTGCTTGGCCCCACGATAGGGGGTTGATAGGGAGCCTTGGCCACGAAAGGGCCGAATCTGTCGCCTGCACTGGGGTAACTTGCCTCCCTTGGCAAAGAGGTCTAATCGATCCCCAAACAAGCGCAGCCCTTTAAATGGCAGCCCCGTGAGGGCTTTCTTGGCGGCATTGTCTGCGGCCCACTGGCGCAACCAGACCGCACGGCGTATAGCAACCACCAGGGCAGATGACCTGGCACACATCTTAATGGCATCGTCTGATGCAGAGAGGATACAGTTCACAAACGCATCACAGCTGGACAGAGCATTGACAGTATCAGGAGGCAACTCATCTGTGCCATCGAGAGCACTCCTAACCACGGCCCTGAGCGCTACCGCTGTAATGGCTAAGGCGCAAACTGAGCGCAGAGTCGCTCCCCAAAATGCAAAGGCATGACATGCCAGTTGGTCAACACGCCGGTCCTCAGAGTCCCGTAGCATAGTAGTGTCAGGGGAGTGCATAATAGAGGTGTTGGACAACCCTAGAATAGGAGCATCGACCTCGGGTGGCGATGACCAGCACTTAACCAAGTCAGCAGGGAAGGGATATTTCCTATCCACGCTCTTAGGGACCCCGTGAAGTCTGCTGGGATGTTCCCATTCTTTAAGCACGAGGCTATTGAAATGGGTCTGCTCGGGGAACTCCAAGCGAGCTTTAGCAGTATGGAAAAGATCATCCCTTTGGCGGGGAGCTGCAGCAGGGAGAGAGAGGGACAGAACCTCAAAGATCTGAACCAGTAGTCTATCGACATCATCCGAGGACCAATGCTCGGAGCCAGACTCTTCCTGACCCCTGGACTCATCGTCATATGACCCTGAGTCAGAGAACAGTTCCCCTTCGTCCGAGGGGATATGGGCATAGGAATGCAACAAATCATCAGGTTCTACAGGGAAGAGGGTCGATTCAGGGTTCAAGTGCCGCCTCTTGGCGGTGGCTTTACGTGCTAGGGAATTAGCAAGTAAGTTTTCAACACTAGCCAGCCTAGTGGCCAGATCAGGATGAGAATCCCCACTGGTATTGGGGGTTAGACTCAGGCTTGGGGGAGTAGGTGAAGTGCGGCGGGGTGCAGGCCCAGCCTCAGAGGAGACGGGAAGCACCGATAGCACCTGCTGTGCACAAGGAACACAGACCCGTGAATTGTCACCGCTGCTAGGTAAGACCCCACAAGCTACACACAGCCAGGCTTGTCCCGAAGGAACCCCTTTCACAATATCCTGAGATGCCTCCATATGGTGATTTAATCGGCACAATTTGCCAGTATGGATTGACGCTGTTAGCTACCCTGGATGCCCCAATAACCCGCTGGGAAGTGGGAGTAAGTTTATATGGTCGCGACCGGGAGCTATGCTGGGCCGGGAGAAGCCACTTGAATCCGCGGTCTGAAAGACATAAGGGGAAACGGGATGTCAGAGCCATGCGCAATGGTGGATGAGAGTAAAGAAAAGTCGCCCTCGAGGGCACTTACATACAGAGAGGAGGGAACGATCTTCACCACGTGCGCGGGAGAAGAAAATGGCGCCGAAGAACCTCAGGGGGCGGGCCTGAACCGATCGTGACGCGTAACGCGCCAAGCCGAAACCACGCCCCTCTTTGAGTGAGCGCGAAGCTCGTAAGGCAACCAGCCAATGGTGTACAGACAGGAGAAGTAAAAGACAGACGTCTATTAAAAAATGGCGCTAGGAGCCGTGGCAGTTACAGCCGAGATCTGTACTTGGGCTCTCCTGCGGCTCCCCGTCGGGGAAGAATCCCGGTCTGTGACAGAGAAACTGTAATTAAGACAGGCGCTCAAGCCGGCGCAACCTGTGAAGAGCCGATAAGGCTAAGAAGGGAAGGAGGAAGAAGGAGACGCCAGGGCATCCTCGAGCCGCCGCCGTACTTGCGGCAGAAGGCTGAATACTAGTGTGCTTAAACAGTAAGGTAAGAGCGCAGCTCTGATCCCCAATCCCAGTGAAACACAGTTAAGCCATAAGCGTGTAGGTATAAACTAAGGCAGCTATACACACAACCCCCCCCCCTTTCTTTTCCCCCTGACTAAGGAAGGAACGAGGGAGGAAGGCGACCCGTTAACATAGGGTCCACCGCTACATGGGGCGTGAGGCAATGTGTGGGAGGGGCATCCCCTGAAGGCTCACCATCAGCCTTGACCGCCTACCCTATGGTGGGGGATTGCCTTGGAGCGTTGCTCCGTAAGCACACATGGTGCTACCTACCTTCACCCGACCAGCGCAGCCCAGGCTGGGAGGCACATTCTAGTCGAAGAGGACGGGTGGGAATAGTCTCACAGGGCCGCAGGCTGCAATAGCCCCGCTCACCTGCGAGAGAGTGATACTTCATGTCTTCGCAGTCAGCCCTGCAGAGAAATCTGGGATTTGTGGGAGGTCCCTGGGTATATGAAGGGCCGGGAGGAGCCTGTTTTTGCATGTCTGCAGTGAACAGCGCCATCTGGCGGAGGATTACCCATGTGTAAGTATTATAGATGGAGCAGGACGTGCTGTATGCTTAGAATAAATAACATTTTATTCATAACAATAAAGTAACGCATAAGACATATGTAAAGAACATGTAAACACAACCACAATGCACAAAAATACAACAAACACAACACAAATACAGTGAGGTGTAGGCGAGGGGAGAGCACTGAATCATCAATTATCAGAAATGATTTTTATACAGAAATTCATACAATATTAAATAATTTAGTTAATATACTATGATCAATGTAAAAAATATGTGTAGAAAACTGTATAGCAAAATCCATATGAATATATCAATAAATATAATAAAAAAATTTTAAGCAATTATTCTAATCTAATCCCGTACCTATAATCCGGATCATAGCTATGCAAGACAACCAAATTTTATCAAAACACTATCATTCATCAAGAAATTCTAATTAAACAGACCTCTCCATCTTCGCTGCAGACATTGATTGTCCTCTGGTCCTTGTTGCTTTCTTCACTGTTTCCTATTGCCCTCCAAGCCATACTGCTTTCTCTACTGTTACTGATGAAGACTGGGACACCCACGGTGTGTTTGGGATGCCCCTCAACTATTTGGGTATGTTTTGAGGGTAAATTGTAGAAAGTGGTTCCTGGATGGGTCTGGCGGAAGGGGTTGTCCATAGGTCACAATGCCAGTCCCCAGGCAGGATCCCTGATGAGTCAAGGTCAGCTTGAAGGTAAAATAAATTGCAGCCAAGATCCAAGTATGTTGCAAACAGGCTCTCTCTTTATTGTGGCTGGCAGGGAAAGCTTCTTAAGGCCCTTGGCACATCAGGCCCTTCGCTCACTGACTCCTGAGCTTGTTCCTCACCAGGGATGCCCTTCAGGATTGTATCCCACCACAGTTTTCTCCTCCTCAAGGCCATGGGGAGTGCATCAGCCTCTCTCCACTGGGACTTTATAAGGGGATGCTACGCCCATACATGAATGCTTCTCCCTCCTATGTGCTAGTTAGTAATGCTACTACTACTCTGTAGCCACAACTCCCTGTCTAGCTATCTAACTACCCCTTATATACGCTTATATACACCAGACAACACTGTTTCCACCAAAAGCCAATCAGAGCATTATGATTAATATTGCTGTTGAAATCCTATTTCCATTTTTTAGAATAACCGGTTCATGTCCTATTCTATCTGTCATCTAGTGGCCTAACTATGTAACTACACCTACAACTGAAACCCCAACATTTACGCGGGTATGCCCAGAGCTGCCACCCCTTCTGAATTCAGATGTGCTATTGGGCTGAGTGAATACAACAACACAGAATGGCAATTGAATAGATGAGGGTGCAAGGGGTTATATAAAATTTTGGATCTGACTTTTGTGTCTCCTCTACTGTGGTCATGTGAGTCCTGTGGGTAAGAGTCAGAGAAGCATATTCTCAACTGTGACTCTGCAGCTAACCCCTTGTACCATCTCCCCCTATATTGTGACTTGGGTATTAAAGGGGCATCAGATTTATTTTGTGTGCTGGGTGCACAGATGGGGAGAAAGCTTACAATCTATTAGGGCATAAGAGAGGTTACTGCAGAAAGGCGATTACAATCTATTAGGGCACAGGGGAGAATCCAGAAGAGTAAGTGCTTACAATCTAATTCCATAAGGGCATAAGGAAGCATACAATAGGGGAAGAGCTTACAATCTATTAGGGTAATTATGTGGGTGTGGTCACACACTGTGAGAGCCAGAACACACAACTGCTCCTAATTACCAGAGGCCTGTGAAGCCTGGGGCTTTCCTGGGAGTGCCTCCCCAGGCAGCATGGATGATTCCGGGGGTGAGTCGCGCCGGTACCCCCAGAGGAATATTAAACCTCCGGATCCCGGGTCTGCTTCCACCAGCGGCACTAGTAACACCACGGTGCCCCAGCCCGGTGAGAGTTTTTCAGCTTTTCGCAGCCGCGTATGCAGTAATTTGTGCAGTGTGGCGAAGGAGGAGGAGAAGCTGTGCAAGATGAAAATCGCATTAAAGAAAAAGAAAATGGACACCAGCAAGGTGCGGGGACTGGATCGGCGGTCAAGTTAAGCAGACTTAGCTGAGCTTGAATCAGCATGTCGGCAGCAGGAGAAGCTTGTTTCGTCCCTTAAAGCAAGCAGTGGGGCCTTTAAAGAAAAATATAAAATCGAAGAGCGATTTAAGTCCATGCAGCTCTCAGGCCCCACTGTGAAGGAGGAAGAAGCCGACCATGTGGATGAGACCCCGATGGTGGAGGATTCTCCAGCTGTACCTCCACCCAAAGTTGCAGCAGTAGCAGAGCCAGGAGCCCCGGAACTAGCATTAGAAGACTCTCTTGCTGAGGCAACACATCAGGAGTGCGTGACATTGCTGGGTATCCAGAAAGCCCCTACTGGAGCAGATCTTCCAGAGGACAGCCACCAGCCTGAGGAGCCCATGCCAGCTAAGGACGACGTCCATCTGTCCAGCCAACCTGCGGCGTGTGCCATAGGCGCTGTGTCAGGGGGTAAAGAAGACTGTGGTGCTCCTTGCCCTGAAAAGGGTGAGGTGGCACCAGCCGTAAGTACCATCCTGGCAACCATCCGGGTATTAAATATCTATGGACCCCAAACTAAGTGGGACAGGAAATGCCTCCTTACAAAGATCAAGCCGTTCCTTTTTACAGCTCAGCCAGTAGTCTTTGGAGGTGATTTTAACATCGTGACTAGGCCCATGGACAGGAGAGGCTTCAAAGGCAAGCTGGGCTGCGATAGTCTCTTTTTGAATAGCATGGTTAGAGAGGCAGGTCTGGAAGATGTGCACATTAAGCACTCCCCAGACCTCACGGGCTTCACTTTTCAGCGAGGTAGCAATCAGAGCAGAATAGACAGGTTTTTTTTGAAGGAGGGCTCGGCTTCTCAGCCTCCGCAGCTGCAGGCGGTCAAGTTCTCCGATCACCTTTTACTATCGATCGTCTTGAATGCCTCTGACACACCCCCTAGAGGAAGGGGAATCTGGAGGATGAATTCGGCTCTCCTTGAGGAGAAGGGGGTAATACAATCTTTTGAGGATTTTTTTCAGGCACAGGTTTCCATTAAGGATTTTTGCAGAAGCAGGTCTGAGTGGTGGGAGCTGACCAAAATGAGAATTGCTGGGCTTTTCAGGGGTCTAGGAAAAAGAAAACAGCTTGATAAATACATTGCCTACCAGCGCTTGCGGTGGAAACTGGACCTTCTTGTCTCGAATGGTGGAGATCAAGGGGCAATCTCTGAAGTCAAGCTCCTCCTCAGGAAGTGTCAGTATGACCGGCATGCTTCTCTGGTTCTGGAGAGAGATTATGGGAAATACCACTCGCCTGATCCCTATCAGAATTGCAGACAGGCTGCAGCTCTCAAGACTGTCCTTGGTCTGAAGGATAGCGCAGGTTCCCTGGTAAGATCTAAATCTGGGATCCTGGAGATTATTAGGTCCTTTTATGCTGACCTCCTGGGCAGACAGGTTTTTGACCAGGCAAGGATGGAAAGTTTCCTGGACTCTAGTCCAGGATTGGGAAATTGTGACCTTTCTATCACTAGCTTGACAGAGCCGGTCACTGCCGATGAGGTGGTAAGTGCGATCGATCACCTTGCCATCAAAAAGTCGCCCGGGTCAGGACTGAATTTTATAAATGTATATAAACTATCCTGGCACCACATTTGGTGGAGGTCTTTAATTGCTGTCTGGCAGAGGGTTCCCTCCCTCCCTCCATGAGGCGCTCGGCTGAGATCCTTCTGTCAAAAGGTAAGGACTCTTCGATGATTGAGAACTGGCGCCACCTTAGCCTTCTCAATGTCGATAGAAAGATACTGGCAAAGATTTTGTTCTGGCGCTTGGAGTCAGTAGCGGAGCAACTGCTTTCCCGTCATCAGCACTGCTCGTCACAGCACTGCACCTTCTCAGCGGTTTTAGCTGTCCGGGAAGCCTTGGAGCGGTGCAGGGCTGCAGCCTGGGGAAAGTACTTGTTGGCGTTAGATCAGGCAAAGGTTTTTGATAGGGTCAATCATTTGTACCTATGGCTGCTTCTTGGTAAGTACGGCCTGCCAGGGCGGTTCATTAATTGGCTACAAACTCTGTATGAAGGGGCTGAGAGCTTCCCTCTTGTTAATGGTTGGGTTGGAAGGCGTTTCGAAGTTGGCTCTGGTGTGCGACAGGGATGCCCTCTAGAGTCCCCTACTATATGTGTTTGCAATCGATCCCTTTATAAGGAGGGTCGAGAGCATGTTATGTGGGGTTCCTCTAGGTGTGCCTGGTGAGCCTCCTTTGAAGGTCATTGCCTATGCTGATGATGTATCTGTGATTGTCTCTGGGACAAATGAGGCAGAGGAGGTGGCCTCTCTAATAGCACAGTATATAGAAGCGTCGGGCTCCAAGGTCAATCACGAGAAGAGTGAAGTTTTCTGGATGGGTAAGAAGGGTGAGGGCTTCGAACTTCCGGACGCCTTCCCAGTGCCCCAGCAGGAAATTAAGATCCTTGGCATTCATTCCAGTCCTGGCGATTATGGAGCGCAGGCTGGAAATTGCCAATGCCAAGGTTGCAGTCTGGAAGAGCTGGAAAATGTCTCTCAGGGAAAGGGTTGACCTTATCAAGACTTACCTGATCCCCATCTTTTTATACATCAGCTTCGTCTGTGTTTTGCCAGTGTCTCTCTACACCAGGGTCTACAGCGTGTTTTTCCAGATGTTATGGGGAAACCGCATGAACCTGGTGAAAAGAAATGTCACTTACCTATCCAGGCAGGAGGGTGGCCTAGGGATGGTCAACCGAGTAGTGTTTTTCTCTCTCTTGTTTCTGAAACATAATTTTAGAAGCATGTTGGCAGACAGCCCGCATGGCTGGGTGGGTATTTTCCAGTCCTGGTTTAAGCCCTTCCTGCGAGACTGGGAGAATGGTGACCGGGTGAAAAGCCCTCGAGTTCCTCAGGCTCAGCTCCCAGGCCTATGTTGCCCTGTGCTTGAAAATACTTCGGCAATGGCAATTGACAGCAGAGGACATGAGATCTACTCCGAGGAAGCTTCTGTTGAGTCGAGTCCTGGGTCTGGCTTTTCATGAGCCATTGTCCCTCAGGGATTGCCCAGGCTCCATCATGAGGAAGGGTTTGAGGCTTATTAACTCTACCTTAGGGGGATCCGGAAGAGTCGCAGCCTGCCAGAGATAATTTGTCTCCATGAGGAGTGTCAGGATGAGATGGAGACTATGGACCACTTCCTGCTCCTGTGTCCCTTTAATGTAGATGTGTGTAAACAGGTGAGGTTGGCTCTCGGGGCATTCAAGAACAGAGGGGATTTTTGTTTAGACACTTTATATCTAGTTAGTCTAGTGATCCGCTATTTCACGTGGAATGCACGGTGCCAGCTCTGCATTAGGAAGAAAGTCCTCCCTGTCCCGGTGGTGGTGCATGACATCCTGCATGAGGTGGGCAAGATCCGGGTGCTTGAGAGGGACTGGTGGGAACGGGGGGCCTGGATGAAGGCGTGGAGGAACATCAGGCCTCCTTAGTCCTCATGACTTCCCTCTGGGTGGGCTTTTCTGTCTTTTATCACCCATAGATTTTTTATAACAATGACAGATTTTTGAAGAACGGCTGTGTGCACAGGTGACCGGGCCTCTTAGTCTTCCTGCTGAATTGTGTATAGTGTAGTGTTAGGTTGTAGATAGGATTGTATATAGAATAATGGATATTATATATTATATGCCGAATTGTTAGGCCTGTTTCTTTTTGTTTAGATATTATTTATTTTATTTATTAATTATTGTAACTTTGTAAATATTGTATACCGAAGTTTTCACCATATAAGACTCACCTGCCCATAAGACGCACCTAGGATTTGGGGGAGGAAAATAAGAAAAAAAATATTTTAAACCAAAAACGCACCATTACAGACAGTGTGGCATTCCCCCTATCCCATTCCCATTGGCCGTGTGAGATGCCCCCATTCCATTCCCCATATAGGCAGTGTGGCATTCCCCCCTCCCATTCCCCATATAGGCAGTGTGGCATTCTTCCCCTCCCATTCCCCATATAGGCCGTGTGGCATTCACCCCCCTCCCATTCCCCATATACCCAGTGTGGCATCCCCCCTCCCATTCCCATATAGGCAGTGTGGAATTCTCCCCTCCCCCCATTAGTATAGACTGTGTGGCATCCCCCCTCCCCCCATTAGTATAGGCTGTGTGGCATCCCCACTCCCCCCATTAGTATAGGCTGTGTGGCATCCCCCCCCCCCCATTAGTATAGGCTGTGTGGCATCCCCCTCCCCCCATTAGCATAGGCTGTGTGGCATCCCCACTCCCCCCATTAGTATTGGCTGTGTGGCATCCCCCTCCCCCCATTAGTATAGGCTGTTTGGCATCCCCCTCCCCCATTAGCATAGGCTGTGTGGCATCCCCCTCCCCCCATTAGCATAGGCTGTGTGGCATCCCCCTCCCACCATTAGCATAGGCTGTGTCGCATCCCCCTCCCCCCAGTAGTATAGGCTGTGTGGCATCCCCCTCCCCCATTAGCATCAGCGTCAGCACAGGCCACGCCCACCCTATTCACAGAGGGTAAGAAGCAGCAGCGGGGGCTCTGTCCCGGCCCCGCCGCTGCGATCGCTGTCTTTTACTGGCAGCAATGACAGCGGCGGGGCCAGAGACAACGCCCCCGCCGCTCCTCCAACTGCTGCCTCTTATTGGGGCCTTAATTCCATCAGGGCTCCCTCGCCTCCCCTCCCTCTGTGGTGCCCAACTCTCACCTGCCGCCGGGTCTTCTCCTCATTCCCAGGTCCCCAGTCTGACTCCCGCCGCACCGCACTTTTCTGCTGCGGGAGCTGGAGATCCTCTCCCGCCGTCGCCTCCGCAGCTGGCCTGTCGGGGGGGCCTCCCCCTCCCCGCTCCGTGGTTCTCTGCCCTGCCCCTCCACCGCAGTGCCGCAGATTCGGAAGTCGGCTGCGCACGTGGGCAGCTTTGGGCTCTTCTGCCCCAGTCGACCGGACGCTGGACGGCTGCTGGCTCCAGGGGGGGCGGCTGGACACCTCGCCCCCCCCCCCCCGTGCTGGGTGAAGGGCCGCTCATGCTTCCTGGCCGCTCCTCCACTTCAGTGCCTCTGGCGCGGAGGCCGATGGTGCACGTGGGCAGCGCCACTCCCCGCCTCATCCCCGGCTCCACATCCAGGGCCTCTTCAGGCTCTTCTGCCCTGGACGCTTGATGGCCTGCACGCCCACCCGCTGCCCTGACCTGCGCACTGACATTTTTCCCACACTTTTGGGGGAAAATAAGTGCGTCTTATAGGGCGAAAAATACGGTATATTATATATGATTGCTTGATTTTACTCAATAAAAAAGTTACAATCTATTATCGTATTAGGGAGGATAGAGGAGGAGGAAGAGCTTACAATCTATTAGGGCATGAGTAAAGAAACACAAAGGAGCATACAATCTATTAGGGTATAAGGAACTAAATAGAAAGGAGTTTACAATCTAGTAGGGCATAAAGGAGGATAGTGCAGAAAGGAGATTACAATCTATTAGGGCACATGGGAGAACTCAGAAAAGCAAGTGCTTACAATCTAATTCTATAAGGGCATAAGGAAGCATTAGGGAGGATAGAGGAGGAGGAAAAAAAGGGCAAAAAAGTAAAGAAACGCAAAGGAGTTTACAATCTATTAGGGCAGTGGTTCTCAACCTTTCTAATGCCGTGACCCCGCAATACCGTTCCTCATGTTGCGGTGACCCCAAACCAAAAGATAATTTTGGTGGCTACTTCAAAACTGTAATTTTGCTACAGTTGATTCGGAATGTAAATACCTGATATGCATTATGTATTCTCATTGCTACAAATCAAACATAATTTAATATATACATAGTGATTAATCACAAAAACAATATTTAATTATATGTTGAGAAATATTTATTACTAATTCCAATAAATAACATTTCACCATGGCACAGCATGTGTCGGAAACTGTCATTTCTCCGCCTCTTATTGAAATTAATAGGAGGTTGCAGCAGATTGTGTGGTAACTCGAGGTCTTCCATAAAATCCGCCGCACTCACAATGAAATCAATAGGAGGCGGATTCAGTGCCGGAAACCGCTATGGGAGATAATTATACATTGGGGAACAGGGTGAACTACCGTATTTTTCGCCCTATAAGACGCACCTGCCCATAAGACGCACCTAGGATTTGGGGGAAGAAAATAAGAAAAAAAAATTTTAAACCAAAAACGCACCATTACAGACAGTGTGGCATTCCCCTATCCAATTCCCATAGGCAGTGTGGGATGCCCCTATTCCATAGACAGTGTAGCATGCCCCCATCCCATTCCCTGTATATCCAGTGTGGCATCCCCCCCTCCCATTCCCCATATACCCATTGGCTGTGTGGCATTCCCCTCTCCCCCCATTAGTATAGGCTGTGTGGCATCCCTCTCCCCACATTCCCATAGGCTGTGTGGCTTTCCCCCTCCCCCCATTAGTATAGGCTGTGTGGCATCCCTCTCTCCCCATTCCCATTGGCTGTGTGGCTTTCCCCCTCCCCCCATTAGTATAGGCTGTGTGGCATCCCTCTCTCCCCATTCCCATAGGCAGTGTGGCATCCCCATCCCCCCATTCCCATAGGCTGTGTGGCATACCCCTCCCCCCATTCCCAAAGGCTGTGTGGCATCCCCATCCCCCCATTCCCATAGGCTGTGTGGCATCCCCCTCCCCCCATTCCCATAGGCAGTGTGGCATCCCCATCCCCCCATTCCCATAGGCTGTGTGGCATACCCCTCCACCCATTCCCATAGGCTGTGTGGCATACCCCTCCCCCCATTCCCATAGGCTGTGTGGCATACCCCTCCCCCCATTCCCATAGGCTGTGTGGCATACCCCTCCCCCCATTCCCAAAGGCTGTGTGGCATCCCCATCCCCCCATTCCCATAGGCTGTGTGGCATCCCCATCCCCCCATTCCCATAGGCTGTGTGGCATCCCCCTCTCCCCATTCCCATAGGCTGTGTGGCATACCCCTCCACCCATTCCCATAGGCTGTGTGGCATACCCCTCCCCCCATTCCCATAGGCTGTGTGGCATACCCCTCCCCCCATTCCCATAGGCTGTGTGGCATCCCCATCCCCCCATTCCCATAGGCTGTGTGGCATCCCCATCCCCCCATTCCCATAGGCTGTGTGGCATACCCCTCCACCCATTCCCATAGGCTGTGTGGCATACCCCTCCCCCCATTCCCATAGGCTGTGTGGCATACCCCTCCCCCCATTCCCATAGGCTGTGTGGCATACCCCTCCCCCCATTCCCAAAGGCTGTGTGGCATCCCCATCCCCCCATTCCCATAGGCTGTGTGGCATCCCCATCCCCCCATTCCCATAGGCTGTGTGGCATCCCCATCCCCCCATTCCCATAGGCTGTGTGGCATCCCCATCCCCCCATTCCCATAGGCTGTGTGGCATACCCCTCCACCCATTCCCATAGGCTGTGTGGCATACCCATCCCCCCATACCCATAGGCTGTGTAGCCCCTCTCCCCCCATTCCCACCCCCCGTTAGTATATGCAGGCGCCATAGTAAAAAAAAAAAAAAACGTAAACTCACCTGTCCGCTGACACCGCTGCGCTGAGCGGCCGGCTCCGTGAATGGGGTGGGCATGGCCTGCGCCGCAGCGTCGACGCAGGCCACGCCCACCCCATTCACGAGCTGGCTCTGTCCCGGCCCCGCCGCTGCGATCGCTGGGCCAGAGACAGAGCCCCTGCCGCTCCTCCACATGCGATCACGAAGGTCCGGGCAGCGGGCGGGCGTGGCCTGCGCCGGTGCAGGCCACGCCCACCCACTGTCGGGACCTTCGTGCTCGCGTATGGAGGAGCAGATGGAGGAGCGGCAGGGGCTCTGTCTCTGGCCCCGCCGCTGTCATCGCTGCCTGAAAAGACAGCGATCGCAGCGGCGGGGCCGGGACAGAGCCCCCGCCGCTCCTCTGGCCTCTCGCAGTGTGCCAGACAACGCGGGAGCGCCGGGGACGGGTGAGTTTTTTTTTTTTAATTTTTTTTTTTTAATTTTTTTTTTTTTTTTACATTCGCCCGATAAGGCGCACTGACATTTTTCCCCCACTTTTGGGGGAAAATAAGTGCGTCTTATAGGGCGAAAAATACGGTACATCTTATAGTGGTCACTTATAGTATAAGACCGATGTAGTTCACACTGTGTAAATGTATGGTGCTTTGTGTAAGTGTAAGCTGCTTTGTGTACTGTGTAATGATTACACACAAAGCACCTTACACTTACACAGTATTGTGTGTATGGTGTGTGTACTGTTTTTACATTATTAACCTTTATTACATCAGCAGGCTGTCTCGCAGGCTCTCTTGCCTCTCCGCCTCCTAGGCTTCTGTCCTCCAGAGCTTGCTGCATCCCCCCACTGATGTCAGCAAGCGCCGGACACACGTAATGCGCTGCAATGGACTGTGGAGCGTTCCCCCCGCTTCCCCCGCCCCTTAGGCCCTGGACGGATGATGCAATCATGTCTGCGCATGCGCGCAGGCATTCGGTTTGGAACACGCATCCATAACGGCGTGCGTTCCAGCTGAATAGCGCTGCTGCTGACGGTAGCTCGACTTCTCAGCGGCTAAAGCCATCGGAAAAAGGGCGCTTTACCCTTTTTACCAAAAAGGTCCAAACGGGCCCCAAACAACCGCCGTCCTCTGAATGGAAGGCAAGTGAGAGCCTTTTTTGTAGCCTCGTCAGCACCCCACTGTCGCAGCCAGACCAGGCGGCGAATAGCTACCGCAAGGGCTGAGGTTCTAGCACACATCTTAATGGTGTCATCCAGTGCTGATAGAATAAACTTCAAAAAACGCTTCACAGTCCCCAAGGGAGGTCCTCAGGGCGGTGATCTAGTATTTTTCTGACAAGAGTCCTGGCGGCCACCGCAGTGATGGCCGCGGCACAAACCTGGCGCAGAGCCATCCCAGCACATGAGAAGGCGTGTGAAGCCAGTCTGTCAATGCGCCGGTTCTCGGCATCCCGAAGGGTACGGTAAAAAGGGGCAGTCATGAAAGGGGGGTTAGTGACCCCTATAACCGGCGCGTCCACCACCAGGGGAGCTGACCATAAATTAACCACATCAGGAGGGAAAGGGTACTTCCATTCCCAGACCCCTGGAACCCCTTTAAGCTTACAAGGCGATTCCCATTCTTGGGATATAAGATTCTGGAAATATTCCTGTTCTAGGAACTCCAAGCGTGGCGGCGCTGTATGGAAACTCTCCCTCTTAGGCTTGGGGATCTCCCCAGGTGGGGAGATTGACAAAATCTCAAAAATCTTAATAAGAATTTCATCTGTGTCACACAGACCCCAAGAACCGGGCTCAGAATCATCGCAGCCCCCGGGCATCCCGTTCGAGGAGCCCGAATCTGAGAATAGCTCACCTTCCTCAGAAGGGTCAGGGTCCTGCATACCAGCAGAGTCATCGGTATCGTCGGGAACCGGGGAGCCAGGAGGCGTCAGGGACCGCTTTTTACCAGGGCCCATACGCTCCGCCAATCCAGAAAGCACCTGCTCCGCCGCGCGGCACTGATTGCAGGTCATCCCAGCTCGAGTGGGACTCGTGAGTGATATTTGGGAGCGGGGAGACGGGAGTAAGGAAGGGAGGTTCCTCTGTTAGCAAACCTGCCTTTTCTGCACACTGTCTGCAGACCCGTGCCCTGTCAGCCTCAGCCTGGGGCCGACCACACACTGCACACAGCCGGTCATGTCCCGGAGGGAACCCGGTTACATAATTCTGAAATGCCTCCATATGGTGATTATTAAGCAGTAAGACGCAGGGATTTATGCAATAGGCAACCCTGGATGCCCCAAAAACCCGCTAGTAATGTGGGAGAATTTGTAGAGTGGACCCGCTGTAATATATGTTAGGCCGGGGAAAGGCACCGAAGTCTTGGCGTCTGAAAGACATAATGGGACAAGAGGGGTGGAGTCAGTGCCATGCGCAGCCCGAAAAACATAGAACCATGCGGCCCCGGAGGTAGGGCTGCCACACATACCCCCCCCCCCTTCTTTTCCCCCGAGTTACAGGAGGAAGCGAGGGGGAAGCTGACGGTGTCCATGGACTAAGTCTGTGAGGGGCACGGGCAAGATTGCGGGAGGGGCATCCACCAGAGGCTCACCATCGGCCTGACCGCCTACCCTATGGAGGGGGATTGCGGTGGAGCATGGCTCCGTTCAGCACACCCGGTGCTGCCTACCTTCACCCGACCCGCGCAGCCCAGGCTGGGAGGCATATTTCTTCTGAAGAGGACGGGTGGAAATAGTCCCACAGGACCTTGGGCCGTAAGGCCCGCTCGCCTGCGAGAGCGTGAGACTTCATGTCTTCGCAGTTCCAGCACTGCAGAGAAATCTGGGGATTTGTGGGAGGTCCTTCGGTATATGTAGCGCCGGGAGGAGCTTGTTTTCTACATGTCTGCAGTGCACGGCGCCTGAGGCGGAGTATTACCCACATGTTATTACTATCCTGGAGCAGGACGTGCTGTATGCTTAGAATATAGAAAGGAACTTAAAACCTATTAGAGTATAAGGGAGGATAAAGAAGGAATCTAGTGATCGTTCTAACCCGTCCCTGCACTCATGGGCCCCGTAGCAGCCCCATAATTTATAGATAAGTATATGATTAATGTTATCTTGTTGTGTCAGGGCCAATTGATAAAGTCTTGGCCAGCTTTCTCTTCATTTGCAAACCGCAGCAACGTGTGTGGTGGCACGGCGGTGGCACGGCGGCTTCTTCCAGGGAAATGTTGCGGTCATTGTGACTCTGTGACCACCAGAAGTGACACAGAAAGAACTACTCTAAAAATCCCTTTTTTGTTGCACTTGCGGGTTTTCTTTTTAGAAAAGGGAACATGGAGGTGATGGTTTGATTATCTTTTCAGTTTTAAGTTCTGCTTAAACACTGGCAGCATCAGGAGCTCTGCAGGTAGGTAAGACTGCCAGTAATGGAGCCTGCCATAGTAGCTACAATGGGGCAGAGGAGCAAGAGGGGGGTTCAGAGGTTTGGGGGATCTTTGACTTATAACCTTCAGAATAATGAACTGAAATAAAATTAAAAGTTAATTCATTTTTAACATCATTATTTGAAAGGTAAGAAAAATGTAGAGCCTTTCACCAGGGATCCCAAACTTGTAGCACATGTGGTTTGCAGACCCCTGCTGTGTGGCTTGTAAGTTGTCTGAGGTTAAACCAGAACCACACCCATTTTTGACAAAATGTCTGTTGTTCATAACACAGAGGGGGCATCTTACCTTTCTCCTTCTTGCCCCAGTGAAATCAAGCACCGTGCTTGATGGTCACATGGTTCAAAGGCTCCAGCTCTAGCTCCAGAGAGCCACATTTTAACTTATTTGGTGATATGATCACGTCTCTTCTTCCACTTGGTGACTAATGGTGGTAACAGGGCAAATTTGGAGTTCCTGTGCTAGGGAAACCTCTTCTGGTCATTGTGACCTCTGGAGCTTTGTGTGACCTATGAAGCTTCAGATTTTGAGGAGGAAGAGCTGCTACCTCTACTGGCCCATGGGATTCCAAAGGTAATGAGCTCAGGCAGGCCCATATAAAATGAAGCTGTTGGGCACATTGTGATGCAATTTAAGATACCAGCTGTGGTGGGAACCCCTTGGGTCATGTCACCTACTTGATGACTGTGGCAAAACCCATACCTCATGGCCCTGGCTAACGTCACTGTCACAAAAATCATGCGGTACATTTTTGTTAACACAGGTCCACATGAACCTGGCTGGCTGCGGGACCCTTTCAGTGGCACAAGTAAACAGATCCCTGCTAGGTCAGTAGAAATAAAAACCAGCTCTATTTGATATAGCCAGGTCAGAGGCCAGCCTGGTAGCATGCAATATAGCCGAGAGAAGTGGACAAGTGAGAGTTCGGGATCAATATACAGAATAGCACAAGATTAATTTATATATTTCATTGCTTTAAGAGCACATTAGACAAACGATATACATACATTGTGTATATTCAATACAGGTCAGTCAGAAGGCAAATACAGGTGAGTTAGTTACAATTACTACGAGCAGATAGAATGTCAGTTGTCCTGTTGCAGTCGTAGGAAGATGATAGGCAGTAATGCTGGGCAACCACAACCACAGGGAGGCATGAGGCAGCCTGTGAGTTCCTGGTTCTTCCGGCATGCATTTCGTGGTGACCTCCCACAGACAGAGACAACTTAGGTCTGATTTCCTTCTCCATTTAAGTTCCTAGGCGATCACTTTCATCTCCCCCCTGGGAGGGGCTGCAGTCCCCTACCCCCAGCAATATTAGCTAAAATTACCAAAAACTATTATGTGGCATCACTTTTTGCTGGAAAGTTGTAGGACACTGGTTCTGGTGTCAACTGACTTGGTTGAGTGCTGTGCATGCTATGAAATCAGTCTTATTGATATGGCTCCTAATCCCAGTTCTCCAAGACTCTGTTCAAAATACTAGAATTATATAGGACCTGCATTAGAACCTCCTGATTTTGAATATGGCTTTAGTTTATGAATAATGCTCACTAAGGCTTCAAAATTCCGGCATCATGCTTCAGCCAGAATGTTTGTGGTATTTCTTTGAAGTTGCCCTGCCATTGGAGCTTACTAGCAGGGGGCTGGTTGCTGGCCCCTTTCAACCTAGGATAGGTGTGATTGATATTAGCAAGGCCTTCTAAATTGAAGACCCCTTGTGAGACATCGTATTTACTGACCTGCTATTCAGTAAGCCTTCTGGCAGATAGGTGACAATTTCCTTACAGCTAGGTTAGCAAATGCTAGATTAGATCTTTGTTTCCAGATATGACCAGGTCAGAGACGTGATATAGTATTTTCCATCATATTCCTCACATGGGCTATCTTAAATGCCAACATCTTGGATCCAACTTTCCAATGGCAAGGTAGGTGCATGACACATAATACTAATAAAGAATGTCTCAAGAATTATGCCTGCTTTCTAAATACCAAATTGGAATGTGGTGGGAGATGGAAGTGTCCCCGGCAATGTTCCCGCCTAACTTGGTGCGCTAAGTTATGTGGGCACATTTGCGCCTTCTGTTACATTGGTGATAGGGTGCACTTCATCAATGCATATGCAGTTCATACCTTACCTAAGTCACATAAAAGTAGGTCTGTGACTGAAAAAGCTAATCTCCTTGGAGTGCCACCAGCCTTCTTCTTTTTTGTTCCTGTTCCTGGTTCCGTTCTGACCTTTGGCTACATTTGATTGCTCGCTCTGGCTCCTGACCTCCAGCTTCTGCTGTAGTGCCCTCCATGTTATCCACCCTCGGTGAGGATCACAGTGGGCACTACTGGCGGTGGTAGTGAAGATTCTGCAATTGCCAGAAGCTTCACCCATATAAGTGATGGAGATGTGTAGAGCACCCCCGAAGACTTTGGAATGTCCCCTGCTAACAGTGTAGGAAACACACCCACAGCCCACAGAATGCCCCTAGTGAAAGAGAGAATTTGCATAGGGAAGCATGTTGAGAGGCCCTGGTACACAGTGTAACTGCATGAGGGAACTTGCGTCTGGAGAGAAGTGAGTGTGTAGGTACTCACTCAGGCCCCAGGGTGGTCTCACGGCAGAATCTCCAGGCGACTTCAGGTCCAAAGTTGAAGGTAGGGTTAACTAGGTTTCCCCTCCTTATTTGGGATGCTTCAAAAAAAGGGTTCCCTGACACATAGGGTTTCAACAAGGTGCCCACCTACACTGATTGACCCCCATCCAATCCTCCCAGCGCCAACCAATCCGGCTTTGACCCATTACAACAACCTCCACGGCCCATCAGGTAGGACATTCTTCTGGGGTACCTCCTTAAGCATCTCCTCCAAAGGTATCCGCCCTGCAACTTCAATAGCCTCAGCCTCACGGCTTTGCATTTCCGGCTCTGTTTCTGCACTCTCAACATCCACTGCCACTCCCTGGGACTGCCTTATGTGGAGACTTAAGAACCAGCCAGTGCTTGGGTGGGTGGTCCCTAACTAGTGTCTAAAACTTAACCCCTCAGTGGCAAGGAGGCAGCTAACATTAGGCATCTTTGCCACAGTCCCTGAACATAAAGCTACTTCCCTATTCTAAATTGTATCTAACCCTTTTAACAGGGATGACACTTAAGCCACCATTCTGTTACAAATACAGTGTTTTTAGGCTAGCTGTCCTCTTTGCAGAGCAAGTGTAGCCTTCGAAAAAGTATACACCTTAGTTCCCCCTGTAGCTAATCACTCCAGCTCCACTGTCTTGCCTAGAGAGTGACTCTACTGCATCAGAGAAGGAGTGCACAGACTGGGAGGTAGGCAAGAGGTGACATTCCAGCCATGGCTTTGCTCCACATGGACAGATATCAGTAGCAAGTGAACACACACCAAGACCAGGCCCGATCTCTGGAAGACATTATTTAGGGACACAGACTGTAATCCCTCCCTACTGAGAGCTACATTTAGCTTTGGGTCCAAAAAAAAATTTCTCTAGAAGTGACAATGACTTTGACCACAAAGTTTCAAAAAAGTCATTAGGATGAGCCCAGTTGCAGCAGTTCATTGGTAATTGAAAGGGGAACTTTGAGGAGCAGGAACATGTGACTCATAGATCTGTCTAATGCCTCCCAACAGACTCATCATCTTATAGAGATAGATCATCGAAAACATTAGAGAGAACATGATAGTCATAAAATAGAGGTTTTATCACCTTGTTATGTTCCTGTTAATGGAGGAAATTATCTTCATGAACATCTAATTAAGTTAAAGTGGACCAACAGTCAAAAATGACTTAAACCAGACCAACGCAACAAACAGTGCTCATAGGCATCCATCCCAAGGGCAATTTAGATTGCTGCACATAAACATTCTTTTCTAACTCCTGCTGTAGTAAATTTTAGAAATAAAATGGCGGCTCATGCATTTGCAGTCCACCTGCAGACAGAAAGTGCTGCTGGGCTTCTTGTTTCTGTGGATTGTCAGTTATGTTAGCTAAATCCAGGCAGCAGCATGGCTGAGATGATGGCCGCTACCTTTCTTATCCAACTGTGCCAGGCTGTTGATCAGGTTTAAACTAGACCAACAGCCAGGCACAGTTGGAAAAGAAAAAACTCTTCTTCCTCAGAGGAAATTAAAAAATTAGGCTATCCTCTCTCTGTTTGACCCCACCTCTCCCCCACTTGTTTGTCTCCTGTGATGTTGATTAGGCTCCTTACAACACCATATCCTGAGCCTGAGTCCTTATCTGCCTGATCTAAATTCCTGTGCCTGATTCCTATCAACTGAACCTAAACTGTATCTGAACCCCATCTACCTGATCCACACTTCTGTGCCTGACCCCTATCTACCTGACCTAGACTCATGTGCCTGATCTCTATCTACCTGACCTAGACTCCTGTGCCTTATCCCTATCTATTGAATCTAAACTCCTTTATCTGAACCCCATCTACCTGATCCACACTCCTGTGCATGATTCCTTTTCCACCTAATCTAAACTCCCGTGTCTGATCCCCATTTAATCTGATCCACACTCCTGTGCCTGATTCCTACATACCCGAACTACAATTCTGTGTCTGATCCCCATCTACCCGATCTACACTCATGTGTCTGATCCTCTTCTACCTGATCTTAGTGTGGATGTCAGGATGATACACCACACTTGGACCAACACCACTTTAGCGTAAAATAAGTCTTGGTCCACTTTAGGTACTGGGGACCTGGTCATCTGTGTATAAGTATGTGTTCAGAAACCTGTTCCAGGTCTGTGTCCCCCTGCTGTTATTCTGCCTGTGCTTGTGAACCAATCCTGTGTCAGTTTGTAGCTCCACTATGATGCCCTCTTTGCAAATCACCTCTGTGAGCTTTGAACCACCATGGAAAACCCCTGCAGATCATTACACAATAGTGAACACATAGGTTCCTATACTGATCAGTAGCTATGTTAGATCTCCAGATATGACCAATGTGGAATTTGCTCTCTATTTTTTTCTGCTGCTTATTAAGAGACTTTGCGGTTGTTGTCTGCTTGATGATAGGTATGTCTAAATAGTGTTTTCACAATGATATGTGGCCACCACGAGTTACTTCAGAGACAACAGATGACTCTCGGGATCTACGGTAGGACTATGTTCACGCCCACTGTAACTTTCTATTCATATAAAAAATCTAATTAGCTCTTATCAGAGCAAACAGAATATGGAACAAATAACCCACATGGTGACTCATCCTTACACTGTATTTAACAGAATAAATGCAGCACCACTATCTGATGAACATCAGGGGGATTTCTTGTTTATATCATACACAAAACAGGAAGCTCAGGTGCACAACTATGTAATTTAGGTAAGAAAGTGTACAATGTTGTAAAAAGGTAATCAAGTTTCCCATTGTTTATTGTGATTTAGGCCTTGGCACTGGTTTAAGGTTTTCCAAACCAGTAGTAGTAGTAACACTGTTGGTACTCAAGCTTTCCTCTGGTGGTACTGAGGGCCACCAGGCAAGGCTGGCGTCAGCACCCAGTAAGGTGGGGCAACTGCCGGGGGCCCCCACCCTCCAGGGGGGCCCCCGGCCTTTGGGGTGTGTGATGGCGCTTGATCGGCAGCAGACTAAGGGGGGGCACCACCACAGCTGATGCCCACATCTCCTTGAATGGCGGGGTTCCACACAGCGGGGCATCTCGCTTTAGATTCCAGGGGAGGAAGTGCTGGGTTTTGTTCTTCTTTTAAGTTGCCTATCCCAGATAATTTTTTAGCCCTGGAGCATCCCAATCTGTGATACCCTACTGTGTGAAACCCCCTGGGATCGCTGGCATACCCGCTCGCTGGCATACCCGCTATGCAAGCAAATCCACCCCTGAGTTTTGGTCCGCTTTACAGGGGCATCTCAATTTGGGATGCCCCTGTTTGTGAAAGATCCCCCCTGGTTTGGTTGTTAACTCAAACTGCCGATCCCACAGTGCATTCAGCAGTTCGACAAAAGTAATGAACAAAGGAGGGTCACACACAGGAGCCAGAATCAGGAGAATCTATATTCGTTCAGATTCTGAGGTCAGGTTTAAAGGGTTTAGGTGTGCTTCAAAGTAGACCAAAACTAGTTTTGGTCCAAATGCATGATCCTTAGGGGGCATCCAGATTTGGGACGTCCCTAGGACTCTTCACCACAAAGGGGCCCACATGCCGCCCAAGGGCCCACATAAACCTGGAGCCGGCCTTGCAAAAAAAATGAAGCACCATTGACAAGCTACTGCCCCATAGGATGTGCCGGTGTCCAAGTCAACAAGCTGCAAGCATGGAACATCTTGCGATCCCTGGTGTCTTAAGGGGCTCACTGAGTACCCTTCAGAGATTGCCTCAGAATTAGAGGATAATAATCAACCATGTAGAAGGTGGCGAGGGATGAAAGGCATTTGGTGAAGGCCAAGAGGAAAATTGGCAGCAGTGTTGGACGCTTGGGCAGAAGCAGAGAAGGCTGTGGGAACCAGAGGAAGATAGGCAGCAATGGTGGACTCTTCAGTGGCAGCAAAAAAAAAAAAAAGCGTCAAGAACTAGAGAAGGGGTTCCTAACAGGTAGTACTAGTACCAGTACCTTAGGTGCTTGACAAAGTTGCAGACTTGTCCTGCATCTGTACCCCAACCTGATCTGCTGCCATCTGGAACTCAAGCATGATTTGCACCATAAATGAAAAAACTCTACAATGTGTGATTCATTAACTTTAAAAATTGTGTTTTGTATGTTTTGGGTTTAGGTGACTGACAACGCCCACACACCACCCAGGTGGTACTTTATTGAGAAAATGGAAAGTAGTACTTGCTGAAAAAATGTTGGGAACCCCTGGGTTAGAAGATCAGCACCAGTCAAGAAAGGTTTGGAGGGCGATGAGCAGCAGTGGAGAAGGTGAAAAAGTTAGGATGGTCAGTAGTAGCTTAAAAGGTGGTCAGGACTGGAGGATGATGGTGACAACAGAGAAGACAGGGAGGGCTGGAGGGTAATCAGTGGCAAAGGACCCATCATGAAGAATGGCATGATGTGATATGACACACCACAAAGGGGCCCACTGAAACTTTCTTGCCCAAGGGCTCGCATAGACCCTTAACCTGCCCTAGTTGTGATTATTAGAATGTGTAGATGTCATTACTTCTGAAGCTTTAGAGCATTAAGCTGAACAGCAATGGACAAAGGACCACCCACGTGTGAAGCACATAAGTCTGGCCAATAGTGGTATCTGAGGAGCAGGGGGATTCTTTGGGACGTGGGCCACCTGGGTGCTGTGCCCAAGGGGGTAAGGTGTAGTGCAATCCCTAATACTCACTGTTGCTGTGCTTCGGAGCACCACTGAAGCAGTTACCAATCACATTTCCTCTTAGCTTGAAGTAGATTCCAACTGGGCCTCCTGTGTGGGTGTCTTGGACATATATCATCACAAGGCCCATGAGGCTTGCTAAAGGTCTTCCTCACGTCCAAAGCTAGGTGTCAAATCTGGAGTTCCTCCACAGCTTGATTTCCCCTGCAATATGCTGCTCCACCAGCAGATGGCTCTGTCCTGCTGAGGTGTGTTAATCAGCCAGCACCTGTGGGACTTCCTGGCCTATATAAGCTGATCCACACATGGCCTCAGCGGATCAGCATTAAATCTGTCTTTTGAACCCGAACTCTGTAACTCTGTAACCTGAACTCTGTACCCAGGACTCCTGCCTTAGCCTTGACTCAGGACCAATTACAAAATGTTCCTGATTTACAATGTTCACCTCCTTCCACTAGTTTAGGCTGAGTGAAGATTGAAAGAAACTAGAGGAAACTGCCAGAATCACAAATGAATGGGTTCATGCAGGTAGTTCCGATGGCAGGGGAACTTCAAAGAAATCAAGCAGACATTCTTGCTCCAGCATAACAGGAATTCTGAAGCCTCAGTGCACATTAATCATGAGCTAGGTGCATATTCTGACGCATCCATACATAGGTTTCATGTCAGTCTAGGATGTACAGGGAACAAGTTCAAGGTGCCATTGCAAAGAGCAGTGTTTGAACCCATTGGGTGTACAGAACCTGACTGAGTCAGCTGATACCAAACAAGCGTCCTATGACTTTCCACCAAAAGTTATGTCCCATAGCATTATTAGCCAAAACCCCTAAAAACTGTTAAGTTTAAAGGGGCATTACTTGCTGTAATTTGCCTTCTGACGTGTATTACATCTACTCCTATTTTTATAGTTTGTCTAGTGGGCTCTTAAAGCATCCAAATATATAACTTAATATCATGCTGATCTATTATCTTGATCAACAAACCCATTTGTCTGTGTTTTTTCAGTTATTTTACATGCTACCGGGCTTTTTTAACTAGAGTTGGTGTCTTAATTACGGGCTGGCAGTGACATTTTGATGACAGTGACATCTGTCGGGGCCACAAGATATGGGTTTCGTCAGGCAATCAGACACTCCCCAGTATTCAGACTATACAGGAAATTAAATTTCAGGGGGCCCAGCTAGCATACCATATTAGGTTATGAGGGTTCAAGGCACAATTTAGGTTCTATCAGTCTGAGCCACAACATGACCTTTATATAATGTGGCCCCTAATATAAACTGGGGACAAGGCAACCAGACACACCCCAGTATTCAGAATGGTATGTTCAAAGTAGTTGCCCAGCTAACAATGTGTTATGGGGAAGCAGACACAATATGCTTTAGTTAATTTGGAAGGAGCCTGGGGAACCATTTTTTGTTTTTTTAATACAGCTTAGGCTGGTGTAAACTGGGAAATATTGGTGCAGGGATTTGTAAATCAAGCTGTTCCTGTTCCTGCATTTTAGTCCCTCGCCATAACTTCCAGATAGATCTGAAAACAGTTACCTATTTATCAGATGTCCATTTGCTTTACAAACATGGGTAAAAATGAATAGGACGATAAATGAGCTCTGGATTAGAGGAGTAAATATTGATGCTAATGTAGCCTCATGTGATAATGAGCAGGCCAGGTGATCTAAACTAAAGCTCTGGTTTATTGTCCCTTTGCTATGCAGGTGAACTAAAGCTAAAGCTCTAGTTTATGGTCCTCTTCCTAAGAGTTATAAAGAGTGATAGGTTGAAGATATAATGATTAGCTAGCTGTAACCAATCATCTTCTTACAATCAGCTGCTCTCGTAAAAGGGTATTTGACTATTTTAAAATGTTGATAAGTTGCTTCTAAACACAACATTTAAAGCAGACCAAACCCCATCTATTGGACTAATATCCTCTGCATTGCTTAACCCACACCTTTTGGATGGTTTCACCATCCTGTCTTCTCTCTATTCCCAGCAATAGATCCCGCAAATTCCCTGATTGCCAGGGGGTTGAGGGGCAGGAGTAGTGATATCCAGATTCCATCATGAACCCAGCTGCTGAGACTGAAATTTGCTGTTGGGTCCTCTATCATTATGCATATAATGCCCGCCCCTGGCGCCACGATCTGTTGATCTGTTGACGTAAGAGCCAAGAGTATAGAATAGCCATGATTTTTCTTGTAAAGTTCGGTATTTTGCCATTTTTCGTGTCATTTTGGCCCATGTTTTTTTATCCGAGTTGCCTTTTTACAGGCGTTTATATTTTGTGTATGCCAAACAGAGTATTTTTACGTGTAAAGCCAAGCTATGGCATTTGTGCCTTCGCAATTACACAGGCTTAGCCTGTGCTTGCGCTTGATTCTGAGACATGAATTGCCCGTTTTCAGGCCTATAAAAAATGTAGGTTTACGGTTTAAAATTACATCCTTTTATTGTAGCGGGAATAGGGATAGGCGCAGTGCCGTGACAAGTTTTGTGAAGAGTAGCGGCATCTGCAGCAACAGGGGCTGTTATCCATGTACCTTTCAGATTTAGGCATACCCGTCATCGCCTGGATCAGCAGGTGTTCGAATTGACCCAACTGAGCCGCCATTCTCTTGAGAAGCTTTACTCAAAGCTGCGGCCACGGTTGGCCCCAAGACAGGGCATGTAATTGGAGGTATGACCAAATTGGTTGGCTGCCTTTAATTTCTAGTGAATAGCTCCTTCCAGAGGCTAGGGGCACTGTCATTCAGCATGTCCCAGCCTTCTCTGAGCCGCACAAAATTTCTCGATGGCATGGCTGTCCTGCAGGAGAAATACATCTCTTTTCCTGACAACGTGGCAGCCTGGAACACGGTGAGGATGTTTTTTTTTCACATTCCGAATATGCACATTGTGGGATGCACAGTAAGGCGAAGGACTGGTATTTAAAGACAAACAGGGTTTGGGTCAAATGGCAATCACCCTGGCTGCCTGTTGAATGGCCAGACATGGAATTGGCCAACAACGTTACTGTACCACCCCACATGTGCCAAAGTGAACATGCCATTTGACATACGCTGCGGTCACTGTCACATGTCCCACTCTTGCCTGTTTGTAGAGGATGCTGGGGGTCCAAAGTTGTGTGTAGGTAGAGGGAATTGTGAAACTTTGCAGGGTCACACAGGATAGAGATGCCAGAACTTACAATTCGCCAGTAATGGTGGAGAGGAGAGCTAGGTGAACCGTGTGGCCTAAGTACTATCTACCAGTACTGTGGGCTTGGAGAGCTGGCTCCACCATGTTGCAGAACGCTGTCACAGAGCACTATCCGACAGAACTAGTGGAGGGGAGAGCTGGGTGCACCACTTGGCCTAAGTGCATCCAAAACTCCTATCCGCTACTACTGTAGGCATGGAGAACTCTGATGGGTTTCGAGATACTAAGGCACATGCACCGATCTGCGTGGGCATGCATTCGGGAGTTGGACTGTAAGAGACCTGATTTTAAAGGGTGCATGTTAACCTAGGCCAGGGCACGGGAGGCATGACACCAACACTGGTCTCGACTTTTGTCTTTGCAGACTTTTACAACTGGCCGGTATGACTTCAAGCCCAACACCTATGAAAAGAGGACATTGGCAGAGGATGTGGCAGTCCATCCGAGTGAGCAGGGGATGTCGGCTTGCACCCACACACAACTTATGCAGAACTGGTCATAAGCCAGAACTTCCCAGGTAAGTGGATGGCAAAGATAAAATGTGAGCAATCAGGGTGAACTTTGTAAGTGTCTTGTAACTGGGGAGTTCTGGTTGTGCATTAGGGCCACACGGAGATGAGGGGTCCGACCAGGGCGGCAAAGAAGGGTGTAAGTGGCCCGACTGCCAATGTCCTCATCCGCCTTTTCAGGCTCCCCACCAAGAACCCCGGAACCCGCTGAAGCGGAGGAGATGTTGGGCTTGGAGTCACACACAGCCCATGAGCAGTCAGGTAGGCCAATAGACTACAAACACACAGGTGGAAAGGCTTCTAAAATGACAGATCTGCTAAGTGCTGGTGTCTTGTGCTTCGCTTTTCCTACAGAATCGTCTGAGGGTGAATATGCCATGATGGGGCCACCAGGTGGGTGTAAACCAAGTCAAGCAGAACCCAGATAACACATATGCAGACTTGTAACATCTCTTTGCATTTCATTCCAGACCTAGAATAAGGGATAGCACCAAGGTGGAGGGTGGCCCCCTAAAAGGCCAAACAACAGTGTAGTAGTGAGTAGTGAGCATTTGGGGGGCCAGTAACAGACACACATGTGTACAAACAGTTGTTAACATGCATTTGTTTCACCAACAGACGCCATGTTGGTCCACCTTCATGACCTTCAAAACAATAATTTTCTATGTATTTAAATAGTTTAAACAGAAACATTTTAACCTGTTTTTAAAAAAACACCCCCAAAAAATGAAATATTAAAAACATTTGGACCGGTTTATATGCTGTGTAGTGTACAAGTTTAATCCTGCAAAAAACGAGCATTCACGTGGGACGGCTATGAATCAGCTCTAATGTGTCAGGGCAAACAAAATCAGCATATTATTTTCTCCCGGGGAGATTGGCTAATTTGCACTAGCAAAGTCAGTGCAGGTGACGATCATACGGGAGGCCAGGACATGGTCAGGTCAGCAATGGATAGGCACCAGATAAGCAGAATGGCCAACCATCATCATCTGATCCAACGTACATTAAGAATAAGTGGTAACACATACAGGTACTAGACTTCCCATGTCCTATGTTGTTAGCCATTTGCTTCTCTGCTGCTGTAGACAGGTTGTGTGTCTCTCTATTGAGTCGATTCAGCACCAGGTGAGAAGACCCTTCTACTTTTTGGGAGAGAAAACTGGTGTTCGCTGTCATTGTCTTGGGAGTGATTTAGCACCCAAAGTAAATTTTCACCTGGCGCTGAATTAACCCCAAGGCAGACAATGAAAGTGAACCAGTCATCTGGTCCTGAACAAGAACCAGACTTATCCTTATCCTTCAATATATATATATTTGCGGCACAGAGCAATGAGAAGTACAAATTCCAACACATCCAGAGAAAGTTCAAAAAAATTATCCCACGGTGCATGCACATCTAAAGTTGGTCCAATTCACACACGTGCCCACCACCTCATGGGTGTCCGCTTACCAGCTTTAAGTTAAATGTATGCTTTAAAAGAAATTTCCACTGGATTGGTCTAGTCGTCTGCTTGCCAAATCAGTAATCACTTATGATTTACTTCCATAGGAAGGCATATGGCTCCAGTGCATGAATCGAGAAAAAGAGAGCACAGAAAAAGACCTAGTGCAGACCTAGTCATTTAATCATATAAATGTAATTAAAAAATGCACTTACAATATCCAAAAGGTATCAGGGCATGTCAACAATCAAATCCCAGCTAATCCCTCCTTTTCCACTTCCACTACGGCCATGCGCAGAGATGACAAGATGGATGCTGTAGAAATGTGCACCAAGGGTCCTTCCTCGTGCTGAGCGCCGTCCTTCTACCTAACGCGTTTCGTTGCCAAACAGTGCAACTTTTTCAAAGGCTAAGGGGGTGCAAGAATGGATCCTCTTTTTATATTACATACAGGCAACTAATTGAAATAATCAACCAATCGCCGCTGGCAAATGGCCGCACGCGAGATGCTATGCTCGTTGTCAAAGGGGCGCGTCATGAGACGAGCCATATGTTGCCTCTAAACTTTTGGCCAATGACAGCTCCAAAAAAGTGATAGACAGAATAAACAAAATGGTTGAACTGTCCAACATAAAAAAACATAAAAAACACACATACTTGTCTTCAGTCCCGCAGTCACCCTGGGCACCAAGGCCATTGGGGGCACCTTCATCCTTAGTGTGCTGCTATAAGACCAGCATCTCAACTCTCATTGGGCTCAGTCATGAGGTGGGGGCACTGCCTGCTGCTAAGGAAGAAGCACAGCATGGCACACACCTGTATGGAACAAAAGCAACACCATAGGATGGATGATGAGGGGGCAGAATTTTTTCCATCCCGCACTGGGCTCCTAGATTTTGCCTAGAAACTGCTCTGCTGGTGAATATACACTCTGCCGACTAAAGGGGCTAGACCCCAAAACATTGTGTCAGAGAGCGATCATCTCTTTGAACTCTGACGATTGCCAACACAGGTTAGTACTCTTATTTTGTGCAAGTGCTACTAATATCATGTGTAATAATGAGAAACGACACAGGGAAAAAGTATTATGCATGCTTATTGTGTAATGATGTATTTAATACTTCATACAAAAATCTTTGTTGTTGATGACAGCTTCAAGACACCTCCTGTATGGAGAAATTAGTCTTTTGCTTTGCCCAGGTGGGATTTTTGCCCAATTTTGACACAAACATTCCTCAGACATTGTTTCTGAGGGCTCCTTCTATCAACTCTGAGCTTTAGTTCATTCTATAGAGTTTCTAATTCAATTTAGGGCCATTCTGAGTTGAATTGAGTTTCCTTGGCAATTTTTTGGAACATTGTCTTGCTGAAATGTTCACCCATTCACCCTCGTTTTATCTTCATTATCCTGGTCAATGGCAGCAGATTTTTTATCAAGAATATCTTGGTACATTTGTCCATTCATCCTTCCTTCAATCATATGAAGTGTGCCAGTGCTGTATGCAGAAACACCACACCCACACCATGATGTTCCCACCTCCAAACATCACTGTTGGTATGGTTTTTTGGGGGAGATAGGCAGTGCCGCTTTTTCACCTGTCGTGTATTAAGGCATACAAAGATGTCAGTTTTGGTCTGATCTGACCAGACTATATTCTCACAGTATTTCACAAGATTGTCTAAATGTTGAGAAAACCTCAAACATGCATTTTCTTCAGCAATGGAGTCTTGCATGGTGAGACTCACATGCAAGCATCCCCGATGCTCATGCATGCTTTCCCAGATGCACATGCATGCACCCCCAGATGTGCACCTGTGAATTCACAAATGTGCATGCATGCAGTCCCAGGCACACATGTGCGCACCCACATGTCTTTAAGCAATATCTTGTGCTATTGAACCAATCGACGTAATTCAGATTGCTCACGGGGAGGCCGATTCATTAATAGCGGCAGGTAGCGACAGTTGAGCGACTGTAGCCGTATTTTCACAGCGCCCGCTAGTAGTCGCTGTGCTTGGCCGTTGTTCGGTTGTTGACAGCGACTCAGTTGGTGTGCAGTAATGTTGAATATTGGGTGAGGAGTCGCTATTTGACAGGTTCCGCGCTGTATGGGAGCGCATGATAGCGACTGGCCATAGCGACCGCCTCCCACCATATTCATTAACAAATCACGCTCAAAAAATTCTCGCGCTGTGAAATGCATGCTTAAACCCCAGAGCGCTGGCGGCAATGGGTTAAAAGTAGTTTTTTAACCCCCAACCATATTTTTGGAAACCAAAAAAAACACGTTTTTTAAATCATTTTGTAATATGAATACATTAATAGCAGACCTGTAATATCAATTCTGCACAAATTTTTTTTTTCCCTTAAAAAAATATCTAACATTGCAGAAGTGGTCACAGAATTTTTCACATTTAAAAAAAAAAAAAAAAACATTAATAACAATTAATGATTAATATTTAAAAATGGTTCCATTGAAATGCATTGGAGAGCGCCAGGTAGCGAGAGGTCATACCTGTCGCTGTTCAAGGTCGGACGCTGGCGCTGTGGGCTGAGGCTGGAATAATGATGAATGAGTCGCTATCTGGCGCTATCTCAGTCGCTAAGCAGGATCGGCTTGATAAATGTGTGATTGTGGTGAGGAGCCGGCGTTCTCGTGGCGGGGCCCGTCATTACCGGCCGCTCACCAGTCGCTACCTGTCGCTATTCCTTCATAAATAAGGGCCTTAGTTTAATTTCAGCAGGTCTCCAGCAAAACAGAATTAATATATCTCAAACTGCAAGAAAAGTCCACATACATAATGTATTATAACTACTCTGAGAGTGCCATTCAAGCCATCAAAGTTTTAAGGGGGTGTGAGCTGGTCACACTCCTCGTGCTTGGATTGGTGGTCCTCACCGGCATGGAGGGGCTGGAGCAGCAAGGAAGGATTTCCTTGTTTCCTGTGCTGAGCACAGCAGAAGGACAGCACTGGAGCAACCCGTGGCAAGGTAAGTTGTTTAATTATTTTTCACTTTTGCATGGCCAATCCCTTTAAGTTTGTGTCCGTAATGTTTAAAAATGTGTAATAGTTGAAGGGGTATAAATACCGTTTCAAGACACTGTATTGCCCGAACAGCAACAACTTAAAGAACCCTTGTCTTGAACAATGTACAAGATCCTTATGATATGTACCTGATCCTAGACATGGTGGGGAGTATTCATCTGGTCTTGGACAAGCGGAGAATAATAAACCTTGTCTTACAGCAGATTTCCTGGCATTCTGGCGCCCTCTTCTGGCCAACTAAACATGAAAAGAAAGTAGATTTTACATGACTGAACTAGTGCTTCATATCTCCCACTACTGCCCTCATCACTCCTCACCTCCCTTTAATAAAAACATCACACACTGTCTTATCTTTGGAATGATACAAGTGTAATCGACCACAGCTTTACCAATAAATACAATATCACACAAACATTCCCCCCCCCCTTATTTTGAGTCTGAATGGAGTGCCAAGCCATTTTAGCCAAAAATAACAAGGTAGAGGACTAATCCTTACCGCAGAAACCTAGGCGGAAGCTGATTAAGCTCTGTTGCATCTCCTCCGGCTTCACAGGACTAATCGCCATTGTGCATGACTACTCCCCAAAATTGTAGCCAACCTCCTGAACCTTGCAATCACAGTGGCAATCAAGAAAGCGCCGGCCCCTTAAGAGAGGCGCCCACATGACTGGCTGAGCTCCTATCGGGAGCTGGACCGGTCAGCTGGGGAGGATGGTCGGGAGGGGGAGGGGAGGCACTATAAAGAGGCCAGGAAGTCCCTCCCTCTCCCTCTTTGACCCCATTGTGCTCCCGGCGCTGGACCGAGCTGTCTGCCTGGCGCTCGTCCAGCGCCAGATATTCGCTCATCCTGCGGGCCACGGCTTTCAGGGGGGGACAGGGTAAGCGCACCACTTCCCCAACTCCTTTCACCTTTTGCCCCCTGGCCCGCATGATGAGTCCTGCTTCCCTGGGTGGAGCCCGTCCCTCATCCATGCTGGGCTCTCATCCCTGGCCCCCCTTCCGCGCCACAGACGGCCCTGCCTGCCCCTCCTCCTCCCCTTCGAGCTGGGGCTGGCCGACACGCCGGGGAGACTGGCCTGCTTTTCTGCCGGTGCGGAGCCCTAGACCCCCCCCCCCCAGGCTGTGCGCCCGGCCACCACCGCGCTGGGTGTGTGGATGGCTGGGTTCCCCCCCCCCACCTTACCTTCCTCACTGTCATGTTGTCTGTCGGGCGGGTGCCGGGTGTCGCGCCGCTGTGGCTGGGAGGCTCTCCCCGTTGGCTGCTGGCGCGGGAACCCCCCCCCCCCCGAGGCGATGCACGCGGCCGCGGTGTGTGGGCGGTCAGGATTCCCCCCCCCCATCACTGTCACAGGTGTCGCGCCGCTGTAGCTGGGCGGCTCTCCTGTAAGCCGTCGGTGCAGTGCGGGGGGCCTCCCCTCCTCTCCAGTGATGCTGGTCACGCGGCCGCCCACCGCGCCATGGTGTGTGGGCGGCCAGGATCCCCCCCCCTTACCTTCACTCTTCTTCGGGGCGGGCATGCGCCCCGGGTCGCGCTGGGGCGGCTCTCCCCGTGGGCTGTTAGTGTGGCGGGGGGCCCTCTTCACCACCTCCCCTCCTGCTGGTGTGGTCCTGTCGGCTGGCCGCTGCAGCATGGTGGGGCCCCGGCTCTTCACTTGCCAGCGGTGTAGGGGAGCGCTCGCCACCTTCGGGCTCCGCAGGCACGCGCGGTGTGTCAGGGCCGGGCCGCAGCCATCGGGGGGGGGTTGGTTCTCACCATCGCCTGCCCATGCCCCCCCCCCTTGTCTGGGTGGATGCTCCCACCTGGCACCGGGACCCATTGGGAGAGGGGGTCAGAGCCTCACCCGCTGTTATGCGGGTGGGTGAGCCGGGTTATCTGTTGCCGGTGTGGGTGCCCCCATGCGCCTTACTGGCAGCCGGTGGTTTCCCCCTCAGTCCCACACACCTGGCTGGGTGGCACATGTCCGAGTCACTCAACCCTCACTGGGCCCCCAGCACCCCCCCCCCCCACACTGGGTGCCGCATGGAGTTCGTGACAGCGGCTTACTAGGCCAGGATTGGATCAGCTAGCGGTTACGTGGCGGTACCAGGCATGGCGGTATCAGGACATTGCTCCAGCAGCACGGGATCTCGATCGTTCAGGTGGCGGGTGATACACCCGCGCACCTGCAAGGTATGCCCAGCTGGTCGTCGTATGTTTGCTTGTCCATTATGGTGTAGGGTTAAAGCGTCCGGGGGAGTTTTTGAAGCAGGCAGTTGGTGGACCAGGGTTGTAGGGGGTATGGCAGGCCGGGTCAATGACAGGGGTCTGGCGATCAGGTGATAAGGCAATAGAGCTTAGGGAGGGGGGTTGGACGATTGGCAAGTGGGAAGTAGCTATTAGGGTGACAAATAGCTTGGCAATTGGTTAAAAGGGGCTATATGGGGGGGTCGTGAGCGGTGGCGGTCATGGGAACGGCCGGAGTGGGCACGGAAAAGGGAACGTGTGGGGACCTTGTCAGGGGTTAGCGGAGGGCGAGTCACATTCCTCAACGTCAGGCTACTTGCAGTTTTTTGCCTTACTAGGATGCGTGGCAGGATGAAGGGGATTTGTAGGGACCTTAAGGTTGGGCAGGGCGCATATGGGGGGTGGTATGGAGCATTGAGGGCATTGAGGTTGGAGCATGGTACCCATTTATCTGGGACTGGTAACAATTGGGGCGCATGCTGGTGTGAAGTAATTTGACAGGTTCTGCATCAGGAGGCAGCTTGATACTGGAAGGCAAGCAGACAGTACGCTGCTGGAGGAACAAAGGCAAGCCCCACTGCTGCTTTGGGGGGGTGTTGGTAGCGCAAGGATGGGTGACTTTGCTTATAGTTTACTGGGGACTAGGAGTTGGAATAGCGACAGAGGTGGTTGGATGGGTGTTGAAGTCACCAGGCATTGTAGGCCCAGAGAATTGCATGGCTAAACAGGGGGGGGGGGGGGGCAGATGATCTAAGGGCAAGGGAGCAGTGTGCTGCTCCAAGGTTGGAATTGGAGGAGTTGGTCCCGAGGGACAGATGTGATCTTAATTTGGGGATGAGCACCGCTGCAAGGAAGCGGCTTGGGTCCGGGGTTATGCAAGGTCAGGGGGGCCGGAGTTGGTTGGGGGAAGGCCTAAGGGCGGTTTGGTTCATGTTTGGGGGTCTAAAGGGACATGGCTGGAAGCAGGCAGGGTACATGGTATATATGGGGGAGGTGAGTGGCGCTCATTGTATGTTGAGGTTGAATGTTTTGTGATGAGTATCGGGTGTTAGTGCCCTCAATTGGATCCAGAGAGGGGCTCGGTAGGTGACCAGATTAAGGTTGGTCACCCGATGGTGGGAAGGGCCAGGGTCGGAATGCACACGTGGACTATGGTAAAGTGGACCGTGTGCCCTCAAAGTGTTAGACTTGTTAGGGGTGGAGAAGCATCGGATACGCCGGGTAATTATGGACTTGGTGGGTTCAACAGCCTATGGATATTCATCGGTGGTAGGCGTGGGGATTACTGTGAAGGGGGGCAAGACCCTGATATGAGAGCAACAGTAGATTAGCAGGAATCAGTGGTGTATCGGATACTCATGTTGGTGGATGTTGTGGCCATAGTGGAAGGGAGCTGAGCACCCTTAAACGATAGATCTGCAGGTTTAGCGGCTACCGGTATGGGTGGATTTTGGGATGCGCTGGGAAGGGGCTGAAAGCATTTAACACGAGCGACTTGGCGTGTTTGGCGGATTATCAGTTAATCATATTGGGGGTTAGTTTGGCCTGCGAGGGGGGGGGGGGGGGGCGAGATCCCCTTAATATGATAGAAGCGGCGGGGTTTTTGGACACTTGGTAGATTGGGGGGCCCGCTGTGGAGGGGCTGAGAGCTTATGATGCGATAAGACTCTGCGTGCTCGGGGGGGTGGTCAGGTAATCGGATTGGGGGGGGACGTGGCCCACTGGGAAGGGGCGAGAGTCCTAATATGTCAGTCGGCAGGGTTTGGGACATTCATATGGTGGATTATGTGGGGCCAAGAGCGCGAATTACAATAAGCTCGGCGGGTTCGGCGGATTATCAGTTACTCGGATTGGTGGAGGACCTGGCCCACTGAGTAGGGGAGAGCCCTGAATGGGATAGAATTGTCTGGGTCCTCTGCCATTCATACTGGTGAATTATGTGGGGCCCACTGTGGGGGGGCCAGGAGCGCGAATTAGGATAAGATCGGCGTGTTTGGCGGATTATCGGTTACTCAGGTGGAGGACGTGGCCCACTGAGTAAGGACGAGAACCCCCTATTAGGATAGAATCGGCGGGGTTCTCGGACATTCTTACTGGTGAATTATGTGGGGCCCACTGTGGAGGGGCCAGGAGCGCGAATTAGTATAAGATCGGCGTGTTCGGCGGATTATCGGTTACTCAGGGGGAGGACGTGGCCCACTGAGTAAGGACGAGAACCCCCTATTAGGATAGAATCGGCGGGGTTCTCAGACATTCTTACTGGTGAATTATGTGGGGCCCACTGTGGGGGGGCCAGGAGCGCGAATTAGGATAAGATCGGCATGTTCGGCGGATTATCGGTTACTCAGGTGGAGGACGTGGCCCACTGAGTAAGGACGAGAACCCCCTATTAGGATAGAAAATCGGCGGGGTTCTCGGACATTCTTACTGGTGGATTATGTGGGTCCCACTGCGGAGGGGCCAGGAGCGCGAAGTATAGGATCGGCGTGTTCGGCGGATTATTGGTTACTCAGATTGGTGGAGGACGTGGCCCACTGAGGAAGGGGTGAGCTCTTAATAAGATAGGATCGGCGGGGTTATCGGATATTCATACTGGTGGATTAAGTGGGGCCCACCGTGGAGGGGCCGGGAGCGCGAAGTATAAGATCGGCGTGTTGGCGGATTATCAGTTACTCAGATTGGTGGAGGACGTGGCCCACTGAGTAAGGATGAGAACCCCCCTATTAGGAGGGGCTAGGAGCGCGAGTTATGATAAGCTCGGCGTGTTCGGCGGATTTTTCGGTTTCTGGTGGAGGACGTGGCCCATTGAAGAAGGGTGAGAGCCCTTAATAGGATAGAATCGGCGGGGTTTTCGGACATTCATGCTGGTGGATGATGTGGGGGCCCACTGTGGAGGGTCCAAGAGCGCGAATTATATTAAGATCGGCGTGTTCGGCGAATTATCGGTTATTTAGATCGGTGGAGGACGTGGCCCACTGGGTAAGGGGAAGAGCCCTTAATAGGATAGAATCGGTGGAGTTTTCGGACAGTAATACTGGTGGCGTATGGGGCCCACTGTGGATGGGCCAGGAGCGCGAATTATATTAAGCTCGGCATGTTCGACGGGTTGTCAGGTATTCAGATTGGTGGAGGACGTGGCCCACTGAGAGGGGGTGAGAGCTCTTAATAGACAGAAGCAGCGGGGTTTGTTTGGACATCCATATGGGTGAATTTTGGGGCCCACTGTGGAGGGGCCAAGATTACAGAATATGATAGGACTCGGAGGTTTTGGTGGAGGTTGTAGCCACGGGGATAGGGCGAGAGCCTCTAATATGATTAAATTGACGGGGTTGTGGTCAATCAGGTAGGAATTTCTGGGCCCACTAGGTAGGGGCTGGGAGCGCTTAATATGCTAGTATTGGTATGTTTGGCAAGTTATCAGTTATTTATATCGGTGGATTATGGGGCCCATCGGGAAGGTCCCTGGGAGGCCTGAATGGGAGGGACTTGGGGATGTTGGGTGGTTCTCAGATATGTATATGGGGGAATGACGTGGCCTGGGAAGGGGCTAAGAGCCCTTAAGATATTGGGATCAGTGGAGCATCAAGTAGTTATTACTGGAGTATGATGCCCGGTGTGGGTCTGGGACCCCTTTTAAGATAATAGAAGCGGCACACTATGGGATTGGCATATAGGGGGTTTAAGTGATATTCTGGGGAAATGGCAGGGGGGGCCCTTAAGGGGTAAAAGCGGCAGTTTATTGAATACCCATAGCCGTGGATTACGTTGCCCACTGGGTAGGAGAGAGCTCCTTCATATGATAAGTTGACGGATTATCGGATAGGCATAGTAGGGCATTACAGGGCCATGGCGAAGGGGGAGAGCTCTTAATCTGTTTAATTATGTGGGGTAGCAGATGGGTTCCCCGACTGGAGGGGTGGTATTTAAGATTTTGGCAGGCATGGCCGAGATTAGGTATTAAGGACATTGGAGGGTATATCATGGAGGCTTCAGCTGAACAGTAGGTTTGGGTTTGGCTCCGCAAGGGGGGTTTGGGGTTGGTCAATGTTTTTGGAGAGCTGATGGAATGGTCGGTCGTGGTTGGCGGGCCGGCCAGTGTTAAGGGGTCAACGCTGGCCAGCTATGGCGGTCTCCTCACTTTCGGGTCTGAGTGGACAGGTTAGATGTGTGCTGAGGCGTAGAAATGCGGCTGTTTTCCACTGGGAAAAACGAGCCAGGATGGCCAGCATAGGGGCGAGGATGGCTACAGTTTGGGGTAGCCAGGCTGTTGTCATTTTGCACCCTGGCGGTTAGCCCGGTTGAGCTCTGAGCCTAACGGAGACTGCGGCTGAGCTTAAGAAAAATGGCTTCCGTTTATTCAGGTGCATCCAGGATTTCCTCCTCGTCAATCTCGCAGGCTTAGTTTGGTTGGTTGCCACTCAGACTCGATTAAGGGGTTCGGAGATTTTTGTGTTGTCTTGTATTTATTTGTTCAGCTGTGGCCGATTAAATCATTCCAAAGTCATATACGTTGTGCAGTGTTTTTATTGAGGGGAGCTGGAGGAACAGCGGGAGATGACATGGAGCTCTAGCCCAGTCAAGAAAGCGCCGGCCCCTTAAGAGAGGCGCCCACATGACTGGCTGAGCTCCTATCGGGAGCTGGACCGGTCAGCTGGGGAGGATGGTCGGGAGGGGGAGGGGAGGCACTATAAAGAGGCCAGGAAGTCCCTCCCTCTCCCTCTTTGACCCCATTGTGCTCCCGGCGCTGGACCGAGCTGTCCCACCCACCCTCCCCTGTATTGGTTTAATTTAGTGATTTTGTTTTGTAAGCGGGGTTTCTGTATGATTCTTTGTGGGTTGTAATAGTTGTGTATTAAGATAAATAAATGTAAAAAAGAAAGAAGCCTGAAGGTTTAGGCTTTGGCAACATAGATCTTTTAATCATTCTGTAAAATGAATAAATAATAAAGAAAAATGTATAAGGTTTATAAAAAAAAAAAAAAAAAAGTAAAGTAAAAAGATATGAGAAAATGTGATAATGTTTGTATGGTATTATGTTAAATGCCTGGGTGAGTTGTATTTGATTTTTGTATGTATTAGTTATTGTTTAGTATTAATTTTGTCACAGCCGGTGGCGGTCTCCTCACTTTCGGGTCTGAGTGGACAGGTTAGATGTGTGCTGAGGCGTAGAAATGCGGCTGTTTTCCACTGGGAAAAAACGAGCCAGGATGGCCAGCATAGGGGCGAGGATGGCTACAGTTTGGGGTAGCCAGGCTGTTGTCATTTTGCACCCTGGCGGTTAGCCCGGTTGAGCTCTGAGCCTAACGGAGATTGCGGCTGAGCTTAAGAAAAATGGCTTCCGTTTATTCAGGTGCATCCAGGATTTCCTCCTCGTCAATCTCGCAGGCTTAGTTTGGTTGGTTGCCACTCAGACTCGATTAAGGGGTTCGGAGATTTTTGTGTTGTCTTGTATTTATTTGTTCAGCTGTGGCCGATTAAATCATTCCAAAGTCATATACGTTGTGCAGTGTTTTTATTGAGGGGAGCTGGAGGAACAGCGGGAGATGACATGGAGCTCTAGCCCAGTCATGGCTCGTTTCGGCCAAAATAGTCGTCTTTCCACGTTTCAAATTTACATCTACCTGCCACCTCAGACCCGGAATAGAAAAGGAGACCACCAATACTAAACTGCGTCGACACCTTAACGCTGGTCAGCCCACCAACACTCCCTCCAAACCTCTCCTGCAAAAAGGTCAATTGAACAATTTCATACCTACTGACACTTGGTGACCCCCCCCCCCCCCAACCCCATTCGACCGCGTGAATAACGAACCAGCCCTGCTGATCCTGATACATACCTGATCTATATCAGCTGGATCTTTGGAATGCCGTCCCTCAAAATGGGGGATCATCTCCAACCCTACTAACACCACCCCCAGGACTCATCCAACAGAACAATAAATCCCCCCTTAATTACTTCATGGGTACTTACCTCATCACCCCCCAAGCCCCCCCACTCCCCCAGTGGGCAAACTCCCCTAGTTGCCTCCTTAGTGTGGCACACAGCACACTTCCTCATAGACTATATACTCTGACCTTTGCAGCCTTGCCCGTCCTTTGGATAACCCTGGCCCCGTGCCACTCCGCTGCATCCTTCCGAGAACCACAGAGCATCTGACGATCAGAACCAAGTTTGCAGAATCCATGATATTGTGCCCCCCCCCCCCCCCCCATTTATCTAGGCCATGTACTCTAATCATTTCAGCCTTGCCCATCCTCTGAGAAGCCCCATACCTATTCCACTCATCTGCATCACCGCTCTCCAGGCTGCACAAAAGAGGAGTATCCGACTAACAGAACCAAACACGTTGATTCTAATCTAGTGTGGGCCCACAGCCCTTTTTATTGTAGGCCATGTACTTCAAAACACTTTTAGCCTTTGCCAACTCAGAATCCAAGCACGGCGATTCTTATTATGGGCACACCGAGCACTACACCGTAGGCCATGTATTCCAATCCATTTTTATCAACACCTGCATCAGGACCAGACAAGCCGGATCCACCATAGCGTAGAATGGCACTCTCTACACAATAGCCATGTACTCGTACCCTTTTAAGCCTTGTCCATACAGAACCAAGTACGCTGAATCTATCTTATTGTGGGTACACCACTCACTACATCTGTAGCCCATGTATCCCAATCCATTTTCAGTCTTACCGGTATCAGAACCAAGCACTCCAAATTTATCATAGTGTGGGCACACTGTTCACAACACCATAGGCCACGTATTTCGATCCCTTTTTACCTTGCTCATATCCTGATTCTGATTCTATCATAGCGTGGGCATGCAGCTCATTACACAGTAGGCCAAATACTCTAAATAGCCTAAGCCTTATAATGTACGCACACTATCCACTTTGCCTGTAGGATGTGTCCTCTAACCCATTTTAGCCTTGCCCCTCTGTCAGGTAACCCGAGCCGATCAACCCAATAACCGTGCTCTGGGCCACTCAACGCTAACGATTAGCCAACAATCAAAAAACTCAAACACGCCAAACTTAACAGAGGAAATCAGCAGGATCCAAACACCCCCAAAAACCATTAGCTCCCCAACAACAACTTTTTTTCCCTGGCTTACATGCTTGATTCTAACCGGGCAAATCTAGCACTGAAATACTGCTTGTTTCCCGCTTCCTCTCTGCTTGATGGCTTTCCTATATAATCACCAACCTAGCTGCCTCCAAAGCCACCGAATAGGTTTGATAACCCCCCAAATAAACATACCTATTCTCCAAGCAGTTCCTAAGAAGCCCAAAAAAAATTAAAGGACCACTAAAAAAATGGCCCAATGATAAAATTCCATCTAAATATGCAGGATGGCGGGAGGACAGGTCAATTATACACCCGACATCAAGAAATGTCCAGCCAGTCTTGTTTCTTTTATTTTAATAAAAGGAAAAGGACATCCGGGGTGACAGGCTCTGTCACCCCTCATTGACTAAACCTGTCAAACCTGGATTTTGTTCCTACCTTGTGAGAATAAACCACAAGCTTGGCCGGAGTTTTATTCAGTTCAGGGGTATAAGTGACCCCTCCTCTCATTAGCCAACGTATTTTTATAGATTTTTAATATTACACAATTTCACGATAGTGCTCCTTTAACACAGCGATTGACTGTCCCATCTGTGTCACCCAAATAACAGCTCTCCCCTGACCGCCTACCCCTACGAAGTACCTAACCCTCCGTCTTTAGCTGACCTGTTGTAGATGCTAACCACATATTGTAACTACCATGTCTGTCATCCCCATGGGACCTGCTGATTCCACCTAATGCACTCTCATAGCGCCAAATGCTGTTGGGCAGCGCTGAATAGTGGTGAGGTGAGACGCAGCTGGAGCAGCAGGCCAAAGAGTGAGCAGTGGAAAGGAAACATAGATGAGTATCACTCTATTTAACCTGGTCCCTGCTGTGCGAAACCCCCAGGTCGGCAAAACAAATGCACCTTTTCCATATCCTACAGCGCATGCACAGCCACTCGTCATCAGATCCGCTGAGGTCCCTTCATCTAAGCCTTCGTCTAAGGCGAACGGCATCCCCTGCTACCCTCTAACAAGGAGCAATCCTGCGCCGGCCAATCACAAATGCCTGGCATGGGGACGCGCCCTGCTAGAGAGACAGCGTGGATGCGGCCGCGGCTCGTGCATGTCCCATTGGACCGGAAAACAAGGTAAGTGTATGGGCGACCACACAGCGGGGCATCACGATTTTGGATGCCCCATAGGGAGATACACAGATACACACAGACAAGGCAAAGCTGTCTACAGGATTCACATTACTGCCATCTAGTGAGTCAGAATGGTAGCTCCCGGCGGTTGAGGAATATGCGCCTGTCGCTGTCGGTAGTAAGCAGCTGGGCAGGAGGACACTGTGGGGCAGAGAGTGCTGACAATGTTTTCTCTGTATCAAACACACTGCCAGACAACTACAAACTGCCATGCACTCACTGACACATGTATACACTGACACACACCCAAAACAGCAGGAGGCCATGTCTGACTTCATATCTAAAGCTCCAGGTCAGTGATGTCTGGGGGGGGGGGGACCTTGTCAAGATGGAGTGAATGGAGGGCATCCTGGGGAATCGCTGATTTCACACCATTTTGGGGCGATCCCACGGCACATGCACAAGTGGACCGCCAATTAGTTCCCTCTGCTCTATTCAAGAATTAGAATGAATGAATGACAGAAACAAAGAAAGAATAAAAGAAAATGAATGGTAGAAAGAATAAATGAAAGAAAGAAAGTATAGACAGAAAGAAAGACAAGAAAACAAAAAATAGAAAGACTAACAGAAATAAAAGCTCTCCCAATGGCAGTCATAATCCTGGTTACTGCACAGTCCTGCATAGGGGCTTCCCAGGGTAAAGAGAATGTAGTGGGACCTCGCAAAGTGCAGGGGGCCCTGGCACCTGCCTGGGTATGCCCAGTGCTGACACTGGCCCCTTTTAACCCCACATCCACCCCCTTTATTTACCACATGAACCCCACAGCACCTCATCTGATATTCTCTTCTGCTTTGGCAATGCTAAACATTTTTTGAACCTGACAATAAAGCTTTTTTGAATTGAAATTACATGGCAAAACAACATCAGCAGTTGGTACAAAAGCGTGTGCAGCAGGAAGCGCTGCTGTAACCTACCTCGGCCCACAATCCTCTTCCTGTCAATGACAGCGACGTTTGAAATTGACCCAAGCTGGGGCTACAGAAAGATGGCCTCTGGTTCTCATGAGTGAGGACACTTCTAGTGCCAGCAGCCATCTGTAGCCCTGTGTGGGACCAATTTCAAACATTGCTGCCGCTGCTAACCAGGAAGAGGATCGCAGGGCCAAGGTGAGTTACAGCAGCTTCCTCAGGGCCGGCTCCAGGTTTATGTGGGCCCTTGGGTGGCATGGTCTCAGTGGGCCTCTTTGTGGTGAAGAGTCACTGAGGGATGTCCCAAATCTGGATGCTCCCTTAGGATCATGCTATTTGGACCAAAAGTAGTTTTGGTCTACTTTGAAGACCACCAAACCCCTGAACCTCGAAGTCTAAACAAATTTAGATTCTCCTGATTCTGGCCCCTGTGTGTGACCCCCCCGTTTGGTCATTACTTTCTATGATCTGGTGAATGCACTGTGGGATCGCCAGTTTGAAGTAACAGCCAAATCAGGGGGGTTATTTCACAAACAGGGGCATCCCAAATTGAGATGCCCCTGTGAAGCGGACCAACTCAGCGGTGGAATTACTTGCATAGTGGGTGTGCCAGAGATCCCAGGGGGTTTCACATAGTAGGGTATCACAGATTGGGATGCTTCAGGGATAGGAAATCAGCTGGGGTGCGCAACTTAAAAGCAGAGCGAAACCCAGCACGTCCTCCCCTGGAATTTAAATCGAGATGCCCCGTTGTGCGGAACCCCGCAATTCGAGGAGATGTGGGCACCAGCTGTGGCGGCGCCCTCCCAGTCCGCCGTCAGTCAAGCCCCGTCACGCATCCCAAAGGCGGCCCAGTTAGTGGGCCTCCAACAGAGGGCAGCTGCCCCGCCTTGCCGAGTGCTGACGCCGGCCCTGGTGCAAATAATCAAATAAATCACTTTCAGCTTGTCCCTTTACCAGCACAGTAAATGGAGCTGTAACATTAATACAAACAGATGCATAATTGGATGAACCACATGCAAGAATAAATCAAGGTACCACTATTCTATTATACAGATGTATGAATAGTAGTGGACAGTTTAGCAATAAATTAGCCTCAGCTCAATGGTGCGCTCTACGGAAGGCGCCAGCACTGTCTGAATTAATAAACAATTGTTTAAAGATAAATATTAACTGTACAGTGTCAGTGATATGACCCATAACCCCTCCCCCCTCCCATGTACCAAGGAATTGATTAGGTATTTAATTGTCAATGTGCTGTTTGCTTCTTAAAGTAAGATGCATTTTTTTCATAGCAGTTCATTCATTTCTTTATAATGTCCTTACTTTGAGTTTTCCTATGACAATCATTAAAGCGGACCAACACCCAGGGGGGCATCCGAAATCGGGGGTGAAACCCCCCAGGAAGCCCACAATCCTACCTTCTCCACGTTCCAGCAGCGCATGCGCGTCCGCCGCCTCCCGCGCATCCCTCTAGCAGGGTGCGCTCCCGCGCTGCCCGTTTGTGAATGGCCGGCGCGGGTGCGCTCCCTGTAAGAGAGACGCGCGGGAGGCGGCGCGGACGCGCTCTGCTTGTCCGCCACTGGCTCTCGCTTGTCAGTCGGCGGGGATTGGCTGCAGCGGTCACATGAGAGCGGGGTGAGGTGAGTTTTCGGGGCTTTCTGGGGGCATTCACACAGCGGGGCACCCCCGATCGGGGTGCCCCACCGAAGTGGACCAAAACCCAGGATAGTCAAAATCTTGGGAGTTGGTCCACTTTAAAAATGACCTCCTGGTATGTGAGAATTGACCTCCTTGTATATGATTGACCTTTAAGATTTCAGTGTGTGACATACAGATACTGTATCTATATTTATATAGAGAGAGGGAGTCATTTTGCCTCAGCCCTGATATGGTTTACTATGTACCTTCTTATGTAAATCTGCAGAATAGGAATTATTCAGTTAGAACTGCAGTAGCATGTATGTGACAGTAGATGCCAATAGGGTTAATTCAGAGCCCCTTTCTCAATATTTTTATGCTTGGAAATTTCCATTCTCGTCCATTTTTCCCCTTTGTCTGATTCAGCAGAGTATTTTGTTCTGCAAGAATATTTATGTGAAATGTTTTCATTTATGCATGATTTTTCGTTTGGTTCCAAGACCTCCTAAAAAAACAGCAGCAAAGGGGCTATGAATCAACCCTAATGTTTATGGGGAGAGGATGTTTTTTTCATTAGTTACTTTGGAATGGTTACTTTAGTATAGCATTGACCAGGGGTGCACAACCTTTTTTGGTCTAGGCCAGTGGTATTCAAATTGCAGACCCGAACCCGGGTCTGAATGTGGACCTCGGCGCCAGATTTCCGGTACTTCTGTGTTGCCGTGCTCAGCATTGCCCCTTTACTTCATCGTCGATGTAGTGCTTAGTCTCCCTGCCAGTGTCATGACTCTGCTGCCTGGCACCTAGCATTCCAATAGGGAGTACTGCATAGTTGGGAAGTGGCATTGGAAGGTACAAACTTTGTTTCTCTGACTTTTTGCCTTATCCAATCTTGTCCCGCTGCCCCAGCTCAGCACCATCTATCCCTGTCCCACCATCTCGTCCCGCCATCTCTGCTCTGCCCCATCCATCTCCATCCCCCCAGCTCAGCCCCATCTATCCCTGTCCCTACATCTCATCTCGCCATCTCTGCCCCATCCATCTCCATCCCCCCAGCTCAGCCCCATCCATTCCTGTCCCCCCCAGCTTTGCCCCATCAATCCCATCCCCGTCCAATCCTGCCCCCCCAGCTCTGCCCCATTCATCCCAGCCTTTTTTAGTTTTGCCTGTGGAATTTATCCCCCCCCAGTGCACTTATTTCTAACTATCCACCCCCCCCCCGTGAAAGTACCTTGCACCGACCTTCACTTCTCACCAGATGCCTGTATATGGACCTAGTAGTTGAGTACCCCTGGTCTAGGGGCTGCATTGTCGTATTATTCCACTTCTAGGGGCTGCAAGAAAATATAAGCTGCAAATGCCTTTATGTATATGCAAAGGTGAGCAGAAGTGGGGGGAAATGAATTTCAAGAAGTAAGGTGACTAGAGGTGAGGTGAGAAGGAGCGGGCAAAGTTATGGTATGGAGAAGTCATCAGAAGAGGTGAGACGAGTCGAGGTGAGGTGGGCAGAAGCAAGATGGTAAAAGAAGCGATGAACACAGGTGAGGTGGGAAGGAGTGGGCAGAGGTAAGGCAGGAAGAAGTGAGGTGGGCTGAAGCAAGATGGTAAAAGAAGCGATGGACAGAGGTAAGGTGGATAGAGGGAGATAGGAAGAGGTGAGGTGGGAAGAAGCAAGTTGGTAAGAGAAGCGATGAACAGATGTAAGGTGAATAGAGGGGAGGTGGATAGAGGAGAGATAGGAAAAGATGAGGTGGATAGAGGAGAGATAGAAAGAGGTGAGGTGGATAGAGGAGAGATAGGAAAAGATGAGGTGGATAGAGGAGAGATAGGAAGAGGTGAGGTGGGAAGAAGCAAGATGATAAGAGAAGCGATGAACAGAGGTAAGGTGGATAGAGGGAGATAGGAAGAGTTGAGGTGGATAGAGGAGAGATAGGAAGAGGTGAGGTGGATAGAGGAGAGATAGGAAGAGGTGAGGTGGATAGAGGAGAGATAGGAAGAGGTGAGGTGGATAGAGGAGAGATAGGAAGAGGTGAGGTGGATAGAGAGGAGATAGGAAGAGGTGAGGTAGATAGAGGGGAGATAGGAAGAGGTGAGGTGGATAGAGAGGAGATAGGAAGAGGTCAGGTGGATAGAGGAGAGATAGGAAGAGGTGAGGTGGATAGAGGAGAGATAGGAAGAGGTCAGGTGGATAGAGGAGAGATAAAAAGAGGTCAGGTGGATAGAGGGAGATAGGAAGAGGTCAGGTGGATAGAGGAGAGATAGGAAGAGGTCAGGTGGATAGAGGAGAGATAGGAAGAGGTCAGGTGGATAGAGGAGAGATAGGAAGAGGTCAGGTGGATAGAGGAGAGATAGGAAGAGGTGAGGTGGATAGAGGAGAGATAGGAAGAGGTGAGGTGGATAGAGGAGAGATAGGAAGAGGTGAGGTGGATAGAGGAGAGATATGAAGAGGTCAGGTGGATAGAGGAGAGATAGGAAGAGGTCAGGTGGATAGAGGGAGATAGGAAGAGGTCAGGTGGATAGAGGAGAGATAGGAAGAGTTCAGGTGGACAGAAGCAAGATGGTAAATGCGAGGGGAGATAGGAAGAGGTGGGTGGGAAGGTGGGGGCAGAGGTAAGGCAGGGAGAGGAGAATTAAGAAGAGGTAAGGCAAAGGAGAAGTGAGGTGGGCAGAGTCCAGAAGAGTTGAGCAGAGGTGGGATAGTAAGAGAAGTAATGGATAGAGGTGAGGTGGTAAGAGGTGCATGGATTTAGGTAGAGGTGAGGGGAGTGGAGGTAAGATAAGAAAAGGAGGAAAGAGGTGAGTAGAGGTAGGCAGAGGTAAAATGAACACAGGTAGGGAGAGACGAGGTAGGCAAAGTTAAGGTACACAGATGTGAGCTGGGAAGAGTCTACACGGGCATCTCCAGACACAGCCAGCACATGTGTGTCACCCATCTACAGAGAAGTTTTATCGATGACCCACTCTCTAGTTCGGAAATTAGAGACACACTGCTCTCTATTGGTCAGCCGCTTGCACTAACTCCATAGGGATGCTGGGGGTTGCAAGGGAGGGCAGTGTGGGTCGCAGGTTATGCATCCATGGTATAGACCAGGGGTACTCAAGAACTTTTAGTAGAGGTCCGTTAATCGTGGCCTGCGGCAGGTTGAAGGTCCGGGGGGGGGGGGGGGATTAGCACACCGGAGGCTATATATTCTATTTTTGAGGGATGGATGGGACAGAGCTGGGAATAAGAGGGATGGGGATGGGACTGGATGGATGAGGGGTGTCTAAATGACAACAGGGCTGGATATTCCTCTTCTGCTGAGTATGCTGATTTGGGATGCCCTGCCATGTGTAACCCCTGGATTTGCTTTTAATTCTTATGGGACCGGCAGCACAATGGTACATGCACATCTCTCCACCAATCAGTGTGGTTGTATCTTCATTTATGTTTCCTAGCTGCTCTTATGCAAATGCAGCAAAGAAACATGAATGAAGATACAGCCACGCTATTTGGTGGTGAGCCTGTGCATGCATCATTGCGCCGCCGGTCAGGTAAAAATTAGTGGTGAACCTGGGGGTTTCACACCGCAGGGCACTCCAAATGCCCTGCCAAAGAGCAACAGCCAGCCCTGGGGTTTTTTAGATGCCAGGGCTGGTAAATATCCCGAACAGTAATGAAAGCAAAATTAAAAGAGAAAAAAAATTGGACAATAGTTGCTTAAACCGGACCTTCAGCGTGATTTAATGAAAAGCCCAAACTCTTCAAAAACGAGTCCGCAGCATCTGAAATTAATATTTTTTTAAGTTTTTAGGCACTAACTTATTATTCCTTCCCCCACTGGGCTGCAACTCTGTTCAGGAATTTAGGATACAGGCGCCGCCATCTTGACTCAGAAGGATCACACTTACTGAGGAGAGGAGAGTGGGATAAGGTACAGGGGGGTGGGTTATAGCTGTGCTTTGCTCAGACAGAGCAGAGCTGTGCTCTGGAAAAGGTCAGCAATCCCAGAATGCAGAGCAGCACAGTCAGGAGGCACTTCCTGTTTGCAGGCTGCCTGATAAGATGGCGGCTTCCATAAGCCGCCATCTTGGATGTTTAAAGGCTCATAACATGCATAACATGATTTTTAATGTGGCCAATCTGTATGTACAGGGTGTGGGAAACATATAAGATAGACTCTTATTCAGAGTGAAGGACCGCTTTAAGAACAAAACAAAGCTCTCTGTGCCATTGATGCATGGCGACCCCTCCCCCTAGTATAGAGGTGACACAAAAAGAGGCAAGAGGATTACTAGCAGTGAGGAAAAAAAGAAAGAACAGAAAGAAGGGAGTGAAAATAGAGAAAGATAAAGAGCGAGTCAGAGAAAGTGTGCAACCAGATGGAGATAAAAAGACAGAGAACTCATGGAGAAATAGAAACAGACAGGTGACAAAGTCCAGGGAGTTACAGATGGAGAGACACACACAGAGTGCAGGGAAGTAGTGAATGAGTGAGTAGACAGACAGACAGACAAAGCTTACCAGGAATACAGGGTGTTGCACAGCACAGCAAGATGGTATTGCAGGTATACAAAGGGTGTCAGTATCACTTCTCACAGAGGGGTCATGCAGAGGGCAGCAGGAGCCTAACGGCTCTGATGTGACTACAATTGGGAAGGCAGTGAGAGCTGGTAGATGGAAGGGGAACAGTGTTCGGGGGAAACATACACACTGGGAGGAAGTGAGACGCACAGTCATGAAGCACAGGTCACAAGCATGCCTCCCAACTGTCCCGATTTTCCCGGGATTGTCCCGATTTTTTAGAAGGATCCCGCTGTCCCGGAACATTACCAAATGTCCCGGGACCCCCTGCGCTGTGACAGCCCAGGGCTGCAATGACGCCGGCGGGAAGCTAACTTCCTGGCGCATGGGGTGAGAGAGTGGGGCGGGCGCACGGGGGTGGGTGGGCAGGCGCACAGGGGTGGGGGGGCTACGTACCGCATGCAGGGGTGAAGGCAGCCGACATTGCTGGAGCTGGAGAGCGTGACGGGGGCGTGGCCGGGGCGTGACGGGGGTGTGGCCGGGGCGTGACGGGGGTGTGGCCGGGGGTGTGGCCGGGGGCATGGCTTGTCCCGCTTTCAAGTTTTCAGAAGTTGGGAGGTATGCACAAGGCAGTGATAACCCCCATTACAGCTTAAATCTGAGGGCTCGGCTTCACAGATACAAGTAGCGTGCGTCTCATCCACCTCATCTGGACCTCTCCCCTTGCGTGCCTCGTCATTACGCCCCCTGATGGTTACTTGACTGGACTAGCGTTCCATAAGTCCTCCGTCTAAGCCCATCCAACCCAGAATAACAAGACCAGACCACCATGTAGTTGGAATGATTCATTTTAATCGGCCACGGCCAACAAAATATAAACAAGTTTACAACAAGCCTATGAAAAAGTCCCCCCTTTATGTTCCGGGTCTGAGCAGCCTCATGATCCCCAAAATTAAAGGGGAAGAGAAGAGGACCAAGTTTACCAATCCGACCTCCAACCAAGCAGAAACCAACATAAGCTCGGCCGCATCCCTCCTAGGCCAGGGAGCTTAATCGGGCTAACTGCTGGTGGCCAACCAAATTCCCCTTCCCTACTTCCACCCCGAAGACCACCATATCAACCAGAATCGTCCTGGCCGGTTTCCCCCCGTGGAAACAGCCGCACCCCCCCCCCTCATTGGCCATGCTAGCTCAGACCCAGAACCCGCGAGGAGACCCGCCCAACGGCCGTGACAATGCATCAGAACATATATATAAAACAATACATTACCTAGAAGAAAGAACAGAACATTACATTCGAGCAACAACAAACATTTTTTTTTTTTTTTTTTTTTTTTTACAAAATATATACAATGCCATAAATAATAAATAATAAATACGGTACACTGCGACACCCACAACAGGTGACAACAGCACATTGTACCAACCTTATCTGTTTTTTTTTTTTTAAATAAATATAACAATAAATTACAACAATTCCAAACCCTAACAAACCACCTAACTCCATACTCTCACCCCAAGCATGTGACCGACAAATCCAACCACAACCAAAAACAGGGCGGGCGGGTGGGACTGCTCGTCCGTCCAGTCAGGGGTCAAAGAGGGAAGGGAGGGGGCGAACGCCCCCTTTATACTCCCCCCCTCCCCCCCCCGATGTCACTTCCCTTAGTGACCACTTCCTCCCCATGGCTGGTCTGCCTCCGGCCAGGAACGCAGGCCAGTCATGGGGGCAGCCCTCCTTAAAGGGACGGCGCTTTCTATACCAGGGTGCACAGAGCATCAGGCTGCTCGGCGGCGCTAGCAGGGACCCAAATACTGAGCCGCACTTCATCTTACTGAGCCGCACTTCATCTGCGGCGTCTTCTTTGCGGTCCGGATAACTGGCGGCCGCGGTCCGGATTCGGACCGCTGTCCGCCAGTTGAGTATGCCTGGTATAGACCATCACGGGGGTGCAACACTGTAGAAGAGTGGTATATTCTAAGCTCAGGATTTGGGAGCCTTTGTTCTGGGTGAGAATGTGCAGAGACATGGTGGGCAGAGAACCTCTCTCAGAAGAAGAAATAGGGCCTTGTGTCTGCCACTTTCTTCAGTGCAACATCTAAAGGAAAAAGATCTGCTTAGTAGTTAACCTTAAACTGGAACAACAGCCTGGCACAGTTGGATGAGAAAGGCCATTTTGGAGCTTCCTCTTCAACCTGCATGCCTTTCTTTTCTTCTCTTTCCTTCCTTCTTTCTTTCTTTCTTTTTTACTGCCGTTCTTTTTTTCCTTTTTTTTGTTTCACCATTTCCCCTTCCTTCCCATACTCATTTCTTCTTCTTTCATTCGTTTCTCCCTTTCTTTTCCTCTTTCTTTTTTTTCGTTCCTTCTTTTCTGCTTTCTTCGCTTTCTTTCTTCTTTCCTTTCCCCTTCCTTTCTTTCTTACTATCCTCTTGCTTTTCTTCTTTTCCTTTTACTTGTTTCATCTCGCTTCCTTCCCTTATTCACGTATCCAGCTTTTTATTTTCTTCCTTCTATCCCTCTTTCTTACTTTCTTTCCTTCCCCCTACATGTATGTCTATCCTTCTTTCTCATTTTTCTTTCCTTCCTGCTATCCCTCCTTCTTTCAGTTTGAATTTCTTTGTTCCTGCCTTACTTCTAATTCCTTCCCTACTTCTTTTTTTCCCACCCTCCTTTTTTCCCTTCCATCCCTTCTTAATTTTTCTCTATTTCCTTCCTCTCTTCTTCCCTTATTTTTCCTCCCCTTCTTTACCTTCCTTCCTTTCATCTTAATTTTCCCTTTCTTTCCCTTTTTGTTAACTTTCTTTCCTCTCTTTTCTTTTTTCTTCCTTTCTCATCTGATCAATGTGAGCACACTTTAGGGGGGGGGGGTTCTCTCCCCATCCTGGAAGTGAGTCATGCTCAAAACCAAGAGGTACAGTATGTTGTATGAGTAATAAGGGACACCATACCAGTTATGAAAGCAGTATAGGGCTATGATTAAAGTGGACCAAAACCCACCCTGTAGTCTATGAGACTCCAGGGCAGGCATACTCGCCCCCCGGGGCACCCCGATGGGGGTTGCTCCGCTGTGTGAAACCCCACAGGTCGTCCGAAAACTCCCCTTATTCCTGGAGTTTTGGTCCATTTTAAGGCTAGGCACTGCTTACTGTAGGCAAAGCAGATTTAACCTTTGACCAGCAGGGGGCGGTGCAGCACTACAATGAATCATCATTGGGTTTATAAATGACATACAAAACTATATTGCAATAGCATATGAAAAGAATAATATATATATATATAATAAACAGCGCAGCGACTGCTGATTACATCATTAGCGGAAGCAGAAAATAACGCAGAGCTGGAGAGAACATGTATTGCGTTACCGGTGATTTCCCGGCGCCCAGCTTTCCGTGTTCCCACACTCGCTGTTTGCATCCGAGTGGATGTTTAACTGGGAAAGTGCGCCCGGCATCCCGCCGCAAACAGCACAATGGCCGCACGTGTGCTCCGCTAATGAGCGCAGTATTAATGGCCGCCGTGCAAACAGCAGAGCGAGCGGCGACGGGACCTCATTATGGGGAGAAAGGTCACTAAATATATTGTGAGCCCAGAAAGCGGCTGTAATGCAAAGCAAACATCCCATTACACCTTCCAATGGCCATCCATTGCCCAGACCCCTCCCCACAGCTCAGCTGCACATTAACCCCTTCCTCTTAGCTGTGCTGCTTATCACTCCTCTTATTCTTACTGTGCTGCACATTAACCCCTTCCTTTTACCTATATATCTTAGCATTTCTCTTCCCCTTAGCTGTGCTGCTCATCATTCCTCTTATGTTTAATATCCTGCACATTAACCCGTTCCTCCTAGCTGTGGTGCTTATCATTCCTCTTATGTTTCTATGCTGCACATTAATCCTTTCTGCTTATCTGTTCTGCTTATAATTCATCTTATGTTTACAAGGCTGCATATTAACCCCTTCCTCTTAGCTATACATCTTAGAATTTCCCTTTACCACACTGTAGATTGACCCCTTTCTCTTAGCTGTGCTGCTTATCATTCCTCTTATGTTTACTATGCTGCACATTAACCCTTTCCGCTTAGCTGTGCTGCTTATCATTCCTCTTATGTTTACAAGGCTGCACATTAACCCCTTCCTCTTAGCTATACATCTTAGAATTTCCCTTTACCACACTGTAGATTGACCCCTTCCTCTTAGCTGTGCTGCTTATCATTCCTCTTATGTTTACTATGCTGCACATTAACCCTTTCCTCTTAGCTTTGCTGCTTATCATTCCTCTTATGTTTACTATGCTGGACATTAACCCCTTCCTCTTAGCTGTGCTGCTTATCATTCCTCTTATGTTTACTATGCTGCACATTAACCCTTTCCTCTTATCTGTGCTGCTTATCATTCCTCTTATGTTTACAAGGCTGCACATTAACCCCTTCCTCTTAGCTATACATCTTAGAATTTCCCTTTACCACACTGTAGATTAACCCCTTTCTCTTAGCTGTGCTGCTTATCATTCCTCTTATGTTTACTATGCTGCACATTAACCCTTTCCGCTTAGCTGTGCTGCTTATCATTCCTCTTATGTTTACTATGCTGCACATTAACCCCTTCCTCTTAGCTGTGCTGCTTATCATTCCTCTTATGTTTACTATGCTGCACATTAACCCCTTCCTCTTAGCTGTGCTGCTTATCAGTCCTCTTATGTTTACTATGCTGCACATTAACCCTTTCCTCTTATCTGTGCTGCTTATCATTCCTCTTATGTTTACAAGGCTGCACATTAACCCCTTCCTCTTAGCTATACATCTTAGAATTTCCCTTTACCACACTGTAGATTAACCCCTTTCTCTTAGCTGTGCTGCTTATCATTCCTCTTATGTTTACTATGCTGCACATTAACCCTTTCTCTTAGCTGTGCTGCTTATCATTCCTCTTATGTTTACTATGCTGCACATTAACCCTTTCTCTTAGCTGTGCTGCTTATCATCCCTTTTATGTTTACTATGCTGCACATTAACCCTTTCTCTTAGCTGTGCTGCTTATCATTCCTCTTATGTTTACTATGCGGCACATTAACCCTTTCCTCTTATCTGTGCTGCTTATCATTCCTCTTATGTTTACTATGCTGCACATTAACCCTTTCCTCTTATCTGTGCTGCTTATCATTCCTCTTATGTTTACTACATTGCACATTAACCCCTTCGTCTTAGCTGTGCTGCTTATCATTCCTCCAATGTTTTACTATGCTGCACATTAACCCCTTTCTCTTAGCTATACATCTTATCATGTCCCTTTACCGCACTGTACATTAACCCCTTTCTCTTAGCTATGCTGCTTATCATTCCTCTTATGTTTGCTACATTACACATTAACCCCTTCCTCTTAGCTGTTCTGCTTATCATTCCTCTAATGTTTACTATGCTGCACATTAACCCCTTCCTCTTAGCTGTGCTGCTTAAAGTGGACCAACACCCAGGATTTTGACTATCCTGGGTCTTGGTCCACTTCGGTGCCCCGCTGTGTGAAACCCCCCCGATCACCCTAAAAACTCACCTCTCCCCGCTCCCAGCGCCGACGGACAAGGGATTTGACAGCCGCTTGTCCGTGGCTCCTCCGCGGCCGGGGGTTTGGGGGTTTTGGGGGGGTTTCACCCCGCGGGACATCCCGATCTCGGATGTCCCGCGGGGAGGGAGCTGATCGGCCCGGGAATCTTATAGATTCCCGGGCCGATCACCCGAGGGTGATGGTCCACTTTAACATTCTCTCCCCCTTACTATGCTGCACATTAACCCCTTCCTTTTAGCTGTGCTGCTTATCATTCCTCTCCCCTTTCCTATGCCAAACCACAACACTGAACATTAACGTATTCCCCTCCTTTCCACTGCACATTATCTTATTCCCCTATATTACACCGTACACTAACTATTACCCCTCTACTACGCTACGTTGCATATGAACCCATTTCTCTGTATATTAATGTGTCTGTCTCTACTACACTGCAGTTATAGTGCCCTTCTCTACTATGCTGCACATTAACCCATCAATCTTTATTTTCCTGAGCATTAACAAGTCCTTTTCTGATATACTGGTTGTTAACCAATCCATTGCCACTACACTGAGCAATAACTTGCCCCTCTTTACTATACTGCACATTATTACTCCCCTCTCTACTACATTGCATAATACCTCTTCCCTTTATACTACACTGAAGCATTAAAATGTTCCTTGCGCTACCCTGCGGATTAACCCCTTCCCTTCCAAAACACTGAGCAATATTTCTCAACTCTGCTGAACCCATCACGCTCTACTACACTGTGCATTAACTTGTCCCTCTCTGCTACACTACACATTAACCCACCTTCTCTACTACACTGTGCATTAACTTGTCCCTCTCTGCTACACTGCACATTAACCCACCTTCTCTACTACACTGTGCATTAACTTGTCCCTCTCTGCTACACTACACATTAACCCACCTTCTCTACTACACTGTGCATTAACTTGTCCCTCTCTGCTACACTGCACATTAACCCACCTTCTCTACTACACTGAGCATTAACTTGTCCCTCTCTACTACACTGCACATTAACCCACCTTCTCTACTTCACTGTGCATTAACTTGTCCCTCTCTGCTAAACTGGACATTAACCCACCTTCTCTACTACACTGTGCATTAACTTGTCCCTCTCTACTACACTGCACATTAACCCACCCTCTCTACTACACTGAGCATTAACTTGTCCCTCTCTACTACACTGCACATTAACCCACCTTCTCTACTACACTGAGCATTAACTTGTCCCTCTCTACTACACTGCACATTAACCCACCTTCTCTACTACACTGTGCATTAACTTGTCCCTCTCTGCTACACTGCACATTAACCCACCTTCTCTACTACACTGTGCATTAACTTGTCCCTCTCTGCTACAATGCACATTAACCTACCTTCTCTACTACACTGAACATTAACTTGTCCCTCTCTACTACACTGCACATTAACCCACCTTCTCTACTACACTGAGCATTAACTTGTCCCTCTCTACTACACTGCACATTAACCCACCTTCTCTACTACACTGTGCATTAACTTGTCCCTCTCTATTACACTGCACATTAACCCACCTTCTCTACTATACTGAGCATTAACTTGTCCCTCTCTGCTACAATGCACATTAACCTACCTTCTCTACTACACTGTGCATTAACTTGTCCCTCTCTATTACACTGCACATTTACCCACCTTCTCTACTACACTGAGCATTAACACCCCTCTCTATTACACTGCACATTAACCCACCTTCTCTACTACACTGTGCATTAACTTGTCCCTCTCTGTTACACTGCACATTAACCCACTTTCTCTACTACACTGTGCATTAACTTGTCCCTCTTTATTACACTGCACATTAACCCACCTTCTTTACTACACTGTGCATTAACTTGTCCCTCTCTGCTACACTGCATATTAACCCACCTTCTCTACTACTCTGTGCATTAACTTGTCCCTCTCTATTACACTGCACATGAACCCACCTTCTCTACTATACTGAGTATTAACTTGTCCCTCTCTATTACACTGCACATTAACCCACCTTCTCTACTACACTGTGCATTAACTTGTCCCTCTCTATTACACTGCACATTAACCCACCTTCTCTACTATACTGAGCATTAACTTATCCCTCTATATTACACTGCACATTTACCCACCTTCTCTACTACACTGAGCATTAACTTGTCCCTCTCTATTACACTGCACATTAACCCACCTTCTCTACTACACTGTGCATTAACTTGTCCCTCTCTGTTACACTGCACATTAACCCACTTTCTCTACTACACTGTGCATTAACTTGTCCCTCTTTATTACACTGCACATTAACCCACCTTCTTTACTACACTGTGCATTAACTTGTCCCTCTCTGCTACACTGCATATTAACCCACCTTCTCTACTACACTGTGCATTAACTTGTCCCTCTCTATTACACTGCACATTCACCCTCCTTCTCTACTACACTGAGCATTAACTTATCCCTCTATATTACACTGCACATTAACCCACCTTCTATACTACACTGTGCATTAACATCCCTCTCTATTACACTGAACATTAACCCACCTTCTTTACTACACTGTGCATTAACATCCCTCTCTATTACACTGCACATTAACCCACCTTCTCTACTACACTGAGCATTAACTTGTCCCTCGCTATTACACTGCACATTAGCCCACCTTCTCTACTACACTGAGCATTAACTTGTCCCTCTCTATTACACTGCACATTAACCCACCTTCTCTACTACACTGAGCATTAACTTGTCCCTCGCTATTACACTGCACATTAGCCCGCCTTCTCTACTACACTGAGCATTAACTTGTCCCTCTCTATTACACTGCACATTAACCCACCTTCTCTACTACGCTGTGCATTAACTTATCCCTCTATATTACACTGCACATTAGCCCGCCTTCTCTACTACACTGAGCATTAACTTGTCCCTCTCTATTACACTGCACATTTACCCACCTTCTCTACTACACTGAGCATTAACATCCCTCGCTATTATACTGCACATTAACCCGCCTTCTCTACTACACTGAGCATTAACTTGTCCCTCTCTATTACACTGCACATTAACCCACCTTCTCTACTACACTGAGCATTAACTTGTCCCTCTCTATTACACTGCACATTATCCCACCTTCTCTACTACACTGAGCATTAACTTGTCCCTCTCTATTACACTGCACATTAACCCACCTTCTCTACTACACTGAGCATTAACTTGTCCCTCTCTATTACACTGCACATTATCCCACCTTCTCTACTACACTGAGCATTAACTTGTCCCTCTCTATTACACTGCACATTATCCCACCTTCTCTACTACACTGAGCATTAACTTGTCCCTCTCTATTACACTGCACATTATCCCACCTTCTCTACTACACTGAGCAATAACTTGTCCCTCTCTATTACACTGCACATTATCCCACCTTCTCTACTACACTGAGCAATAACTTGTCCCTCTCCATTATACTGCACATTAACCCACCTTCTCTACTACACTGAGCATTAACTTGTCCCTCTCTATTACACTGCACATTAACCCACCTTCTCTACTACACTGAGCATTAACTTATCCCTCTATATTACACTGCACATTAACCCACCTTCTCTACTACACTGAGCATTAACTTGTCCCTCTCTATTACACTGCACATTATCCCACCTTCTCTACTACACTGAGCATTAACTTGTCCCTCTCTATTATACTGCACATTAACCCACCTTCTCTACTACACTGAGCATTAACTTGTTCCTCTCTATTACACTGCACATTAACCCACCTTCTCTAATACACTGAGCATTAACTTGTCCCTCTCTATTACACTGCACATTAACCCACCTTCTCTACTACACTGAGCATTAACTTATCCCTCTATATTACACTGCACATTAACCCACCTTCTCTACTACACTGAGCATTAACTTGTCCCTCTCTATTACACTGCACATTAACCCACCTTCTCTACTACACTGTGCATTAACTTGTCCCTCTCTATTGCACATCACTCTAAACTTGTTTCTCTCTACTATGCTCCACATTAACCCTTTCCTCTCTACTACTCTGAGCATTAATTTGCACATTTGCCCATCCCTCTATAATACACTGAGCAGAGGTAAAATAAGTGGGGGCAATTGGCAAAATAAGAGGGGGGTTCTGGGGTGCCCTGATAAATACCAGGCAGAGAAAAGGTAAATGGGGGGCATCAGATGCAGATGCTGGTGGAGGCATGCCCTAATGCGTCCAAATGCACTGTGCAGCCTTTCCAAGATGGCGGTGCCCAGGACCTGAAGCGTTGGGAGAACCACGCTGAATCCTGGGTGAGGTATGTGGGTCTTTTTTTTTTAACAGAAGCCCTTTCATGCTGACCTACAGGTCTTTCATGCTGACCCATAACCCTTTTATGCTGACCTAATCCCCTATCGTGTGGACCCATAGCCCATTCATGCTGACCCACAACCCTTCTATGCTGACCCGCAACCCTTCCTTGTTGACCCACATCGCCTTCATGCTGGCCCACAACCCTTCTGTGCTGACCCACAACCCTTCCATGCTGACTCACAGCCCTTTCATGTTGACCTACAACCCTTTCATGTTGTCCTATAGCCCATTCTTGCTGACCCACAGCCCTTCCATGTTGACCTACAGAATCTTTCATGCTGCTATGTTGTATGTGTTTTTTTTAAAGCAGCCATTTCATGTTGACCCACAACACTTCCATACTGACCCACAATCCTTATATGCTGATATGCTTATATGCTGACCCAAAACCTTTCTATGCAGACCCACAACCCTTCCATGGTAACCCACATCACTTTCATGCTGGCCCACAACCCTTCTGTGCTGACCCACAACCCTTTCATTTTAACCTACAGCCATTTCATGTTCATCTACAGCCCATTCATGTTGACCCACAGGTATGTTTACCTATAGCCCATTCATGCTAACCCACAACCCTTCCATGTTGATCCACAGCCCTTTTCATGCTGGTATGTTGTATGTTGTTTTTTTTTAACAGCAGCCCTTACATGCTGACCTACCACCCTTTCATTCAGACCCATAGCCCATTCATGCTGGCCTACAACCCTTTCATACTGACCCATAGTCCTTATATGCTGACTGATAACCCTTCTATGCAGACCCCCAACCCTTCTATGTTGACCACATCGCTTTAATGCTGACCCACCACCTTTCTGTGCTGACCCACAACCCTTTCATTTTGACCTACAGCCCATTCATGCTGACCCACAGCCCTTTCATGCTGACCTACAGTTTTTTCATGTTGACCTACAGCCCATTCAAGCTGACCCACAATCCTTACATGCTGACCTACAGCTTGTTCATGCTGACTGCCAGCCCTTTCATGTCTTCCTGTGACCCACAACCCTTCCATGCTGATGCTAAGGAGTTCAAAATGGTAACTTAATATTACATGGCGTTTCTGGATAATTAAAGGGCTGGGGCAATGTAAGGGGTGGCTGTATGGCTAGAGGGAAGAAGGTCCCTAAAGAGGATCTGGATGGTTATGGGAGAGAAAGTCTTCAGAACTATGAGGCATTTGTAGTGCTTAGGAGAATTATGTGCATTTTCCCAAGAAGAATAGATTCCCGCACTGCTCTGCTGTGTCTAAAACTCAGACTTGGAGTTGAGCTTTAATTGATGGAGGTCGCCTTTAAACAGTAGAGAGGCAATACATCAAAGTCGCCAAGCGAAAATCAAAATAAATGAAAAAGATAACGCTGAAATGAAATCATGTCACTGCCTAATAGCTTTCCTGGAACGTATCATCACTTCCTGGAAGGGGAGCCATATTTCTATAGAGTGCTGAGTTCCGCACAATAGACGGCAGCAGCAGGGGAGGACGGGGGCCACCCAGAGAATGATGATCATCCATTCCTCTACTCTCCCCTCCATACATTAAATATTTGCTTTCTTCTGACAGGCGACACTGAGCTGGCCCTTTAAGCTGTGGACACAAACAGCTGTAAAACTCCCAGTTGGCCCTCCTTGTAACTCCTGTGTCTCATTTTTGGGGGGAACTCATTTTTGGGGCCCACCTGAGGTAATCATTATTGGGGTCGACCTAAGGAACTCATTCTCAGGGCCCACTGGAGGAAATCATTCTTGGGGCCCAACAGAGGAAATCATCCTCGTGGCCCACCTGAGGTAATCATTATTGAGGCCCACCTGAGGTAATCATTATTGGGGCCCACTAGAGGAAATCAATTGAGCCTTACCCATGAAATCATTCTTAGACCCAACTGAGAGACTCATCCCTAGGGCCCACCTGAGGTAATTATTATCAGGGTCAACCTAAGGAATTCATTCTTAGGCCCACCAGAGGAAATCTTTTTGGGTTTACACCAGAGAAAATCATTCTTGGGTCCCATCTGAGGTAATCATTATTGGGGCCTCCAGGGTAAATCATTCATTGGGCCTTACACATGAAATCATTCTTAGACCCAACTGAGAGACTCATCCCTAGGGCCCACCTGAGGTAATTATTATCAGGGCCAACCTAAGGAATTCATTCTTAGAGCCCACTAGAGGAAATCATTATTGGGGCCCACCTGAGGTAAGCATTACTGGGGCCCACCAGAGGAAATTATTAACTGGGGCTAACACATGAAATCATTCTTAGACCCAACTGAGAGAATCATCCCTAGGGCTCACCTGAGGTAATTATTATCGTACCGATCTAAGGGATTTAATCTCAGGCCCACCATAGGAAATCATTCTTGGGGCGCACCAAAGAAAATCATTCTTGGGGCCCACTTGAGGTAATCATTTTTGGGGCCCACCAGAGAAATCGTTAATTGGGCCTTACAGATTAAATAATTCTTAGACCCAGCTGAGAGACTTATCCCTAGGGCCCACCTGAGGTAATTATTATTGGGGCCGACCTAAGGAATTCATTCTCAGGACCCACCAAAGGAAATCATTTTTGGGAGCACCAGAGGTAATCATTATTGGGGCCCACTAGAGAAAATCATTTATTGGGCCTTACACATGAAATCATTCTTGGACCCAGCTGAAAGACTCATCCCTAGGGCCCACCTGAGGTAATTATTATCTGTGCCAGCCTCAGGGCCCACCAGAAGAAATCATTCTTGGGGCCCACCAGAGGAAATCAATCTTGGGGCCCCCTGAGGTAAACATTATTGGGGCACACCAGAGGAAATCATTAATTGGGCCTTACACATGAAATCCTTAATTGGGCCTTATGCATGAAATCATTCTTAGACCCAGCTGAGAGACTCATCCCTAAGGCCCATCTGAGGTAATTATTATCAGGGGCCGACCGGAGGAACTCATTCTCAAAGCCCACCAAAGGAAATTAATCTTGGGGACCAACTGAGGTAATCATTATTGGGGCACACCAGAGGAAATCATTAATTGGCCCTTACACTTGAAATCATTCTTAGAGCCAACTAAGAGAATGGCCCTGAGGTAATTATTATCGGGGCCGACCTAAGAAATTCATTCTCAGGGCCACCAGAGGCAATCATTCTTGGGGCCCACCAGAGAAAATCATTCTTGGGGCGCACCAAAAGAAAAGTTTCCTGTGGCCCTCCTGAGGTAATCTTTACTTGGGCCCACCAGAAGCAATCATTCTCGGGGCCCACCAGAGAAAATCATTCTTGGGGCCCGCCAGAGAAAAAGATTCTTGTGGTCCTCCTGAAGTGATCATTATTGGGGCCCACCAGAAGAAATCATTCTTGTGGCCAACCACAACTCCCAGGAGGACTGAGATCTCCCAGCAGCCTCCAGGCGGCTTGTGTGAAGTGCGGGCCCTCGGCCTGTTCTCATGCTTCACCATATACATCTGGTGAAGCAGACATGCAGGACCCAGCTGAGAGCTCATGGAGCAATTGTTGCCTTGTGCTACATTGGCACCTGATGTCCTGCTCTGTAAATGTCCTGCTTGGCTCTAGACAGAAAGCGAGGCACCACAGAGGGGTCACAGCTTCTGAAATTGAGGAAGAAAGGGTTAACCCGAATGTAATATACTTCTAATTGTCCGGGAAACTTTCTGTCTGCAAACAGGAAGGACAGGCAACATTAGTTATAAAAAGCCTCTTGCAACGTTCCATTCTGTACTAGTATGAAAATTGCTTCCAGTTCATCATGTATGACATAGTTGTGGCTTTAATATGTTGTATCTGGCTTAGATGGCAACCTGTAACCATGTTTGACCCGGTTCTGGCGCACAATATTCCCTAATGTATGACCTAGTTTCAGTAACTACTCATTTTTTTGACCCATCTTTGGCTTCTGACTCTTTCCTATGTTGAATCCGGCTTAGATGGCTACCTGTAACCATGTTTGACATGATCCTGGTGTCCAGTATTACCTTGTGTTCAGCCTGGTTTAGGTGACTACCTGTTCATGTGTATGAACTAGCTTTGGCTTCTCACCCTTACCTATGTTAGTCCTGTCATAGATGGCTACCTGTAACCATGTCTGACATGGTCCTGAGGTCCAATATTACCTTGTTTTTCAGCTTGAGTGACTACCTGTTCCTATGCATGAACCAGCTTTGGCTTCTAACCCTTTCCTATGTTGGATCCGGCTTAGATGGCTAACTATTCGTATGTTTGACCCGGTTCTGGCACACAATATTCCCTAATGTGCAACACGGTTTGGGTGACTACTCCTTCATATGATCCATCTTTGGCTTCTGACCCTTTCCTATGTTCGATCTGACTTGGATGACTACCAGTGTCCATGTTTGACCCAATTCTGGCCTTCAATATTCAATATTGCCTTTAATACAACCTGGTGGTTTTTTGACCATCTTTGGTTTCCGGTGCTTACCTATGTTGGATCTGCCATTTTGGATGACTATCTGTAATTATTATGAATTGATAAGCACACTCAAGAGGGATGCATACAGTTAGAAATATCAATTGGGTGCATTCATATAATATTGGGGTTGAGCCACCCCTATCAAACCTTAATGGACTACAAATAGAAGCACACCTACTACTATAATTGTGATGAAAAAGTAACAAAAGAATTTATTTAAGTATATTCTATCTATTATATACAAGTTTGGGTCCACATGAAGGTATAGACATGCATTAGTTATAAGGGACACAAATTACCACACCGGGGTCATAATATATACAATATATACAAAAGTCGGTTCCAGAGCAGTTTGAATACTATGCAAGGTTGTGCTGATCATAACAATTCAACAAGATGGACTAGTATTCAGAGAGTTCCGCAAGCAATTGATAAGCAGAGGCAGTATGTCCTGCCTCTGTATATATTATGACCCCGGTGTGGTAATTTGTGTCCCTTATAACTAATGCATGTCTATACCTTCATGTGGACCCAAACTTGTATATAATAGATAGAATATACTTAAATAAATTCTTTTGTTACGTTTTCATCACAATGATAGTAGTAGGTGTGCTTCTATTTGTAGTCCATTAAGGATGACTATCTGTAACCATGTTTAACCCATTAGTGGCCTCCAATCTTTCCATGTGTACAGCCTGATGAGTTTCGTCCCTGCCTAGCAGAAATGAATCCAGCTCCACTGGTTCCCATTAAAACTGCATCTTTATTTGCCCATCAAAAAATACAGCATCAGCCATCCCCTCCAAAAAGTGCAAATCCGCAGTTCCTCTATTAAAGGACACCAATAAAAAACAATGCTTCCGTTACCTGGGGCATCCAGAATTGAGATGCCCCATTGTGTAAAACAGCTATTCACTCACCTCTTCCTCGTTCCTACAACGCATGCGCGGGCTCTTGTCCAATGAAAGTCGTCTGCTGCTATATGATTCAGCAAATGGCTCTTGTTGTTTTCATGGTATCTGAATGGCTGAGCCGTTTGCCAAATGACATAAATCAGAGCCGTAGAACCAAGGAAGAGGTCAGTGAATAACAGTTTTACACAGCGGGGTATCCCGATACAAGATAAACAACAGCAAGCCCTGGAATCTTTTTTGGTGGGTCCTGTTCCGGGTGCCGTAGGCTTTTATTTTGGCCAACAGGACAGGCTAGGGGGACATAGAAGAAAAAAAAAACAGCCCTTTGACACCAAAAACTAGAAAAGGCCCATAAGAGTACAAGGTCATCGCCTATGTCCCCACTACCCTGAATGCGCTGATCTTGTCTGATCTCAGAAGCTGAGCAGGGTCGGGCCTGGTCAGTACTTGGATGGAAGACCTCCTGGGAATACTGGTTGCCGTAGGCCTTTATTTTGACCAACAGGACAGGCCCAAAAAAATTGTCCCTTTGACACCAAAAACTAGAAGAGGCCTATGAGAGTACAAGGGAATCACACCAGGAACATTACACAGTTGAGAGCAAGAATTGTACCTAGTCTCAACCCCTATAGATAAGTGCTGGGGAGAACCTTGAGGCACTGATGCAGGCTCTGGCGGCCTATACTGAAGCATAGGAGAAATGAATCCAGCTCCACTGGTTCCCATTTTAACTCCATCTTTAATGGTCCGTTAAAAAATACAGCATCAGCAATCCCCACAACAAGTGCAAAACAGCGATTGCTCCATTACAGGACACCAAGATTGCTGATTCTGCATTTTTAAAAGGACCATTAAAGATGGAGTTTTAATGGAATTAGTGGAGCTAGATTAATTTCTCTTATAATTCCGTACAGGCGGCCAGAGCCTGCATCCACACTTCAAGGTTCTTCGCAGTGCTTTTGTACAGGGGTTGAGACCGGGTACTATTCTCACTCTCAGTTGAGCCCTGCAAAGGGACTGTCCTAAGTGTGCGAAAGTGTTAACTTATTGTTTGTTAACTTCTATTTAGCAATATCTTCCTGACCACACTGTGCGGGGGGGGGGGGGGGGTGCTGAACAATACTCATTTAACAGCATGAAAACAAAGGCTTTTCAGTGAGGGACTCGGAAGCAACACAGCTTTAGAAGGGGATACAGAAGACAATGATTGATTCTAAACACAACAAACACAACCCCTGATAAAAACATCAGATAATATGATTGAACCCTTAGTTTACTGTCCCAGGTTTCTGATAAGTATGATGGAGAAGCAATAATGATAGGGCACCCCTGACTTTTTGGGCCCCAGTTCAGTCGCATCCCCTGCTCTCCCTCAAGTTACGCCCCTGGTCCTCACTCACTTTGTAGCCCTGGCTGGGGCCAAGTTGAAACGCCCCTGCCACCACTGGATCGGGATGAGGTGAGTTACAGCAGCTTCCTGCTTCTGCACCCTTAGGTCAGGCAGGTTCAACCAGGTTTTCCGTGTTCGGGCCTGAAGCTGAAGTTCTGGCTGAAGTCTTTGTTCGGGTTTGGGATCCTGGTTTGGGTTCACCCATCTCTATTTGGCAACTTTCACCATTTTTCAATGTAAATTCCAAACAACCAGCAGACAATCAATAGTTTTTTCCGTTCGCTGTGCGAATAGGAGCGCAGTAAGCCGCAGAACAACCCATTTGCGGACACGCTGCGAAACAGGGGAAGTCGCACAAACACTCAACTCTCATAAATTACCCCCAAAATATTAGTGTGCTGTGGATCTGTGTGCATGGAATGCTGGCATTGGGCTTATTTTCTGGTTGTATTTTTAATGTTTGTATAGCAAATATCACAATCCGGACAATCTTTGTTGTGCAACCTTTAATATGGTCATGACACCATTACAAGCTCCATTTCATCAACATCACCCAGCAAGATCCTGCCAGGTGACATGGATTGTTGTTACAGAAAGGAGCCCAGAAAACAGCCTGTTTAACTGTGCTTTTTGAAGGAATATTCAGAGACTTCCAGAAAAGGGTTGTATTGTGTTTTTCAGGAGAGTTTAACGTGCTTTCTCAATATTTGAAAATTAGGGAAGTTCGGGTTCGGCGAGTTTGCAGAGCGTGCAGCAGAAGCGCGCTGCTGTGACTTACCTCTGTCCACGATCCTCTTCTGTCAGTGGCTGCAGCAGCAGCCTTTGAATCTGGACCCAGACGGGGAAACAAAAGATGGCCGCCAGCTCCCATGAGTGAGGACACTCCTACATTTACCTACCCATCTTTCTACCTGCCTACCCAGCTAAATGCCCACTTACCTACCTACTCACCTATTTGCCTACCTGCTTAGTCACCAACCATAACATAACATAACCTACCTACCTAGGAGATACAGGAAGGTTGTCTTTTTTTGATGGGTGGGGTCCACACCGTACACAGAGCACAGATGTACAGCACTAGATAGAGTGGATTTAAACAGGAGCACAGCTTATCCACTTGTAGTAGATATTGGCTTGTGTTTCTTAGTGGTGTTGGTTACTGACATGTGTATGCATTGGTCTAATAGCGAGCAGCGCTGTGATCATTAGAGTGATTGGAGCAAGGAGCAGTTTTACAGGGGAGGAGCATGGTTTATCCACCCAGAGTGTGAAGTAAGAGGGTGGATAACCTGTTTCTATATACATTCAAAGCCCTCGCATGCCCCTTCTATCGCAGTGAATGGAGTGGGCGTGACAGCATCACTGTGACAGATGACAGGACTTGTGTATCACAGAGGCTGCCTGGAGATGATACAGCCAGGATGGCACAGGGGACTGGACCCGACATTGCATTTAGTGTCCAAGAAAAGACAAACATTTACTATGTTATGTTACTTGAATGGACTATTACTTTAAATAGGATGTCCAGTGACTTCATAACCCCCCTTCCCCCCTAGGTGCTGAGATGGGGGGTAGGGTTACAAAAAAAAAGACTTACTTCTCCCGTAATTCAGCACTGCCACCCGGGCACGGGCAGCGGCCACACAGAGACTACCACACTTAATCCGGCCCTGAACCCAGATATGGTCAGGACACAGAAGTAGTCATCAATGTGACCAGTGATTCAAACATATACAGAAAGTAGCAGTAGTCAGCAATGTGGGCAGCAACTTGGTTGGGGACAGGATAAAGCAGAGGTCAGCAACATGAGAAGAAACTTGAATGTGGTCAGGCTGAATTTGGACTTATAGCAGTGATCATCAACATGGGCAGCAGCTCTGATGTGGTCAGAATGTAAAAGAGACTTGGACATGGTTAGGATGAAGAAGAGGTCAGCAACATGGACAGAACTCAATGTCGTCAGGGCATAGCAGAGGTAAGCAACGTGGCAGACATCATGTCCCTCCCCTACTGCAATCTTAATTGGGGGGGGGGGGGGGGAGAATCCACAGAGGCTCCCCCTCTGTAGTATAAAATCAGGACACCAAGGTAGAGGGTAGGTGGAACTGTGTCCCCCTGAACAAAAGAACAATCAATTTTTAGCTAATGGAGCAAGTTGGTTTTGGCAAGCCACCAGCATGTCGGCAGGTGGCGTGACGCCCCCATACCCCTTGAACTGTTATAGGGATCCAAAAATAAGACATGACACTCCATCCTGATGATGTCATTACCTTCTGCTTCAGGAAGGCTCTTTATTGTCATCTTTTGGCCACTTTGCTAAAGCCTAGCCTGGTTTTCCTAGGTTGGATTCCTATCCATACTATGGAGCTCTCTAAAAGCAAAACAGCAAAGCCATGAACCCAATTACCCCTCTGAGGAAGGTCATGAAACTATAAACCTGTGATTTAGGAAGGCATTCATTTTTATCTTATCTTTATCTCTAAATTATCAAAGAGTTGTATCACTATTCTCACGTCTCCCTCTGCCATAGCTTAGACTACTCCCCACTTCTTGTCTGACATTTTTACAGCTTGATATGTGGGTCTGCTCTCCTCTTTCAAACCTTTCTGCATTCTTTATGGTTGCGTTTATCTTTGCTTATCTTGCAACATCTCTGTGTATCAGTTCTGCTTTGGGGACCTCTATGAGGCAAGGAGGTAATGATAAGGAGGCAACAGGATATTCTAAAACAATCTTCTAGCCGCAGAGCAAATGGCATGGTCTCAGTGGGCCCCTTTGTGGTGAAGAAACGCGCCACATCACTGGGGAAACTCCCATATCTAGATGCCCCCTAAGGATCATGCTATTTGGACCAAAACTCTAGTTTTGGTCTACTTTGAGTGCACCAAACACCTTTAAATCTGACCTGAGAAAAGAAAAAATAACCTTCTTTAAAGAAAAGAAAAAAAACTTACCTCTACAGTACTTTCCCTAGCGGCTTGCAGTCCCGGTCTCCTTGTTTCCTCCTGCTGCTTGATTGCCCGGCGTGCCTGTCACATGGTGTGGAGGCCCTTTCCTCTCTCCCCATTGGGGACAGCACAGGCAGTTAGGGTAGGGTTCTGCTGCATAGTGTTGTCTCCGCTCGGCGGGAAAAATAAGTTGCACCGCCACTTCGGTCATCGCTGGTGTGCCGCGAGGAGATGTGGGCACCAGCTGTGGCGGTGTCCTCCCAGTCTGCCGCCGGTCAAGCGCCGTCGCACATCCCGCCGTCACACATCCCAAGGGCCGGTGCTGTCAGTGGGTCCCCGCCTTGCCAGGTGCTGACGCCAGACCTGTGGAAGCCTTTAAAGTGGACCAAAAACAATTGATCTCCCCCCTCTAGCAGGGCGCATGCCCACACCAGGCATTTGTGAAAGGCCAGCATAGGCAAGCTCCCTGGCAGACGGAGGATACGGCCGTCAGCATGCTCAAAGCCGCTGCTCTTAGATGGAGCCTTAGGAGGCATGATGTCAGTGGCTCCAAGCGCGCTGATTGGACAAGCGCCATAGGAACAGGAAGAGGTGAGTTACCTTAGGCGATCTGGGGGGTTTCACGGAGCGGGGAAAGGACCAAAACCCAGGATAGTCATAATCCTGAGTTTTGGTCCACTTTAATGGTGTTAGTGTAGCAGGGGGATATAGTAGGATGTGTGGAATGACGTAGTAATCTGTTGGATGGTATGTGGGAGTCTTGAATGGCAGTAGAGCAACATAGTGGGATAAAAAGGTGGTTAGAACAGTGTAGAATAGTGCGCTTTATGGCATGTGAGAAACTCCGAATGGCATTGGGGCAGGAAAGTGGTAACGGAGGGTGTTGGGAACAGCTCTTGAATCTGAGCCTTGATTAGCATTAGGATATCTGTGTGGTATGAGATGATGGTAGGAATGGACTTAGTGGGCTATTGGATTATATGTGGGGGGGCATAGCATAGGATTAGGGAAGCAGTGTGGTATAGCAAGTGGTGGGGATGGATTAGTGGGCTATTGGATTATATGTGGGGGGGGGGCATAGGATTAGGGCAGCAGGGTGGTATAGCAAGTGGTGGGGATGGATTAGTGGGTTTTTGGATGGTATGACAATAAAGCAGCAGGGTGGTATGGAGAGGTGGTAGAAATGAATTAATGGGCTCTAGGGTAGTATGTAGTCGTACAGTAGGGTATCTGGCTGGTAAGGGGGAGGGAACTGGTAGGAACAGGTTCATATGCTCTTGGATGGAATAACAGAGCCTTGAATGGCAGTAGGCTAGAAGAGTGGTATTGGAGGGAAGCAGGAGTTGACCGGCAGGCTCTTGGACGTTATGCCATGCATGGCATTTTGGCATCTAGGTGGTACGGGGTGGGAATAATTAGAGGGCCCTTGGATGTCTAAGCCATGAATGGCATTGGGACATCTGGATGGTATGGTGGTGTTAGAAATTACTTAGCAGGCTCGTGGATGGTATGCCAAGGTCTTGAATGGCATTAGGGTAGCAGGGTGGTATGGGAGAGCATGGAGGTGGGAATAATTAGAGGGCACTTGGATGTCATGTCTAAGCCATGAATGGTATTGGGGGATATGGATGGTATGGGGGTGTTAGAAATGAATTAGCAGGCTCTTGGATAGTATATCAGAGCCTTGAATTGTGTTAGAGCAGCAGGGTGGAATGAGGAGTGGTGGGAATTGGGTAGAAACCTTTTGGCTGTTTAGTGGGAGCAATCAATAATATAAGAGCAGAGTTGTATCGGTGGGCCCTTGAATGGTAATGGTGGGCCCTTGAAATGCTGCTCCATCATCCCACACGTATATTGAGGTAAGTTAATGAGAAAGGAGACCCGGCAATATGGATCTCAGATATTCCTGATGATCTTCACCTTGAGAAGATCTGGTGTCTCATTCTCATTATGGGGTAACATAGGCGAGTGGGCAAAGCAGTTAACCACGCACAGGTGACATGGGTCTAGATTTCTTGCCAGGAACCTTCTAATAAGGTTTAGACTCTAAGCTACCTTCAGTTTCAATGTCTGTGATGTGCTGAGTGGTCCAAACAGTCACTAAACAGAACCACAGTAGAGAAAATGAGACAGGAGCCCAATCTGACCCCATATCTAAACTCTACTCACTTCTAAGCCTTTCCATAACACCTAATCCAACCTTCCAACTTGACCCTTTACCCAACACTGATTTTGTACCTTATCCATCTCTAGATCTAAACCCATCCTTAACACCTAAACCTGACTCTATACCTAACATTTAAACCCACCCCAACACCTAATCCAGCCCTAAACCTGACTTTATACCCAACCTGTCCTAAACTCTAAACCTAGCTCTATGATCTAATCTGACCTCTACATAATTAACGTGTCCTTACCGCTAAACCTATCCCTAACAGCTCCAACCTCAAACACTTAGATGTCATGTCTAAGCCATGAATGGTATTGGGGGATATGGATGGTATGGAGGTGTTAGAAATGAATTAGCAGGGTCTTAGATAGTATATCAGAGCCTTGAATTGTGTTAGAGCAGCAGGGCAGAATGAGAGGTGGTGGGAATGGGGTAGAAACCTTTTGGCTGTTTAGTGGGAGCCATCAATAACTTAAGAGCGACAGGGTTGTATTCGTGGGCCCTTGAATGGTAAGGTACCAAATGCTGCTCCATCATCCCACACATATATTGAGGTAAGTTAATGAGGAAGGCAATATGGATCTCAGATATTCCTGATGGCAGCTCCATACTCTACATGCCAATAGATGGTCCTGACATGTCCTGACAATGGTAAGACTTGACAGTGACATGAATAACACTGCTTCCCCCAACCCAAATCATATGTATGTGAGTATGTGAGAGGTCTTCTGCCTGCAAAGTTTCAGCTCCTAAAGGTGTCATGAACCAGCCAATGTAAAGGGCGAACGTCTGGTGCAATCGGCTCTTGTTTGAAGATACCATTGGCATTAAAGGGTTAAATCACTGAAGAGATACAGAAAATATGATCAAAGGGTTAAATGTGCCCCAAGGCTTCTGATCATCGTGTCACCGGCCACCTGCCCTTAACAAAAAGAAACTCACAGTGCTAATCCAATTAGAATCACTTAAAAGGTAAATGGTCCTCAAGGTGGATCTTGATGGGAGGAGGACAGGAAGCCCAAATGAAATAATGACGGCAAATAGTCAGGTTCTCTTTTCTGCAAAAGGTTTATTTACGTTCAGATAATCCTGGAAGGAGGGTGAATCCACACGTCACCTCAACCTTAATACTGGAACACATCCAATCTTATGGATTATCACACTAACAGGTCATCATCATGTCCCTCAGCAGAAACAAGTGTGGCCATCACTGATTTACAATGTTGGTAAAACAATGCTGACGAGTGACGATCTTCATGTTTTTTGGGTGGAAGAACCTTGATCTGGTGTCTCGTTCTCATTATAGGGGAACATAGGTAACAAGGAGAGTGGGCAAACCAATTAACCACGTACAGATTGACATGGGTCTGCAGAGTCTAGATATCTTGCCAGGAACCTTCTAATAAGGTTTAGACTTTAAGCTACCTTCAGTTTCAATGTCTGTTATTTGCTGAGGGGTCCAAAAAGTGACGAAACAGAACCACAGTGCAGGACTTAAGACAGGAGTCCAATTCGACCTCATATGTAAACTCTACTCACTTCTAAACCTTTCCATAACACCTAATCTAACCTCCCAACCCTTTACCCAACACTGACTCTGTACCTTACCTATCCCAAGGTCTAAACCCATCCTTAACACCTACACCTGACTCTACATCTAACATTTAAACCCACTTCTAAAACCTAATCCAGCCCTAAACCTGACTCTATACCCAACCTATCCTAAACTCTAAACCTAGCCCTATGATCTAATCGAACCTCTTCATAATTAACGCGACCTTACCGCTAAAACTATCCCTAACAGCTAATCCGCGGCCAACACTATACTTAGAAGTCCTAACCACTAAATTTATCCCAAGGCAACCTGAATCTTACACCTCTTACATCTACTCAAACCCCAAATCTGACTCAATATTTAACCTATACTAACTGCTAAACATACCCCTAAAAATGAATCCAGTCCCAAATCTGACTCTATACCTAACCCATCGAAATCTCTAAATGTATACCTTATACCTTTTTCAACTATAAACCTGACTCTAAACTCTAAACCTATCCCTATGATCTAATGCAACCTTTACATCTGACCCTGACTCTTTGTCTAATTCTCCTCTACCTCAGCTAATCCAAGCCCAACTTTATACTTAGCAGTCCCTACCTCTAAATGTATCCTCAACACATAATCCAGCCCCCAAACCAGACTTTATACCAAACCTATTCTAACCTCTTAAACTATCGCTTACAACTAATCAAGGCCCACACCTGACTCAATATTTAATGTATACCAACTGCTAGACCTACCCCTAAAACCTACTCCAAACACAACCCTATACCTAACCTATAAATCTCTCCCTAATCCATAATTCAACCACGAACCTATATTTACCCTATCCTAACTGCTAAACCTACCCCTAATACCTAATCCAACCCCAAACCCAATTCTACACCTAACTTCTTAACATAGCCCTAATCCCTAATTCAACCCCAAACCCAACTCAATACCTAACCTCTCAATTTATCCCTAATCCAACCCCAAACCCAACTCTATACCTAACCTCTAAATGTATCCCTAATCTTAATTCAATCCCCAACCACGAACCTAACTATGTTTAACCTATCCTAACTGCTACCCCTAACACCTAATCTATTCCCAAACCTGACTTTATTTCTAACCTGCCCTGACCTCTAAAAGTGTCCCTAACAACGAATTAAACCCCAAACCTGACCCTATACGTAACCTATCCTAACATCTAAACATATTCCTAATACTTAATTGAAGACCAAACCTGTCCTTATATTTAACTGCTCCCTACACCTAATCCAACCCAAAACTTGGCTGTATCTAACCTGTCCTGACCCCTAAAACCGTTTACTTACAGCTAATTCAGCCATAATCCTTTGTCCTCACTTATCACTGTCCCTACTACTCACTAACTCACCTATTCTTGACACTTTATCCATCATCTAGCCCCCCTCTATAGCTAACCTGTCCTAACTGCTAAACGTATTCCTAATGCCTAATCGTACCCCAAACCTGATTACGTTTAACCTATCCTAATTGCTAAACCTAGCCCTTTAACTTAATCCAACCCAAACCTAACCTTACGACTAATGTATTTAGCCGCTAAAGCTATTCCGAGGATGAAATATATCCATATATTACTCACTTATTACTATTCCTACTACTCAGTTACTCAGCTATCCACAAACCCAATGCTATAGCAAACCTAACTGCTAGACCTGTTCCTAATGGCTAATCCTGACTCGACCTAACCAGTCCAGTCCTTACCCCGCCTGTGGGTTTAGGCTTTCAACCAGTATTCTATACATTTTTCCAGATTCAAATTTTAAGGGGCACTTACTTTCTCTACATGCAAAATTCAGGATGGGCACACATTATATTAAAATGACAAAGAGTATTACAAAATATGAATGTGTTATAGTGTATCACCTGTATCATGATATAATTAAATGTATCTATATTCCATATTGAAATAGGCTGAAAAAGAAGAAAAAAGTCCCAGGGGGTTACTTACTTTTTCACATGACAGCAACTATACATAAATAGCCCAAAATCTACATAGCTTTCCTTTAAATTGAAAGGATGGATGATGAGAGTTGTAGGTTAGCAACAGCCAATGAAAATCAGGCTCCACGCTGTAAGTGGTTAATGAGGGATGGGGGCAGCGTGTAGCCCTCCGGCGGCCCAGCCCCCTCCTCAGGGAGCGCAGTAACACTGGGATCAGCTCTGCTGTGTGTGCAGAGGACCATCTCATGAAACCTGTCCCAGCCGGAGAGGCAGCAGCTGCTGGACCCACCGTCCCTGGAAGCAGGAAGGTGGCACTCCGCATGGACAGAGTTGGCCCCTAAGGGCCCCCGAGAGGGACCACCTGGCACCAGATGACAGCAGTGATTGGACAAATTGCTCACACTCACAGTAAGTACAATGTTTATTTCTTAACTGTTACATTTAATACTGACCACATTTAGTCTGAACAATCTCTAGACACTGTTATTAACATCAAATTTCTGCAGTTAATAATTTGATTGCTCAGTTAGAGCTCATCTATGAGAAGGTTCTGGTAGGATTATATAAAAATTGTCCAATCCGATTGCAGCATTAGGCTGGCTATAACTGGCATGAGACTGAGAGTTCACCACATGATACGGAATCTCCCCATAAGTGACTGTACTGTAATAAAATGTCCACAGATTGTTACACTGACCCCTAAACCTGACTCTAACCCCAAACCATATCCCCCAACCTAACTGGTGAACCAGAACAAAAATCCAGTTCCTAAGCCTAACCCTATAACTAACTTGTCATAACACCCCACCCCCATCCAACCCCCCCAACCTGATCCTAAAATGTGATGTATCCTAAATTCAAAATCTAACCCCCAACACCGAATCCAAAAGCTAAACCTGACCCTGTGACTTCTAAATCTAACCCTAACACCTAATCCAGATGCTAAACATTACACTATAACTTCTAAATCTAACACCTAATCCAGACCCTAAACCTGCACCTATAACTTCCAAACCCACGCCTAACACTTAATCACCCCCCCCCCCACCTGATCCTAAAGCCTGTAGAATCTTAAATTCAAAATTTAACCCTATAATCTAATCCAGACCCTAAACCGTACCCTATAACTTCTAAATCTAACCCTAACACCTAGTCCAGACCCTAAACCTGCACATATAACTTCTCAACTAATGCCTAACACTTAATTGCCCCCCAACCTGATCCTAAAGCCTGTAGAATCTTAAATTCAAAATGTAACCCTATAATCTAATCCAGACCCTAAACCTTACCCTATAACTTCTAAATCTAACCCTAACACCTAGTCCAGACCCTAAACTTGCACATATAACTTCTCAACTAATGCCTAACACTTAATTGCCCCAACCTGATCCTAAAGCCTGTAGAATCTTAAATTCAAAATGTAACCCTAAAACGTAATCCAGACCCTAAACCTTACCCTATAACTTCTAAATCTAACCCTAACACCTAGTCCAGACCCTAAACTTGCACATATAACTTCTCAACTAATGCCTAACACTTAATTGCCCCAACCTGATCCTAAAGCCTGTAGAATCTTAAATTCAATATGTAACCCTAAAACGTAATCCAGATCCTAAACCTGACCCTATAACTTCTAAATCTAACCCTAACACCTAATCCAGATGCTAAACCTGATCCTATAACTAAAATATATATATATATATATATATATATATATATATATATATATATATACTATAACTAAACCCCTAACACCTAATCACCCCCAACCTGATCCTAAATCTTGTAGAATCTTAAATTCAATATTTAACTCTAACACCTAATCCAGACCATAAACATGCACCTACAACTTCTAAACCCATGCCTAACACCTAATCACCCCCCAACCTGATCCTAAATCCTGTAAAATCTTAAATTCAAAATATAACCCTAACACCTAATCCAGACCCTAAACTTTACCCTATAACTTCTAAATCTAACCCTAACACCTAATCCAGACCCTAAACCTGCACATATAACTTCTAAACCCATGCCTAACACTTAGGTATCCCAACCTGATCCTAAATCATGTAGAATATTCAATTCAAAATCTAATTCTAAATCATAATCCAGAACCTAAACCTTACCCTATAACTTCTAAACCCATGCCTAACACTAAATCACCCCCCTAACCTGATCCTAAATCCTGTAGAATCTGAAATTCAAAATGTAACCCTATACTCCAATACAGACCTTAACCTTACCCTATAACTTCTAAATCTAACCCTAACATCTAATTCAGACCCTAAACCCGCACCTATACATTCTAAACCCATGCCTAACACTTAATCACCCCCAACCTTATCCTAAATCCTGTAGAATCTTAAACTCAAAATCTAACCCTAAAATCTAATCCAGAGCCTAAACCTTACCCTATAACTTCTAAACCCATGCCTAACACTTAATCCCCCCCACAACCTGATCCTAAATCCTGTCGAATCTTAAATTCAAAGATTAACCCTAAAATCTAATCCAGACCCTAAACCTTACCCTATAACTTCTAAATCTAACCCTAACATCTAATCCAGACCCTAAACCCACACCTATAAATTCTAAACCCATGCCTAACACTTATTCACCGCCAACCTTATCCTAAATCCTGTAGAATCTTAAATTTAAGATCTAACCCTAAATCTTACCCTTTAACTTCGAAATCTAACCCTAACACTTGACCCAGACCCTAAACCTGACCCTATAACTTCTAGATCTAACCCTAACATCTAATCCAAACCCTAAACTTTACCCTATAATTTCTAAATCTAACATCTAATCCAGACCCTAAACCTGACCCTATAACTTTGAAATCTAACCGTAACAGTTAACCCAGACCCTAAGCCTGGCCCTATAACTTCTTAATCTAGACCTAACACCTAAACCTGACCCTGTAACGTCTAAATCTAAGCCTAACGCCTAAATCTCACCCTATAACTTCTAAACCTATCCCTAACACATAATCTACCCCCCCCCCCCCTTTCCGACTTGATCCTAAAACCTGAAGAATCCTAAATTCAAAATCTAATACTAACACCTAATTCAGACCCTAAACCTGACTTCTAAACCTATACTTGACTCCTAATCTAGACCCTTAACCCGAACCTATACCTAATTGTCCTAAATCCATAAGCCCTTCTAACACCTAATCCTGATTTGAAATTTTACCCTAATCCAGTCCCCAAACCCAATCCTTTAACTAACCTTACCCATAACTTCTGATGATATCCCTAACAGCTAATCCAGACCCTAGGCCAAGTCCTAAATCTACCTTCCCTAACCTGTCGAACACCTTACACCTAATCCAGCCTATAAACCTGAGCATATACCTAACCTGTCCAAAATCCAATACCTGTAACTGACCCATAAAGTTGGAATTTAACTCTAATCTACCTCCTAAACCTCCACCTGACCCATAATTTTTAATTTATTCTTAGCACATACGGTAATACAACCCCTAAACCGAACCCTATATCTAACCTGTCCTAACTTCTATGCCTATCCCTAACATTTACTCCGACTCCTAAACCTGATCTAATACAGAGCCCCTAGACCTGACCCATATTTTTTAATTTATCCTTAGCACCTTATATCTAATCTGTCCTAACTCCTACAACTAATCTAGACAGTATACCTAATCCTCAAATCTTATCTTATTACTTATCTTGATTTCTAAGCCTATTTTTAACACCTGCCTCGGCCCATAAACCTGATTCTAAAACCTGAAGTATCTTCAATTCAAAATCTACTCCAACGCCTAATCCAGCCACTAAACATGACCCTATTTCTAACCTGTCCTAACTTTTAATCCTACGCCCCAACCACCCAGTCCAACCTCTAAACCTGATATTATAACTAGCCTGACCTATAATTTGATAACCTATCCCTAACATCTAACCTAACCCCAAAACATGACTATACCTAACCTGTCCTTTCTTAACCTATCCCTAGCACATAATCCAGCATCTAAATCTTCCCCTTTAAATATACTAACCTAATCTCAACTTCTGAACCTATTCCTAACACTTAATGCAGCCCCTAAATCTGATCCTGAAAACCAAAACTTAGCTCAACACCTAATCCAGCCTCTAAAATTTACCTGAGCTGCCCTAGTTTCCAAACCCGTCCCTAGGACCTAATCCAGCTCCTTAATCAGACCTTATACCCTAACCAAATCCCTATATCCAAGCTTCTATATCCCTCACACCTAATCCAGCCCCTAAACCTGACCCTATACTTAACCTGTCCTAAAATCCAGTCCTCCCCCTAGCATCTAATCCAGACCCTAAACTAGACCCTATACTTAACCTGTCTTAAAATCCAGTCCTACCCCTAGTATTTAATCCAGTCCCTAAACCTGACCCTATACTTAACCTGACCTATAATCCAGTCCTACCCCTAGCATCTAATCCAGACCCTAAACATTTACCTATACTTAATCTGTCCTGAAATCCAGTCCTACCCCTAGCTTCTAAACCCTAACACCTAATCCAGTATACCTAACCTGTTTTCAAATTCAAAGCTAACCCTAAAACCTATCCTGCACCTAAACGTGACTCTATACCTAACCTGTCCTAAACGAACTAATCCATCCTCTAAACATATCCCTAATACCTAATCCAACCTCTATACTTAACCTGTCTTAAAATCCAGTCCTACCCCTAGTATTTAATCCAGTCCCTAAACCTGACCCTATACTTAACCTGACCTATAATCCAGTCCTACCCCTAGTATCTAATCCAGACCCAGCCTAACCGAACTAATCCATCCTCTAAACATATCCCTAATACCTAATCCAACCTCTAAACCTGACCCAACCCACCTACTCTATTTATTGCCAACACCTAAGCATCTTCTAAATATGGTCCCAAAACGTGATCTGTCCTAACATTTAACCCTAAATCTTTACCTAAAAATCTGACCTATCCCAGTCTTCTCTTACATCCTAACAACTAATTAAAATTCTAAACCTGGCACTGTTAGCTACTCAATTCTCGTGTAAACCTAATGCCTCACCCTGCTTATAGCACCTGTCATATCCTAATATCCAAGTCTGTCCTTAAACTAACCTCTAAACTTAAACCGGACCTTCAGCATGATTTAATGAAAAGCCCAAACTCTTAAAAAACGGTTCCCCAGCATCTAAAATTAATATATTTTACGTTTTTAGTCACTAACTTATTATTCTTTCCCCCACTGGGCTGCAACTCTGTCCAGGAATTTAGGATACAGGCGCCGCCATCTTGACTCAGAAGCATCACACTTACTGAGGAGAGGAGAGTGGGATAAGGTACAGGGGGGCGGGTTATAGCTGTACTTTGCTCAGACAGAGCAGAGCTGGGGTCAGGTAAAGGTCAGCAGTCCCAGAATGCAGAGCGACAGTCAGAAGACACTTCCTGTTTGCAGGCTGCCTGATAAGATGGCGGCTTCCATAAGCCGCCATCTTGGATGTTTAAAGGCTCATAACATGCACTAGATGCAGGTAGGATGATTTTTAATGTGGACAATCTGTATGTACAGGGTGTGGGAACAATATAAGATAGACTCTTATTCAGAGTGAAGGTCCGCTTTAACCATGGCTGCAATCAGAACCAGGAAACCATTGTGCCTTGGGGGCCCACTGATCGCTGCTACAACCAGTTAGTGTGTTAACTAGTTTTGAACTTGGGATAAGAGTGCATTTTGGAATGGTTAAAGTGGACCAAAACTGGTCTATGAGACTCCAGGGCTAACTGATTTCCTCTCCCTGGGGCATGGCACGCTGTATAAAACCCTGGCTGCATACTGCAGAAGAATTCCAGTGATGTCGCACACCACAAATGTGTGCAGTTGGGGGGGGGGGGCGGGGTTCCATTCACATATCTAGCAACTTTTCAGGGTGGGAAAGAGGGACATTTTTTAAATTAGCCCACGCCCCCTCATTGTGGGATGGATAGGAGATTCATTGTAACAGTTACAACAATAGAAACACTTAGGCCCTTATTTAACAAGGGATAGCGCCAGGTAGCGAATGGTGAGCGAACGGTAATGGCGCTCACCGCCACGAGAACGCCGGCTCCCCTCCGCAATCACACATTTATCAAGCCGATCCTGCTTAGCGACTGACAGAGCGCCAGATAGCGAATCATTCATCATTATTCCGGCCTCACCCCACAGCGCCAGCGAGCGACCTTGAACAGCGACAGGTATGACCTCTCGCTACCTGGCGCTCTCCAATGCATTTCAATGGAACAATCTTTAAATATTCTTAATTAATTGCTATTAATGTTTTTTTTTTTTTTTTTTAAATGTCAAAAATTCTGTCACCACTTCTGCAATGTTAGATATTTTTTATAAGGTAAAAAAAATACAAAAAAAATTGTGCAGAATTGATATTACAGGTCTGATATTAATGTATTCATATTACACAATGTTTTGAAAAACATGTTTTTTTTTTCAAAAAATATGGTTGTTTGGGGGTTAAAAAACTACTTTTAACCCATCGCCGCCAGCGCTCTGGGGTTTAAACAAGCATTTCACAGCGCGAGAATTTTTGGAGCCTGATTTGTTAATGAATATGCTGGGAGCCGTTCGCTATGGCCATTCGCTGTCATGCGCTCCCATACAGCGCAGAACCTGTCAAACAGCGACTCCTCACCCCGTATTCAACATTACCGCACACCGACGGGGTCGCTGTCAACAGCCGAACAACGGCCAAGCACAGCGAATACTAGCGTGCGCTGTTAAAATAACGCTACTGTCGCTACCTGGCGCTATTAATGAATCGGCCTCTTAATCATTCATTGATGCAGATCTGCATGTTAAACCTCAAAGAGGGACAAATGAGAACTAGGAGGGTCAGGGGGACACTGACTCAAAAGAGGGACAGTCCCTCCAAATCAGGGACACTTGAGAAATATGCATTCAGCTTTTCCAGCTGCACATTAAAATGCACATGATGGAATAACTGATTGGACAAGCAGCCATGCATGCGTCATTAAACCGAGGTGCCCCAGAGGGACGGATTAAACACTGGCATAGTGAAAATCCCAGGTTTTGATCCACTTTAAGAAACATCTGGGGGATTCATTCTCAATAAAGGTTAAACCAGAACCAGATTGAAGATTACCTGTCATTGCTCTGCTAATACATTGAGGAGGGCCTAAAGAGAGACTCAGGCCCATCAATATTCGGTGTGTACTAAGCTGGAAAAGGTTTATGTGACATGACCGCTCTATGTAGCACACCACAAAAGGGCCCACTGATACTTACTTACCAAAGGGCCAACATAGACCTGGATCTGGCCCTGCCCTTACCTTACCATATAAGCCAGCCCCTCAAAATATATATATAATTACTTAAAGGCCATGTAATTTCCTTTTTAAGGTAATAATTCAACCTAATCTAGCCAGCATAAGAGAAAAACCTTGCAAGAGATGTTCCCATAGCATTACTGAGCAATGTCATTCCCTGTCTATGAGCTGGTTTCTCTAATGGGGAGGCCGATTCATCAATAGCGCCAGGTAGCGACAGATGAGCGACTGTAGCGTGATTTTTTCAGCGCCAGCCAGTATTCGCTGTGCTTGGCCGGCGTTAGCTTGATGACAGCGACTCAGTCGGTGTGCGGTAATGTTGAATACTGGCTGGGGGGTCGCTGTTTCACAGGTCCAGCGTTGTATGTGAGCGACTGACAACGAATGGCCAGAGCGAACGGCTAGCTTCATATTCATCAAAAAATCACGCTCCGAATGTGCTGTCGCTGTCCATTCCTTGTTTAAACCCCAGAGCGCTGGCGGCGATGTGTATTAACTAGTTTTTAACCCCTAAACAACCATATTTTTTGAATGTAACATTATACATGTTTTAAGAATCATTTTGTTATATGAATACATTAATCTCAGACCTGTTAGATCAATTCTGCACTTTTTTTTTTTTTTAAATTTTTTGACTTAAAAATAATTCCTAACATTGCAGAAGTGTTCTCCGATTTTTTGACATTAAAAAAAAAAAATAAAAAATTAATACCAATTAATTATGATTAATTATAGCTTGCTCCATTGAAATGCATTGGACATCGCCAGGGAGCGACAGCTCATACCTGGCGCTGTGAGGGAATTTGCAGCGGCGCTGTTCGGTCCAGGCGGCTTCATGATGAATGCCGCGCTAGCCGTCGCTCTCGCCGGCGCAAGCCTCATTTTGCTTGATAAATGCGTCATTGTGACCGCCGCGGGCGTACTTGAGTCGGTAGTCGCCGTTAGCTGCCGCTACCTGGCGCTCGTCAGACACTACCTGGCGCTATCGCTTGATGAATAAGGGCATAAATCTCAGAGGTGGTGAAACAACAGGTTCCCATGGAGGAAGATCTACAGCGGCATGTTTCAGCAGCAAAATACTGTATGTCACAGTGCTGCATGTTTGTGAGATCAATTGTTAAACCAAGCTACTGAGGAGAAACCAATTTTACCATCTCACACTGTAATCAATCACACACACGCCCTAAATTCCTTCCAGGAAACTCTTATTAGTGGCACTGAGTGATTAACCCAATAATCCCAGCCTCGTGTTAGCAGTCACCTCATTAGCAGGGCAATTATATTAAAGATGACATCCCAGGAAGAGTTAAGTCACTTAGTAGTGAGTTTCTCTTACCAGCATCACCTACGGCTGGTGACAATAAGGCACATTAAATTATAAAGAGGGGTAGAGGAGCTTACAATCTAGTAGAGCATAAGGAAGGAAAACTTACAATGTATTAGGGAGGATACAGGAGGAGAAGAGCTTACACTCTATTAGGGTATAAAGGAGTATACAGAAGGAGAAGAGCTTACACTCTATTAGGGTATAAGGGAGGATACAGAAGGAGAAGAGCTTACAATCTATTAGGTTAAAAGGGAGGATACAGGAGGAGAAGAACTTACAATTTAATAGGGTATAAGGGAGGATACAGAAGGACAAGAGCTTACAATCTATTAGGGTATAAGGGAGGATACAGAAGGAGAAGAGCTTACAATCTATTAGGGTATAAGGGAGAATACAGAAGGAGAAGAGCTTACAATCTATTAGGGTATAAGGGAGGATACAGAAGGACAAGAGCTAACAATCTATTAGGGTATAAGGGAGGATACAGAAGGACAAGAGCTAACAATCTATTAGGGTATAAGGGAGGATACAGAAGGACAAGAGCTAACAATCTATTAGGGTATAAGGGAGGATACAGAGGGGAAGGAGAGCTTACAATCTATTAGGGAATAAGGAAGTATACAGAAGAGGAAGAGCTTACGATCTATTAGGTTAAAAGGGAGGATACAAAAGGAGAAGAGCTTACAATCTTTTAGGGCATAAGGGAGGATACAGAAGGGGAAGAGCTTACAATCTTTTAGGGCATAAGGGAGGATACAGAAGGGGAAGAGCTTACAATCTATTAGGGTATAAGGGAGGATACAGAAGGATACAGAAGGAGAAGAGCTTACAATCTATTAGGGTATAAGGGAGGATACAGAAGGAGAAGAGCTTACACTCTATTAGGGTATAAGGGAGGATACAGAAGGAGAAGAGCTTACACTCTATTAGGGTAAAAGGGAGGGAGGATACATACGAAGTAGAGTTTACGATCTATTAGGTTAAAAGCAAGGATACAGGAGGGGAAGAGCTTACAATCTATTAGGGTATAAGGGAGGATATAGAAGGAAAAAAGCTTACAATCTATTAGGATATAAAGGAGGATACAGAAGGAGAAGAGCTTACAATCTATTAGGGTATAAGGGAGGATACAGAAGGAGAAGAGCTTACACTCTATTAGGGTATAAGGGAGGATACAGAAGGAGAAGAGCTTACACTCTATTAGGGTATAAGGGAGGGAGGATACATAAGAGGTAGAGTTTACGATCTATTAGGTTAAATGCAAGGATACAGGATGGGAAGAGCTTACAATCTATTAGGGTATAAGGGAGGATACAGAAGGAGAAGAGCTTACAATCTATTAGGATATAAGGGAGGATACAGAATGAGAAGAGCAAGAGCTTACAATCTATTAGGGTATAAGGGAGGATACAGAAGGGGGAGGAGCGTGCATTTTATTATGGTAGAAGGGAGGATACAGAAGAAGGAAGCACTGACAAGTAGAATACAGAAGACGGAAGAGCTTACACTCTAATCTATAAGGCTGTGGTAGAGCCAACAAACAATAGATTATGCTTGTGGTGTTGCAGGGGCCATTCGGGGTGGCAGTCATCCCCTTTTTATCTATAGGACTTTTGTGTTTAAGTCACATCCTGCAGCAGCGGAGCAAACAGAAAGTGAAGCGAGATCTCACTGAATGTGTCACAGACAGAAAAAATACCCAATGCTGAAAAAAGTCATTGTGAGGTCATTCCATTGGAAGACTGACATTGCCATAGTTACCAGCTGTCCATCATTTCCAAGGACAGTGGCAGGTTGGGAAGGTCCGTCCCTGGAAATGTCCCTGGTCTTCCAAATTCATCAACTGTAAAAATCCCTGACCTGTCATATGTCTCCTTTCCATTCCAATTACTAAGCTCTTTGTCCTAGATTCTGTTTTCATGTTATAAGGTTGTTGGTATATCCTAAGGTGGTTCGGACGGGTCAAACCAATCAGATTGTGGTTTACATCACTCCTTGCTGTATGGAACAATCCTCTGTCTGATCACATTGCCTCCTGCTAGCTCAGCAGAGACAAATATTGATCAGCCATGGGGCTTTGGCTCTTATTAAAGGGGGTAAGCAGGAGATCGACTGACGTGCTCTCAATTACCGCTGGCAGCATCTGGGGAATCAGAGCTCAGCAGAGGGTTTTTATATTGCTATTGTGCCTCTATGTCATGCGGCACAGAAACACGTGTTTGCTACATTGTAAGGAGCATAAAGAAACAGTTTATAGCCCACAACTCCCTTTATCCAATTTTACAATGTTATGATGCCTCCTCTCTGTACAGTAGGTGCATCGGTATATGGAAATGATGTAAAAACGTGGGTGAAAGAAGGTTTTGAATGACTGGTTAACATAACAATATTGCGTTAACATATTATAATTAGTATTATTATTATATTCATATGCTTTTTGCATCTGATCATTAGATACATCCTATGAATTGTGTGGGGCTTTTGTATGCATGCCATGTCCTACAGTCATAATGCAAGTCCTCCAATGATGACATGTTTCAATGAAAGCAAGACTTCCAATGCTGCTTCCAGTGATGTCATAATTCTAGTGATCTCATGCTTCCAATGATCTCATACTTCCAATGATCTCATGGCTTCTAGTGACCTCAAACTTTCCAGTGATCTCATGCTCTCTAGCGATCCCATGTTTTCCAGTGATCTCATGCTTCCAGTGATCCAATGCTTCCAATTATCTCATGCTTTCCAGTGATCTCATGGCTTCCAGTGATCTCACATTTCCAATGATCTCATGGCTTCCAATGATCTCATGCTTCCAACGATATCATATTTCAATGATCTCATGGCTTCCAGTGATCTCATATTTCAATGATCTCATGGCTTCCAGTGATCTCATGCTTCCAGTGCTCTCATGCTTCCAGTGATCTCATATTTCCAATGATCTCATGCTTCCAGTGATCTCATATTTTAACGATCTCATGGCTTCCAGTGATCTCATGCTTCCAGTGCTCTCATGCTTCCAGTGATCTCATATTTCAATGATCTCATGGCTTCCAGTGCTCTCATGCTTCCAATGATCTCATATTTCAATGATCTCATGGCTTCCAGTGATCTCATATTTCCAATGATCTCATGGCTTCCAATGATCTCATGCTTCCAATGATCTCATATTTTAATGATCTCATGGCTTCCAGTGATCTCATGCTTCCAACGATATCATATTTCAATGATCTCATGGCTTCCAGTGATCTCATATTTCAATGATCTCATGGCTTCCAGTGATCTCATGCTTCCAGTGATCTCATATTTCCAATGATCTCATGCTTCCAGTGATCTCATATTTTAACGATCTCATGGCTTCCAGTGATCTCATGCTTCCAGTGCTCTCATGCTTCCAGCGATCTCATATTTCAATGATCTCATGGCTTCCAGTGCTCTCATGCTTCCAGTGATCTCATATTTCAATGATCTCATGGCTTCCAGTGATCTCATATTTCCAATGATCTCATGGCTTCCAATGATCTCATGCTTCCAGTGATCTCATATTTCAATTATCTCATGGCTTCCAGTGATCTCATATTTCCAATGATCTCATGGCTTCCAATGATCTCATGGCTTCCAGTGATCTCATGCTTCCAGTGATCTCATATTTCAATTATCTCATGGCTTCCAGTGATCTCATATTTCCAATGATCTCATGGCTTCCAATGATCTCATGGCTTCCAATGATCTCATGCTTCCAGTGATCTCATATTTTAATGATCTCATGGCTTCCAGTGCTCTCAAGCTTCAAGTGATCTCATATTTCAATGATCTCATGGATTCCAATGATCTCATGCTTCCAGTGATCTCATATTTCCAAAGATCTCATGCTTCCAGTGATCTCATATTTCCAATGATCTCATGGCTTCCAGTGATCTCATATTTCAATGATCTCATGGATTCCAATGATCTCATGCTTCCAGTGATCTCATATTTCCAAAGATCTCATGCTTCCAGTGATCTCATATTTCCAATGATCTCATGGCTTCCAGTGATCTCATGTTTCCAGTGATCTCATATTTCCAATGATCTAATGGCTTCCAGTGCTCTTATGCTTCCAGTGATCTCATGCTTTCCAGTGATCCAATGCTTTCCAGTGATCTCATGCTTCCAGTGATCCCATGTTTCCAATTATCTCATGCTTCTCAGTGACCTCATACTTCAAGTGATCCCATGCTTTTATTGATCTCATTAATGATCACAGGGCACCATCTGGGCAATATATACAGAATGGAGGCCCAGGTGGCCCTTATGTACAATCAGCCCCCCTGCACCGTGACTCAGCTTTAAAAATGTACATCAGCCTTGCTGGCTGGCCCTGGAGTCTAAAAGACTCGAGAGCTGGCCGACTCCTCTCCAGTGGGGGAATCCAGATTTGGGATGGCCTGCTTTGTCCAATAGGATCGTTGTGTATACTTACATAGCCAGCAGTCCCAAGGCACATATGGGAGCTGTGACCACATTCCCGCAATCTATATACCTAGATGGCATTTCTAAATGACTGGCACGGGTACGCCCTTCAGCTAGAAGGCAGCGGGGATGTGACGGGAGGCGCCGAAGCAGAATTTGCTGATTGGCTGCCCACCAACGCCTTGGAATGCCACGGAATCTTCTGAAAGTAGGCTTTCAAAGTGGACCAAAACCCAGGACTTTGACAATCCTGGGTTTTGTTCCTTTCTCCATGTGTGAAACCCCCCAGGTTGCCCACTCTAACTCACCCTTCCTCGGTCCTTCAGCGCATGCGCGGCCTCTCTTTCAATCAGCACGCTCGAGCGCACTGGTGGCCACATCCTCCGCTACCCTCTAATAGGGAGCATGCCCTGCTAATGGGATAGTGTGGATGCTGCTGCTGCTCGCGCATGCACCCTAGGGGGTTTACCCCACGGAGAGAGCGTGGATTTTGGTCCACTTCAATGGCGATCTGTGGAGATACAAATCGACATGTCCCGTAGAAAAGGAACAACACCTGGGAGAGTGAAAATCCAGGGTGTTGTTCCTCTTTAAAAGCTCCAGCAGATCAGACAACTTACAGATAGAGAGACAGCAGCAGCAGGAGGGACTGAGCTAAAGAGACAGGAAGAGACAATTGCATATTGGGCAACATAGATATTATTTAATCTAACCATATACCTGTCCGGCAAGTTGAATTTGGGGCTGTAATAACTGGATCATGGAGTAAATCATTACATATTAAAGGTTGTGTGTTAAGGGGTGGCATCCATACCCTATCAAAATCCACTACCTGACTGGGCTCAAGGTTTGGAGGTAGGTCCGGTGTAACAGGGAAATAATAGAGTTTAAGCATTTTTTGTGAAAGGCCTGTTATAAATATGGGGAGGGGTACTGACACTGTGGTTGTATGGTTCCAAAGAAAATACCTAATGGTGTCCCTGAGTGACTGCAAGCTTACCAGTGTTCGCATGCCACCTAGGGTCTAGTAGAAGGTTGTTCTGAGACATGTAGCCAGACTAGGGGTCAGTATTAGAAAGATCATGGGATTTGGTCTACTTTAAAAGATTTCCCTATGGGATGCTCAAGTTAGTTTTCTTTCTGTAAACTCCCCTCAAAATTTGCTTGACAAATCGTGTACATACCCGTCTGCGTGCTCATTCTGACACACCTTACAATTGATATCTTAACAGTCCTGGCTTCGCTATTGGTCCCTGTGCTACCTATCCTGTTATAGCTCTCCACAGGAAGCTACCAGTTACTATAAGACTGGCTGTAACATTCTGCCGTTCATATCTAAGAGGGATATTATGGATTATTTTACCATTAATTTCTATGGAGGATTTTTAACCTTATTTTTTTAAACAACAAATCTGACTGACCTAAAAATATATAGCCTTTCAAACTCAGACTTTATATAGATATATAGACTTATAAGGGTCGATTCTAAATGCAAAAGTTAATTGATTTCGGATCGGGAATCGGAAGTTTGGGTGGGTGTTAGTCATTTTTTCCTTTTTTTTTTTGGCCATTTCCGTCTCGCGCGAACGTTCGAACGAATTCGTATATGCTCTTACGATCATCGGAAGTTTTACTAACAAAATCGGAAGTTTTACAACCAAATCGGAAATGTTCCCAACCAAACTGTAATTTTTCAGTTCGTTCCTAAAACTTCCGTTAATTGGATGTGTTTCCATGTGATTCAGAGAGCTGATTCCCACCCTAAAAATCCGTTTAATTGAAAATCCACTTCCGACACCTTTGAGGACTCGGATTTGCTATTGTAGAACATGTTTTGCGGCTATGTGGAGGAGTCTGCGCACCTTCAGCTCCAATGAACTGCATGTATCAGCATGGCCGAGGCCATAAATTGTATAGCAATGCATACCTGAATCAATACATTTCATGTATGCCTTATAAAAGCATTTTAATGTGGACCTTAATTAGTCCTTTGCATGTAAACCTTTATTTTGCCACACATCCATATACTTGCGATTTATTTTTAAACTTATGTCCTTTGTTATTTTTTTTTTTTGGATTGTTGTTGTACTTGAATCTTAATTTGTTTTCGGATTTATTGTTGTAGTTGGCAACCTTTGCTTTGTGTAATTATTTTATCTTATCTTTGGTCAGATGCATCACACTTACTGAGGAGAGGAGAGTGGGATAAAGTGCAGGGTGTGGGTTACAGCTGTGTTTTGCTCAGAGACAGCAGAGCCGGGGGCCTTGAAAGGTCAGAAATCCCAGAATGCAGAGCAGCACAGTCACAAGGCCCTTTCTGTTTGCAGGCTGCCTTATATTACCTGACCCGCCATCTTGGCTGTTTCAAGGCTCATAACATGCAGAAGATGCTGGGTGTTTTAAAAATTTGGAGAGCAATCTGTATGTACAGGGTGTGGGTAACAACACAAAAAATTTTACGTTGTACCATTTGAAACCAAAAATATTAATTAAAAAACGCAAGTAAAAAATGCCAGTTCAAAATAAAAAAAAAATAAAAAAAATGTATGATTTACTTTTAGAAATACATTCATTAATGGTTGGTTACCACAAAACGAATGAAATAAAGAAAAAGCAGAAATGAAGATTCGCCTGAGCGCACAGTGGTTTGGGTCAGTTTTAGGGGTGAGACATGGAAGATGTAAGAAAGTGCAAAGTGATTTAGCTAAGCATTGTAGAAGAAGTGAGTGAGCCAAATATGTAGGCAGCACTTTCATGAGTTAAGTTTGTAGTGCGCAGGCGCAAGATCATAAGGATTTTCCTCCGGACAAAAAAGGAAAAAGGGCAAAATCCAAAACCGACTTGAAACCTGAGAAATGAAACGGAAAAGTCAGGATGGAAACTGACATTCAACCGATTCACTAACTGCCATACGAACGGACGGAAAACTTACACACGGTTTGAAATGCATTATAGAATCGCTCGAATGTTCATACGAAATCGGAAAATTTACACCAAAAAACACAGATCGGAAAAAATACTAACGTTTTTGGTGTTTCTCTGAATCGACCCTATAGACTATATAGACTAAAACTCAGTTTGAACTTTTGAACCTTAAGTCAGTAAGTTAAGTGGTCCAAGCTGTATTAAAGTGGAGGGGTTTGTTTACTTTTATGGGTTTTGTTCCACTTCCTTGGGGCATCCCTAATCAGGATGCCCCGCTGTGTGAAACCCCCCAAATCGCCTGATATGCTTACCTCAGCTTTCGTCCAATGCGCATGTGTGGGCTCCCACTTACTGTGATGATGTAATTCGGCAAGCGCCCTTGCTTGGGATGAATGGAGAAAGCACTCTTGCATCCCCCGCATACCCGGTGGGCGAATGCCTATCTAAATGGCTGGGACGGGAGCGCTCATACAACGAAGGGGGAGCAGGAGATGCGGAAGCGCATGCTCCCTATTGTCAACAATCCAATCCTTTGCCACGTCACGAGCACGAAGCTCTGATTAGATGGGCACCCACACATGCGCTGTTGGTCTGGGGAAAGGTGAGTGTACATTCGGCCCCCTGGGGGGGGTTTACAAAGCGAGTCATCCCGATGCCACCAGGGAAAGCCAGTGGCCGGCCCTGGAATCTTTTAGATTCCAGACTGGCCGCTGCTGGGTTTTGTTCTGCTTTAACTGCATGCCTCCTGGGAGATCTGGTGGAGGATGGTTAGAAAAATCCTGTGCTGAGTATACTGATCTGTGCTCTGATTAGACTTCTTCCAGGCCTAGCCACGCACCCATGTTGGCAGCTCAGGTGACCAATCACACACTTCCTATACAGGCACTGAGTAAATATTGTTCTTGGCACAGACACTGGCATCTGCACTGATCACAAACATCATGGCCGGGAAGTGACCGCGATTCGCTCCTACAGAGAACACCATCCCCATATCTGAATTTCATTTACACCAGCAGGTCAGTCCAAGGATACCCCCCCCCCCCCCCCATTAAGCCAAAGTTAGCTAAATATAGATAGCACGCTGGACCTCTGCACTAGTATGGAGGTGGGGGGGAGTTTATTTAGCATATGGACTAGGAGGCTATAAAGTTATCCCTAATATATATAGCGGATAAAAAAATGTCTGCACGACAGAACTTTTTCTACCTTCAGTGTGACCCATAATGTCATTACAAAAACAAGCTGAAATCTGAAATCTTTTAGGGTGGAGCAATAACAATAATAAGGATACTTACAGGCTGATTCATTTTTAGCGCCAGGTAGCGACAGATGAGCGACAGTAGCGTTATTTTCACAGCACCCGCTAGTATTCGCTGTGCTTGGCCATTGTTCAGCTGTTGACAGCGACTCAGTCGGTGTGTGGTAATGTTGAATACGGGGTTATGAGTCGCTGTTTGACAGGTTCCGCGCTGTATGGGAGCGCATGACAGCGAACGGCCATAGCGAACGGCTCCCAGCATATTCATTAACAAATCACGCTCCAAAAATTCTCGCGCTGTGAAATGCTTGTTTAAACCCCAGAGCGCTGGCGGCGATGGGTTAAAAGTAGTTTTTTAACCCCCCAACCACCATATTTTTAGAAAAAAAAAACAAACATGTTTTTCAAAACATTTTGTAATATGAATACATTAATATCAGACCTGTAATATCAATTCTGCACAAATTTTTTTTTTTTTTAGCTTAAAAAAAAAATCTAACATTGCAGAAGTGGTCACAGAATTTTTGACATTTAAAAAAAATAAAAAAATAAAAATAATAGCAATTAATTATGAGTATTTAAAGTTAGCTCCATTGAAATGCATTGGAGAGCGCCAGGTAGCGAGAGGTCATACCTGTCGCTGTTCAAGGTCGCTCGCTGGCGCTGTGGGGTGAGGCTGGAATAATGATGAATGATTCGCTATCTGGCGCTCTGTCAGTCGCTAAGCAGGATCGGCTTGATAAATGTGTGATTGCGGAGGGCAGCCGGCGTTCTCGTGGCGGTGAGCGTCATTACCGTTCGCTCACCATTCGCTACCTGGCGCTATCCTTTGTTAAATAAGGGCCATAGTGCTTGAAAAAAGCTGCAGGTATGTGAGCCAGCGCTTCTGCAGGTGTATGCACATGGGAGCCTGCGGTTCCGTGCACAAGCGTGTCTGGATGGCTCGTGTACATACCCGTCTGTCGCTGCGTGCTCATTATGACACACATTCCAATTGCTATCTAAACAGTCCTAGCTTTGCTATTGGTTCCTGTGCTACCAATCATGTTATAGCTCTCAACAGGTGGCTACCAGTTACTATGAGAATGGCTGTAACATTCTGCCATTCATGTCTATGAGGAATTTTTAATGGGACAATTTGCCATTCTTTTCTATGGAGGATTATTAACATTGTTTATTTTTAAACAACAAATCTGACCGACCTAAAAAAATACACTGCCCAGAGGAATTTGAAACTCAGTTTGAACTTTTGAGCCTTAAAGTGGACCTAAACCCATGGTGATCGGCCTGGGAATCTCTAAGGTTCCCGGGCCGATCGATTCCCTCCCCCCTGTGTGAAACCCTCCAGGTCGCCCATACACTTACCTTCTTTTTTGGTCCAATGGCGCATACGTGAGCCGCGGCTGCATCCGGCCTTCAGCGCACTCTGAGCCGATCGCCTTAGAAGAAGGGACGTAGCGGAGCCAAGTGCGCTGATTGGACGAGCGCTGCGCACACGCCGTAGGACCGGGAAGAGTTGAGTTTGTTTCGGTGACCTGGGGGGTTTCAAACAGAGGGGAACGGACCTAAACCCAGGATAGTCAAAATCCTAGGTTTTGGCCCACTTTAGGTCGGTAAGTTAAGCGGTTCAAGCTGTATTATAAGTGGAACAAGATCAGGGATTTTGACTACCTCAGATTCTGTTCCTGCGGGGCTGGCTCTGCAATCTAACATCTTGCTGAACCCCCCCAAATTTCCAGTAACGGCTTACCTCTTCTTGGTCCAGCGGCATATGCGCGGGTTCTCGCCCAATGAGACCCTCCATCAAAAGGAAAAGAGGAAACCGGAGGTAAGCTGCTACTGCCGATCTAGGTGTTTCACACTGCAGGGCATCCCAATTGTAGATGCCCCAGAAGAAGACCAGCGGCCATCCCTGGTGTCTTTTAGATTCCATGGCCAGCCCCTCAGGGTTTTGTTCTGCTTTAATTGCAGAAAACAAGAAAAGAATAATACGATATAGGAATAGGAAAAACAATAAAGTCTTATGCAGCCGCATCCCTCGCTACCCTCTAACAGGGAGCTTGCCCACGCCAGCCATTCACAAATGCCTGGTGCATGCACCATTGGATGGGAAAAGAAGGTGAGCTTCTGGGCAAACTGAGGGTTTCACAAACCGGGGAATGTTACAGATTTCAGGGCCGATGGGGCATAGATTTTGGTGCTCTTTAAGTTGGTAAGTTCGCGGTCCAAGATGGCCGCTCAGGGTTTTGATGCAGGAAATCAGAAAAGAATAATACGATATAGGAAAAGGAAAAACAATATAGTGCAGTAGTAATATGGTAGCATGAGGGTGACATCCTCTTATAATTGGGGGTGTGACTGTGTTCAGAATTCACCAATCACATTTAAACTTATGTTAGATAGTAGTACACAGCTGCCACCATTTACAGTGATTCTAATTTGGCCCATATAATGTTCAGCTGTTCTAATAGGATTCGCCTGACATTTTCTTAGTTGCATTGTACAGCAAAAGTTTTGCCGTGTATTCCTTCCATGGTGGCGGGTTACAACAAAAAAAAACCTCTATTCCACACTCTGTACTGTTTCCGGCACATGAACGGTGAGCGCACGCGGAAGGCACAGAGATATATCCCCCATCACCCCCACCTCCTCCTATTAAAGAACATTCAAGGCAGGCATGCTGCCATAGCCAGTGGACGTAAGCAGTTTCACCTGCCTTTGATACTGCCCCGATAATAATTATAAAATGGGGAAAAGAGCATGTGCAATTCAGACACAAAATACATTAAAAAGAATACCGTATAAAGAAGGCTCGGTTGGATACAATGTGAATGTAAAACGGACATCAAAAAAGGAAAGAAAAAAACGCACCAGCTAGTATCAAAGTACCTAGTAGTAACTGGTGTGCCTGGTTGGCAAGAAATTACAATAATCTCCAGAGCATGGGATCCCACAAGACCCCAAAACAATGCCTAACCAAACAACTGGCACCACCACATACTCTTATAACAACATATATTCAATGTATTATTCATCCAATACAAAAAAAGATTAAAAACACACATCTCATGAGGGGGAGGACTACAAGAACACATGAATGTCTAGTACATCTATATACATACAATTATTAACCCCGTGTTATCTTCAAAAACATCAATATACAATATCAACCAACTTATATAATGTGTATAAACTATCCTATATACATCTATATACATACAATTATTAACCCCGTGTTGTCTTCAAAGACATCAGTATACAATATCAACCAGCTTATATAATGTGTCTAAACTATCCTATATACAATCCTATTTTATACAAATATACATCAGTAAAGTGCAATCCAGTGCTATCAGTATCACTCTACCCTAAAGAAGACACCGAGGGGGAAAAGACATAGAAAAACAGTGCAGTAAATCATAACATGTGCTATGTGTACTTCACCAGGCAGACATGCGCCGAGCGCCTCACCCCGTCCCAGCCAGCCAACGCGTTTCGTAACGGACCTCCCGTTACTTCATCTGGGCCACAAGTATGAAGCTGGTTGATATTGTATACTGATGTCTTTGAAGACAACACGGGGTTAATAATCGTATGTATATAGATGTATATAGGATAGTTTATACACATTATATAAGTTGGTTGATATTGTATATTGATGTTTTTGAAGATAACACGGGGTTAATAATTGTATGTATATAGATGTACTAGGCATACATGTGTTCTTGTAGTCCTCCCCCTCATGAGATGTGTGTTTTTAATTGTTTTTAAACTTTTTTTGTATTGGATGAATAATACATTGAATATATGTTGTTATAAGAGTATGTGGTGGTGCCAGTTGTTTGGTTAGGCATTGTTTTGGGGTCTTGTGGGATCCCATGCTCTGGAGATTATTGTAAAACGGACATCAAGCCGAAGAAAATGTGGAATACTGGGATTGTAACAGATGTAAAGCAGGCACAACCTGACATAATATAATTACAAGATTATAATAATGATAAAATAAGCATCATTGAGTTGCATTTCACACATAACATAAATGTAAAGAAATTCAGCCGTGCCATGCATACAAATAGATTCAAAAGCATACAAAGTAAAAATAGATGTAAAAGAGGGTCCAATGTACAGTAAATGTTCATAGAAAACAGGCATCAAGCAGTTTCGCATTGGAAATAATGTGACCATTAAATGGACATCAAGCAGTAGAAAATGTGAAATACTGTAAATGTAACAGGAACGTAAAGCAGACACAGCTGGACAAAATATAATTATGAAATGATAAGGACGGACACAAATCAGGTATAATGTGACTGTAAAGCAATTGTAAAGCAAGTACAAATTGTGCACCATGGGAATTCTAAATGAACTTTAAGTAGATATATATTGAACATAAAGCCAAGGTTAAATGGATGTAAGGCAAATGCAAACTGGATAAAAACACCTAAAAAAGATGTTAAACCAAATGTAAATGAAACACGAAGGTCATATATGTCTACAATGGAAATCTAATTTGCTAGATATCTCTAAGACATACTGTATAGAAATCTTGAATGAGATTCAGATAATTACGAATACTGTAGTTCTGACTCATAGAATAAATGGGGGAACCATAAAGAGCTCAAGGTAAAGCAAAGCATCTTTGTTGTGAATCATCAAGACATAGTGGTAACTCTGTATACTCTGCATTGATCTCTGAAGGGTTGGGGGAAATGCTGTGTGTTCTACCCTGCCGACTGTATGCAGCAATGTCACTGCCCCTATTTACAGTGTAACATTTTCATCTTTATATAAATAACCAATATATGGTTCCATATATAAAAACTATGGAAAAGCTTTGGCTAACCACTGATGACTGAAGGGTTGGTGGGGAGTGCAATGTCGCATGCTCTACTTTGACTAACCACTGATGACTGAAGGGTTGGCGGGGAGTGTAATGTCACATGCTCTACTTTGACTAACCACTGATGACTGAAGGGTTGGCGGGGAGTGTAATGTTGCATGCTCCACTTTGACTAACCACTGATGACTGAAGGGTTGGCAGGGAGTGTAATGTCACATACTCTACTTTGACTAATCACTGATGACTGATGGGTTGGTGGGGAGTGTAAGGTCACATACTCTACTTTGACTAACCACTGATGACTGAAGTGTTGGCGGGGAGTGTAATGTCACATGCTCTACTTTGACTAACCACTGATAACTGAAGGGTTGGTGGGGAGTGTAATGTCACATGATCTACTTTGACTAACCACTGATAACTGAAGGGTTGGTGGGGAGTGTAATGTCACATGATCTACTTTGACTAACCACTGATGACTGATGTGTTGGGGGAGAGTGATGTCGCATGCTCTACTTTGACTAACCACTGATGACTGAAGGGTTGGCGGGGAGTGTAATGTCACATGCTCTACTTTGCCTAGCCAATGATGACTGAAGGGTTGGCGAGGAGTGTAATGTCACATACTCTACTTTGACTAACCACTGATGACTGAAGTGTTGGCTGGGAGTGTAATGTCACATGCTCTACTTTGACTAACCACTGATGACTGAAGGGTTGGTGAGGAGTGTAATGTTGCATGCTCTACTTTGACTAACCACTGATGACTGAAAGGTTGGCGGGGGGAGTAATGTTGCATGCTCTACTTTGACTAACCACTGATGACTGAAGGGTTGGCGGGGAGTGTAATGTCACATGCTCTACTTTGACTAACCACTGATGACTGAAGGGTTGGCGGGGAGTGTAATGTCACATGCTCTACTTTGACTAACCACTGATGACTGAAGGGTTGGCGGGGAGTGTAATGTTGCATGCTCTACTTTGACTAACCACTGATGACTGAAGTGTTGGCAGGGAGTGTAATGTTGCATGCTCTACTTTGACTAACCACTGATGACTGAAGGGCTGGCAGGGAGTGTAATATGACATACTCTACTTTGACTAACCACTGATGACTGAAGGGTTGGCGGGGAGTGTAATGTCACATGCTCTACTTTGACTAACCACTGATGACTGAAGGGTTGGCGGGGAGTGTAATGTTGCATTCTCTACTTTGACTAACCACTGATGACTGAAGTGTTGGCAGGGAGTGTAATGTCACATACTCTACTTTAACTAACCACTGATGACTGAAGGGTTGGTGGGGAGTGTAATGTCACATACTTTACTTTGACTAACCACTGATGATTGAAGTGTTGGCGAGGAGTGTAATGTCACATGCTCTTCTTTGACTAACCATTGATGACTGAAAGGTTGACAGGGAGTGTAATGTCACATGCTCTACTTTGACTAATCACTGATGACTGAAGGGTTGGCTGGGAGTGTAATGTCACATGCTCTTCTTTGACTAACAATTGATGACTGAAAGGTTGACAGGGAGTGTAATGTCACATGCTCTAATTTGACTAACCACTGATGACTGAAGGGTTGGCAGGAAGTGTAATGCTGCATGTGCTACTTTGACTAACCACTGATGACTGAAGGGTTGGCGGGGAGTGTAATGTCACATGCTCCACTTTGACTAACCACTGATGAATGAAGTGTTGGTGGGGAGTGTAATGTCACATACTCTACTTTGACAAACCACTGATGACTGAAGTGTTGACGAGGAGTGGAATGTCACATACTCTACTTTGACTAACCACTGATGACTGAAGGGTTGGCGAGGAGTATAAAGTTGCATGCTCTACTTTGACTAACCACTGATGACTGAAGTGTTGGCGAGGAGTGTAATGTTGCATGATCTACTTTGACTAACCACTGATGACTGAAGGGTTGGCAGGGAGTGTAATGTCACAAACTTTACTTTAACTAACCACTGATGACTGAAGTGTTGGTGGGGATGGTAATGTCACAAGCTCCACTTTGACTAACCACTGATGACTGAAGTGTTGGTGGGGAGTGTAATGTCACATTTTCTACTCTGACTAACCACTGATGTCTGAAGTGTTGGCGGGGAGTGTAATGTCACATTCTCTACTTTGACTAACCACTGATGACTGAAGGGTTGGCGAGGAGTGTAATGGTGCATGCTCTACATTGACTAACCACTGATGACTGAAGGGTTGGCGGGGAGTGTAATGTCACAAACTTTACTTTGACTAACCACTGATGACTGACGTGTTGGTGGGGATGGTAATGTTGCATTCTCTACTTTGACTAACCACTGATAACTGAAGGGTTGGTGGAGAGTGTAATGTCACATACTCTACTTTGACTAACCACTGATGACTGAAGGGTTGGCGCGGAGTTTAATGTTGCTCTACTTTGATTACTGCAAGCTTCCAATGCAACAGAACAGGACAGTACAGTAAACAGCCACATACCGTGTTTAATGATCTATTGACGCTGGTGTGGCACATCGCTGTGCTGGGGTGAGGGCAGCCAGGCCCACTCTGGCAGTTGCCACAGATGGCAACAAGTGCTGATCAGCAGGATGTGGCCTGGAGTGGATGTGGCAACACTCCGACAATAGCAGTATTGTGGTCAGAGGTAACGCGTGGTCCCCACCAGGGCAAAATCTCCAGGTATGGTCATACAAGCAAGGCGTGTGGTTAAGCACAAGTGTCTGAGTCATCAACAGGCTCAGGCATTTGAAAGTGGTTGGGAGTGGTAGTGGTCGGTAACGGGCTTAGGCACCTGGATGTGGTCAGAGAAGGCAATGGCCAGCAACAGGCACTTGGATGTGTTCAGTGTGGCAGGGTCAGCAATAGGGAATGCAGTTTAGATAGGCAGGCAAAATAAAAGCAGATACTTGGCAGGAATGGCATGGTAGCCTGACAACACAGCTGGGCAAATCCTGGAGGTGGCTTTTGAAGCAGGCTTCTCCAATCAGCTGGGCCTGCTGGCATCTCCTATTCCTAAGCAATGGAGACCTCAAGGGCGCTGAAATGCTGGAGACACCAGACCGGGTGTTTCCCATATCAGATGCTGCTGCGCCACAGGCAGACAGGTGAGTACCAGACTGTACAATTTGGGGGCCACATGGAGACTTTTTTTATTATGAATCCAAAAGACAAGCTTTATATAAGACCTGAAAACCTGCTTTGTAATTACATTTGCTTTGTGGTGATGACTGAGGGCAAGGGCAGAACCTCTCAGTGTCACAGCCATTATCTGCATCTGCACTCAGGCATAGAGCTCATGTGTTTTGCATGTAGGAATTGGACCCGTGCAGCTTCTACACTGAACAGATTGTTAAAAGGATCAACTAGAAACATCAAAAATTCAACGTTGGTAATAAACAGACGGCTAGCTAAAAATTCCAAAAACTTCACTTCTGCTCCTTTTACGAGACAGGCTCCTGACATGTTTTACCACTGGTGCTGCTCATTAAAGTCATGGGAGATTATACGTTCCCTGTCCATGTCTGGCCTGTTTCATGTTTTCATTTGCTCGGGGGAGAGCCATGAAAAGATAATCCTAACCTCATCAATAAGGGCGCGGTATCTGCAAAGGTGCTAACTATCAGTGACAGACTGTTGCTAAAAATCAGCCCTGGATTTTACCAGCCCCTGGCTGCACTGAGGTATCCTTACTGAGGCCCCCCCCAACTATGATGTCAAGGCTATAGCATTAGAGGCTGGGGTTCCCTAGCTTGTGGGTAAAGGGGGCTTAGAGGGAGACTAAGGGGGCAGGGATTGAATGACAGCGTAGGAAGTAGCATCCCAACTGGTCCAAAGCAGTGAGACCCACCGGGCATTGTCCTGGGTCTCCCTATGGCCAGCCCACCCCTGCTATCCATCCACTTTACTGAACCTCAACTGATCTTAGGTTCTACTTTAACAGCTTTTGGCTTAAAATGTATGTCTTAAAGGGTAAGTCCCCCTTTCTATGGAATTTTTGAAAGTGTATATTTTTGTGTGCCAAAATTATGTCCTCAAGATACTGAGCCGATTTGGTATTTTATCAATTTTTTGTTATGTTAGAAAATGTGAGTGCTATGCAAGCAGTTTTCTACTATCTGCAATCTGTTGCCATTGGCAACAAACACCAGGTCTGTACATCAAGAGAAGTGAAGTGAGTCATGTACACACAGAACCTTTACACCACAACCGAATATGCACAGCCTCAGGGGTACTAGGTGCAGGCCACGGGGGGGAACAAACCATACAATTAATCACCGCAAGGCAATGGGACCCTAGAGCTGGCCCATTGCAATCCCCACACAAATGGCCGCACACTCAACAGTCAGTTTAATGATTTAATAGAAAGTTATGCCAGCAATGCAAAAAGACATCAACACACAAACAAACGCATAAGACAATATAAAATAAAAAAAAGCTTAGTGGGGAGGAATTCTGGGGCTAATAAATGTTCAAATTCATATTCAATCAGTTTATTATCACAATGAATAGGTTCTGATGCCTCTTGTATGGACAGCACCAAGAAAAGTGCCAGTGCATTAAATAAAGTACGGTATATAGGAGTTAATAGGTGATAGTGCAAGTTGACACCAACTACTGTGTTAAAATGAATAAATGCTGCAGCTCATATAGAAACCTAATTCATATTATAACTAAAGTACAAAGTGCCATGTGCAAATAAGCCATCTATCTGGTGCCTCTATTCAGTGCAATTCCCCATGAGCATACGTCCATACAATCTGCATCAGTATAAACCATAATATAATATTGGATAATTAATATGCCACCTTCCTCCCCACTTACCTCACCGACGCATTGACACCAGGGTGTCAATATTATTATATTATATAAACCATTATATTATGGTTTATACTGATGCAGATTGTATGGACGTATTCTCACGGGGAAACTTTCTATTAAATTATTAAATTGATTGTTGAGTGTGCGGCCATTTGTGTGGGGATTGCAGCGGGCCAGCTCTAGGGTCCATTGCCTTGCGGTGATTAAATGTACACACAGAACACTGCTGCTGGGCATTTGTAAGACTGAGTGAGCTCCCTCACCTCCGCAGCGGCCATAGTAGCAGTGCTCTGTTGTACAGGGCTCAGTGGTGTACAGACTTGGTGTATGTTGCCAATGACAGCACATTGCAACTGCTTCCATAAAACACACATAGGAAAAAATAAAACAAAAATACTAGATAAGCTCAGCGCCTTGAGGACATTATTTTGGCATAAGAAAATACACAAATTACATTGCAAGTGGACTTAAATTATAGCGTGTGTTTCTAGAAGAAGAGAACATAATCACAGTTAGATGGGGGATTCCTCTGATGCATGAAGTCAACCTGAGTAAAGACACAAGGTTTTTAATGCTCCATGTTAACCTGATCACTTTGCTTAGTCTGGATATGACTTGGTGTCTTGTATATATGTGACGTATATACTTGGCTAACTCTATATCTGTGCTTGGTGACACCAATGGAATCCCAGGTTGTCCATTTGGGGTAGGACTAAGTGTAAGGACTAGGCAGAGAGCCAAGGAAATTGACTCTTTAGCACCTTACACCTTTATTAGAGTGAAGCAATTTAAAATTTTCATACGATGACAAAACATGCAATATAATTATTGCTGGGATCAGAGACAAACATCACCAGCCGTTTAATGGTTTTACGATGCGGCAGCTGTCTGGAACTATTAGATCCCCCTTGGCATGTTCTCTGTGTCTATCGTGTTCCTTGTGAACTAGGTTCCCCTCTGGCGATGATGTCATTAATTAGGTCACATAGACGTGGACGTACGATTATTATGCTGGAGCAATATTGAATAATCTGATTTCCTCCTTTTAGAATGAGACAATTATGTCAGCGCTGACCGTTTTGCAGATGGCTACTGATGAGGGAGAGAAAGTGACCGAGCCCAAAATGGCCGGCCTATTTGCATCTTGCTAATTTTTAATTTAACTGAGGTAGAAAAAAATTAAAAAGAAAACTAAAAGTAAAATAATAGCTGCATGCATTAACTCTATATATGTGTTGCTTGTATTTTAGAGAAATAAATACTAACCATAAGTGGCAATTATTGCGGCTCTACGTTTTGCCATCCGTCACCTCATGTCTGGGCCAGCCTAGTTGGAGATGACCCCTCCTCCACTCATAGCCCTCTGCTAGCCTGAAAACCTGGACCCTAAATATTTATATCTTCCTGGACTGCTTTTAGTCAGTGGACAATTTCTATGGCCCCAGCAGCTATGGACAGCAATTGCCGCTGGCATTTGAGTGGGGCCCAAAAACAGAAGAGTAGTACAGAAGTGCTGACTTTCTGTATCTGGGTTCTGGGGCCTGTGCCGGGCCCCATCCCAGACATGAGCAGCAGTTTAGGATCAGCATCAATATATGTCTACCAAATACTTAATTTGCAAAGCATTGTCGGCATGCTTTGAGACAGCATGTGTAATGAAAAGTAAGCTGGTCTGTCTCTCATGCTGAAGCACTGTGGTTGGATCATGTCCCTTCTGGCTTGTGCACAATGAGGGAACAAAGTGGACAGGCTTGCTGAGCCTTGTAGATGGACATCATTATATGGTTCAGAAGATGGTCTTCTGCTGGGGGTATGGTCTTTCTTTGTGATAAAGAATGAGTAGGAGGGACATTTTTACCTTTGTTAGGGCAATAAGGAATTTCTGGGCCCCATACAGCCAAACTTTCAGGACCCTTATTTAGCCTACCTCATTTGTATGCCCTGCCATGCTATCCTCTTGCCCCTGTAGAATTAAAAGCTGCTATGAAGCTAAGGTCTCATTTACCACCCTAGCAGTCACCTGTGATGTCATTCTAACACACTGGGTAACCCTTATTTTGCCTGCTGCTAAAGTGTGTTGCATATCACTCAAGAAAACCCTTAACCATCCTGGGGCCATCTATAGTGCCCCAGACCATCTTATAACACACTGGGGCCATGCATACTGTCCTTAAAGATTACTACACACCATTCATGGGCCCCTTTACCATTAATGGGCCTCTGCATTTGGTTAAGAAGATGTGAGGAGGCATGGTCCCTCTGTGTGAAGACAAAAGTAAAAGTGAGTAATAGAGGAGATAAATGTTTTTTTTCAGGTGAGGAATATGGAGGACATACGCTCCTATTCAGAGCATAAGGAGATCTTAAAAGGAGGAAGGGTTGTGTTCCTACAAGAAGAAAAAGAGGAGGTGTGTGTTCCAGGAAAGAGGAGCAGAGGAGTGTTCTTCATGATTAAGAGATCTGATTAGTGCAGGATGGAGTGTGTTCTTTCTAAGTAAGGGTATGAAGGATGTCTGTTCCTTGTGGGTGGAGAAAGATCTGTGAGGTGGGAAAAGGGGGCGGAAGCATGATCATCTTGTGTGAGTATAGCAGGAGACATATTTTTGGAATAATGGAAGGTAACTAATTAGCTTGTCTTCTGTGAGAGTAGAGAAATGTGGGGACATATTCTCTTTGTAGAGTAGAGAGGAGGGATGCATTTCCTTTGTAAGAGAAGGCAGGTGGGAGCAGTATGTTCCATTACTGTCATTACATATAAATGAAAGTGAACTCTTATACTGTATGAAGAAAGTTCCTCTTGTGTACGGAGTGTTATATGCTTGAGTCCAACCTGAAACTGGTGACAGGAGTGGGAGAGGTTCCATTTCTTTGAGCTAATCCAAAACATATGATGAGGATGGTGAAGGTTCTACTAATTGAAATCAGTCCTAACACGGTGATGGATCTAGTTTGAATCAGTCCTGTAACAGGTGATGTGCTTTGTGCAGGTTTCTCTAGTTTGAGTCAGATGTAAACCAGGTCAGGAAGGGTAAAGGGTTCTCTACTTAAAGTCAATCTTAAATTGGACCAAAACTGATGGCCCTAGATCCCCTCCCCCCTTCCCGGGGCATCCAGAATCCGAGTATCCCATTGTGTGAAACCCCCCAGGAAGTGGTAGTTTATCTAGTTTGTGGCAGTCCTAAAACAGGTAAAATGAGATATGGAGTTTCATCTAGTCTGAATCAGCCCTAAAACAGGTGTCAGGAATGATAGAGGTTCCTCTAGTTCAATTCAGACTGGATTGAGAGAAAGAAGAGATGAAGAATCCTCAAGTATGAGTCAGTCCCGATGACTGAAGTAGTGGAGGGCCCTCTGGCTTAGGCCAGTCTGAAACCAGATTACAGAGGTGGTGGAGGGCCCTCTGGTTTAGGCCGGTCCGAAACCAGATGACAGAAGTGGTGGAGGGCCCCCTGGTTTAGGTTGGTCCGAAACCAGATGACAAAAGCGGTGAAGGGCCCCCTGGTTTAGGCTGGTCCGAAACCAGATGACAAATGTGGTGGAGGGCCCCCTGGTTTAGGCTGGTCCGAAACCAGATGACAAAAGTGGTGGAGGGCCCTCTGGTTTAGGCTGGTCCGAAACCAGATGACAGAAGTGGTGGAGGGCTATCTGGTTTAGGCCAGTCCAAAACCAAATGACAGAAGTGGTGGAGGCCCTCTGGTTTGGGCCAATCCCAAACCAGATGACTGAAGTGGTGATTGGCAGAGGTGGTAGAAAACCCTCTAGTTTGAGTCAAAAAACAGGTGACAGAAGTTGTAAAGGTTGTTTGAGTCAGACCCAAGACTGGGGACTGGAGTGGTGATAGCTCCTCTAATTTGAATCAGTCCTAAAACAGCTGACTTGTTGTGAAAGTTCCTCTGAATCAGTCCTAAACCTGGTGTCAGGACTGGCGGAGGTTCTTCTAGTTCTATTCAGCCCTGAAGCAGGTGACAGAAGAGGTACAAAGTGTTGGAGATACAACAACTTCTAGCTTGGTCTACTGCTGAAGTGACTTTCACTAGATTACTGCAGTTTACAGTTGGTGTTGACACTAGGTGTCGCTGTTAACAATGCTTAACTGTAGGCTATATATGCATTTTTCTGATGTGTTGTATTTCCTGTATATACAGCTGCACTCTATCACTTCTTTTTTCTGCCTGTGTTATCTATCATGTAAGGTGACATTCTCATACTGCATTCGTGTTCCAGTAAATCCAGTTCCTGTTACACCACAGTTTGAGTCAGTTCCAAAACAGGTCACTGTTCTTGTGGTGGTTTCTCTAGTTTGGTCAGTCCTAAAACAGAGTACAGGGGTGGTGGAGGTCCTAAAACGGATGACAGCATTGACTATTCCTATTCAGCTTGGCTATGAGTCTAAATAGGCTGCAACATGTGATGATTTGAAAAAGCTTTTTATCAGTTCTGAAGAAGTTGGGCCAAATTTTCCACAGTATTCGGGATTCTGGTACTCCAAAATCAGAATCACATTAAATCCTGGGGAGGGGTGAGATCATTTGGAAAACTATTTGGATGCATCAGCCATAGGGTCTGGTATCCCTCATGCTCGGAGGCTGCATAACCTTCTTAGTCAGGCTTTTCCACACCCCCAGTAAATGGGCTGGGGGTATTGATAAACCCCCTTCTGACATGACAGGTAGCTTGCCACTGGTATAGGGGTCCCCCATGTTATTTCAGATGTTTTTTCTTCTGGTTCTACAGTACAAAACAAACTGAATTTGGGTCTACATAAACTAAGAAAATTGTGCCTGTTATTTATCTAACATACTAAAAACGTAACAAAATCTCTCTATACAATAAGACATATGCTTGGTAATACAAATCTAAAATCAATGCTGAATGTACCTGCAAGGCCTTTCCTTCCTGTGCTCAGTTCTTGGTGTCGGACATTTTTATTCTCGAGATAATAAAGTCTAATCAGTGGATCATCTGTATTGATTGGAGCCATGGAAACACTGATGTGACGGTTTGACTAATTATATAGTTAGTATAGGTCAAGATATTGACCACAACAGTTAAGATTGTACTAAGAAGGATTATTAACAATAATCCAAGCTAACAAGAGATTAATTACAAAAGAAATTGGCAGTAGACATGAAAAGATCATCATAGGTACAATAAAGCACAGTGCAGTTTTTAGGGTAGAAAGATATATAGGCTCTTTTGGAAACAAGCAGTAAGCTTCTGGGATTTTTTGGGGGGGCACAGGCATACACGGGGGTAATTAACTCAAATGGTTTATTTTATGCATCCCTTTGCATGCTCTGACGTCCGTCTCACACACAGTTCAGCTTCAGGCCTCTGGCTGGCCCTGCTCCTGGTGACAACTGCAACATGTTAGCCCACATGGCTGTCTGGTTGAGAGCTCTCCTCATGCCTGGTACCACTTGAACCTTGTAAGCCCACACAGCTGTCTTGCTAAGAGCTCTCCTCAGGCCTGGTACCACCTGCACCCTGTTAGCCCACACAGCTATCTGGCTAAGAGCTCTCCTCAGCCCTGGTGCCACCTGCACCATGTTAGCCCACAGAACTGTCTGGCTAGGAGCTCTCCTCAGCCTTGGTGCCACCTGCACCTTGTAAACCAACACAGCTGCCTGGCTGAGAGCCATCTTCAGCCGAATCACATCAGCAGCATCTGTCCGATGACTATCAGTCTCTTTATAGGCCTTCTGGTCTTGAGAACTGGATTAGATTGACTGGCTAGCTCCCTAGTGACCAGCCACCCAGGGTCCTCAAAGTGGGACAGTTAGACCAGTTTGTGGGTGATGGGCATGGTTTAAACTTGTGGCTTAATTACTAGTCACATTCTCTAGGATTATTCGGTCCATAAAAGATGTTGGCGGTTGAGGTGGTTGATTTGGTGGGACTTCCCCATGTCAGCAAAGTGGGACATTTAGGTTTCCCTAGATTTTTTGGGAGGGATAGTGGGACTATCCCACCAAAAGTGAGAAATCTGGTCAGTTTATGTGTAACCATCCCTTCTAATGAACTTATGTGGCAATTTATTTGACAAAGCTTACTAAAAGTGCCATTTGGAAGATGCCAGGAAAACCATACTGGTCTCCTTGGGTAGAGCTTGCTGGAACAGGACTTATTGAGCAAAAATTGTTAGATAAGTCGATATACAAATAACATTTCATCTATTTACAGCATGACCTTCAAGGAGTCCAGGTCTAAATTCTATACAACACCAAACTCTGAGTCAGGCCCCAACATGCAACTGTCTGAGTGAAACCCTAGTGTGTGAATGGAAACCAGTTCCATCACCCAAATACCAAAACCCAGTGTTATTTCCCCAGGGAGAGCGATATAGCAGGAATGGACTCCAAATAATGTTCAACAAGAACCTGGTTTTCCAAGTGTCCAACCTACATAATGTATGCATGAGTTCCATGAGGTCCCCAGCTTTCCTGGGGGCTCTGTGAGATTGGCACTTAGAACTGTGCATAAGCCAGAGTTGCCTAAGTTTTCTGTCTCTTCTGTGGTCTTGGGGGGGCTCTTCAAACGCTTCCAAACTGTGCATCTTGGATACGCTGAAATGTAGTTGAAAGCACTCCTGGAATAGTGAGATAAAGCAGGAACAAACTCCAAAATAATATTCAACTAGCACCTACTGGCCTGCTGCTCCAAAGTCTGCACAACTTTGAAACAATACTATATATAACACTACTTGGGGGCTGAAGACGAGAGCTGCATGAATTCTCTGGCTCTCATGTGGCCTTGGTTGGCTTCTAAAGGACTTAAAAAACTTACCAAACTGTATGCAATGAATGAACTAATATATAGTAGAAAACTCTCCTGGAGCAGGAACGAAGCAATGTTCAACCAGAATTTATGGATGTGGTGGTGTTCAAGTGGTTTCATGCTGGATAATCTCAACTTTTTTGTCTTAAAGTTGACTGAACCTTCTTTTGTTTTCATATCTCTTTCTGTTATAGGTAAAGTTGCATGTCCTCTTTGGCACTCTTGTGGTCTTGGTGGGTTCTTTAATAATTTAGAACTATTTTTCAAACTAAGGACCATGGATGGTCCATCATGCTGGATAATACCAAATTGTATGTCACCGGCTGACTGAACTTTTCATGGTAGCTTGTCACTTTGATTAAAGCCCTCAAACAACTTTCTATATTATCCATGGGTAGGGTGTCAAGAGACTGCTGTATGTTTATATTCCTAGCAATCATGTGCTTAAAGTGGACCAACACCCAGGATTTTGACTATCCTGGGTGTTGGTCCACTTAGGTGGGGCACCCCGATCGGGGGTGCCCCGCTGTGTGAAAACCCCCCGATCGCCGCAAAAACTCACCTCTCCCCGCTCCCACGTGACCTCGTCCGGCCAATGACAGCGCTCAGAGCCGCTCTGGTATGCGCGTCCAAAGCCGATTGGACGCGCATACCAGAGCGCTGTCATTGGCTGCGTCTCTCGCTTCCCTCTAACAGGGAGCGCGCCTGCGCCGGCCATTCACAAAACGGCCGGCGCGGGAGCGCGCCCTGCAAGAGGGAAGCGAGAGATGCGGCCGCGTCTCGCGCATGCGCCGTTGGATCGCCGGTAAGGTAAGGATTGTGGGCCTCCTGGGGGGTTCCTCCCCGCGTGACATCCCGATTTCGGATGCCCCGCGGGGAGGGATCTGTTCGGTCCGGGAATCTTATAGATTCCCGGGCCGATCCCCCCTGGGTGTTGGTCCACTTTAACTTCTTGTCTATCAGGCAGTAACTTATTGCAGCAAGAAAAAATAGGGATCACATTTTAGAGAATCCCCTCCCCACACACACATAATTATGATATACTGTATGTTTAGGGTCAGGGTTGCCATCAGGGCAGTACAGCCAGGACTTCTCAATGGGGCCCAGCACTTGCCATCACCCCCTGATGACAGCCCTGCTGCAATTTAAATAGTACAACCCCACCATTCTAACTCCAATCTTCCACCTCACTCTCCCAGCTCTTCTCAGCTAAGCCCCACAGATCCACCAGCAACTCTACTCATCCTCTCCCCTGTGAGCGCAATTCACTCCTCCACCCAGCTCCAATGACACATTCCCCTCCCTGCTCTGCTTATTTACCCCCTTCCTGCTCCACCGCCCCACCGCATCATCCTCTAAACTCCATTCACCAACTCTGTCACCACTAGGATTGCCACCTTTCCCTGAAAAAATTACCGGTCTTGTGGGGTGGGGTGGTCTCATGGGCCTGGTCTTCAATCAAAGTGGAGGTTGATGCTTACAGATAAGGCAGAAGAGGGTAAGGGGGGGGGGTGAGGAAGGGCAAAAGGAACGGGGCACGGCTGACTTAACAAATGTACAATGATGGACTGGACACGGATGCCACCCCGGCCTTGGCTGCACGTGCTGCCCTGTAGTCCCCATTCAAAATACCAACCATTAATACGGTCGGTAAAAATAAAATACTGGTACCGGCCCGGTGTCAGAAATAATGGCTGGGTGGCAACATTAGTCACCACCTCCATTCATCAATTTAATCAATTTGGGTCCCCTGTCAGAATTACCTACATGGAAGTAGCCTTGAGATTTAAAGAGGACCAAAAACCCACTGATCTTGAGAAATACATTTGGCGAAAGCCCTTGCCAATATTCCCTCCTTAGGGTTTAAAACTAGATAGATATTGTCCCTTTTCGAATAGTCCTTGAACCCTTTTTTTGCTGTCCCTCTGTGTAAGATGGCAGGAGATGCATAGGTATGGCAATGATGTCATTGCCACACCTATGCATGGTAATGAATGGAGGAGGCGGAGCTTTACAGCTAAAACTGGGATTCGAGGGAAGCAGGGGCAGTGACAATTGGCAAATGGTACTCTTCAAAGGGAGAGAAATTTGGGGGGTGCTAGTTAAAACTTTGGGTTTTGGTCCACTTTAAGTTGGCACATACATTTGTAATGGCAGCCATGTTCAGGATAGGTGCCCCCAGCTGGTTATTTTGGAATGAAGTCTCTTGCAGTCTGGGGGCAGCCCGTCGCCTACCTGTATACAGGACTCAGACTTCCGGAAGCACATGATTCCTGTGGGCAGTAAAGATGAAATATACATATGAACTACAGAGGAGTTCACAGGAATGAATTTGGTTTCACTGTAAGCGCGGTGATGATTATGGGAGGAGATCAGGCGTGCCGCACTTTCCAAACATGTACACCGTGCGCGTCCCACAGCGCCTAATTTATTTACATTATGAACTTGGAATGCTTGCTGAGCCCAGCTCCATTGCAGCGTGATTTATTTTATTTATCTGAACCATGTTCCAGCTTTTCCAAAATATTCCTGATCTGCGCTAATTATAACTGGTGGCCGCCGCACTACAGCGCAATCTCCAGAGGAGCCGGGGATGAGATACTGATGTCTTAATACTGCAGGAAGGGGTCTGCTCAGAACACAGCCTCTATATGCCAGATAGATAGATAGATAGAGAGATAGATAGATAGATAGATAGATAGATAGATAGATAGATAGATAGATAATGGATGATAGATAGATAGAAATAGGATAGATAGATAGATAGATAGATAGATAGATAGATAGATAGATAGATAGATGTAACTTGAAAGGGTGCAGGATGGGCGACCACACTGGATCCCAGAAGGTCAGGGGGACCCCATCATTGTTGCTTCTCCCCTTTTTTATTAAACGTGTGCTCACTTGGCATCATTGAGATAAAGGCAGCAACACTTGTAGATACATAATGGATAAATAGAAAGATAGATAGATAGATAGATAGATAGATAGATAGATAGATAGATATGGAATGGATGGATACATAGGCCCTTATTTAACAAGGGATAGCGCCAGGTAGCGAATGGTGAGCGAACGGTAATGACGGTCACCGCCACGAGTACGCCGGCTCCCCTCCGCAATCACACATTTATCAAGCCGATCCTGCTTAGCGACTGACAGAGCGCCAGATAGCGAATCATTCATCATTATTCCAGCCTCACCCCACAGCACCAGCGAGCGACTTTGAACAGCGACAGGTATGACCTCTCGCTACCTGGCGCTCTCCAATGCATTTCAATGGAACAATCTTTAAATATTCATAATTAATTGCTATTAATGTTTTTTTTTTTTTTTTTTTTTTTTTTTAAATGTCAAAAATTCTGTGACCACTTCTGCCATTTTAGATAATAAAAAAAAATTGTACAGAATTGATATTACAGGTCTGATATTAATGTATTCATATTACAAAATGTTTTGAAAAACTTGTTTTTTTTTTTTCCAAAAATATGGTTGTTTGGGGGTTAAAAAACTACTTTTAACCCATCGCCGCCAGCGCTCTGTGGTTTAAACAAGCATTTCACAGCGCGAGAATTTTTTGAGCGTGATTTGTTAATGAATATGGTGGGAGCCGTTCGCTATGGCCATTCGCTGTCATGCGCTCCCATACAGCGCGGAACCTGTCAAACAGCGACTCCTAACCCCGTATTCAACATTACCGCACACCGACGGGGTCGCTGTCAACAGCCGAATAACGGCCAAGCACAGCGAATACTAGCGTGCGCTGTGAAAATAACGCTACTGTCGCTCATCTGTCGCTACCTGGCGCTATTAATGAATCGGCCTCTCAGATAGATAGATAGATAGATAGATAGATAGATAGATGATAGTGAATAGCAGATAGATAGATAGTTATGGGATGTATGTATAGATGGATAGATAGATGATAGGAGGTGATTATAGGATTATATGCAGGTAGGTTTGATAGGAGGGCTGCATGTCCAGCATTAATCCCATACAGATTATATTACAGGTATTGGGTACACTTGCGGTGTGAGGTGTGCCGGGGGCTGGGCTCGGGATGCCGCCAGTTGCAGGCCCAGGATGCTGGGAGGATGAGTGGATTATGCGACCGCACATCGCTGATTTGATGAAGTTAATTTAGAGTCCTGGGAACATTCCTGACATGTCGCAGGGAATTAAGCGGTATAAATAGGAGAGGCAGGGGCTGGCTGGCCCCAGGCACTGTCCCTGTCTTTTCCAGTCAGTCAGGGTGCCGTGTTATACAGCAAGTTCCCAGTGCCTCCATATTAAATTGTAAGCTCTTGAGGTCACGTTAGATATATATAAGCTTTGTACCACGCCACAGAGGACGATTGTGCTATAAAAGTGTACCTGTGCAGATGAGATGCAGTGTGATATCTATCATCCTCCCCCACCATGGCTGTGTGGACTCATTTCCTCTGTAACCGAATTTCCCAGGATGCCACTTGGAAGCTTTTATCTCAAATGGTGCAATTACTCCTAAATGCTGCGCGGCTCTTATATCCCCATCAGAACCCAGCTGCTAATTTTTTATGGGACTGGGAACATGGGACATGCGCTGTCCCTGACCCTACATGAGCGGGAAGCCATTTATAGTGTAGCCTGTGCAGGTGTACAATGCCTAACCCTTCCATGCTGCCCACACATGTAACACGAATGCCCCCTCCCTGTAATGTATGTACACTAACCTGTGCTGTATCCTTTATGTATTATACATGCTGCATCACTGCGTACAGTACATGCTGCATCCCCTATGTACTACTGATGCTATATCATCCATGCTGCATCACAGTTCTTGCAGTACCCTATGTTCTACAAATGCTGTAACTTGCATTGTGAACTGCTGTGTATTATACTTGCTGCATCCCTTATGTGTTAGTTTTGTTGACCATGCTGCATCACTGTGTACCATACATGCAACATCACTGTGTACCATACATGCAACATCACTGTGTACCATACATGCAACATCACTGTGTACCATACATGCAACATCACTGTGTACCATCCAGACTTCAGTACTGTGTACCATCCATGTTGTACCCCTTGTGCTTTTTATGCTGTACTATCCATACTCCATCACAGTGTATGCGTGAATGGTTTCATGCTGCATCACTGTGTACCATTTATGCTGCATCACTGTGTACCATCCAAGTTGCATCACTGTATACCATCTATGCTACATCACTGTATACAATCTATGCTGCATCACTTTGTATCATCAATGCTGCATCACTGTGTACTATCCAATCTACATGCTGTTTACCATTCATGCTGCATTACTGTGTACCATGCAGATTTCAGCACTTTCTACCATTCATGCTGCATCACTGTGTACCATATAGGCTGCATCACTGTATACCATCTATGCTACATCACTGTATACAATCTATGCTGCATCACTTTGTATCATCAATGCTGCATCACTGTGTACTATCCAACCTACATGCTGTGTACCATTTATGCTGCATCACTGTGTACCATCTAGGCTGCATCACTTTGTATCATCAATGCTGCATCACTGTGTACTATCCAATCTACATCATTATGTAGCATACATGTTGCATCTCTGTTTTCCATTTACGCTGCATCACTGTGTACCATCCATGTTGTATCAATGGGTAAAATCCACGCTGCATCATTGTGTACTATACATGTCGCATCATTGTATACCATTTACACTGCATCACTGTGTACCATGCAAATTGCATTATTGTGTGTCATCCACGCTGCATCATTGTGTATCATTTATGCTGCATCACTGTTTACCATCCATGCTGCATTACTGTGTGCCATACAGGCTACATCACCACGTACCATATATACCACATCACTTTGTGCTATCCATGAAGTGTGAAGTATAGATGTATTCAGCCCTACTGAGTCAGTAGTTTGTAGGAGTGTTGGGATATGTCTCCACCAGCTTGGCTCAGATTCTCTATGGGGTTTAGGTCTGCACTGTGACTGGGCCATTCCAGCACATGCTTTGATGTAAACCATTCCATTGTAGCATTGGCTGTATGTTTAGGGTGGTTGTGATGCTTGAAGATAAACCTACACCCCAGTCTCAAGCCTTTTTGCAGCCTCCAGAATTTCCCCGTATTTAGCTCCATCCATCTTCCCATCACCTCTGACCAGCTTCCTAGTCCCTGCTTAAACCGGACCTTCACCCTGAATAAGAGTCTATCTTATATGTTCCCCACACCCTGTACATACAGATTGCCCACATTAATCCGGACCTACACCCTGAATAAGAGCCTATCTTATATGTTCCCCACTCCCTGTACATACAGATTGCTCACATTAAAAATCATCCTACCAGCATCTGCTGCATTTTCTGAGCCTTTAAACATGAGTGTCTTCTGACTGTGCCGCTCTACATTCTGGGATTGTTGTCCTTTTCCTGACCCCAGCTCTGCTCTGTCTGTGCAAAGCACAGCTATAACCCCACCCCTCTGCACTTTTGCCCCCTCTCCTCTCCTCAGTATGTGATGCTTCTGAGACAAGATGGCGACACCTGTACCCTAGTGTCCTAAACACAGTTGCAGCCCAGTGCAGGAAAGAATAATAAGTAAGTGACTAAAAACGTAAAATATTTTAACTTTAGATGCTAGAGAATAGTTTTTTAAAGGTTTTGGCTTTTCATTAATTTATGCTAAAGGTCCATTTTAAGAGAAGCCCTCCACCCCACAGCATGACACTGCCACCACCATGTGTCACCATGAGGGTGATATGCAGTGTTAGCTTTCCTCCACACAGTGGCGTGCTTTGCCAACACGCAACCCATGCAATTGCATGGGGCCCCTACCTCTCTGGGTCCCCCCAGAACTCTGCTGAATAAACACTGGAAGCTGCTGGCGTGTAAAAGTGGTGTAATACTGGTGATGCTGTCAGTGCTGAGGCTACATGAGAAGGAAAGCTGCACATCTCCGTCATTTGTTCCTCTTTTTTATTGTATTTTGCTATATAAAAATGCGTTTGATTGGGGCCCTCAGACACAACTTTGCATGGGGCCCCAGAAATGATAAGCCCACCCTTGCCTTCAAATATAGAGATCAGCTTTGGTGTCCTCTGAGCAGAGCTCCTTCTTCCATATGTTTGTCGTGTCCTCTGCATAGCTTGAGACTGCCAACTGCAAAAAGGACTTCATATGGCTTGCTTTCAGAAATGGCTTCTTCTTGCCACTCCTCCATCTAGGGCAGGTTTGTGGATGACACCACTGATAGTTGGACAGATTCTCCAACCTGAGCTGGGCCACTTGGCTGCCTCTCTAATTAGTGCTCTCCTGTTTTGGGCTGTCAGTAGATGGTGGGTGGTCATTTCTTGGTAGGTTTGCAGTTGCACCACACTCCCTCCATTTACAGATGATGGATTGCATAGAGCTCCATGACATGTTCAGAGCTTGAACCTAACCCTGCAATAAACCTAAACTGACCAGATGTCCGACTTTCAGTGGCACAGTCCCACTTTGAGGCTCACTGTCCCACATTGCTGACATCAGGAAGACTGTTCCACCAAATGCAGAAAGTTGGATGTCTGGGTGGTTAACAACTGTTCTAATTCTTTGTTTGAATTGTGACCGTGGACTTCTGAACATTGGCTCAATGGAATATTTGGTCCATAAAAGATGTTGGATCTTGCGATTGTTGTCCCATTGTCTCGGGCTACACGTTGCACTGTCCTAAACTTCAACTATCTATTTTCAAAAAGACCCTGTAGTTCCTAAGTTATTAGTAAAAGTATTAGAGCATTGTGGAGAAATAGTGGGTGTGGCAACAGTGATGTAAGCACACTGTGTGCTTTACATATATCATAGAAAAAAAATGCGTGCATTGTTGTGCCTCTAGTTATTACTGCCAGCACATAGTGTGATCAGAAAAAGGAGATAAGAGATGATGTAGGCTAAGAGCGTCTTCAGCCTGCTGAAATATAGTATGACCCGAGAGGAGGAAGGAAGATAGGGTTTCATAGCCACAGAGAGAGGCAGCCAATGGGGGTGTTTCTATTCTGGGTCCACTGAAGGTTGATTGAGGACCAGGTCAGAGGGGTGGAGACTGAAAGCTGAACTAAGAAGGCCGACAGAGGAGGAATCCCAGCACTCCAGACATTCCCCTGGACCTCTGCTGTTGGCCAAAAGAAAAGCATATGGCTCCCGGTAATCCCAGGCGGTCTGCCATCCAAGTACTGACCAGGCCCAATCCTGCTTAGCTTCCAAGATCAGACAAGATCAGGCGCTTTCAGGGTGGTGTGGCTATAGGCGATGTCATTGTACTCTCATAGGCCTCTTCTAGTTTTTGGTGACAAAGTCCTCTGGGCCTCTGCTGTTGGCCAAAATAAAAGCCTACGCCACCCAGAAATCCAAGGTGGTCTCTTTAACTTTTGACTTGCCAATCACTTAAAGCCACACGCTAAACCACACCCATCACCCATGGACTGTTAAAAACTGTCCCACTTTGACGACCCAAATGGTCAGTTTAACTTTATCCCTGAGCTGATTGCTGTGTTCCTTGGTTTTCATGATGCCATTTGGTAATTAATGTTCTCTAACAAACCTCTGAGGCCTTCACAGAACAACTGGAGTTATACTGAGATGAAAGGGAATACAGGTACAGGACTGCTGTGATGACTTCAAAAGGCAATTGATAATTGGTTATTGGATTTTATTTAAGAGTATCAGAGTATGGGGGGAGGGGCTGAATACATTCACACTTCAAATATACTTGACACTTTGTGTTGCTTTATTGCATAAAATCTCAATAAAACACATTTACGTTTTTGAGTTATGTGAGAAATAGGGCAAATATTATATGTCATTTTATTGCTGATGCCCGGCTTCCCCCTTTAAAATTCTCTGCACTTAGCAAATGTCACACTTTATTTCCCCCTGTAGTATTAAGGCTTTCTAGCCATAAACATGCACAGGACCTAATCTCTCCAGGAAGGCAAATTTGCATCTGTGAGTTGAGCCAAGCGCAGATCACAGACTCCCTGCTGATTCTCTCACACCTCTGGGCCAGGAAGGCCCCGCTGAGACCGAAGCCGAGGTGACCCCCTGGAGATAGTTTCCTGGCATCAAACACCAGTGCTCAGACATCCGGCACCAACACAAATTGAACCGCAGCTGTGCCGCTGTGTCCCAGCACCAAGCTAGATACAGAACCACAAAACCGCACATAGACGTATGATTCTCAGGGCCATGCGACCACGGGAACCTAAAAAAAGTGTAGATCTCGGGTTCTGACCCATCTAGGGACTTCATCTTTGGGCTCATCAGATGCCTAGCATCCAGCCCAATCGTTTGGTGCCATATCCAGAGCAATATGACCCCCCTGCCCAAAATTATAACCCCTAAAGGGTTTTAGGTTTTAAAGCAGGTTCCACAATGGGGGGAGGGAATAGTCCACCCCACAGAAGGGAGGGGGTGAAAGGGTCCCGCGGCTTGAAGGGGGATGTCCCTTGGCCAGAGGTTGTCACTTCCAGAGGGAAGTCGCGCGGCATGCGTGCTAGAGGTGCCCTAAATCATCTATAAGCTCTTCACTCACCTCCTTGTGGGAGCTCATCATCAAGGCCGGCGTCAGCACCCGCCAAGCCCGGTCAACTGCCAAGGGCCCCACTGACAGCTGGCACAATGTGGTTAAAGAAGTTAAACTTTCTGCCCCTAACTTTGCATCAGGCCCTTGCTCTGCTTCCAGTTCTGCCCCATCCATCCCTGCCCCCCCCCAGCTCTGCCCCATCCATCCATGTCACCCCAGTTTTGCCCTATCCATCCCTGTCTACTCAGCTCTGCCCCATCCATCCATGCCCCCCCCCCCCCCAGTTCTGCCTCATTCATCCCTGTCCCCTTCGCTCTGCTTCACATCCCTGTCCCATCAGTTCTGTCCCATCCACCCCTCTACCCTCATCTCTGCCCCATCCCCTCAGCTCTACGCCTCTCGATCCCTGTCCTCCTAGCATAGCCCATCTACCCCTCTTCCTTCCAGCTCTACCAGTCTATCCATCTTTCTTCCAGCTCTGCCCATCTACTTCCCCCCCCCCACCAGCTCTACCCAGCCATTCCTGTGCTTTTCATTTTGCCCACTCACCCCTCTTCCTCCCAGCTATCTCTCCATCCATCCATTCCTGCCCTTCCTGTTTTGTCCATCCCTCAATACTCTGCCCATTCATGTGGGGGCCAAACTAAAAAACAGCTCCAATAGGGGTTGGAGGATAAGCAGCCTTTCTTAGTTCTGCACATGGAGTTTATAGACCCCTGACCCGCGACACCGCAAAGGGGCCCACTCAGGCCATGCCGCCCAAGGGCCCACATAAACCTGGAGCCGGCCCTGCTCCTCATCATCACTACTCTACATCTGCATTGTAAGGTCACTCTGACTGTTGTATCTCTGTGTGTAACTCACTGTAACCTGTAACCCACTTCTCAGAACGACATTTGTATTTATTCATATTCCATCATAGCCAAATGTTTGTTATCACTGCCTAGTGTGCGCTCATTGCATTAAAACCTTAAATATCTAACTTTAACTGTCTGTAGGCTGTGGGCCTGGTAGCCCTGCTAGGCGGATGAACGGACAGGGCTTTGGGAAAGCGGGCTGTGTGATTGGAGGTCCCTGATTGTTAGTTGGATCACGTGACCTGCTGTTCCCTGACAAGTTAAAAAAGTCGAAATTCCTGGGGTATAAATACTTTTCAAGGCACTTTATGTACTATCAGCAATGTAACATCCCTGGTGCAGCACTGTGTACTTTCCATGCTGCTAATATTTCAGAATAGCAGGAAGATACATAAATCATGGAGCTGGGGGCAGCATTTCGGGATGTAAATGTGGGACGCGCACGGTATACATGTTTGGAAAGTGCAGTAGCCGATGTCCTCCCGTAATCATCATCATCACTGACTGTGAAAACAAATTCTCCTGTGAATCCCTCTCTAGTTAAAAATGTATATTTCATCTTTACTGCTGCAGGAAGTGAGTGTCTCCGGGGTGGGTTGGGATGTCTTATATACAGAGAGGTGGAGGAGCTGCCACCAGACGGCTGCCAGGTGGTTGAGCTTTGGTTCCAGTTCATGCACAGTGTGGCAAACTTAGCTTGAACTTCCTAAAATGTAGCTCCCCTGTGTTTCATCCGAGCTGCAAAATGATCCATGCTGCACTCCCCCCACTATCGATGCAGTAACAAAATGTAATATCCATGCTGCCTACTGTACTCACAGTTTGTACTATTGATGCTGCAACATCTATTGTGCATCACTGTTCACCATCCACACTCCATCACGGTGCACCATCCACACTCCATCACTGTTCACCATCCACACTCCATCACTGTTCACCATCCATGCTGCATCACTGTTCACCATCCATGCTGCATCACTGTTCACCATCCATGCTGCATCACTGTGCACCATCCACACTCCATCACTGTTCACCATCCATGCTGCATCACTGTTCACCATCCATGCTGCATCACTGTTCACCATCCACACTCCATCACTGTGCACCATCCATGCTGCATCACTGTTCACCATCCATGCTGCATCACTGTGCACCATCCACACTCCATCACTGTTCACCATCCATGCTGCATCACTGTTCACCATCCATGCTGCATCACTGTTCACCATCCACACTCCATCACTGTTCACCATCCATGCTGCATCACTGTTCACCATCCATGCTGCATCACTGTTCACCATCCATGCTGCATCACTGTTCACCATCCATGCTGCATCACTGTGCACCATCCATGCTGCATCACTGTTCACCATCCATGCTGCATCACTGTTCACCATCCATGCTGCATCACTGTTCACCATCCACACTCCATCACTGTTCACCATCCATGCTGCATCACTGTTCACCATCCATGCTGCATCACTGTTCACCATCCATGCTGCATCACTGTTCACCATCCACACTCCATCACTGTTCACCATCCTCACTGCATCACTGTTCACCATCCGTGCTGCATCACTGTTCACCATCCATGCTGCATCACTGTTCACCATCCATGCTGCATCACTGTTCACCATCCATGCTGCATCACTGTTCACCATCCACACTCCATCACTGTTCACCATCCATGCTGCATCACTGTTCACCATCCATGCTGCATCACTGTTCACCATCCATGCTGCATCACTGTTCACCATCCATGCTGCATCACTGTTCACCATCCATGCTGCATCACTGTTCACCATCCATGCTGCATCACTGTTCACCATCCACACTCCATCACTGTTCACCATCCATGCTGCATCACTGTTCACCATCCATGCTGCATCACTGTTCACCATCCATGCTGCATCACTGTGCACCATCCGTGCTACGTCACTGTTCAGCATCCACACTCCATCACTGTGCACCATCCGTGCTGCATGATGCTTTAACATCTATTCTGTATCACTGTGTACCATCCATGCTGCACCCCTTATGTCCTATTGCTGCTATAACATCAATTCTGTATCACTGCGCCCCCATCTTTTCTGCATCGTTATGTGCCATCCATGCTGTTTTGTTGTGTAGCATCATTCTGCAACCCTTATGTACTATTGATGCGGTAACATCTATACTGTATCACTGTGTACCATCCATGCTGCACCCCTTATGTACTATTGCTGCTATACCATCTATACTGTATCACTGTGTACCATCCATGCTGCACCCCTTATGTACTATTGCTGCTATAACATCTATACTGTATCACTGTGTACCATCCATGCTGCACCCCTTATGTACTATTGCTGCTATACCATCTATACTGTATCACTGTGTACCATCCATGCTGCACCCCTTATGTACTATTGATGCTATAACATCTATACCGTATCACTGTGTACCATCCATGCTGCACCCCTTATGTACTATTGCTGCTATAACATCTATCCTGTATCACTGTGTACCATCCATGCTGCACCCCTTATGTACTATTGCTGCTATAACATCTATACCGTATCACTGTGTACCATCCATGCTGCACCCCTTATGTACTATTGCTGCTATAACATCTATACTGTATCACTGTGTACCATCCATGCTGCACCCCTTATGTACTATTGATGCGGTAACATCTATACTGTATCACTGTGTACCATCCATGCTGCACCTCTTATGTACTATTGCTGCTATAACATCTATCCTGTATCACTGTGTACCATCCATGCTGCACCCCTTATGTACTATTGCTGCTATAACATCTATCCTGTATCACTGTGTACCATCCATGCTGCACCCCTTATGTACTATTGCTGCTATAACATCTATCCTGTATCACTGTGTACCATCCATGCTGCACCCCTTATGTACTATTGATGCTATAACATCTATACCGTATCACTGTGTACCATCCATGCTGCACCCCTTATGTACTATTGCTGCTATAACATCTATCCTGTATCACTGTGTACCATCCATGCTGCACCCCTTATGTACTATTGCTGCTATAACATCTATCCTGTATCACTGTGTACCATCCATGCTGCACCCCTTATGTACTATTGCTGCTATAACATCTATCCTGTATCACTGTGTACCATCCATGCTGCACCCCTTATGTACTATTGCTGCTATAACATCTATACCGTATCACTGTGTACCATCCATGCTGCACCCCTTATGTACTATTGCTGCTATAACATCTATCCTGTATCACTGTGTACCATCCATGCTGCACCCCTTATGTACTATTGCTGCTATAACATCTATACCGTATCACTGTGTACCATCCATGCTGCACCCCTTATGTACTATTGCTGCTATAACATCTATCCTGTATCACTGTGTACCATCCATGCTGCACCCCTTATGTACTATTGATGCTATAACATCTATACTGTATCACTGCGTACCATCCATGCTGCACCCCTTATGTACTATTGCTGCTATAACATCTATCCTGTATCACTGTGTACCATCCATGCTGCACCCCTTATGTACTATTGCTGCTATAACATCTATACTGTATCACTGTGTACCATCCATACTGCACCCCTTATGTACTAATGATGCTATAACATCTATACTGTATCACTGTGTACCATCCATGCTGCACCCCTTATGTACTATTGCTGCTATAACATCTATCCTGTATCACTGTGTACCATCCATGCTGCACCCCTTATGTACTATTGCTGCTATAACATCTATCCTGTATCACTGTGTACCATCCATGCTGCACCCCTTATGTACTATTGCTATAACATCTATACTGTATCACTGTGTACCATCCATGCTGCACCCCTTATGTACTATTGCTGCTATAACATCTATCCTGTATCACTGTGTACCATCCATGCTGCACCCCTTATGTACTATTGCTGCTATAACATCTATCCTGTATCACTGTGTACCATCCATGCTGCTCCCCTTATGTACTATTGCTGCTATAACATCTATCCTGTATCACTGTGTACCATCCATGCTGCACCCCTTATGTACTATTGCTGCTATAACATCTATACCGTATCACTGTGTACCATCCATGCTGCACCCCTTATGTACTATTGCTGCTATAACATCTATCCTGTATCACTGTGTACCATCCATGCTGCACCCCTTATGTACTATTGCTGCTATAACATCTATCCTGTATCACTGTGTACCATCCATGCTGCACCCCTTATGTACTATTGCTGCTATAACATCTATACCGTATCACTGTGTACCATCCATGCTGCTCAGCCTGTGTTTCATGCTTGCTGTATAACTGTGTATGATCCATCCATCATCACTACACAATCTATGGTGTGCGCTATCCAAGCTGCATGCAGTCACCTGTGTAAGTTGCCTTGCAGGTCACCCAGCTGGATAGACACAGCATTGGATGTGCAATGGCAGAATTGCGGGACACATTCCAGTCTGCAGGAAGGAAAAGCTTTTCTATTCAGAGAAGTCATTATATTGCTGATGTGTCCCTCGGGAGTCACCTTGTTTACACGCTGCCGCCCATTGTGCCACTTTTATGTCACTATTATTTCACTATCATTGTCTTATTACCGCAGAACCACTTCACAGCTCAGGATGGAGGCTTATCTGATTAAAGGGGAACCCACTGTGCACTATCCATGCTGTACAATGTATCTTGCACCCTCTGTGTACCATCCATGCTGCAACAATATACAAACTATGCCTCTTTTTCCGGTGTGCTATTCAGGGGCGGATTAAGTCTGATGGAGGTCCCTGGGCACAAAATCTGGTGGAGGCCCCAGATACAGTATTTTTCTCCTTTAAAATAATAGTCTAGCCAAGTAACTGATTGGTGGTTGTCTGGCACCCGCCTACTTACTGGAACGTCAGATCGAGTCCCTTGTGCCCCCCTTGTGCGGGCGTGTGCTGCTCGGGAACTCCTGCTTTGCCATTCTAGGTGGAGGGTAGTGTAGTCGCCCGGCTGGTCCAGTAGAAACCAGTTCCCTGCATTGAGCTGCCAGCGGCTGTGCTTGGTGGCTTATGTGCAGTGACAGCTCTGCACCCATCACTGTAGCGTTGCTGCTGGCGGCTTTGCTGCTCTAGACTCTCCGTCCTGTCCTGTGGTGGCTTTAGCTGCAGGTTTGCAAAAACTAAAATGGCTTGTCCTGGCGTGAGGGGCCCCCATTGTCATAGATGGCTTTGCTGCTGTCCCCTCGCCCCATTAGACCAAAGACTGAAAAGCCTCCTGGACCACACCATAACCCAATGGTTGGTGGTGGCCCCCTTTGCAGGGCAAGTGGTGGAGGCCCCGGGGCTCGCGCCCCTTGCACCCCCTCATAATCCGGCCCTGGTGCTATTCATGCTGTAACACTGTACAATCTATTCTATGTGCCATCCATCCTGCATCCCCTGTGTACAATCCATGCTCCATTCACACCATCTACGCTGAAACGCTGAACAATCTATTTTGCACCCTCTGTGTACCATTCATGCTGTAATTCTATACCATCGGTACTCAACTGGTGGACCGGGGTCCGAATGTGGACCTGATGCCAGATTTCTGGACCCCTAACCTGACAGCCCTGCACTCAGTTGCTTCTGTGTTGCTGTGCTTAGCACTGCCCCCTTTTACTTGATCGCCAATGTAGTGCTTAGTCTCTCTATGACTCTAGCATTGCAATATGAAGTACTGCACGGGTGGGAAGTGGCCACACAAACTTCTCTTTGCCCCATCCCATTCTGTCCCGCTGCCCCAGTTCAGCCTAATCCATCCCTGTCCAGCCTTCTCTGCCGCATCCATTCCTGTCCCCCCAGCTGTGCCCATCCATCCCTGTCCCCTCAGCTCTGCCCTATTCAGACCCTTTTTAGTAACCTGGGGAATCTATAGCCCCCCCACCCCTAGTGTGCTGATTTCCAAATATCAACCCCTCGCGACAGCTCCCCCACATGGACCTTCACCTCTCACCAGATGCCTGTATATGAACCTTTACAAGAAGTGGTTGAGTACCCCTTGTTAGGGCGAGCGCTGCACGCCCATCTAGCAGCACTTCACTTACCTCCATGGCTTCATCCAGCCGTCATCCATTTTGCAGCACTTCCCCATGGCTGTTCCTAGCTGTCTCCCTTCCCCCAATGCTTCCTTCTCACATGCTCAGGTGCGCGCATGTCTCCGTCCACTAGAGGGCGAGCGTACTAGATTCCTGAGATTTAAAGGGCCTGTACAGCACTGATTGGTGCCTGGTCATCCAATCCTGCATCCACTTCTCCTATTTAAAGAGGCACTTCCTTCCTTCAGTGCCGGATCTTGGTCTCTCCATGCTTGTTGAAAGTCAGACATTCTTGGATTGCTCACCCGTGTACAGACCTCTGCGTGTCCCCGACTCTAAACCTTTGCTGCCTGCCCCGACCTCGGCTACTCACCTTTACCACGAACCTGTGCTGCCAGCCCCGATCTCTGCCTGTACTTACTACACCTTTTGCCTGCCACTTGTGTACCTCTCTGAACCTCGGCTGACTGTGGGACTGGGCCGCTGTTGGGGGGTAGCGACCTGGGGGTCACTCGCCGCACAAGACCAACCTGCCTTGCGGTGGGCTCTGGTGAATACCGGTGGCCCCTTAGACTCTGCTCCCCTGACACGGTACCCGCCATCGGTCCCACAGTTAAAGCGGATCCACACCCGAGTCCGCTCCACCCGGTCTGTGACACCCCTGTTCTATACTATGCATGCTGAACCTCTCTGTGTACTATCCATGCAGCAACGCTATACAACCTGTTCTGTAGCACAGAATAATCCAGTCTGCACACCCTGTGTATGAGCCACGCTGAAACACTGTACCATCCACGCTGCACCTCATATACACCATCATGCTGCAGCATTGTACACTCCGTCCTGCATTCTCTGCAGGGCTGGCTCCAGGTTTGTGGGGGCCCTTGGGCAAGAAAGTCTTAATGGGCCCCAAAGTAGTGAGTCACATGATGTCACCTTTCAGCTCCGCTGCCACAAATGGATCACCTCCTGCTGCTGATCACCCTCAGTCCTTGTCAGCTGTCACCTGATTCTTGCCACCTTCTGAGCTTCCATCAATTGCCCTCTATTCCATGCCACCTTCTCCATTGTTGCTGATCATCCCCTGTTGCTGAGGCCATTATTATTATTATTATTATTATTATTATTATTAATAATGATTATTTATATAGCGCCATCATCTTCCGTAGTGCTTTACAAGGTATGATTACAGACAAGGTAAAACATATAGTACAAGGAACAATACAAACTAGATGCTATGAGGTTTAAACCAAGTGTTGTGAGTACAGGAGACAATAGGAGAGAGAGCCCTGCCCTTGCGAGCTTACAGTCTAAAGGATGGGGGTGGAGACAAATGGACAAGAAGCCATGAGAAGGTCTGCACACACCACCCAGCATTCGGTGATTCGGGTCCACTGTTAAATAATATCATGGCCAAGTGTAACCCTGAGTAGGCCCCTGAAGATGCCAGGGGCCCTGGCAATTGCCCAGACCCGCCCTGTGCTGGCGCCAGCCCTGATTCTCTGTATACCCCTCATGCTACAATTCTATACTTTCCATGCTGCCCCACTCCTATATGTACCATCCATGCTTCCCCCTCCCCGCAGGTTTACCATCAATACTGCAATTCTATACTATCCATGCCACCTGCCCCCCCATACCATCCAAGATGCACCCCCATTCATACTGCAGCACTATGAAATATACCCCGTGTACTATTCCTGCTGCAATTCTGTACTATCCATGCTGCAGCACTGTACATGCTACATTTTTAGTTTTGAGTAGGGAAGGGTTAGGCAGCTTGATGTTTATTTGTACATTGGGAAGATCTAACAACTCTCTTCTCTTTTTCTGATCACAGGCAGGATGTTCTTGTAACAAAAAATCTAAATCCCCAAAAAATGGGGTCCCTGATCCAATGCCACCCATTTGGCTTGACGTACAGGGACCAGGTTTCGAACTCCAACACACACCAATGCAATGACACACTAGCTTGTTGAGCTCCCTGAAGCCCAGGGTCATGTTCTGGATGGCCGCCTCCCAGAAGGCTACAGGGTCACGCAGGCCGCCACAGTCATGGCGGCTATTGGCTGGGTGTTCACAGCCTCAGCTTCCTTCTCCACTTCAGTGGCTTCCCTGAGAACCTGCTTTGTATAAACCGAGGAAGGAAGCCATAGACACTTGGAAGGGAGCCCACTGGATCCTTAACAATATAAACGTTTTGGATTCTTTTGGAGCCATGTGTCTCAAAAATAGAGCCTGATATTACACAGCCATAATTATTTGGACACAGAAATGGGCCATGCTGAATAGAGCTGGTCCAACTTTTCTGCTATGGTGGCTTCTGATACTGGTTTGGGGTAATGGAACCTTCCTCTCACCTATTTGTTGGGTAGGGTTAAAGTCGAAGCTCTGTGCAGGTCTATTCAGATATATTGTCATCACCAGTGGGGTTAGGCTCTGATTTTAAGTAATGGAACCCACCTCCTAGTTGGGTGTTGGACTGGATTTAGGTCTAACCTCTGTGCAGGAACTTTAGCACATCGGCACTGATTTTGGTTAATGGCACACATTTTGCAGTTGGCTGTTAGACTATAGCCTCGATTCAGAGAGACACAAAAAACTTCCGTTTTAGTTCCGATCTGTTTTTTTTTGTGAAATGTTTCCGTTCTCGTATGAGCGTACGAGTGATTCTATGCATGCATTGAAAACCTTCTGTAAAGTTTCCGTCCGTTCGTACAGCAGATTACGAATACGAGGATGTCATTTTCCATCCAGACTTTTCCGTTTCATTTTCACATGTTACAACGTAGGCTTTCGTTTTTGCCCTTTTCCCATCGTATCCTCCAACGAATCCTTTACGTTTCCCGTTCGATTCTGTTTCCCTTTTTCAATAAATATTCGTCCAGACAGAAATCCTTACGATCTAGCACCTGCGCACTACAAACTTAACTCATTAAAGTGCTCGCCTACATATTTGCCACCCTCACTTCTACTACAATGTTTAGCTAAATCACTTAGCACTATCCTCCATCTTCCCTTTTGGACCCTTAAAGCTCACCCAAACCACCTCTTGGTTAGGTTCTTCTTTCATTTTAGCCCCCTAAAACTTACCCAAATCACTTCTCGGTCATGTGAATCTTCATCTTTAAATATTTCTGGGCCCATTAGTTTTGTGTTAATGTATTTTGTAAAGGAAAATGAATGAAATGAAATGTAAATTAATGTTTTTTTTTTATACCATCATAAAATAAATTTTTTTAAAAAATTAGGAAAATTTCTAATTTTTACAACTATAAAAAACAAAATACATAGCAATGGCAGGCCACAGAACATTATTCTTCATCTGTGGTCCCCAACGAGTTGCGCAGCTCCTGCATCTCGCCCACCAACTGAAGGACCCTGACACTCAGTTGTGCCACTCTGGCACGTGTGGTTCTTGTTAAAAAACGTAAATTAAAATTTTGGTATAACCTTGTTGGGGTCATACTGCAGTGCCCCCTCCCCCCCCCCCCCCTGTATGGTCCAAACACTTAAGACTTCAAAAGCCAGAGGGCCCTCGCCACCACGGCCCGGGTTTTTCATAGTGCCGGATTAGAGAACCCCTGGCCCGCATCCTGCAGGCAAAGAACGGGCATCAGGAGCAAGGGCGAGTGGCACATCTTGCGGTTCCTGCAACCAAATATAAAATAATTACACAAAGCAAAGGTAACCAACTAAAACAATAACTCCTACAACAAATTAAGATTCAAGTTCAACAATCCAAATATAATTCACAAAGGACATAAGTCTAAAAAAATATAGCAATTATATGGATGTGTGGAAAAATAAATGTTTACATGCTAAGGACTAATTAAGGTCAGCATTAAAATGCATCTATAAGGCATACATGAAATGTATTGATTCAGGTATGCATTGCTATACAATTTCTGGCCTCGGCCATGCTGATACATGCAATGCCTTGGTGCTAAAGGCGCGCAGACTCCTCCACATAGCCGCAAAACATGTTCAACAATAGCAATCCAAGCCCTCAAAGTTCTAGTAAGTGGATCGGAAATGAAACGGATTTATAGGGTGGTGGTCCATCGGAAATCAGCTCTCTGAATCAGACAGAAACCCATCCCAGCAACGGAAGTTTTCTGAACGAACGAAAAATTTCCGATTTTGTTTGGAAAATGATCCGAACTAACGGAAATGTTCCGATTTGCTTCCGTTCACAGGAAGCGCATTCCCGAACAGTCGTGCGAGTAGAAAATGGACGAAAAAAAGCAAAAAAATTACAAACACCCACCAAAACTTTCACAGACAGCTACGGCAGTCCGGACGAATGTGTCTCTGAATCGAGGCTTATATTCGGGTCTAAGCTGTGTATGGGCACTTGTCCATGTGTCCATGGATTCCGATATAGGGCCAACAGGAAAGGAAGTTTGGTAAAGGAACTAATCTAACAGTTCGGTGTTGGACTGGGTTTAAGTCTAATCTCTGTGCAGGAACTTTAGCAGATCAGCACTGATTATGGCTGATGGCACACATTTTGCAGTTGGGTGTTACACTGTGTTTGGGTCTAAGATGTGTATGGGCACTTGTTCATGTGTCCCTATTCCAATATAGGGCCATCAGGAAAGGAGGTTTGGAAACAAACTAATCTAACAGTTGGGTGTTGGACTGGGTTTAAGTCTAATCTCTGTCCAGGAACTTTAGCAGATCGCCACTGATTTTGGTTGATGTCACTCATTTTGCAGTTGGGTGTTAGACTGTGTTCGGGTCTAAGCTGTGTATGGCCATGTATGTCCATGTGTCCCTATTCCGATATAGGGCCATCAGAATGGGTAAAGGAACTAATCTAACAGTTGGGTGTTGGGAAGGGTTCAGGTCTAAGCTCTGTGTGGGCATCTTAGCAGATTTGCACCTGTTCAGATATAACATCATCGGTGAGGTCAGGCACTGATTTTAGGTACAGTAACTCATCTACCAGTAGTGGTCTAAGCTTTGTGAGGGCACTTGTGCTAGCATTCCACTAACTATTCATTAGAAACAAAGGGGGGGTGGTAGCCGCTCAGACCATTTTATAACTAACCTGGGAGGTGCACGTTAGCAGGGCAATTAGTACACACAAGTCTTAAAGGAGCCACAGCACTCAACCCTGTCAGCTTGCAGGCCAGCCTATAATCTGTCTCTAAACTTGGTTAAAAACAGAGGACTCGGTCACACACATCTGCAGAAGTATACTTAAGCTGCACCACTACGCCAAAGTGCCTCTGTGGGGTGCAGTCCATCTGGGACATACAGTGCAATAGATAAATTGGGAGCAGGCTTACCTGAGGTTGCCCTAAACCTCTCAAGTGCAAGCCATGGGGTGGAAGGGTCAAAGACCTTGCAATACAGCCTAGACCCCACACACCATGTGCTTGCACAAATTCAAAAGAAACAAAGGGGGGGTGGTAGCCGCTCAGACCATTTTAAAGGAGCCACAGCACTCAACTATTCATTAGGTATTCATTAGGGTAATGGTGCTCATTTTGCAGTTGGGTGTTAGATCAGGTTTGTAAAGTGTTAAGATCTAAGCTTAGTATGGATACTTATGTAGATTTGCACCTGCTCAGATATAAAGCCATCACTGGGGTTATGCTCTGATTTTAGGTGCTAGGCACGATTAAACCAGAACAGAGTGTTGGGAAAGGTTAGGTTCTAAGCTCTGCTAAGGCACCTTACGTAAATTTGCCCTTATTCAGTTGTACAGTCAATGAAGTCAGCCACTGATTTGGGATAAAGGAACCCGTATAGCAGTTGGGTGTTGGGAAGGATTAAGGTCGAAGCTCTGTGCAGCCATCTAAGTAGATTTGCACCACATCTTCAGTAAGGTCAAGCGCTAACTTGAAGTAATAGAACTCATCTCCCAATTGGGGGTTGAACTGGGTTTAGGTGAGCTCTGTGCGTAGGTAGATTTGCCTGTATTCAGATATAAGGTCAATGAAGTCAAGCACTGATTTGGGCTAAAGGAACCCATCTAGCAGCTGGGTGTTGGGAAGGGTTAAGGTCGAAATTCTGTGCAGTCATCTGAGTAAAGTTGCACCAAGTCATTGGTAACGTCAGGCACAAACTTTGGGTAATGGAACTCACCTCCCAGTTGGGAAAATAAACAAAGAATATAAGGATTGACAATGTCAGAAAGAAAAACGAGGATGCACGAAAGAAAAAAAAGAGTATAAATGAAATGATAAATAATAGAAGCAATGAAGACTAAAAAGTAATAATAAAGGGAACACCAGTAAGAAAATACCAGATGGAATGAAAGTCAGTAAGAAAGAATAGCTGGTATGAAGGATAAAAGAATGAACAAAAGGAATGTCAGAAAAAAAGGAATAGACAGAATAACAGAAAGAAGAACTAGACAGAAGAGTGTTGGGAAAGGTTAGGTTCTAAGCTCTGCTAAGGCACCTTACGTAAATTTGCCCTTATTCAGATATACAGTCAATGAAGTCAGCCACTGATTTGGGCTAAAGGAACCTGTATAGCACTTGGGTGTTGGGAAGGATTAAGGTCGAAGCTCTGTGCAGCCATCTAAGTAGATTTGCACCACATCTTCAGTAAGGTCAAGCGCTAACTTGAAGTAATAGAACTCATCTCCCAATTGGGGGTTGAACTGGGTTTAGGTGAGCTCTGTGCGTAGGTAGATTTGCCTGTATTCAGATATAAGGTCAATGAAGTCAAGCACTGATTTTGGCTAAAGGAACCCATCTAGCAGCTGGGTGTTGGGAAGGGTTAAGGTCGAAATTATGTGCAGTCATCTAAGTAGAGTTGCACCAAGTCATTGGTAAGGTCAGGCACAGACTTTGGATAATGGAACTCACCTCCCAGTTGGGGGTTGAACTGGGTTTAGGTGAGCTCTGTGCTTAGGTAGATTTGCCTGTATTCATATATAAGGTCATTAGTGAGATCAGGCACTGATTTGGGATAAATAAATCAGTCTATGTGGTTGAGTACTGGGAAGGATTCAGGTCTTTGCAGGCAGTTAGGTGGATTTGCCCCATTCACATATAAGTTAATACGTAAGGTCAGGCACTGGTTTTGGGTAAGGGAATTTATCTAGCAGTTGGGTGTTGGCAAGGGTTCTATGATGCCTACGCAGATTTTGACCTATTCAGGATCGGCTGGACAGGGACTTTAACTAGTATACTAACACATGTATGAAGCTAGGGGGCTGTTGAAGAAATCTGGGATCTACTCATTGTTATGGTTCTAAGTGTGCTGAAATGTACAAATCAATCCCATTTGAAATTAATCACACTGTCAAATTTTGACAAATCGGCAAAAAACTAACCTTAGATGTTTGGCTAATCTTTACCTTGGATGGTAGGGTAGAACATATTATAGGGTTATCATGTCTGGCCAAATCAGGTGCGTCAGATGATAACATTTTTGCTGGTGAACTTGTCTTAATCATACATGGTTGCTTTATTTCCTTATATTACACCCCCAATGGTTTTGAGTACCACCAAAGGGGACCTCTAATACCACCAGTGGTAATTGTGCCACTGGTTGGTAACCCTTTTTCTAAATAGTAATTGCTGACCAATACAATGAATGAAGAGCTAATACAATCTTTTGTTTTTTATTTCTAGAGGACATGACAACAGAATGGGGCCGGAGGAGAAGTCCCTGCACCTGGCTATTTACATTATAACGCTTCTTACAGGATTTCCAACCAACCTTCTGGCTCTCCATACTTTGATTAGGAAGCTACGAGTGAAAGCCACACCCAATGCCATCCTCCTTCTCAACTTGACTATATCTGACCTCTCGTTCCTCACATTCCTGCCTTTCAAGGTGATAGAGGTCTTCCAAGGTAAATGGATGATGCCATCGTTCCTCTGTCCACTCAGTGGACTCTTCTACTTTAGCACCATTTACTCCAGCACTCTGTTCCTCACAGCAGTCAGCGTGGAAAGGTACCTTGGTGTGGCCTTTCCTCTGAAATACAAACTCTACCGCAAGCCAAGCTATGCCGCTGCAATTAGTGGCTTCTTATGGGTCTGCTCATTTGCTCACTGCAGTATTGTCTACATTACGGAGTACCACAACAAACCTAACGGCAGCAGTAGACCTATCTGCTATGGCAACTTTTCGGAGAAGCAAATGGAAGTCCTTCTGCCATTCCGTCTTGAACTTGGCATTCTCCTGTTCTGCTTTCCATTCTTGATTACTTGCTTTTGTTACTGCAGCTTCATCAAGATTATCATCTCCTCACCGCACATTCACCGGGAGAAAAAGCAACGTGCCATTGGGCTTGTCCTTACCACTCTTGGCGTGTTTGCCGTGTGTTTCGCCCCCTACAACATCTCTCATTTGGTGGGCTTTGTTCAGAAGAAGGACCTTAAATGGCGAGAAAGTGCTTTGCTTTTGAGTACGTTTAATGCTAGCTTAGATCCCATCATCTTCTACTTCTCCTCCACTGCCGTCCAACGTTCCTGCAAGTGTTGTCTGATGAAACTCAACATTTTCCACTCGGGTTCTTCACGTCTCAAAATGATGGAGAAGCAGAGCATTAAACTGGCACTATCACAACATTCCGACAGCCATTATTCTCCAAAATTCTAAACTAAAAGTGGACCTGCACCAAGAGAACTTACAGTAGCCCTCAGGAGCTGTATCTCCAACCCCTTGCTGATGCCCATTCACCAGTTAAGCTCTGGAAATGCCCAAAACAAGGACAAAACAGTTCCTTTTCCTCACTCCAGGGGCGCTCCTGTGACTGGTTTTCTTTGGTCACATGGGTAGTCTGTGCAGCTTCCTGGGGAACAGTTTCTGCAGCATTTAGGGAATTTTAAGAGAATTAACAACAGTTTAATATCCAAAAGCATGATGCCCAGGGAGGGAGAACACAGCATTCCAGGGGAGCTATGCGGGGTGAAAGTTGGGTTAAGCCAAAACCATCCATGGGAGTAATTTTACCCTTCACCACCTGGACATACAAGTTTGGGATGCCTGTCCACAAAATACCCAATGCGAAGTCTAGAAAAATCACCCTTCTGAATTCCCCGCTAACCAGCATGCTCCCTGACTGCTAGTGACCAAAAGGGTTGGACTGGAGCAATGCATGTCCACTAGGTGAACCCCATTGCCCACCAATGGCATGCCCAGGGGTGGGTGATACAGCAGCTCTGAGGGCCACTGTGGGTCTATGTGAATTTAGGTTTGCTCTAGAAAACAATTTGTGAAGGTCATTGAGACCAACTCAAAAAAATGTGTTCTTGCACCAGAAACCACATTCTGTCTACTTGGCTTTTCTTTAGGATTAACTTTTTCTTAGGTTTAGACACTTTCTGGTTAGTGAAGGGGGTTAAATGACAAAACAGAATATTGATTTGGTTCTAACACTTTCCTACAAGAAGAAGGGGCTTTGGTTGGAGTTGGGATTCCATTTGACCGTATTTATTTGTTGTGATGTTGATGTCTATGATCTGCTCATGAGTGAGTGACATGATAGCACATGTTTAAGGTGGATGCAACCATGCCAAGTGTTGGCATGGTTGGCCAAGCTACTTAGTTTTCTCTTGGGTTATGAAAAACATGGGTTTAGGAATTGTGACTTAAGAAAGGACCATTGATGATCTAGTCCTTCTCACAGTGCTTCCTTGGTGCCCAAGTTTTCTAATACAAGTAGACTCTTTGGCCCTGGAGGGTTTGAGTGTCTACAGTATATGGTTAAGAACAGTGGTGATTGGGGCCAAGAGATATGTAAAGCACTTCAGAATATGTTGGTGCTGTTAAAATAAATAAATGGGTCTCTGCACCCAAAATTGTCAATTTTTTGGACTTTGGTGTACTTTTTTTTAACGGATACGTTCCCACCCTGGACTCATCCAGTACTATATTTTAACAAGGAAACACAGAACCTCTGGGGATTACCTTTACATTGGAATTCCATGGCACTTCACTTTGCTGGATGATGGCTTAGAAGAACTTAGTCCACCAGGGGGCGCTTAGCCTCATAGAGGTAGTAATTTAGCCCCTAGGGGCACTGAGCTCAAAAGATTAACCTTTTAGGGTTAAAGGTGAGTTAAGCATTCTGGACACTAAGGCCCTTATTTATGAAGGAATAGCGACAGGTAGCGACTGGTGAGCGGCCGGTAATGACGGGCCCCGCCACGAGAACGCCGGCTCCCCACCACAATCACACATTTATCAAGCCGATCCTGCTTAGCGACTGAGATAGCGCCATATAGCCACTCATTCATCATTATTCCAGCCTCAGCCCACAGCGCCAGCGTCCGACCTTGAACAGCGACAGGTATGACCTCTCGCTACCTGGCGCTCTCCAATGCATTTCAATGGAACAATCTTTAAATATTAATAATTAATTGTTATTAATGTTTTTTGTTTTTTTTTTAAATGTGAAAAATTCTGTGACCACTTCTGCCATTTTAGATAATTTTTTTAAGGTAAAAAAAAAAAAAATTGTACAGAATTGATATTACAGGTCTGATATTATTGTATTCATTTTACTAAATTATTTAAACATTTTTTTTTTTTTTAGTTTCCAAAAATATGGTGGTTTGGGGGTTAAAAAACTACTTTTAACACATCACCGCCAGCGCTCTGGGGTTTAAACATGCATTTCACAGCGCAAGAATTTTTTGAGCGTGATTTTTTGATGAATATGGTGGAAGCCGGTCGCTCTGACCAGTCGCTATCATGCGCACCCATACATTGCGGAACCTGTCAAAAAGCGACTCGTCACCTTGTATTCAACATTACGGCAAACCGACTGAGTCGCTGTCAACAACCGAACAACGGCCAAGCACAGCGACTACTAGCGGGCGCTGTAAAAATACCGCTACAGTCGCTCAACTGTCGCTACCTGCCGCTATTAATGAATCGGCCTCTAAGTGGCGCTCTGCAAGGCTGAACGCCGGCGCGGTTCGCTGAGGCTGTGAACATGATGAATCAGACGCTACATGGCGTTATCCCAGTCGCTCAACAGATTCTGCTTGATAAATGTGGAATTGCTTGCCGTGTCCGGCGTTCACCTGTCGCTACCTCTCATTAACCAGGCGCTACCTGACGCTATCCCTTCATGAATAAAGCCCTAAGTCATAATAGAAGGAAGGAAAGAATGTTTCTTTTCTTTCTTTCTCCGGATGGTGACCAGTTACTGTCCCTATACCCTGCATAGGATGGGAGGGGAGAGTTACCACCTGGTCATTATATTTTGTTCTTACTTTACCGGCCTCTAGCTTGGCGGTGCTGCTATTTGTTTTTTTACTGGTAATTGAGAATGGGAATTACATTTACCAATAAAAATACAATTACCGACATCGCCAAGCTAGTGGCCAGGGAAGTAAAAAAAAAAATACTGACCAGATGGCAACCCTAGTCACCTGACCACCGTGTGAGGTGGGCCCTTCCAAGGTGCAGGGGCCCTGGCACTTACCCAGGAAGGCCCAGTGCTGATGCCTGCCCTGATTAGAGTTCTTTTTCCATATTCACCTATTCAGATAAAATCTGAAACCCTGGGGAGCAGAGCCGTGGAGGCTAATTCACTACTAACGCCAGGTATCGGCAGATGAGCGTCTGTATATCGGCACTTAGAGCGACTGCTAGTAGACGCTGTAAGTGGGTATCGGGCGCTGTAACAGAGAGCCTCAGTCGTTCTAGTAACCTGGCCCGCACTGATGAATGTGATGTATGTTGGTCGCTCTAACACCAGTACAGCGTTGCAGCGAGCGAAAGGTAGCGGCAGCTCAGTGCGACCGTCTCTCAGGGCTCCACACCATACTTATCGAAAAAGGACACACACAGCGTTGGGGCTCTAAATCTGGTCGCTATAGCATAGAGCACCAGATGCTGTGTGATTAAAGTCTGTTTTTGAACACATATCTACCAGTAACAAAGCGAAAACACATGGAATTACATTGTTGTAACATTGTAACATTAATACTTTAGTACCGGACCTGCAATGACAATTCTGCATAAAAAAATATAAAATGTCAAAAGACTTTCTAAAAGTTTGTTTGTAGCCACGAGAGGTCACACAATGATTTGAGCAAAAAAATAAATAAAATAAAATGGCAAATGTCTAAACACAAGCAAATGAATGGCCATTAAAATGTATGGGAGAGCGACAGGTAGCAAAAGGTAATACCTGGCTCTCTGGAAGCTATACGCTGAGCCGCCTGTAATAATACATGTGACGCTGCATGGCGCAGTTAGAGTCGCTCACCAGATTCGCTTTCATAAATGTGGTTTCCTGTACAGTGACAGGTGTTCACCAGACGCTGCCTGCCGCTACGGGGCGCTACCTGGCGCTATCCCTTCTTAAATAACCCCCATAGTCAGCCAATCTGCACCCAATCAATCAATCAGCCAATCAATCACTTTTGGGTGATTTTCGGACGTGCTTTCCAGGATTCCTCATTGAAAATGCAGAAACCACCAGTGATGGGCTTTCCTTTTAGTTTCCCCAGATCACATATTCAGAGGAAATCCCAAACCCTGCATTGCACCCACACTCAAGCAAACCTGCTTATATTCACATCGGTACCAATATTAGGCATTCGCTCTGATCCATTTCCCTGCATCAGTTTCCTCAGAGGAAGTCCAGAGACCCGGGAAACAAGTGCCTTAGAGGCCGATTCATTAATAGTGGCAGGTAGCGACAGTTGAGCGACTGTAGTGGCATTTTCAGAGCGCCCGCTAGTAGTCGCTGTGCTTGGCCGTTGTTCGGTAGTTGATAGCGACTCAGTCGGTGTGCTGTAATGTTGAATATTGGGTGAGGAGTCGCTATTTGACCGGTTCCGCGCTGTATGGGAGCGCATGATAGCGACTGGCCCTAGCGACCGGCTCCCACCATATTCATTAAAAAATCACGCTCAAAAAATTCTCGCGCTGTGAAATGCATGTTTAAACCCCAGAGCGCTGGAGGCGATGGGTTAAAAGTAGTTTTTTAACCTCCAAACAACCATATTTTTGGAAACCAAAAAAAAACAAGTTTTTTAAATAATTTTTGTAATAGGAAAACATTAATATCAGACCTGTAATATATTTTTTTTACCTTAAAAAAATTACCTAAAATGGCAGAAGTGGTCACAGAATTTTTCACATTTAAAAAAAAAAACAATTAATAACAATTAATTATTAATATTTAAAGATTGTTCCATTGAAATGCATTGGAGAGCGCCAGGTAGCGAGAGGTCATACCTGTCGCTGTTCAAGGTCGGACGCTGGCGCTGTGGGGTGAGGCTGGAATAATGATGAATGAGTGGCTATATGGCGCTATCTCAGTCGCTAAGCAGGATTGGCTTGATAAATGTGTGATTGTGGTGGGGAGCCGGCGTTCTCGTGGCGGGGCCCGTCATTACCGGCCGCTCACCAGTCGCTACCTGACGCTATTCCTTCATAAATAAGTAGGGCCTTAGTAAGTAGGCCCACACCTTATACACATACTTTCTAATTTGTTAGGTGTTTTCCTGGACCTTATAGATTCTTATCCTTATGAATCTTATAGATTCTCGGGCCGATCAGCGGTGGGTGTTGGTCCACTTTGACTTATGCACACACCATCTCCACTATTGTGCGTTCTTCTTTGGCCCTCAGAACCAATGGGTTAGTCAGCAAACCTTCGCCTTACTATCTCCTTATATACCCCCATCCAATGATTTGAATTATTTTTGACCCACTTCCAGAATCACCTGGAAAATCTGATAACTGTATAACACTGTTGGATGATATTCTGACATGTTTCGCTACATTAACTTCTTCAGAGAAAGTCCAGATGCTAATGGAACCAATTTATTACTCAGTATACGCCTTATAATCTCCTTATATACCCCCATTCAATGATGGGAATTATTTTTGACACATTTCCCCAATCATCTTGCCCAGGAAAATCTGATAACTGGATACCACTGTTGGGTGATATTCTGACATGTTTCGCTACATTAACTTCTTCAGAGAAAGTCCAGATGCTAATGGAACCAATTTATTACTCAGTAAACCTTCATTTTATAATCTCCTTATATAACTCCATGCAAAGCAGAGAGGTCTTTATGATACATTTGCCAGGATCACCTTCTTCATAGAAAATTCGAAGCCCTGGAAATCAATGCATTATTTAGTAGCCCCACACTTTATAGCCTCCTTATACACACACACCGGCCCAACTGTTGGATATCTCCCTAAATAAGCTTCAGACCACCTTCAAGGAATCAACTTCTTCAGAGAAAGTCCAGAGACCCTGGAAACCAGTGTCTTAGTGGGTAAACTAACATTTATTTTAACCCCCTCAAAGATTTACAGAGTGTACTAGCAATATTCACTGTGTCATTTATTAAATCGATTCCACAATAGCATAGTGTTAAAAAAACAAACTCAATAATAAACATTAAAAAGAAACATACTTAATTTCATGAATTTATAAAGCAATCCACACTGTATGTTGGAGTGACATTGATATCTGTGCCGAAAGTAGAGAAATAGCAACCGACACCGACGCATTGCGTGGAAACCCACTTCGTCAGGATGCTGACAAGTGGGTTTCCACGTAATACGTCGGTAGCGGGTGACTAAAGTGGACCTGGACTGTTCAGATTGGTGATACACATTTTATTAGATCTGTTTATCACTAGGAGGCTGATTCATCATTAGCGGCAGGTAGCGACAGATGAGCGTCTGTAGCAGGCATTTTCAGAGCGCCCGCTAGTAGTCGCAGTGCTCGGCCGTGAGTCGCTACTTTATAGCGACTCAGTCGCTGTTCAGTAATGTTGAATACATTGTGAGGAGTCGCTATTTGACCAGTACAGCGCTGTATTGGAGCGCATGGGAGCGACTGCTCATAGTGACCGACTCACACCATATTCAGGAAAAAACAGCCTCACAAATCTCTGGCGCTGAAAAATACTTGTTTGAAGCCCAGAGCGCAGGAGGCGGTGTGTTTAAAGTCTGTTTTCCAGCATCTATCCACTAGTAACAAAGCGAAAACATATGGAATTACATTGTAACAACATTATAACATGAACACTTTAATGCCAGACCTGTAATGTCATTTCTGAAGAAATATTTAAAAAATGTAAAAACATTGAAAAAACAGCTTTTTCAATGCCAGAAGAGGTCACAAAATTATTTGTGATTTTTTTGGGGAAAAAAAAAAAACCTGTTTAAAGTGAAGAAAAGGTTCATCCATTGAAATGTATGGGAGAGCGACAGGTAGCGAGAGGTCATACCTGGCGCTGTGCAAGGCTGAACGCCGGCGCTGTTCGCAGAGGCTTTGAAAATGATCAATTAGATGCTACATGGCGCTATCCCAGTCGCTAAACAGATCCTGCTTGATAAATGTGGAATTGCGTGCCGTGTCTGGCGTTCACCAGTCGCTATCTGTCGCTACCTCTCATTAACCAGCCACTACCTGACGCTATCCCTTCATGAATAAGGCCCTCAGTTTATTGTCAACATTTATTTCAACTTTGACACGTTTCACCAGATCAGCTTTCTCAGAGAGAGGCCATCGGAACCAGGGGCTTGGCCAGTCAGCTTACATTTCAAAAGCTCTTTTTTATACACACGATTCTATTTCTGGACATATGTGTGCCATGGATTAAATCCTATAAATAACTTACTTCCTAACGCATACAGAAGAACAAAAGGGCAGAACATTTTCATTTTTATTCAGACATAAAACCATGGTTCATAGGTGTCCACAAAGAAACGTATTTTTTTGACGTGACGTGTTTCACCAGATAGCTTCGTCTGAGATTTTTCTGATCTTTAAATGATTATCAGGGGACATAGCCAGGGCCGGCTCCAGGTTTATGTGGGCCTTTGGGTGGCATGGTCTCAGTGGGCCCCTTTGTGGTGAAGAGTCGCGTCACTGAAACTGAATCAAATCTGGATGTCCCCTAAGGATCATGCTATTTGGACCAAAACTCTAGTTTTGGTCTACTTTGTTGCGCATCAAACCCCTTTAAACCTGACCTCGGAGTCTAAACGAATGTAGATTCTCCCGATTTTCAATGCCCCTGTGTGAAACTCCCCCCCCCCCCCCCCCCCCATTTGTTCATTACTTTCCTCGAACTGGTGAACGCACTGTGAAGCGGACCAAACCCCAGGGGTGGAATTGCTTGCATAGTGGGTATGCCAGGCATCCCAGGGGGTTTCATACAGTAGGGTATCACAGATTGGGATGCTTCAGGGATAGGAAATCATCTGGAACAAAACCCAGCACTTCCTCCCCTGGAATCTGAATCAAGATGCCCTGTTGTGTGGAACCCCGCCATTCGAGGAGATGTGGGCACCAGCTGTGGCCGTGCCCTTCCAGTCCACCGTTGCACACTCCAAGCGCCGTTGCACACTCCAAAGGCCGGCCCTGTCAGTGGGCCCCCCTGGAGGGCAGGGGGCCCCGGCAGCTGCCCCGCCTTGGCAAGTGCTGACACCGGCCCTGGACATAGCCAACAAACACTATTTTAATGGAGCCTGTTGGATTGTACCATTGGTAAAAAAAAAAAAAGAATGTCAATCAGTTTACTGAGTGTGGTTACAGATGCAATAGAGGACTGCACCTGTAATGAGGCCAGGTGAGGAAGCTGCCTCAGGTACAGGAATCTAGATAAACTGCTGATCCCATTTTTGTTCAGTGGTGGTTCAGCAGGGATTAGGGCACCACCGGTCATGTTGTTTTTTTATATATTGTATCATTAGTGGCTCAACAGGGTCCCTGAACAACCAACTGAATGTATAAAAAAACATGACAGCATGGAGCAATAAGATTTCAGATACAGGTAGTTACTATTTGATAAGATGGGAAGGGGGTGCCTTTATATAGTTCACCTCTACTATGTAATTTTTCCTGGTGTCCTGCTCGGGTCACTCCATTCTTGACAATTGGGTTATCCGCCACAAGGTGGCGCAGTTGACTGCAAGACAAAACTTGTGGCTCCTCCCAGCTCATATAAAGGCATCTGTTTCCCTAATAATCCCCAGAGTTCTCCTGCAGTCTGACTGCGAAGATGGATGCTATCTCTCTCTCCATGGATTTGCAGATAAGCGGGACATCTCAAGCCTGTCGGTCACTGCAGCCCTATTCCCCCCTTTTTTTTCCGTGGACCCTTTCTGCCTTTGGCTACGGATCAGGTGAAGGTAGGGGAATGCCGAGGGTCAGGCGTTTGGCAGAGCTATGCTCTGGGCCGCAGACCCTGTCACAAAGGGTAGCCGGCCATAGGCAATGGTGAGCCTATATGGGGGGAGGGGAGGAACCACCTGGGGATCCCTTATGTTTGTTTCCCACAAGCTTTGAAAAAAACAAACAAAAACACAGAGCTAAATGTGACTTAATTAAAGTCCTCTTTAAAGTCCTTAAACTTGTGATCAGAAATCCACCGTGAACATCAGCAATCCAATTGTGCAATTCCACCACCGATTTGGTACTCTTACCAGAACTAATTAAATAACCAGCAATCACATCAATATCGCAGATACTTCAACCAATCAGCTCCACCCATTGGGGGTACGATTCCTCAATATATATTGGTATAGCTGGCCAGGTTTCCAAGGCATGCTCTGTGATGTCAGACGGAGAGAAAGCCAACAGCTGCTATTTGTTTTTTCAACTGTGCCACCAAAGCTTAAAACCTTTTCATTTGCCTGTAGCGCTCCCGTCTCCCGCCAAATATTCCGGGACAAGCTTGTCCCAAGCATGCCTTGGAAACCTGGCCAGCTATACCAATATATATTGAGGAATCGTACTCCCAACGGGTGGAGCTGATTGGTTGAAGTGTCTGCGATATTGCTTTGATTGCTGGTTATTTAATCAGTTCTGGTAAGAGTACCAAATTGGTGGTGGAATTGCACAATTGGATTGCTGATGTTCACGGTGGATTTCTGATCACAAGTTTAAGGACTTTAAAGAGGACTTTAATTAAGTCACATTTAGCTCTGTGTTTTTGTTTGTTTTTTTCTGTTCTATTTTCTTGATGGTGGGATTCAAGTTTAGCACGTTGAGCTGTACCTAAGATTATTATTTTCATGATTGTTCCTATTATCACAAATTAGTTTCTGAGCGCGGTATTTATATATATTCTATATATTGTTGTTTTGGTTTCCCACAAGCTTTATTTGTGTACTGTTTTTGGTGCATTAGCCCCGATTCAAAGACACATTCGTCCGGACTTCCGTAGCTGTTTGTGAAAGTTTGGGTGGGTGTTAGTCTTTTTTTTTGCTTTTTTTCGTTCATTTTTCATTCGTACGAACGTTCGGGAAAATAGGCTTGATTCAGAGAGACATAAAAAAACTTCCGTTTTAGTGCCGATCTGTTTTTTTTGTGAAATGTTTCCGTTCTCGTATGAGTGTACGAGCGATTCTATGCATGCATTGCAATCCTTCTGTAAAGTTTCATTCCGTTCGTACGGCAGAGTACGAATACGAGGATGTCATTTTCCAGCGTGACTTTTCCGTTTCATTTTCACATGTTACAACGTAGGCTTTCGTTTTTGCCCTTTTCCCACGAATCCTTTACGTTTCCCGTTAGATTCTGTTTCCCTTTATCAATAAATATTCGTCCAGACGGAAATCCTTATGATCTTGCGCCTGCGCACTACAAACTTAACTCATTAAAGTGCTCGCCTACATATTTGCCACCCTCACCTCTACTACAATGTTTAGCTAAATCACTTAGCACTATCCTCCATCTTCCCTTTTGGACCCTTAAAGCTCACCCAAACCACTTTGCGGTTAGGTTCTTCTTCCATTTTAGCCCCTAAAACTTACCCAAAACACTTCTCGGTCATGTGAATATTCATCTTTTAATATTTCTGGGCCCATTAGTTTTGTGTTAATGTATTATATTTATAATAATGTATCATAAAATATAACATTTTAAAAAAATTCTCAGTTGTGCCACTCTGGCACGTGTGGTCCCTGTTAAAAAACGTAAATGAAAATATTGGTATAACCTTGTTGGGGTCATACTGCAGTGCCCCCCCCCCCCCTGTATGGTCCAAACACCTAAATCTGGACTTCAAAAGCCAGAGGGCCCTCACCACCACAGCCCGGGTTTTGCATAGGGCCCGATTAGAGAACCCCTGGCCCGCATTCTGCAGGCAAAGAACGGGCATCAGGAGCAAGGGCAGGAGTGGATATCCAGAATCCCCTGAAAGAATTTAAAAATGCTTATATAAAATACACATTCTAAGCTACAATATTGTTTAACATGTCATCAAGGGCTAGAAACAGCCATAGGTTAAGTCATGAGTCATCAACTATATTCATTGCCATACAGAGAAAATGGATTGATGGAATGTGAGCAAACTTACCCTGGAGCCATCCACCAGATAATTCTCAATACTTCAATACTTTATTGAACCGCCAAGTAAGTACAGTGTACAGACAAGGAATGCTTTTTTGGTAAGGAGAAACTCCATGAGAGCTATAACAATTACATAAAAACAAAGTAAAAAAGGAATAATGATACAGTTCAGGTATCTGAATTGACTAACAAATGTCAGTGATGCAGGACAGGATTTAATAAAGTGACTCTCATACTTTGAGATTATTCATCGCCATGACTGCGAGTGGAAAAAAACTGTTCCTGTGTCTAGAGGTTTTGGTAGCATGAGCCATAAATCTACGGCCTGATGGTAGTAGCCTGAAGAAGTGATGACCCGGATGCGTCACGTCGCCATAGATCTTCTTTGCCCTTGAGGAGATTCTACACATGTGTTGATCATCCAAGGAAGGTAGGGGGGATCCAATCAACCTCTCCGCGATCTTGGTAATTCTTCTCAGCCTTTGCTTGTCTTTTGTTGACACCCCACTGTACCACACTGTGCATGAGCTGGTCAGGATTGATCCAATGGCACCGTTGTAGAATGCCTTCAAGATCTTTTTGGACAATCCGAATTTTATCAGCTGCCTGAGGAAGAATAACCTCTGTTGGGCCTTCTTTAGGATAGCAGATGCTTGCATGCTCCACTTCAGGTCCTGTGTGATGTGGGTACCAAGAAATTTGGCACTAGTGACAATCTTGACGGCCTCCTCACCAATCAGAATGGGGTGGTGTGATTGGTGGGATCGCCTAAAGTCAATTATAAGTTCAACTGTTTTTTGTGTGTTCAGAATAAGATTGTTAGCTTTGCTCCAACAGTCAAGAGCATCAACTTGGGCCCTATAGCTAGACTCATCATTGTCACTGATGAGGCCGACTAAGGTGGTGTCATCAGCATATTTGATGATCTTTACCGATGGATCCGAGGAGATGAAGTCATTAGTGTAGAGTGAGAAGAGTAGCGGAGACAGGACGCACCCCTGTGGTGCACCCATGTTTGTAATCCTGGATGACGAAATGAAGGGTCCCAGTTTGACCCTTTGGGACCTGCCTGTCAGAAAACTGAAAACCCAGTCTGATATGTTTAGAGGGATGCCCAAGGATAGCAGCTTCTCTTGGAGAATTTGTGGGTCAATGGTGTTGAATGTCGAAGAGAAGTCCACGAATAGCAGCCTAGCATAGGACTTGGGACGATCAACGTGATCCAATGTGTACTTGATCGCCAGATTGACCGCATCCTCAGCTGATCTGTTTGCTCTGTAAGCGAAATGTAGTGGATCCCAAGAAGAACCTGTGGCCTCCTTAAGGAAAGACATGATAAGCTGTTCGAATACCTTCATGACCACAGGGGTAAGAGCAATTGGTCTGTAGTCATTCAGGTCCGAGGCGGATGAGGATTTTGGTACCGGAATGATAAGCGAGCTCTTCAGGCAGCTAGGGACAATACCAGCCTCTAGCGACCTTCTGAATATGTCAGTAAGGACTGGAGCAATCTGCTCTGCGCAAACCTTGAGGCATGTTGTGGAGATGCCATCAGGACCTGATGCCTTCCTGGGATTGAGGGACATCAGAAGTTTCCTGATGTCTGATACATCAAAGTCAAGCTCCTGACTCAAACTGACGAAATAAGCCGGAGCTCTGCAATATATAAGCATCATGGGACGACCCTGGATGCCCTGCAAGAACACTGAGGAATCGCATAGCTGGACCAAACACTGCTTGTATGTTGTGTGAGTGGCACATCTTGCGGTTCCTGCAACCAAATATAAAATAATTACACAAAGCAAAGGTAACCGACTAAAACAATAACTCCTACAACAAATTAAGATTCAAGTTCAACAATCCAAATATAATTCACAAAGGACATAAGTCTAAAAAGATATAGCAATTATATGGATGTGTGGGAAAATAATGGTTTACATGCTAAGGACTAATTAAGGTCAGCATTAAAATGCTTTCTCAAAGGTCCCGTAAGTGGATCGAAAATGAAACGGATTTATAGGGTGGTGATCCGTCGGAAATCAGCTATCAGACGTAAGCCCATCCCAACAACGTAAGTTATCTGAACGAACGAAAAATATCAGGTTTTGTTTGGAAAATTATCCGAACGGAAATTATCCGATTTGTTTCCGTTCATCGAAAGTGCATATACACATTCTCCCGAACGTTCGTACAAATGAAAAATGAACGAAAAAAAGCAAAAAAAAAGACTAACACACACCCAAACTTTCACAGACAGCTACGGAAGTCTGGACGAATGTGTCTTTAAATTGAGGCTAATGTGTATTAGCCTCCCGGTCTCTTCTCCCCCTTCCCCCCCTCCATTCCAGCCCAGTTGTTTAAGGGTTCAGAGGGACCAAATTGGGGATTGTCCGGGTCTGGGCTGTTAGTACCTTGTGACCCTTGCAAGTTTTTTCCGCTATAATCATCATAATGGAGGCTTCGGGGGATAGCGAGCTGGGGGCCCCCTCGGGACTAGTTAAGCTCTGTCTCTTGTGTTGTACATGCCCTCTGAGCGGTCGCAGCGCTATTTGTGTTCCCTGCGCCCAAAGCGTCATTTCGGAACAGGATGGGGCGAGCGTTGCCGGCCCCAGTTCCATTTTACCGACGGCCTCGCCGACACCCCCGCATCTGCGTTTAGCTCCCAGTGAGGAGGAAGCCAGCAGGGGGTCTCAAACGGACTTGGCACTCAGAGTGGCCAGTATACAACGTCAGTTATCGCGTTCGGCCGCTGACAAGGCCACGCGTAAGAAGCAGCATTTGGAGCCGGCTTATTCACTTTTTGCTGATGATGATGATTATGAGGCCTTTGGTGGCCGAGACTCCATGGAGGAGGGTGAGTTATTTCATGATTCTGACTCCTCAGGGGATCGGCCGGGGGGCCTTGACAGTGGCCCCGGGTCCTCCTCGGATGAGGACGGTTGGCTTCCCGATGACACAGAGAAGCTGTTTCCTGCGTTTTTTGAAACCTTGCACATTACAAAAAGAAGCAGGGGGACCTGTTTCAGCCTGAGAGACAGCGTCTTGTCTTTCCTGAACAGGGACACTTCTCTAAAATGATTTTTAAGGAATGGGAGAAGCCAAATAGGCTGCCGTCAGTGCCTAAGGGCCTGGACAGACGGTATCCCTTTTCGGAGGACTTGATTCGCCTCTGGTCCTGTCCCCCCTGGGGTGGAAGCTCCTGTTTTGGGGCTCTCCAATTCATCGGTTATACCGTCTCCTGCGCGATCATGCTGACAGGCGCATGGATCAGCTGACATGTCACGCTTTCACTTCTGTGGGCCCTGGTCTTCGCCCTGTCTGTGCCGCGGCCATTGTCTCTATAGCCATCAAAAAGAAGGTGAGACGCCTTGTGTATATCGCCAGAGCTCACAAGCGAGTGGAAGAGTATAAGGATCTCTTAGCTTGCGCGGATTTCATTGCCTTTGTGATTTCGGCCATGGATAATACCGTCCGGCTTGGCGGCAGGGTTTCGGCCCTGCTGGTCACTTTTCGTCATTCGACAGTGGACAGCGGATGCCGCCGCCAAGAAAGCTCTCACTGGTATTCCCTTCCTGGGACTCCGGCTGTTCGGGGAGCGTCTGGATCTCCTGGCCAAGGATCGTAGGCTCCCTCAGCGTCGGAAGCCTGTGCGGCCTTTTTGGGGCTCTTCTTCCTTTCGTCCCTTTCGAGGGGAACGAGGTTCTTCTTTCTCAGGTGGCCGCAGGGACTGGAGATAGATCCTGCGGTCGATCCTAAGTCCAAGCCCACTCCCAAGGCCCCTCAGGCATGAGGAGGCGCCCTCACCCAGTTGGGTGGGGGGACGGCTTCTGCTATTTTCTCACGTCTGGAGATAGCACGTCTCGGACTGGTGGATTCGGGAGGTGGTGTCCTCCGGGTACAAAATAGAGCTGGCAGCTTGGCCACCCCCAAGATTTCTTCAGTCGCGGATTTCCCAGAACCCATTGACGGCACAGGGCCTAAGATTGGCTGTCCAACTACTTCTGTTGTCCGGAGTGATTTGTCCGGTACCTCATCAGGAACGGGGTCAAGGGTTTTAATCCAATCTTTTCACGGTGCCCAAGAAGGACAGTACTTTGAGGCCTATTCTGGACCTGAAGGGTCTCAACAGGTTTGTCAGATTCAAACACTTCCGCATGGAGAACTTACGATCAGCGGTGAGTTCACTTCGGCCAGGCGACTTCATCACCACGGTGAACATCAGGGATGCTTACCTTCCTTATATTCCAGGGACATCAGAAGTTTCTGAGGTTCGCGCTGGAGGACCAGCACTGCCAATTTGTGGCACTGCCGTTTGGAATTTCTTCAGCCCCCCGGGTGTTCACCAAGGTGCTGGCGGGTGTCATGGCCCTTCTGAAGAGCCAGGGCATTCGTATTCTTTCTTATCTGGACGACTTGCTGATTGCAGCTCAATCTTTTCAGCAGGCCGAGAGTGACACTCGGACGATGTTGTCCACTCTCGAGGAATTCGGCTGGGTGATCAATTATCCCAAGTCTTCGATCACTCCGTCATTGGTGAGGTCCGTCCTGGGCATGACGTTGGACATCTCTCAAGTCAAGGTGTTCCTCCCCCAGCAGAAGGTTGAGGGTCTTCAGACGCAGGCGCAGGCCTTGCTGTCGTGTCCACACCCGTCCATCCATCTGGGGATGAAGCTGGTGGGTCTCATGGTGTCTTGCTTCGATGCTGTACCCTTCGCCCAGTTCCACATGAGACCTCTTCAGTTGAATCTCTTGACCGTTTGGGATCGGACTCAGGAGTCCCTGGAGCAGGAGTTCTCTCTGTCCCCTCTGGCCAGGCAGTCCCTCTCGTGGTGGTTGGACTCAAGAAATCGTTTAGTGGGCAGGTCCTTTCTGACTCCGAGTTGGGATATTGTCACCACAGACGCCAGTCTGACCAGTTGGGGAGGTTTTTGGCAATCGCCGAAGTTCCAGGGCCAGTAGGGCCCTCAGGAGGCTCACGTGTCTATCAATCTCCTGGAGCTGAGAGCGATTCAGTTGGTCCTTTTTCATTTGACTCCCCATCTACGGGATCGTGCGGTCCAGGTCCGCTCGGACAATCAGACGGCGGTCGCCTACATCAATCATCAGGGCGGGACTCGGAGCAAGCAAGCCCTCAAGGAGGTGACTCAGATCCTGTCTTGGGCGGAGGAGAATGTTCTCTGCATCTCGGCGGTTTACATCCCCAGGGTGGAGAACCAGGAGGCAGACTCCCTGAGCAGGGGGACTTCTCGCCTGGGGGAATGGTCTCTCAGCAACGAGACGTGTACCTGTTTGCGTCCCGACACAATCACAAGCTTCCAAAGTTCGTCTCTCTGTCAAGAGATCCTCTGGCCTTCGCCACGGACGTGCTGGCAATTCCTTGGTCGGGGTTCCGACTCCTCCATGCCTTTCCTCCTTTCCCTCTCCTGGTCACGTGCTGTGCAAGATAGCCCAGGGAGGGGTACCGACCATCCTGGTGGCCCCTCGTTGGCCGAGGCGGTGTTGGTTCGCGGACATAGTCCAGATGTCAGTGGATCGCTACGTCATGCCCGACACTCCAGGGCTTCTCACTCAGGGTCTGTTACGCTACCCCAATTTACAAACGCTGGCTTTGATGGCTTAGCTGCTGAAATTTCCATCTTGATGGAGAAAGGACTGTCTGCCTCGGTTGTGCGAACCATGATTCAGGCTCGGAAGAAATCCTCCTACATGATTTAAAACAGGGTCTGGCATGCTTACATTGCCTGGTGAGTTCCTACAACATGGTTTGGATTCGGACCTCCAGCTGAGTACCCTCAAGGGGCAGGTTTCGGCCTTGGCTATTTTCTTCCAAAGGTCCTTTGCCAATCATAGACTTATCAAGACCTTTTTCCAAGGAGTCACTCATGTACGTCCACCGCGTAAGCCTATGCTACAATTGTGGGATTTGAATTTGGTGCTTTCTGCTCTCCAGGGTCCTCCTTTTGAGCCCTTGTGCAATGCTGCTTTATCCATTTTGACTCTGAAGGTGGTCTTTTTGGTAGCTATCACTTTGGTGCGTAGCATCTCGGAGCTGGGGGCGCTTTGTATGAAGCCTCCTTACTTTGAGCGGCATCAGGATAAGGTGGTTTTTCGTCTTAAGCCTGACTTTTTACCCAAGGTTGTTTCTGCCTTTCATCTCAATGAGGACATTGTCTTGCCTTCCTTGTGTCCCGCGCCTTCTAATTCTAAGGAGAGGATCCTCCATTCCGTGGATGTGGTCCGAGCCCTTAAGTACTACCTGGTTGCTACGGAATCCTTTAGGAAGTCAGATTCTCTTTTTGTCCTTCCTGACGGGCCTAGGAAGGGCTTGCCTCCAGCCAAATCCACTATCAGCAAGTGGATCAGACAGGCGGTGGTGCAAGCGTATTCTGCCAAGGGGAAGGAACCCCCTTTTAGGATCACAGCTCACTCTATCAGAGCTATTGGTGCCTCTTGGGCTTTTCAACACCAGGCTTCTGTTGAACAGGTTTGTAAGGCTGCTACTTGGTCTTTAGTTCATACTTTTTCTAAGTTTTACAAGGTTGATGTTAGGGCCTCAGCTGATGCTGTTTTTGGCCGTAAGGTGCTTCAGGCGGTAGTGTCATGAACTACGTGCTGTTGCTCACTGGGGATCCCACCCTTCTTGGACACTGCTTTTGGATGTCCCAATTGTCAAGAATGGATCGACCCGAGCAGGACACCAGGAAAAATACAATTCTGTGAGTACTCACCTGTAGAATTGATTTTGGTGGTGTCCTGCTCGGGTCGCTCCATCCCACCCTTGTTCGGTTATCCTCTTTTGCCTGTTATGGTGATTACTTTTGAGAGAGTTTTTTGGGGGGCTGTGTGAATTAACATGGTCTCTGGCCTCCCGGCTGTTTTCCGAATTTACTGCTTTTCAACCACTGGGGATTATTAGGGAAATAGATGCCTTTATATGAGCCGGGAGGAGCCACAAGTTTCGTCTTGCAGTCAACTGCGCCACCTTGTGGCGGATAACCAAGGGTGGAGCGACCTGAGCAGGACACCACCAAAATCAATTCTACAGGTAAGTACTCACAGAATTGTATTATATACCCTCTTTGATAAGCCACTCTAAGAAGGGTAAGGAAGAGCAGGAGCTCTCCAGACTGTTGGCGATACAACATCTAACTTATTATGTGTATTACATATATAGTGCGTAAGGGACTACAGTTCATTGTAAGTACAGTAGATGGCACTGTTACTCATGCTTATGTGTAGTCTCTTGCTCTGCTTTCTATGTTGTATTTCCTGTATTGTAGTGTACTTGCTGATTTGTCTTCCTTGTGTTAGGGATGACACGTTTTCATGTTTGGGATGACAAGTCTGACTACCCATGTGTTCCAGTAAAAGCAGTTTATTACAGTAAAGTGACCTAGCCGCGCCTCTCTGATCAGTCGCCCTAAGAAAGGTAAGGGTGTGCAGGAGCATTCCAGGCCCAGACTGTTGGGGATACAACACCTTCAGCTTATTATGTGTGTTACATATATAGTGCTTAAGGAACTACAGTTCATTGTAAGGACAGCAGATGACACTGTTACTCATGCTTATGTGTAGTCTCTTGCTCTGCTTTCTATGTTGTATTTCCTCTTGTACTTGCTGATTCTTCTTCCTTGTGTTAGAGATGACAAGTTTCCATGTTTGAGATGACAAGTCTGACTACCCACGTGTTCCATTAAAAGCAGTTTATTCCAGTAAAGTGACTTTACCCAGCACTTAAATTCTTCAACAATGGGGACCTCCAGTCTATTTTTGCTGCACTCCCCTACTTTCAGAGAATCCCTTCCACTGGATTTCCTTTAACAAGCCTGTAAGTTAGTCAGAGATTAGTCAGAGATTGGGTTTCCCGATGGGTGGCAATTAAAACAACCCTATGGTGCATTTTATTTTTCGATCCTCTTTAAAGACCTCTCCCAGCTCTTCTCTGCACAAGAAGCATCTATGTAAAGCTCTTGAATTTCTAATTACCCTTAAATCAAATGTTCTACCGCGCCACCGACACAGAAAAACAAATCAATTGGATTATACACATTGAATATCAATATCAATACAATAAATGGCAACACTTGAAAATAAAAAACCCCTAAAATCAATGAGAAACCAGCCTCCGCAGTGAGTCAGCGTGTGCAATGAATCTGCTGTACTCGAAGTAATGAATCTGGGGCTCTCGACCTTTGCTTATCCTGTCTATAGATCTGGGTTTCTAAATAATAATTACATATTTATTTGATTAATGTTTTACTGAATCATATTAGGCACCTGAGGAAGCAGGCAACCACGAAAGGCGTACAACTCACATTTCATTATACATTATGGTATTTACCCTCTTTAATTGACCTGGCTATATATCTTGATTTGCATTATTCTGAACATAATGCCTGACTTTTAATATATATAATGATTTATATTAATAATTATTTAGTTATAAAGGGCCATTATGTGGTGCTGATATTTATTATATTTTTATGGTATGTGATGTGGTATGATATGTAGTATATGACTTTTATTATTATATGGATTATTTATAGTGCTAGGGAAAGTGAGTGATTACATTTATTGATAGTGCTTATTATTTATGCCTAGCATTTGTTGGTCAATCAGCTCATTTTCCAGACGGGGTCCAATCAGGAAAGTCTGGGCCCCACATTTTCAACCAGGATCCCTCTATACCAAATGTACACATCATTTCATACTACCCTGCTGTCCCCATCCATTACTAGAAAATGGACCACCCTAAGGCCTATCCATGTCTACCTAAGGTCCATCCATGTCTAAGGCCCCCTTTGTACAAACGATTTGCCCCAACCATACTGTGCTTGGGTCATCAACGCATACAGTTTGGGTCCCATGTATTACAGGGAAAGTACAGTCTAACAAACTCTTGTGGTTCATGGAAGCAGCCACAATTGGATAAACAGCAGCTGTCACTTCATTGTCTGCTATTGAGATGTATGAGACAAAGCACCTCCCTTCACCTTTCAAAAGAAATCAATGAGGCGGCAGACACAGTAATACCATCATGGATGCTCCTATGAACCACCAGAGTTATTTATCCTGGACTATCTCTTTGAAGGTAATTACCTGGACCCTATATTGTCAATGCCCAGACCGAGACCCCACAATGTCATTCTATACAGCGTCCCATGCTATCATGTGCCCATAAAAGGAAATGCTCCAGCATGGGCCCCTTAACACCTTGGGGCAGGGGAACCCATGACTCATAATGTTCTAGTGTACACTTGGAATCACATACATCTGGACCCCCCCCCCCCCATTAAAGATAACCGCCTGGGCCTAACAGTGTTGAAGTATGTTGAATGAATGAATCATGCTGGGCCCCATTATGCCGTTAAGCCAGAACCAAGGCCCCACTATGCCATGCTACACACCATCCCATAGTAAAAAGCTCCATTACAATAAAATGTTTCAGGGTTTGCCCCCTACCACCTTGTGACCCACCCATGTTGTCCAAGGGCTCTTTTTAGAAACTACGTGCCCCCACCCATAACACCCAAAAAGCCCTCTACCCCAACAATACTGTATTAGGATGCCCTTGTAACCACCCCATACCATTGGAGGTCAAAACCCCGACCAGGGTCCCGCTATTCTACACACCATCCCATACTATCATGCTCCCATACAATGAAATACTCCAGCATGGGCCCCTTTTAAAAACTAAATCCCCCCCCCCCCATACTGCCAAAGGATGTACTTGAAATCCTACATACAATCTGGGCCCTATGTATAAAAAGGTAACCATCTGGGCCCAATGTTGTCAAAGTCTGACTATGCAGGGCCCAGTTTCCACTGCGCCCCCTCAATAATGACTTATGACCATTTATAGAAATGATTTACCCCAAACATAAAGTCCTATGGTCCACCAACACACCATGAAAGACTCATGTATTAAAGGAAATTGACTAGACCTCATAATGTCAGAGGCTAACCAGGGTCCCACTATGTCAGTCTACACACCATCCCATACTATCATGATCCTATACAGTAAAATGCCCCAGTGTGGGCAGTCTACAATCTTGAGGTCAGCCTTTATAATCTAAGGGCTCTTTAAGCAATTGATATGCTCTACCCATACTATCCTATGGTCCTCTTTAAATCACTTATACAATCTGGGCCCATGAATTAAAGGAAATTGCCTGGGCCCTATGTTGAAAAGCTCCAATGATAGAATCTATATTCTCCACCCATGGTGTTCTAGGACCCCCTTTGTAAACAACTCATACCATCTGGGCTGGGCCCCATATATTAAAATGAATGGCCTGAGCCCCATAGCCTTGACCTGTGTCTTTCTATGTCATTCTACACACCATCCCATACTTCCCGCTGGTCCCTGTACAAATAAATAGTCCAAAATGGGCCCCTTACCACTTTGGAGCTGCCCATTGTGTCTATGGGTCTGTTATATAATGTGCCCAACTTACACCGTTCCAAGACGCCTTTACCCCGCCCATGCTGTACTAGGGCCCCTTACAACCAACCCATATCATCCGGACCCCAGTTATTAAAGGAAATTAATGGGGCCCCATTCTGGAGTAATTCCTGTACTTGCCAGATTGAAGCGCTGGGTTTAAATGCTCATTAACATAGAGAGAAATATCACCAATCAAAACCTCACCAGCGCCCATTCTGTCCCGTTACCCCCCTGTATCCCTCACCCGTCACCCGCGTGTAGTAATCATTTTATCTGGCCGATTGCCACCAACTCATTCCTTACTGGCAGTAATTCAACAGAATTCTCACTTGGTGTTCTCAGTGTGGAAATTGAATGTCCCCATTTAGGTGTAAATTCAGTTACATGAAAAGCCGCTGCCAAGGACAACCCCCCCCCCCCCCCCCCCAAACATCTGACTGGGAACAGGCGTGTGGACTGAATATTATAGGACTACTTCAGGCAAGAGGCTCCGTCTACTGCTGACCGGTCCAGGGAAAGGATTTAGTAAACTTTTTTATCTTCTGTATATCCCCTATATCCTAATAGATTGTAAGCTCTTCTCCTGTATCCTCCCTTATACCCTAATAGATTGTAAGCTCTTCTCCTTCTGTATTCTCACTTATACCCTAATAGATTGTAAGCTCTTCTCCTTTTGTATCCTTCCTTATACCCTAATAGATTGTAAGCTCTTCTCCTTCTGTATCCTCCCTTATTCCCTAATAGATTGTAAGCTCTTCTCCTTCTGTATCCTCCCTTATACCCTAATAGATTGTAAGCTCTTCCTCTTCTGTATCCTCCCTTATACCCTAATAGAATGTAAGCTCTTCTCCTTCTGTATCCTCCCTTATACCCTAATAGATTGTAAGCTCTTCTTCTCCTGTATACTCCCTTATACCCTAATAGATTGTAAGCTCTTCTCCTGTATCCTCCTTTATACCCTAATAGATTGTAAGCTCCTCTCCTTCTGTATCCTCCCTTATACCCTAATAGATTGTAAGCTCTTCTCCTTCTGTATCTTCCCTTATACCCTAATAGAGTGTAAGCTCTTCTCCTTCTGTATTCTCCCTTATACCCTAATAGATTGTAAGCTCTTCTCCTTCGGTATCTTCCCTTATTCCCTAATAGATTGTAAGCTCTTCTCCTTCGGTATCTTCCCTTATTCCCTAATAGATTGTAAGCTCTTCTCCTTCGGTATCCTCCCTTATACCCTAATAGATTGTAAGCTCTTCTCCTTCTGTATCCTCCCTTATACCCTAATAGATTGTAAGCTTTTCTCCTTCTGTATCCTCCCTTATTCCCTAATAGATTGTAAGCTTTTCTCCTTCTGTATCCTCCCTTATACCCTAATAGATTGTAAGCTCTTCTCCTTCTGTATCCTCCCTTATACCCTAATAGATTGTAAGCTCTTCTCCTTCTGTATCCTCCCTTATACCCTAATAGATTGTAAGCTCTTCTCCTTCGGTATCTTTCCTTATTCCCTAATAGATTGTAAGCTTTTCTCCTTCTGTATTCTCCCTTATTCCCTAATAGATTGTAAGCTCTTCTCCTTCTGTATCCTCCCTTATATCCTAATAGATTGTAAGCTCTTCTCCTTCTGTATCCTCCCTTATACCCTAATAGATTGTAAGCTCTTCTCCTTCGGTATCTTTCCTTATTCCCTAATAGATTGTAAGCTTTTCTCCTTCTGTATTCTCCCTTATACCCTAATAGATTGTAAGCTCTTCTCCTTCTGTATCCTCCCTTATTCCCTAATAGATTGTAAGCTCTTCTCCTTCGGTATCTTTCCTTATTCCCTAATAGATTGTAAGCTTTTCTCCTTCTGTATCCTCCCTTATACCCTAATAGATTGTAAGCTCTTCTCCTTCTGTATTCTCCCTTATACCCTAATAGATTGTAAGCTTTTCTCCTTCTGTATCCTCCCTTATTCCCTAATAGATTGTAAGCTCTTCTCCTTCTGTATCCTCCCTTATACCCTAATAGATTGTAAGCTCTTCTCCTTCTGTATCCTCCTTTATACCCTAATAGATTGTAAGCTCTTCTCCTTCTGTATCATCCCTTATACCCTAATAGATTGTAAGCTCTTCTCCTTCTGTATCCTCCCTTATTCCCTAATAGATTGTAAGCTCTTCTCCTTCTGTATCCTCCCTTATACCCTAATAGATTGTAAGCTCTTCTCCTTCTGTATCCTCCCTTATACCCTAATAGATTGTAAGCTCTTCTCCTTCTGTATCCTCCCTTATTCCCTAATAGAGTGTAAGCTCTTCTCCTTCGGTATCTTTCCTTATTCCCTAATAGATTGTAAGCTTTTCTCCTTCTGTATCCTCCCTTATACCCTAATAGATTGTAAGCTCTTCTCCTTCGGTATCCTCCCTTATACACTAATAGATTGTAAGCTCTTCTCCTTCTGTATCCTCCCTTATACCCTAATAGATTGTAAGCTCTTCTCCTTCTGTATTCTCCCTTATACCCTAATAGATTGTAAGCTCTTCTCCTTCGGTATTCTCCCTTATACCCTAATAGATTGTAAGCTCTTCTCCTTCGGTATCCTCCCTTATACACTAATAGATTGTAAGCTCTTCTCCTTCTGTATCCTCCCTTATACCCTAATAGATTGTAAGCTCTTCTCCTTCTGTATTCTCCCTTATACCCTAATAGATTGTAAGCTCTTCTCCTTCGGTATCCTCCCTTATACCCTAATAGAGTGTAAGCTCTTCTCCTTCTGTATCCTCCCTTATACCCTAATAGATTGTAAGCTCTTCTCCTTCTGTATCCTCCCTTATACTCTAATAGAGTGTAAGCTCTTCTCCTCCCGTATCCTCCCTTATACACTAATAGAGTGTAAGCTCTTCTCCTTCTGTATCTTCCCTTATACCCTAATAGAGTGTAAGCTCTTCTCCTTCTGTATTCTCCCTTTTACCCTAATAGAATGTAAGCTCTTCTCCTTCGGTATCTTCCCTTATTCCCTAATAGATTGTAAGCTCTTCTCCTTCGGTATCTTCCCTTATTCCCTAATAGATTGTAAGCTCTTCTCCTTCGGTATCCTCCCTTATACCCTAATAGAGTGTAAGCTCTTCTCCTTCTGTATCCTCCCTTATACTCTAATAGAGTGTAAGCTCTTCTCTCTTCTGTATCCTCCCTTATACCCTAATAGATTGTAAGAACTTCCCCATCTGAGTGAGCTGATCTACTGCCATCTAGAGGTCCCCTCTGGAAATGATATCACCAAGTATCCAAACAATGTTGAAGGCGGATCGGCCAATCAGGAATTTAAAGGCTAAATCTAAATGTAAGAAATAAAATCTTTGTAACCCCCCTTCCCACAGTTCTTCCCCAGCGTCATGGGTGTCTTCACACTCCCCTTTCCATTGCAGTGAACTGGGGGGGTGTCAGCTAACACTGACTGATGGCGAGGCAGAGGAAGAGATGCAAACCTCCCAGGTGTCCCTGATTTGGAGGGACTATGCCTCTGTTTTGTCCATGTCCCTTACTCTCACTTGTCCCTCTTTGAGGTGTAACATGCATAAATGATTCATTTGCATATTCATACTGTTAATATTGTTATAACTGTTACAATGTATCTTCTATCCATCAATCAATGAGGGGGCGTGGCCTAATTTAACAAATGTTCTTTAATGAGCGTTCTCAATTTCTTTTCACCAGATAAAAGACGCAGCAGCTAAGTAAATAGATAGGATAATGAAAATACATTTTATTGTTGATAAAAATAGAATGGTAGGGGGGCTTTTTTTTTCATTGGACGAGAGCCTACGCATGAGCTGTTGGACCGGGGACAGGTGAGGCTTTATGGGCGCAGCTGGGAATCCTATTTCGGGATACCCCAGGGAAAACCATTAGCCGGCCTTAGAATGTTTTAGAAGTTAAATAACCACCCTGATTTGGGATGCCTCACTGTGTGAAACCCGACCAGACAACTGATATACCTCAATGACAAACCCACAGCGCATGAGTACACAGCCATAGAGGGATGCAGGGGGCGCGGCCAGGGCCGGCTCCAGGTTTATGTGGGCCCTTGGGCGGCATGGTCTCAGTGGGCCCATTTGTGATGAAGAGTCACATCACAGAGGCCGGTCCTGATAGTGGGCCCCCCAGACGGTGGGGGCCCCCGGAAGCTGCCCCGCCTTGCCGGGCGCTGATGCCGGCCCAGGGCGCGGCACTGTTCATGGGCGTACCTAAGCTCTCATTTAGTTTCTTCGGCTGCTCATTTATATGCGCAATCAAGGAAGTTGATTGGAGCAGATCGGTGCCTGCGCCATGGTAACGTCGGTGAGGTATGTATGTTGGGAAATGGAGTTTCACAGAGGGGGGCTTCGCTAATTGGGATGCCCCAAGGGAATGGACCAAAACCCTGGATAATTAAAATCTCAGGTCTAGGTCCACGATCGGGGTGCCCCCCTGAAGTGGACCAAAACCCAGGATAGTCAAAATCCTGGGTGTTGGTCCACTTTAAAATAAAAAAAACAAGCCTGGCTGGATATTTCTTGATGCTGGGTGTATAAGTGACCCCTCCTCCCTCCATCCAGCAGATTTATATGGGTTTTTATTCTTGAATAAAGGGGGGTGGGAGCAGCTCAATCTCTATTATTTATACAAAATTATTATTATTATTCAGGGCCTGGGAACTAATTTAGTTTAACCCTCTCATCATCTAAATATCAAGCAACAAACATGTCTAGCTGTGTGGAAAGACAGAGATTTGGTTGCACATATCTGCAGATACATGTGGAAGCCACACTGCCCCGACAAGGCACTCTGTGTTTAGTGTGGTCCCTACTCTTAATTCTGAGTCCCCAAAGTTGGGACATGCAATGCAGACAAATATCTGAGAGCTACTCACCTGGGAAGCTGCCAGCCTCCCTTTAGAACACTTCACAGGGAGAAATCCATATTGACTGAATTCCTCCCTGCTTGTGCTCATGGCAATTCAAATGAATAAAGGGGGGTGGGAGCAGCTCAATCACTATTATTTATACAAAATTATTATTATTATTACGGGCCTGGGAATTCAGTCAATATGGATTTCTCCCTGTGAAGTGCTCTAAAGGGAGGCTGGCAGCTTCCCAGGTGAGTAGCTCTCAGATATTTGTCTGCATTGCATGTCCCAACTTTGGGGACTCAGAATTAAGAGTAGGGACCACACTAAACACAGAGTGCCTTGCCGGGGCAGTGTGGCTTCCACATGTATCTGCAGATATATGCAACCAAATCTCTGTCTTTCCACATAGCTAGACATGTTTGTTGCTTGATATTTAGTTGATGAGAGGGTTAAACTGGGCGGTAAATTGGTTCCCAGGCCCTGAATAATAATGTTGATAATTTTGTATAAATAGTGATTGAGCTGCTCCCACCCCCCTTTGTTCACATGGTTTTTATTCTTGGGCCATTTTTTCGCGATAGTTCTCCTTTAAATGTATATAGAAGAAAAAAAGATGACAAGACGACTAAACGATCGTTCTAACATCTGAGCAATCAGTTAGATCGTAAAGTAAAAAAAAGACAAAACGAAGGAACTGAAAATGGGGGAAAAAAAAGAATGAAGAATATTTCATCACATTCAGATCATCTGATTGTTCACATGAAAATGAAAAGCAAATGAAATGAAAATGGAAGGATAAATGGAGATGTGAGTTCAGGTCTTCATGGTTTTACTTTTACATCTTTTAGTCACTGGAAATAAATAAAAAAAAAAAAACAGTCAGCCTATTAACAATGACTCCATGACTTCATATAGAGCTGCTCCTACCCCCACTATCCTGTATGAAGCTAAGGCTCACCCCAGCACATGCTTAAAGTGGACCAACACTCAGGATTTTGACTATCCTGGGTATTGGTCCACTTCGGTGAGGCACCCCGATCGTGCTGTGTGAAACCCCCCAGAAAGCCCCAAAAACTCACCTCTCCCCGCTCCCAAGTGACTCGCTCGTCCAATCGCCGCCGACGGACAAGGAGAGGCAGTGACGGACAAGCTGAGCGTCCTCCTGCGCGTCACTCTTACAGGGAGCGCGCCCACGCCGGCCATTCACAAACGCGGGTGCGCGCCCTGCTAGAGGGACGCGCGGGAGGAGGCGGCGGTGGCGGCCCGCGCATGCACCGCTGGAACGAGGATCAGGTAGGATTTTCGGGGATCTGGGGGGGTTTCACACACCGATCGGGGTGCTCCGCAGTCAGGGAGCTGATCGATCTTATAGATTCCCGGGCCGATCAGGGGAGGGTGTTGGTCCACTTTAAAGCTGTCCCTGTCTCTTCATTTCTGCTGCTCTCTGCTGCAGCCTGTGTTCTCACTTAAAGTGGACCAACACTCAGGATTTTCACTATACTGGGTTTTGGTCCACTTCTACGGGGCACCCCGACCCCGCTGTGTGAAACCCCCCAGAACACCCCAAAAAACTCACCTCACCCCGCTCCTACGCGAGCGCTCGTCCAATCAGAGCGCTCAGAGCCGCTGTGGTATGGACGGACAAGCGACGCGCTGGAGGCCGCCTCTGTTAGAAGGAAGCGCGCCCGCGCCGGCCATTCACTACTAGAGGGAAGCGCGAGAGGCGGCCCGCACATGCGCCATTGGAGCGGGTTTCTGGGCGTCCTGCAGGGTTTCACACAGTGGGGCATCCCGATTCCGGATGCCCCGCGGGGAGGGAGCTGATCGGCCCAGGAATCTATATCAGCCATGGGTGTTGGTCCACTTTAAAAGTGTCTATGCTCACTCCACACCACACAGCATTGTTTAGTTATGTTCAGTTTAAAGCAGGTGGTCACAATGATGCACCGAGCGCAACAACAGGCTCTTTCTCTTTCTTTCCTTGTTTGCTTTCTTCATTTTTCCTTTTTTCTTTACTTCACGCTTTCATTCTCTTTCCTCCCCCCTCTTTTTTTCCTTATTATTTCTTACCGTCCTCATTTTCTTCCCCCTCTCCCCCTTCCTCCATTCCTTCCCGCAATTCATTCCCTCTTTCTTTTTTCTCTTTTCTTTCCTTCTCACCTTTCTTTCTTTCTTTCTTTCCATCCTCCCTTAAACCAGACCTTCAGCATGATTTAATGAAAAGCCCAAACCTTTATAAAACGATTCCCCAGCATCAAAAAATTAATATATTTTACGTTTTTAGTCACTTACTTATTATTCTTCTATTATTCCCCTACTGGGCTGCAACTCTGTTTAGGACTCTAGGATATCGTCGCAGCCATCTTGATTCAGAAGCATCACATACTGAGGAGAGGAGAGTGGGATAAAGTACAGGGGGCGGGTTATAGCTGTGCTTTGCACAGACAGAGAATGCAGAGCAGCACCATCAGAATACACTTCCTGTTTGCAGGCTGCCTGATGTTCCATTAGCTGCCATCTTGGATGTTTTAAGGCTCATAACATGCAGTAGATGCAGGTAGGATGATTTTTAATGTGAGCAATCTGTATGTACAGGGTGAGGGAAACATATAAGATAGGCTCTTACTCAAGGTGAAGGTCCAGTTTAAGTTTTCTTTTCTTTCTCCTTCTTTCCTTTCTCCCTTCTCTCTCTCTCTTTATTTTTTCCTTCTTTTCGCCCTCCCTTTCTTCTCTCTTCTTTCCTTTCTTTTTTTCCTCCTTTTTTTTACTTTCTTTCCTTCTTTTATTTCTCTATTTTACCGCCTTTTTCTTTATTTCCCTCCCTCTTTTTTTGTTCCTTCCTTCCCACCTTACTTTTCTTTCCTCCCTTCCTCCTTTGGTGAATAAAGTATCCTTACCTTCTTTAATTTTTACTCCATCCTTCTTTCTTTTCTATCTTCCCTCCCTTTTTCCCATTGCCTTTCCTTATAATTTTTCCTGATATCCTTTGACTTTCTTTATTTTTTTCTTTATTTTTTCTATATATTTTATTTTCTATATTCCCTACTTTTTCTTGTTCTTTGTTTCTTTTCTTCATTCTTCATTTCCTTTGATCCTTCATTTACTTTCTTTTTTGAATTCCTTTTCCCCCTTTGTTCTTCCTTTCCTTCCTCCTCTCTTACCCGATTGGTGTCAGCTCTCTCGGGGGGTAATCCTATCTAACCTTTGTACTTGACTATCCTGGGTTTTGTTCCTTGCCCTGCTCTGTTAGACCCCAAAACCAACTCGCCTCTTCCCGGTTCTACGGCGTATGTGCAGCCGCTCGTCCAATCAGTGTGCTCAGATCCGCTGACATCACATTGTCTAAGGTGAGCGGCTCCAAGCGTGCTGACAGCCTCTTACAGGGAGCGTGCCCGCGCCGGCCATTCATAAATACCTACATACTGATTGTTCAGATTAAAATTCATCCTACCTACATCTACTGTGTTTTCTGAGCCTTTAAACATCCAATATGGTGGCTTATGGAGTCTCAGACTGCCTGCAGACAGGAAGTGTCTTCTGACTGTGCCGCTCTTCATTCTGGGATTGCTGACCTTTTCCTAACCCCAGTTCTGCTCTGTCTGAGAAGAACACAGCTATAACCCCGCTCCCTGCACCCCTCTCCTCAGTATGTGATGCTTCTGAGACAAGATCACCATAAATACACAAGGGGGTGCACCACAAATACAAGTTCCAATAACTGTGCTACACTGTACCTGGAAAACCTCATAAACCAAACAACAAAAGGCTAAGGGGACATTAGTCCCTCTGTACCTTAATGGCAGGAGCACACAAAAAATGTATTAAACCACAATAAAGTAGAAAAATATTACAATATTTTATTTAGAACCATAAAAACACACAACAATTATGACAAAACATACAGATTAAAAACCCTGCGTGTCCCCTGATGCTTCCAGTGCTAGGAACAAGCATTCAATACCTGGGAAAATCTCCTCAACTGTAATCTGGTTGGACTAAGAGAAATCCCTCATTTTTTGTGCCGACACAAAACCCATAATATATAATATATAATATACTATAAAAACCTTATCAACATATCAAGCCTAAATAAAGTGACAGTGCAAACACTAAGATGTGTATTAACAACACTCATATGTACAAATTATATAACAATTGTGAATATAGATGTATCAAATAAAACATATATAAAGAAGTGTGAACCATTGCTAATAAATGAGGAGTGCATACAAATGTAAAGATAACATTCAATAAGAAACGCGCAAAACAGTCTAAATGAAGCCAAATATCAAAAAAGGGGGGGGCACACCTGACAACCAAGTACAACAACCAGGGGACTAACAGGAGGGACACCTACGTACGCGGCCGCCCGTGCCGCTTCGGAGGGTGAAAAGAAGATTACAGTTGAGGAGCTTTTCCCAGGTATTGAATGCTTGTTCCTAACACTGGAAGCATCAGGGGACACGCAGGGTTTTTAATCTGTATGCTTTGTCATAATTGTTGTGTGTTTTTATGGTTCTAATAAAATATTGTAATATTTTTCTACTTTATTGTGGTTTAATACATTTTTTGTGTGCTCCTGCCATTAAGGTACAGAGGGACTAATGTCCCCTTAGCCTTTTGTTGTTTGGCTTCTGAGACAAGATGGCGGCGCCCGTGTCCCAGAGTCCTGAACACAGTTGCAGCCCAGTGGGGGAGAGAATAAAAAATAAGTGACTAAAAATGTAAAATATATTAGTTTTAGATGCTGTTTTTTAAGGGTTTGGGCTTTTCATTAAATGATGCTGAAGGTCCGGTTTAAATGGGTAACTAAAATACATTTTATCATTGAGCTATAAGATGGGGGGCATTTTAAATGCAGTGGGGTATTTTTTGTGTTACAAACTTACCCCAAGCTATCAAAAACGATAACAGATTTATGTCCCGGAACCGGGCTTTACATAGAATGACTGACCTGTGATGAGAAGGCAGATGGTCAGACCAATGATGAGGCCAATTTTAAGGATATTCAGGTATTGCACCAGCTGGAGCGCAGCGTCCTCAAACTCTGTATAAAGGTACAAAAAAAAAAAAAAAAAATATATATATATATATATATATATATATATATATATATATATATAGTGGAACGCCGACCATACGCTTAGCAATCAGAACAGGTGACTCAACAGAACCATCAAATGTTTTTAGACGATTTGATTGGTTTGTCAGGACGAGCTGGTAAATATTGCCAACACACCCCAAAACCCCCACCAAGAACGTGGCACCACTAAGCAATAACAATTTAGGATACAACTTTATTAATGCATATATTTACAATAAGGTACTATAGACAATATTAAAACCATCTCAAAAACATATAACACACTAACAGAGGGGAAGGGAAGGAGGGACATGGCAGTGCTGCTCTCATAAAAAATAAAAAACGCCCTGAATAAGTGGCGCGGTGACGCCACGGAACGCGTCGGCAGTTGAGGTGTGTGTGTGGGGGGGGGGACTGTGCTGTAAGTCTGCTCTGGAAATGTGAGTTAATCTTTATTCCGTTGTTTGCTAATTTCTGCCCGGTGGGTCCTCATGTAGCATTATATATGCACAGCTTATCTCAGTTGTTTTGGCACTTATTGCACAGATTCTATTTTTGCAATCAGTATTAGTTATTTGGTTTTTGTAATTAGTTGTATTTAGATAGGGTTACACACAATATATAGGTGCCGGGCACATGGCCCTTGTTCCTTTTTGGGTTAAAGGAGCAGTATCGCGAATTTTTCTTGGTGACTTATATTTAAATGGTACTTTGAATGTAGGTAAGTGTTGGAGTAAGAATTACAAATGTAGAAAAAAATTATGTCTGTGTTGAACAGCTGGAGACTAATAGCTCATGTTTATGTCTTCTGAGTGTCGGGACCCGACACTCTGGCCTGTTCCATGCTGAGGAGAGGGGTGAAACAATGTATCAAAGTATAAGCTGTTCAGTGCTGGCAGCCGTCCAGCATAAGATAACAACATTGCAACATTGCCTGGCCAGAACTTATATATCTAAAACAGAGAGAAAAGCTCTAGAAGTCATTTAGCTGATTTTGACAGTTTTCCCTTCATGTTGGCTCTGCTGCAGAATCTTTCAGTTTACCATTTTCTCTTTCATATTCTTATTTTTCATTTTTCCATATGATCTTTCTTTCAGCTTTGTGTGTTTTGAGCAAAGCCCAACCCAGGATTTTCACTATCTGGAGTTTTGTTTTGTGCCCCTAGGGGCATCCTGACTTGGAGTATAAAAGTAAAAAAGAAAAAAACAGTGGGAAACTCCTCTAAAGAATAAGTATTGGTGTATAGGCTCTGCCCCATCAACCCATATGCACTAGGGGCGCCCAGCTAACCTTGAAATACACTAAATAGCTCACACAAATAAAGACATCTGGTTATGCGCTGGGCTGGCCAATGAATACACCGCCATAGTTAGCAAAAAATAATGAACTTACTTTAATGATGTTGAAAAAGGACTCACAACACATATGACAAGACTTGTGGACACACACACATTAAAAACGCAATGCGTAAATACATGTACAGTTTAAATGGAGGCCCCTGCCAGGAAATCCTGGACTCCACACACACACCCACAAATACTCCACTCACACAAAACAATGCTGGCCAGCATGTACTAAAGGGACAGAACACTATCCTCGCTGGGAGCAAAGCCTATGGCATGGATCATTTGGCGTCATGGCAAGAAGCGTCAGGCATATAGTACTGTCCTCCAACTCCAAAGCAATGAATATTGATGGTAAACATATAGGCTAATTGCATAAAGGCTCAAAAATAAGAGCACATAGCTTCTAATTTAGCACACTGTCCAACATGTTTAGACGACTTCGGTCTATAATGGAGAAGTACATTGATTGTTGTCAGAGCTCAATGCATCAAGCACTATAAAGGCAATCCTTCATACATGAATTCATATTTAGCATATGGCTGGGAACGCCAAACCCCTTCCACCTAGAGGTCCATACCCCCTCAGGGGACTAAGATGCAGACAGTTGCACAGGGCTGCTGAGTGCTTATACCAAGGCACTCTCACATCAATATACTTGCGTTTCCTGTGGGGACCAGTGCAGGCATGCAGAAATCATTTCCGTGAGGGCACCATAGGGCGTTCATCAAATACTCCAAGTGTGCTATGCGATATTGCCATCTGCCGTCTCGCCACTCTCGTTATGCCTGGTTCCACCAATGATAAGTCCAGGCTATGAACTCCTTGTAAGTGCGGCCATGGTGTGAGCGAACGCACGTGGTAGGTGTGGTCAGGGGCCCCGACCGACAGCTGTTTCGCTCCTGCTCGGGAGCTTCGTCAGGGTGGGCGGGGCTGGCGCTATTGCGTCATTTTTATAGGTAGCTTACAGTGGAGGGGGAACCAATCACTTTCTTGCTCACGCAGTTGCGCAGTGTCTAGGCGGAAACGCTCGCCTCTCATGGCTCCAAAATTCAGCTTACCATGCTTAGCTTCACGCCTGCGCAGTCAACTTGTAAACATCAGCGCAGCGCGCGCATGCGTGATATGTTCCACCTCGTCGCCACAGCTCCCATATTGCATATTAACTCTTTCAGTCCTAGCCAGCGGCCAAGAAACAATGAATATAGCCACAGGTTTAGTCCATGATATCCACGTTGTATTACCATTGATGACTCATACGCCAGCTTAGTATTCTACCCAGTCTATCAAATCCATACACGGGTTTGTTTGGTTCTTGGTATTGGAACTGATCTAGTCATCAGGTATCGAGCAGACAACATACACATCTTAGCCCAAATATCCAAAAAATACATTAAACCGAAATATCAATCTCCTAAATATCCATGTGCTTCTATTATATATGCTATACATACATAGGTAATAGGTGCATAAACTTTGCTTAAACCAGACAACTTAAGAAAAAAAGAAGAAAGGGGGAAAAAACAAGCAAAGGGGAAGAGGAAGAGAAAAAGGGAAAGGGTACATCAAAATACCCTGCCAGTATCTAGACAAGATTTTGCACGGCAAACCTATTCATTACCTATAGAGATCAACAAACTCAAGCATCACCTTTAGCTACACAATAGCCTATAAGAAAGCTTTTAAACCCATATCCGTATTCAGGCCCAAAGGGAACATAGTGCCTAGTTCATAGATGAGCCGCGACTCCTGCTGCAGAAGACGTGTGTCCCAGGAGCCCCCCCTATTGGACCCCTTTAACTTGAAAATACCACAGGCTGTCAAACCCGCAGGATTCCCATTATGATATTGGTGGAAGTGTGCAGCTAATGGGCTCCTTTCACTGTTGCGCTTAATGTCGCCAACATGTTCCCCAATCCGGATGCGTAATTCTCTTTTTGTTTTTCCTACATATTCCCTTTGGGCCTGAATACGGATATGGGTTTAAAAGCTTTCTTATAGGCTATTGTGTAGCTAAAGGTGATGCTTGAGTTTGTTGATCTCTATAGGTAATGAATAGGTTTGCCGTGCAAAATCTTGTCTAGATACTGGCAGGGTATTTTGATGTACCCTTTCCCTTTTTCTCTTCCTCTTCCCCTTTGCTTGTTTTTTCCCCCTTTCTTCTTTTTTTCTTAAGTTGTCTGGTTTAAGCAAAGTTTATGCACCTATTACCTATGTATGTATAGCATCTATAATAGAAGCACATGGATATTTAGGAGATTGATATTTCGCTTTAATGTATTTTTTGGATATTTGGGCTAAGATGTGTATGTTGTCTGCTCGATACCTGATGACTAGATCAGTTCCAATACCAAGAACCAAACAAACCCGTGTATGGATTTGATAGACTGGGTAGAATACTAAGCTGGCGTATGAGTCATCAATGGTAATACAACGTGGATATCATGGACTAAACCTGTGGCTATATTCATTGTTTCTTGGCCGCTGGCTAGGACTGAAAGAGTTAATATGCAATATGGGAGCTGTGGCGACGAGGTGGAACATATCACGCATGCGCGCGCTGCGCTGATGTTTACAAGTTGACTGCGCAGGCGTGAAGCTAAGCATGGTAAGCTGAATTTTGGAGCCATGAGAGGCGAGCGTTTCCGCCTAGACACTGCGCAACTGCGTGAGCAAGAAAGTGATTGGTTCCCCCTCCACTGTAAGCTACCTATAAAAATGACGCAATAGCGCCAGCCCCGCCCACCCTGACGAAGCTCCCGAGCAGGAGTGAAACAGCTGTCGGTCGGGGCCCCTGACCACACCTACCACGTGCGTTCGCTCACACCATGGCCGCACTTACAAGGAGTTCATAGCCTGGACTTATCATTGGTGGAACCAGGCATAACGAGAGTGGCGAGACGGCAGATGGCAATATCGCATAGCACACTTGGAGTATTTGATGAATGCCCTATGGTGCCCTCACGGAAATGATTTCTGCATGCCTGCACTGGTCCCCACAGGAAACGCAAGTATATTGATGTGAGAGTGCCTTGGTATAAGCACTCAGCAGCCCTGTGCAACTGTCTGCATCTTAGTCCCCTGAGGGGGTATGGACCTCTAGGTGGAAGGGGTTTGGCGTTCCCAGCCATATGCTAAATATGAATTCATGTATGAAGGATTGCCTTTATAGTGCTTGATGCATTGAGCTCTGACAACAATCAATGTACTTCTCCATTATAGACCGAAGTCGTCTAAACATGTTGGACAGTGTGCTAAATTAGAAGCTATGTGCTCTTATTTTTGAGCCTTTATGCAATTAGCCTATATGTTTACCATCAATATTCATTGCTTTGGAGTTGGAGGACAGTACTATATGCCTGACGCTTCTTGCCATGACGCCAAATGATCCATGCCATAGGCTTTGCTCCCAGCGAGGATAGTGTTCTGTCCCTTTAGTACATGCTGGCCAGCATTGTTTTGTGTGAGTGGAGTATTTGTGGGTGTGTGTGTGGAGTCCAGGATTTCCTGGCAGGGGCCTCCATTTAAACTGTACATGTATTTACGCATTGCGTTTTTAATGTGTGTGTGTCCACAAGTCTTGTCATATGTGTTGTGAGTCCTTTTTCAACATCATTAAAGTAAGTTCATTATTTTTTGCATCCTGACTTGGGATGCCCTGATATGTGAAATCCCCAAGTTCGCCTGTGAAAACTTTCCCTGTCCCACAGCGCATGCGCGGGCTCTCATCCAATCAGCTCTGTTTGCACGCAGATGGGGAGCCTGAGCAGTAACCTTCCTGGCCGCCCGGCCTGTCTAAATGACTATCTGCGTGAGCGCGCCAGAAAAATGGGGGGCTCTGTGGTTATCCAGGGGTCGTTTCACACAGTGGGGCATCCTGATTTAGAATGCCCAAGGGGGAAGGTCAATGGCCGGTCTTATAGACTTCAGGGTCGGCCACTCAGGGTTTTGTTCCACTTTAATACCTTTAGATTTTCCTGCACAGTTATTCAAAGAAGAATTTCAGTCATTTTCAGTCAGTTTAGTTCATTTTATATAGATTTTACACATTTGAGTCACCTGGTCTCATAACAAAAGCAGCTCCTGACACACACACACAGCCGTTACCACTGATTACAGTGTCAGCCTCTGAGGTAAAGTGTTGCTAGGAGACCAGTGGGCTAAATGAAGCAGCTCACTAAATACAACCCAGCAGATCCCCCTATTCAGCAAATGGACTGAGCCATTGTCATTATACAATTTAAAAGAAAGGCAGATATTTTTTCAGTTTTCTATCGCCAGATTATTTATACACATGTTAGAAGCTATTGTGTGGCTATTTAATTATTTATCTTTTGTAATGCAAATTTACAGCTCCTTTAAGGTAAGCACTTTATTTAACTGTCTAGTTTTTAAACTTTTTGGTACACTGCAGTGATATTATTGTAGGCCGTGGGCATTATTCAGGACATCCATACAGACACAGGCAGCGCTGCCATGTCCCTCCTTCCCTTCCCCTCTGTTAGTGTGTTATATGTTTTTTAGATGTTTTAATATTGTCTATATTACCTTATTGTAAATATATGCATTAATAAAGTTGTATCCTAAATTGTTATTGCTTAGTGGTGCCACGTTCTTGGTGGGGGTTTTGGGGTGTTGTGGGACTCCCCGTTGGTCATATTTTGTAGGAACTCCCATAGTAGAGCACACTAGTTATTATCAGTTATTGGTTGGTGCGGTCGTTTTGTTCTCCTGGTAAATATTGCGATCGCTTCTGCAGGTAAAGTGACGTATATTGATCGTATCAACATGAACAACCGCAATCCCCAATTGGACTGCTCAGTCAGTGCAATAAGGTTGTATAGATCAGATTGTAACCTATGTGACCTGTAAGTCTACCCTGTTTCCTTGAAAAGAAGCCCTAGTAAGATTTTTCAGCTTTTTTTAGCTAATGAGTGAAATATATGCCCTACCCCGAAAATAACAGAGACACCAACCTTGGAAACCAGTTTACAGGGTGATGGGCGTGGGGAGGGTGTGGTTTAGGGGCGTGGCTTATTCACAGACTTTTGAAGCTCAAGTGTTTATCACTAACATGACAACGTGTAGGTATAGAAGGGTCTTTAAGAGGAACAAATCTCCCCCAAACCTCACTGATATGCTGCCCTCCTCCGGTTTTGCCTTTGGGAAGTATTTACTCACCCCGCCAAGGGATACATCTTCTGGGTCCCTCGGTTTCCGGGTGATCTTCGGATGAGCGGCGCCATCTTGTATCCCATCAGGCACTGCGCACGGCCCCCGATCTCACGTCTGCCTATGAAATGCAATGCAATGAAGCCACACGAAATCCCGCGAGACCTCGCTCAGCTGCAAGACCGCCATGGGATCGGCAGTTAGGTACGGCTAAGCAGACGGCAGGGTGAGGATTGGGCCCTGAAGCAGCCGGATGTTGCCGCAGCAAAAAGGTAAGTAGGGGCCGATGGGGGGGGGGGTAACGGCCCATTTTTATTTTAGATCCAATGTTCCTCTTGGCACAGTTGGAAAAGAAAGGTAACGGCCATTTTGGAGCTTCCTCTCCCAGCATCTCAGCCATGCTGCTGCCTGGATTCCACTGAAATAACTGACAATGCACAGTAACAGGAAGCCCAGCAGCACTTCCTGTTTGCAGGTAGCCTGCAAATGCATGAGCCGCCATTTTGTTTCTAAAATTTACTACAGCAGGAGTTAGTAATGTGTAAATTAATTTTTATGTGCAGCAATCTAAATTTCCCCGGGGAGGGATGCATATGAGCACTATGTGTTGTGTTGGTCTGGTTTAAGTTATTTTTGACTGTCTGCGTTAAATCCATGATGTTTACACATTTAATACTGGCCGTACTCTTCACTGTTACACTAACTGACACTAAAAATAAAACATTTAATTGGAGCCTCCATACACAAAAGATCCTTGTGTATAGAGGCGTCCATTCAGATCAATAGGAGCGCTCTGTACTGAGGTCACACGCCAAACAGCAGAGAGTAGGAAGAAATTAATGTTTTGCAGTGTAATTTCATAGTTTCACATTGTGACTGGTGGTGGGGGGGGGGGTCCTCCAGGGTGACTCCCTGGAAAACCGGGTGACTTGCTGATCCTTGAACTAAGCCCTAGTTACAATTCATAATCCAGCTGCCGGGCATCAGCAGAGGGACCTCCCCTACTCAGAATAACCATCCCGGGGACCAGCTATGGGGGCTTGTAGAGCAGTGCTTCGGTGGCCCCCTGCTCTGCAGGTTACAAGCCCGCATAGCCTCTGTGTTCCCGGGCTCTTCTGCCCCCCCACGCTTTGGGGAGGTAGGTAATGGGGGGGGCTAGCTGCAGATGACTTGCCAGCCACCAAGCCTTGGGATAGGGGTCTCAGGGAGCCCTTACTAGTTCACAAAGGGTAAAAGCGGACCGAAACCCACTGAAATTGTGAAATAGATTTGGCCAAAGCCCCTGCCAATACTCCCTTCTTAGGGTGTAGAATTAGAAATGGATATTTTCGGTTTATGAATCATCCTGGAACAAGTTTTTTTTTCCATCCCTCTCTGTAAGATGGCAGCTGATCAGTCATTGCATAGGTATGGAAATGACATCATTGCCACACACAACAGCGGCAATTAATGGAGGAGGCGGAGTTACAGCTTAAACATGCACCAGTATCTGGGATAAGACTGAAGCAGGAGCATTAAAAATTGGCAAAAGGCACGGGGGGGAGCAATTCAGGGGATGCTAGGTAAAAATGTGGGTTTTGGTCCGCTTTAAAGTGGACCAACACCCTGAGGTGATCGGCCCGGGAATCTATAAGATTCCCGGGCCGATCACCTCACACACCGTGGGACATCCGAGATCGGGATGTCCCGCGGGGTGTAAACCCCCCAAAACCCCCGAAAAAACCTTACCTCTCCAGCCGCTGCGTCCGCCGCCGCCGTCTCGCTCGCGCTCCTCCAGACGTGCGCGCGCCTGCGCCGGCCGTCTCTGAATGGCCGGCGCGGGCACGCACACGTCAAGAGTGACGCGCGGGAGGGGCCGACGGGCAAGCTGCTTGTCCGTCGCTGTCAATCAGCTTGTCCGTCGGCGGTGAGGTAGGTTTTTTTGGGCTTTCTGGGGGGTTTCACACAGCGGGGCACCCTCGATCGGGGTGCCCCGGGGAAGTGGACCAATACCCAGGATAGTCAAAATCCTGGGTGTTGGTCCACTTTAAATGTAAAAAAGACACAGGAAAAATTACTTTTATTTACTTCTTTTTTTCAGCACTCACCTCTGATACTGTGTCCCATGGCGATCCGATGGCAGCTGCTGGGGGTGATCACTGGAGGGGGTTGGGGAGACAAGGGATCACAACCTCATACCCCTCCAACTTACCTCCAGCGCCCTGCATCTGACCACTGCCAGGAGCAAGATGACGTCACGCGGCGCTAGCGGCGGTGATTGCGGAAGCAGGTCGGAGAAGCCCGGGAGGGATCGGATGCCCCTCCCCCATCAAGAGGAGACATGGTGGGAGGGAGCATGGTCACAGGTGCGTTATCTATTTTTACAGCCAACGACCGCTATGGGGTGGGGTGGGGGGAGCTGTTCCAGGCCCTCTCCTGAAGCCAGAAGGGCCCCAGGGGGAAATAGATGCCCCTCGGGTGAAAAGAAGACCAGCCTAGATTGATCGAGGGGCCAGGTGAGTGTTTCTTTTTACTTTATTTGGCTGCTAGCAGGGGGGAAAGCCAGGCCTATAACGGCAGGAGAGGCAACCACGTGAGAGGTACGTGCTTGGCGTTTAAAGTGGACCAAAACCCAGCTCGATAGGCCAGGAAATCTATAATATCTATTCCACCCCCCCCCCCGGGCATCCAAAATCGTGATGCCTCGCTGTGTGAAACCCCCCAGGTCGCCCTATTCACTTACCTCGCTTACACGGCCACATCCCGCTATACTTCTAGCAGTGCGCGTGCCTGCACCAGGCATTTGCGAATGGCCGGCGCGGATACGCTCCCTGTTAAAAGGGAAGCGGAGGGTGCGGCCGTCAGAGCCGCTACTCTTAGACACGCCGTGGAACCAGGAAGAGGTGAGCTGGTCTCAGAGTCCTGAGGGGTTTCACACAGAGGGGCATCCCCGTTGGGTGTGTCCCCGGGGAAAGGACCAAAACCCAGGATAGTCAAAATCCTGAGTTTTGGTCCACTTTAAAGGCTTAATCTAGAAAGGCCATGGGTGTCACATAGACAAATGTGCCTGTATCAGCTTTAGTAAATAGCAATGTGATGAGACAGGTGCTCAATACCGGAGAACAAAAACAGAGCCCAATGATAAAAATCCATATAAACATGCTGGATGGAGGGGGAGGGGCCACTTATACTCCTCCTCATTAATGGAGGACTATACCAAAAAAGAACCCAATGATAAAATCCATATAAACATGCTGGATGGTGGGGGAGGGGCCACTTATCCTCCTCCTCATTAATGGAGGACTATAATAAAAAAGGACCCAATAATAAAATCCATATAAACATGCTGGATGGTGGGGGAGGGGCCACTTATACTCCTCCTCATTAATGGAGGACTATAATAAAAAAGAACCCAATAATAAAATCCATATAAACATGCTGGATGGTGGGGGAGGGGCCACTTATCCTCCTCCTCATTAATGGAGGACTATAATAAAAAAGGACCCCATGATAAAATCCATATAAACATGCTGGATGGTGGGGGAGGGGCCACTTATACTCCTCCTCATTAATGGAGGACTATAATAAAAAAGGACCCAATGATAAAATCCATATAAACATGCTGGATGGAGGGGGAGGGGCCACTTATACTCCTCCTCATTAATGGAGGACTATACCAAAAAAGAACCCAATGATAAAATCCATATAAACATGCTGGATGGTGGGGGAGGGGCCACTTATCCTCCTCCTCATTAATGGAGGACTATAATAAAAAAGGACCCAATAATAAAATCCATATAAACATGCTGGATGGTGGGGGAGGGGCCACTTATCCTCCTCCTCATTAATGGAGGACTATAATAAAAAAGAACCCAATAATAAAATCCATATAAACATGCTGGATGGTGGGGGAGGGGCCACTTATACTCCTCCTCATTAATGGAGGACTATAATAAAAAAGAACCCAATAATAAAATCCATATAAACATGCTGGATGGTGGGGGAGGGGCCACTTATCCTCCTCCTCATTAATGGAGGACTATAATAAAAAAGAACCCAATAATAAAATCCATATAAACATGCTGGAGGGCGGGGGAGGGGCCACTTATACTCCTCCTCATTAATGGAGGACTATAATAAAAAAGAACCCAATAATAAAATCCATATAAACATGCTGGATGGTGGGGGAGGGGCCACTTATCCTCCTCCTCATTAATGGAGGACTATAACAAAAAAGAACCCAATGATAAAATCCATATAAACATGCTGGATGGTGGGGGAGGGGCCACTTATCCTCCTCCTCATTAATGGAGGACTATAACAAAAAAGAACCCCATGATAAAATCCATATAAACATGCTGGATGATGGGGGAGGGGCCACTTATACTCCTCCTCATTAATGGAGGACTATAATAAAAAAGAACCCAATGATAAAAATCCATATAAACATGCTGGATGGTGGGGGAGGGGCCACTTATACTCCTCCTCATTAATGGAGGACTATAATAAAAAAGGACCCCGTGATAAAATCCATATAAACATGCTGGATGGTGGGGGAGGGGCCACTTATCCTCCTCCTCCTCATTAATGGAGGACTATAATAAAAAAGGACCCCATGATAAAATCCATATAAACATGCTGGATGGTGGGGGAGGGGCCACTTATCCTCCTCCTCATTAATGGAGGACTATAACAAAAAAGAACCCAATAATAAAATCCATATAAACATGCTGGATGGTGGGGGAGGGGCCACTTATTCTCCTCCTCATTAATGGAGGACTATAACAAAAAAGAGCCCAATGATAAAAATCTATATAAACATGCTGGATGGTGGGGGAGGGGCCACTTTTACACCTGGCATCAAAATATTCAGCCAGGCTTGTTTCTCTTATTTTAAAGGAAGCAAGAGGAATCCAAGCTTGGCGGGAGCGCTTTATTCAGTTGGGGTGTATAGGTGACCCCTCCTCTCATTAGCTGATGTGTTTATATGGAATTTTAGTATTAAACAATTTTGCGCTAGTTCTCCTTTAACATAGAGATCTACTGCCATCTGGAGGACATTCTAGAAATGACAGGACCAAGTCACCAGTGTGCAGAGCACATCAGCAGCTCCGGAATGTAAAGCCCAACTGCAGTCACAATGTTTATTATTCTGTAAAGTTATATGAAGGAAGGGTCGACTTACCTATACCAACCAGGTGTACCAACTGCCACCCTGTGACCCCCCCCCCCCCCCACAGTATACCATCCCAGTGTACCAACTACCACCCTGTGACCCCCCCACAGTATACCATCCCAGTGTACCAACTGCCACCCTGTGACCCCCCTACAGTATACCATCCCAGTGTACCAACTGCCACCCTGTGACCCCCCTACAGTATACCATCCCAGTGTACCAACTGCCACCCTGTGACCCCCCTACAGTATACCATCCCAGAGTACCAACTGCCCCCCTGTGACCCCCCTACAGTATACCATCCCAGTGTACCAACTGCCACCCTGTGACCCCCCTACAGTATACCATCCCAGTGTACCAACTGCCACCCTGTGACCCCCCTACAGTATACCATCCCAGTGTACCAACTGCCACCCTGTGACCCCCCCCCCACAGTATACCATCCCAGTGTACCAACTGCCACCCTGTGACCCCCCTACAGTATACCATCCCAGTGTACCAACTGCCACCCTGTGACCCCCCTACAGTATACCATCCCAGAGTACCAACTACCACCCTGTGACCCCCCTACAGTATACCATCCCAGAGTACCAACTGCCACCCTGTGACCCCCCCTACAGTATACCATCCCAGAGTACCAACTGCCACCCTGTGACCCCCCTACAGTATACCATCCCAGAGTACCAACTGCCACCCTGTGACCCCCCTACAGTATACCATCCCAGAGTACCAACTACCACCCTGTGACCCCCCTACAGTATACCATCCCAGAGTACCAACTGCCACCCTGTGACCCCCCTACAGTATACCATCCCAGTGTACCAACTACCACCCTGTGACCCCCCTACAGTATACCATCCCAGTGTACCAACTACCACCCTGTGACCCCCCCCTACAGTATACCATCCCAGTGTACCAACTACCACCCTGTGACCCCCCTACAGTATACCATCCCAGAGTACCAACTACCCCCCTGTGACCCCCCTACAGTATACCATACCAGTGTACCAACTGCCACCCTGTGACCCCCCTACAGTATACCATCCCAGAGTACCAACTGCCACCCTGTGACCCCCCTACAGTATACCATCCCAGTGTACCAACTACCACCCTGTGACCCCCCTACAGTATACCATCCCAGAGTACCAACTACCCCCCTGTGACCCCCCTACAGTATACCATCCCAGAGTACCAACTGCCACCCTGTGACCCCCCTACAGTATACCATCCCAGAGTACCAACTACCCCCCTGTGACCCCCCTACAGTATACCATCCCAGAGTACCAACTACCCCCCTGTGACCCCCCTACAGTATACCATCCCAGAGTACCAACTACCCCCCTGTGACCCCCCTACAGTATACCATCCCAGTGTACCAACTACCACCCTGTGACCCCCTACAGTATACTATCCCAGAGTACCAACTGCCACCCTGTGACCCCCCCCCTACAGTATACCATCCCAGTGTACAACTACCACCCTGTGACCCCCCTACAGTATACCATCCCAGAGTACCAACTGCCACCCTGTGACCCCCCTACAGTATACCATCCCAGAGTACCAACTGCCACCCTGTGACCCCCCTACAGTATACCATCCCAGTGTACCAACTGCCACCCTGTGACCCCCCTACAGTATACCATCCCAGAGTACCAACTACCCCCCTGTGACCCCCCTACAGTATACCATCCCAGTGTACCAACTACCACCCTGTGACCCCCCTACAGTATACCATCCCATTGTACCAACTGCCACCCTGTGACCCCCCTACAGTATACCATCCCAGAGTACCAACTACCACCCTGTGACCCCCCCTACAGTATACCATCCCAGTGTACCAACTGCCACCCTGTGACCCCCCTACAGTATACCATCCCAGTGTACCAACTACCACCCTGTGACCCCCCTACAGTATACCATCCCAGTGTACCAACTGCCACCCTGTGACCCCCCTACAGTATACCATCCCAGAGTACCAACTGCCACCCTGTGACCCCCCTACAGTATACCATCCCAGTGTACCAACTGCCAACCTGTGACCCCCCTACAGTATACCATCCCAGAGTACCAACTGCCACCCTGTGACCCCCCCCTACAGTATACCATCCCAGAGTACCAACTGCCACCCTGTGACCCCCCTACAGTATACCATCCCAGTGTACCAACTGCCAACCTGTGACCCCCCTACAGTATACCATCCCAGTGTACCAACTGCCACCCTGTGACCCCCCTACAGTATACCATCCCAGAGTACCAACTGCCAACCTGTGACCCCCCTACAGTATACCATCCCAGTGTACAACTACCACCCTGTGACCCCCCTACAGTATACCATCCCAGAGTACCAACTGCCACCCTGTGACCCCCCTACAGTATACCATCCCAGAGTACAACTACCACCCTGTGACCCCCCTACAGTATACCATCCCAGTGTATCAACTGCCACCCTGTGACCCACCTACAGTATACCATCCCAGTGTACCAACTGCCCCCCTGTGACCCACCTACAGTATACCATCCCAGAGTACCAACTGCCACCCTGTGACCCCCCCTACAGTATACGATCCCAGTGTACCAACTGCCACCCTGTGACCCACCTACAGTATACCATCCCAGAGTACCAACTGCCACCCTGTGACCCCCCCTACAGTATACCATCCCAGTGTACCAACTGCCACCCTGTGACCCCCCCTACAGTATACCATCCCAGTGTACCAACTGCCACCCTGTGACCCCCCTACAGTATACCATCCCAGAGTACCAACTGCCACCCTGTGACCCCCCTACAGTATACCATCCCAGAGTACCAACTGCCACCCTGTGACCCCCCCCTACAGTATACCATCCCAGAGTACCAACTACCACCCTGTGACCCCCCCCTACAGTATACCATCCCAGTGTACCAACTACCACCCTGTGACCCCCCTACAGTATACCATCCCAGAGTACCAACTGCCACCCTGTGACCCCCCTACAGTATACCATCCCAGAGTACCAACTACCACCCTGTGACCCCCCCCTACAGTATACCATCCCAGAGTACCAACTGCCACCCTGTGACCCTCCTACAGTATACCATCCCAGAGTACCAACTGCCACCCTGTGACCCCCCTACAGTATACCATCCCAGAGTACCAACTGCCACCCTGTGACCCCCCCTACAGTATACCATCCCAGTGTACCAACTGCCACCCTGTGACCCACCTACAGTATACCATCCCAGAGTACCAACTGCCACCCTGTGACCCCCCCTACAGTATACCATCCCAGTGTACCAACTGCCACCCTGTGACCCCCCCTACAGTATACCATCCCAGTGTACCAACTGCCACCCTGTGACCCCCCTACAGTATACCATCCCAGAGTACCAACTACCACCCTGTGACCCCCCTACAGTATACCATCCCAGAGTACCAACTGCCACCCTGTGCCCCCCTACAGTATACCATCCCAGTGTACCAACTACCACCCTGTGACCCCCCTACAGTATACCATCCCAGTGTACCAACTACCACCCTGTGACCCCCCTACAGTATACCATCCCAGAGTACCAACTGCCACCCTGTGACCCCCCTACAGTATACCATCCCAGAGTACCAACTGCCACCCTGTGACCCCCCTACAGTATACCATCCCAGAGTACCAACTGCCACCCTGTGACCCCCCTACAGTATACCATCCCAGAGTACCAACTGCCACCCTGTGACCCCCCTACAGTATACCATCCCAGAGTACCAACTGCCACCCTGTGACCCCCCTACAGTATACGATCCCAGTGTACCAACTACCACCATGTGACCCAACCATACCATCCAAGTGTAGCCAATACCACCCTGTGACCCACCTTTACCATACAAGTGTACCAACCACCACCATGTGACCCACCTACAGTATACCATCCGGGTGTATCGATTACCACCATGTGACCCACCTTTACCATACAAGTATACCAACTACCACCGTGTGACCCACCTTTACCATACAAGTGTACAACTACCACCACGTGACCCACCTTTACCATAGAAATGTACAACAACCACCATGTGACCCACCTTTACCATACAAGTGTACAACTACCACCCTGTGACCCACCTTTACCATACAAGTGTAGCCAATACCACCCTGTGACCCACCTATATAACCGCCCTGAGCACTTACTATGATCATAGCTGGCATGGAGGGCATCTATTAGGGCAATATGCTGGACAACACACATGACCTCCAAATGTTGTAATCGATAATCAGCAGGCAGGATGAGAGGTAAGTTGGCATGAGTGACGCCATGTTGGGACGTCAATATTTCCAGGGTCTCTGGATCCGGCAGGGAGGTATGGGCGCTGTGCCAGCTAATGTGGATGCCCCCTGGGTAGAATCCAGAAGTGTGGCATATCAGCGTCAGCTCTTCCTCTGGACTTGCGGCTGCCTTGATATAGATTTCTGGTTGGGATGGACGAGCTGTTCAAACAAAAAAATAATTTAGTCACAGGCTAGATTGAGTGATTAAGTTGAGATTTGATTGGTCACAGGGTGGTAGTTGGTACACAAATACTAAAGGTGGGTTACCTATGGTAGTTGGTACACTTGGTTGAAATGGGTGGGTCAAATGGTGGTAGCTGGTACACAGGGATGATATGGGTGGGACACATGGGGGTAGTTGGTGTACTTGAATGGTATGGGTCGGTCACATGGTGGTAGTTGGTACACATGGATTGTATAGGTGGGTCACATGGTGGTAATTGGTACACTTGAACAGTAAAGGTGGGTCACATGGTGGTAGTTGGTACACATGCATAGTATAGTGGGTCACATGGTGATAGTTGGTACACATAGATGGCATGGTTGGGTCATATGGTAGTAGTTGGTACACATGGTGATAGCTGGTAAATTTGGATGTAATAGGTGGGTCACAGGTTGCTAGTTGGTACGCTTGGATGGTATGGGTGGTTCACATGGAAGTAATTGGTACGCATGGATGGTAAAGGTGGGTCACAGAGTGGTAGTTAATACACAGGGATGGTATAAGTGGGTCACATGGTGGTAGTTATTACACCTGGATAGTATAGGTGGGTCACAGGGTGGTAGTTGGTACACATGGATGGTAAAGGTGGGTCAATGGATGGTAGTTGATACACATGGATAGTATAGGTGGGTCACAGGGTGGTAGTTGGTATACTTGGATGGTATAGGTGGGTCACATGGTGGTAGTTGATACACATGGATAGTATAGGTGGGTCACAGGGTGGTAGTTGGTATACTTGGATGGTATAGGTGGGTCACATGGTGGTAGTTGATACACATGGATAGTATAGGTGGGTCACAGGGTGGTAGTTGGTATACTTGGATGGTATAGGTGGGTCACATGGTGGTAGTTGATACACATGGATAGTATAGGTGGGTCACAGGGCGGTAGTTGGTATACTTGGATGGTATAGGTGGGTCACATGCTGGTAGTTGGTATACTTGGATGGTATAGGTGGGTCATATGGTGGTAGTTGGTATACTTGGATGGTATAGGTGGGTCATATGGTGGTAGTTGGTATACTTGGATGGTATAGGTGGGTCACATGCTGGTAGTTGGTATACTTGGATGGTATAGGTGGGTCATATGGTGGTAGTTGGTATACTTGGATGGTATAGGTGGGTCACATGGTGGTAGTTGATACACATGGATAGTATAGGTGGGTCACAGGGCGGTAGTTGGTATACTTGGATGGTATAGGTGGGTCACATGGTGGTAGTTGGTATACTTGGATGGTATAGGTGGGTCACATGGTGGTAGTTGGTATACTTGGATGGTATAGGTGGGTCACATGGTGGTAGTTGGTATACTTGGATGGTATAGGTGGGTCACAGGGTGGTAGTTGGTATACTTGGATGGTATAGGTGGGTCACATGGTGGTAGTTGGTATACTTGGATGGTATAGGTGGGTCACATGGTGGTAGTTGGTATACTTGGATGGTATAGGTGGGTCATATGGTGGTAGTTGGTATATTTGGATGGTATAGGTGGGTCACATGGTGGTAGTTGGTATACTTGGATGGTATAGGTGGGTCACATGGTGGTAGTTGGTATACTTGGATGGTATAGGTGGGTCGTATGGTGGTAGTTGGTATACTTGGATGGTATAGGTGGGTCAAATGGTGGGAGTTAGTACACTTGGATGTGTAGGTTGGTCACAGGGTGGTAGTTGCTACACTTGAATGGTGTAGGTGGGTCACTGGGTGGTAGTTGGTACGCTCGAATGGTGTAGGTGGGTCCCTGGGTGGAAGTTGGTACGCTCGAATGGTGTAAGTGGGTCACTGGGTGGTAGTTGGTACACTCGGGGGTGTAGGTGGGTCACTTAGTGGTAGTTAGTACACTCAGGGGTGTAGGTGGGTCACTGGGTGGTAGTTAGTACACTCGAATGGTGTAGGTGGGTCACTGGGTGGTAGTTGGTACACTCGGGGATGTAGGTTGGTCACTGGGTGGTAGTTAGTACACTCAGGGGTGTAGGTGGGTCACTGGGTGGTAGTTAGTACACTCGAATGGTGTAGGTGGGTCACTGGGTGGTAGTTAGTACACTCGAATGGTATAGGTGGGTCACTGGGTGGTAGTTGGTACACTTGGCAGGAGTACACCTTTAAGGCCACAGATATTTTATTACCATAGACGATGAGCTGGGTGCCATTGCCTGGCTCCTCCTCCTTCTCCCAAACGAGCACCTTGCAGTAGTAGGTGCCGGCGTCCTCCTGGCTGACGTTACTGATGATCAGTGACCCGTCGCCCTCACTAAGGAAAGTTTTGGGGAAGGTGAGTGAAAATCGGCCTTTCAGGGGGACCGCTTGGCTGGGTGCCCCCCCATCCTCTGGCTCTGCCTTATACCATGACACCGCGCCTTTCACGTGAGCCTCTGACCTGGAGAACACGCAGCTCAGCTTAGCCTGGTCCCCCCGTGTAGCAATCAGCAATGGAGGAGACTGGGTCACATCCAGATAAGCCACAGCTGGGGAGACATGATAATTACACATCACCACGCTCCTACGGAGGAGCAGATATTCATTTATATGTCAAATATGGCAAGTCAACAGTTAAGGAATAAATATTAGTAGCTTACCTTTCATTGAGTGGCTCCAGCACTGCCCTTCCTCTCTTGTCTGCCTCCTTAATGAGGAAAATCACTTCCTCGTTCAGCTTTCCGTTCCCACCCTGCTAATCTGGTCCATCAATCAACCTTCAGTGGACAAGAACAGAAACACCCCCCACTCCCTCCTCAGACATCCTGATTGGCTGCCTCTCTCTGCAGCTCTGAAACTCCGCCTCCTCTCACACTCATCACAGTGTGCTTACATCACATCACTGTTGACACACCCACTGTTTCTCCTCATTTTTTCTCTGCATCTCCAATGCTCTAATACTTTTAAAGATAACTTAGGAACTATTGAGTCTATGTGAAAACAGATTGATGTTTGGGACAGTGCAACGTGTAGCCCGAGACAATGGGACAACAATGGGACAACAATGCCTTTAGTATAGTTTATTTTATGACCTTGTAGTGTTTGTCTCAGACATTCAGAATATCCCGGAGGTGCTATGCTTCATGTAACTAAGAAGAGATGGGAAATTCCAGTAAGGCATCTGGCCAGAGTTTTGATTTAAACCGGACCTTCAGCGTGATTTAATGAAAAGCCCAAAGTCTTAAAAAACAGTTCCCCAGCATCTAAAATTAATATATTTTAAGTTTTTAGTCACTAACTTATTATTCTTTCCCCCACTGGGCTGCAACTCTGTTCAGGAATTTAGGATACGGGCGCCGCCATCTTGACTCAGAAGCATCACACTTACTGAGGAGAGTGGGATAAGATACAGGGGGGCGGGTTATAGCTGTGCTTTGCTCAGACAGAGCAGAGCTGGGGTCAGATAAAGGTCAGCAGTCCCAGAATGCAGAGGCACTTCCTGTTTGCAGGCTGCCTGATAAGATGGCGGCTTCCATAAGCCGCCATCTTGGATGTTTAAAGGCTCATAACATGCAGTAGATGCAGGTAGGATGATTTTTAATGTGAGCAATCTGTATGTATAGGGTGTGGGAAACATATAAGATAGGCTCTTATTCAGAGTGAAGGTCCGCTTTAAGAGCAATGATTTCCTTTACCCAAATCAGATCCTCCTGGCCTGTGCATTAGGATCACTATGTGAATGGCTTCTTAGATGATCCTAATGATACAGGTAAGCTTGGGCACCCAGAACATAACAATACAGCATTCACAAATACATTAACAGATAGGGAGAAGGGCATGAGTGTGTGTGTGTGTATTGCGCAATATTACGCTCAGCAGCAGCTACAAACTCATGTTATTGCATTTAAATTGATCCAGTAGATAGACAGACTTGAGATAGATAGATAGATAGATAGATAGATAGATAGATAGATAGATACATTATTCAGACAGATAGAGGAAATATATAGATATGTGATAAAGAAATAATATATATACATTTTTAAATATATATATATATATATATATATATATATATATATATATAAAAAAAAAATATATATATATATACCGTATATACTCGAGTATAGGTCGACCCGAATATAAGCCGAGGCACCTAATTTTACCACAAAAAAATGGAAAAGTTATTGACTCGAGTATAAGCCTAGGGTGGGAAATGCAGCAGCTACCGGTAATTTTCAAAAATAAAAATAGATACCAATGATGTTTTTGAATACCGTATTTATTTCAAAGAAAAGACTTTTACGGGTAGCGTACGGTATCTTTTGAGGCCTAATGCAGGCTGATATTACAGAAAGTGATGACATGACTGTTTGCATAGAGCAGCCTGTGTTAGGGCTCATAATATACATTCTACCAGTGTCCTGCCTGTGTCAATTAAATATACAGCCTGCCTGTGTCCATGAAATATACCGTGCAGCCTGCCTGTGTCCATTAAATATAATGCCTGTCTGTGTCCATTAAAGGAAAACTGTCACATACGGTAAGCATAACCGCACTAACCAGTGGCCCAGGCTGGCAGTGCGGTTTATGCTGAGTAAATACCTGACTCCTGCCGTTTGACTGCCCGATCCGTTCTGCCGTTATACCGGTAGTTGATTGCCGCCTTCCTCTTCAGCGCCGGCTCCCTCTATACACCCGGAAGCGGGCGCTCGCCAGGCTGGACTGAAGCTGCGCCGGCCGTTTCTGGGTGTACACAGGAAGCGGACGCGCACGTGCAGTCCGGAGCCGGCGCGCTGAAGAGGAAGGGGAGGACGGCGGATCACTGTACCAGAGGAGGCGGGACATCGCTCCCGCGGCTGCACGGGACATCAGCATCATGAGGCCATTCACAAGCGTCACCCAGCGGTATGGCCCTGCCCCTTTTTCTCCTCCATTTCGGCCAAAATTTTCACTGACTCGAGTATAAGCCGAGGCGGCTTTTTTCAGCCCAAAAAGTGGGCTGAAAAACTCGGCTTATACTCGAGTATATACGGTATATATATATATATATATATATATATATATATATATATATATATATAATTTTATAATAAATATAGATAAAAAGATAGGCAGATAAATACATAGATATGGAATGGATGGATAACTAGAAATATATGGAGATAGATAGATAGATAGATAGATACATATTGAATAGATAGATGCCCCCCGGGCTCTTCCATGGCGAGGAGTGCTTCCGCAATCGCCTGGCCACTAGCCCTGCCTTTTGTGGGCATGACAAATGACGTAATCTATGATGTCATCTCACACCTGCCCCAAGAGGCACAGTAGCGCTGGGCGAGCAGAGGCGAGAGGGTTGATGACGGCTGCCAGGTGATCGGTGGAGGGGGGGGCTTTTTTTTACTGTTAACGTTTTGTGAACTGGTAAGGGGTCAGCCCAGGGGGGGGCAGAAGAGCCTGGGCCCACCGAGGCTATGTGGGTTTGTAACCAGCAGGGCGGGGGGCCACCAAAGCTGGCCCCTGCGCCCTGTTCCTACGAGCCCTGCATAGCTGGTCCTGGGCTGGTTATGCTGGGTAGGGGGGACCCCCATGTCATTTTTTTTCTGGATTATTAAGTGTTTTTAATCCTTGAAATTAAAAGAAAATGGACGCCCCCCCCCCTAAGGAGGGGGAACCCTATGTCATTTTTTTTAATTAACCCCATGTTCTGTCAGCCAGAAGGAGTGCAGAAGCCAAAGTGATTGGCGAGGTACAGAATGCTAGATGAATGGGAGGTAAGTATTAAAAAAACAAATAAAATAATTTTTTCTCTGTGTGTGTATTTTTTTTTTTTAACATTCAAGGCTTAGGGGCTGGCAAGTGCAGGTTTGTAGCCTGAAGGGCAGGGGGGGGGGGCACAGAGGCTGGCTCTTGCACCCTTTTCTATGCCATGGAATTTATAGACCCCTGACCCACGATTCTCCCCCGCAAAGGGGCCCACTGAGACCATGCCGCCCAAGGGGCCACATAAACCTGGAGCCAGCCCTGGATAGATAGATAGATAGATAGATAGATAGATAGATAGATAGATAGATAGATAGATAATAAAGAAATAATATATATATATATATATATATATATTATAAAATATATATATTATTTTAGAATAAATATAGATAAAAAGATAGACAGGCAGATAAATACATAGATATGGAATGGATGGATAACTAGAAAGATATGGGGATAGATAGATAGATACATAGATAGATATGGGATGGATGGATAAATGGTTAAATAGACAGATCGCTAAATATGGGATGGAGATAGATAGGGGATAGCTAGATATATAGATAAATACATGATAGATAGATAGATAGATAGATAGATAGATAGATAGATAGATAGATAGATATGGGATACATTATTCAGACAGATATATAAAATATATAGATATGGGATAAAGAAATAATATATACCGATATATATATATATATATATATATATATATATACACATTTTATAAAATATATATATTATTTTAGAATAAATATAGATAAAAAGATAGACAGACAGATAAATACATAGATATGGAGTGGATGGATAACTAAAAAGTTATGGAGATAGATAGATAGATAGATAGATAGATAGATAGATAGATAGATAGATAGATATGGGATGGATGAATGGATAAATAGACAGATCGCTAAATATGGGATGGAGATAGATAGGGGATAGCTAGATATATAGATAAATACATGATAGATAGATAGATAGATAGATAGATAGATAGATAGATAGATATTGCATAGAAAGATAGATATAGGATGGATGGATTTATAGAAAGATAAGGGATAGATAGATTGATAGGCAGGTAGTTATACTTGGGATGGAGAGAGATGGATAGAGAGATATGAGATGGATGGATGAATTTATAGATAAATACATAAATAAATATGGGATGGCTATAAATAGATAGATATTGGATAGATAGATAAATAGATAGAGGGCAGTAACCTGAGGGGTTGCAACCACACCAGGGCCTAGAGGGTAAGGGGGGGCCCCATCATTGTTGCTTCTCCACCTTATTTATCACATTTCTGCTCACTTTGCATCATCTAGAGAGAAAGGGAGCTCCATTTATCTCTGATGTTTCAGTCTTTAGCTGCCTGGCTACATCCAACAGAGTTAAAAGGCAGGGAGAAATTTACTGAATGAGTTGTGAAAGGGCCCCGTTTAATGTTCACACCAGGGCCCCACTACATTTAGTTACGCCACTGGATAGATAGAAAGAAAGATAGATATATAGATAGATGATACACAGATTGTAAATAGATTGATATAGGATAGATAGATGATAGATTGTAAATGGATAGATAGAAAGATAGATAGATACACAGATTGTAGATAGATAGATAGATAGATAGATAGATAGATAGATAGATAGATAATAGATTGATATAGGTAAGCTAGATATAGGTAAGCTTTCCTTTTATTCAATCAAAAGGATCCAAATAGATGGAAACCAATGGGCTGTATCAGTGGGTCCCATTAGACCATTGGCATGGTGTTACAGCAGGGGCCACTCACCAGCAGACAGTGTGCTTGTCCAGTAGAGAATCAGGGTGAGCTCCATGTTGCTGCCTAAGTCTTGCTGGAAGTAGGTGATGTAGAGGTGACCCTGCACAGTGGGTGGGTCGGGGGCGCTGCAACCGGTGCCTCTGTGTGCGTATCAGCAATTGTGGTGAAGTCATTTCTGATAACATCAGCATAAGTAGAGAGAGACCCAGTTTTAAGGCCACCACAGCGCCTCCCAGCTATCAGGTGCAGGAAAGCGCTGTAACCACTAATGGGGAGGCGGGGGGGAGAAATGTAGGGTTTTTATTCCAGAAAGTCGGCCAAGGTTCGCTACACTTACCCCTCAGGTCCGGATTTTATTTTTGTCAGAGGGTTTTGATTGAATTTCTACTACTTTAAATTGCAGCCATTTTTTGGCATCAGTGGATGGAGCAGGCAGAGGAAAAGGTAAGTATCTCTCCATGGTGGAGCTGGCGGGTGGGGTAGGAGGCAGGTTAGGGTCCAGGGACCTCCCTGATGCACCACCCACTTGGCATTTCTAACAAAGCGCACAGGAATGGAATATATAACGTAACATATAGGGCATTATTTACTGGGGCCATGTTGGTGCTTTTAGTTCTATATCTGGGGAGTCCGGGTTATCTACTCTTCATGGGAGGAGCTTATGAGGAAAGTAAAACTTGAGGTGGGGATATTTATTACTGTTATACTGTTGAAAAAAAGAAATATGTCCATCAAGTTTAACCAAGGGTTTTGGGATAGGGGAAGTGTTTTTATTTATCTATTTAAAGTGGACCAACACCCAGGATTTTGACTATCCTGGGTTTTGGTCCACTTCGGTGGGGGAACCCCGATCGGGGGTGCCCCGCTGTGTGAAACCCCCCAGAAACCCCAAAAAACTCACCTCTCCCCGCTCCCACGTGAACGCCGCAGCCAGCGGGAGGCGGCGGCGGCGGAAGAGGCGGCGGATCAGGTTTCTTTTTGGGGTTTCTGGGGGGTTTCACCCCGCGGGACATCCCGATCTCGGATGTCCCGCGGGGTGGGAGGTGATCGGCCCGGGAATCTTATAGATTTCCGGGCCGATCACCCCTGGGTGTTGGTCCACTTTAATTTTTTACTGATAACAGCTAATAGTAACCGTTGATGTTATTTTCCTCTAAATAAGCTTCTAATCCTTTTTTGAAGTCTGCGGTTGATGCTGTAACAAGCTTCTGTGGGAGGTGATTCCACAGATTTATAGTTCTTATGGTAAAAAATGATTTTGGCCTCTGGAGGCTGAATTTCTTTTTTTCCAGTCGAAGGGAGTGTCTGCTTGTCTTTATAGAGGATTTTACCTAAAATAGTGTTTCCTCATATTTTTGTATGGGCCATTTATATATTTATACAAGTTAATCATGTCCTCCCTCAGTCATTTTTTCTCAAGACTAAACAGATTTAATTCTCATAATCTTTCCTTATAACTAAGATCCTTCATTCCTCTTATTAGTTTGGTGGCTCTCCTCTGCACCCTTTCCATAGTCAGAGCGTCCTTTCTATGGATGGGTGCCCAGAACTGGACGGCATATTCCTGGTGAGGGCGCACAAGTGCCTTGTAAAGAGGCAAAATTACATCCCTATCCCATGATTCCAGGCCTCATTTAATGCATGATATCATCTTGGTGGCCTTGGAAGCAGCTGCTTGGCATTGCATGCTGTTATTTAGTCTGTGATCTACTAGTACCCCCAGATCCTTCTCAACAAGTGATTCTCCCAGTTTTACTCCCCCGAGGACATATGTGGCCTTCAGGTTATTATACCCCAAGTGCATGACTTTACATTTGTCCACATTGAACTTCATTTGCCAATTGGATGCCCAGACACTCAAAGTATCCAAGTCAGCTTGAAGCTTGTGAACATCTTCAATAGACTGCACTGTGCTACATATCTTTGTGTCATCTGCAAAAATTAGAGATTAATAATTCCATCTTCTATGTCATTAATAAACAAGTTGAATAAAAGTGGGCCCAGTACTGAGCCCTGGGGTACACCACTTACAACCGGTAACCATTCAGAGTAGGTATCATTAACCACAACTCTCTGCACATGATCTTTCGGCCAATAAGCATCTGTGGGGGACAGTGTCAAATGCTTTTGCAAAATCCAGAAAAACTATAACCACAGCCGCTCCTCTGTCCAGGCTTCTACTCACCTCCTTATAGAAGCCAATCAGGTTAGTCTGGCAGCTTCTGGCTCCCTTAATAGCCCCTCAAGCAACTTTCTCACAATGGATGTTAAACTTACATTTCTGTAATTGCCCAGAGAAGACCTAGAGCCCTTTTTTAAAATGGGCACCATACTTGCGCCAGTCCCTTGGCACTATACCAGTTGTGAGTCTTCAAAGTTCAAGAACAGGGGTGATGAGATAACTGAGCTGAGTTCTGTAAGAACTCTTGGGTGAAGTCTATCTGGTCCCGCAGTCTTATTCACATTTAAATTATTTAGTCTTTCTTAGATGATATCCATGTTTAGCTTGTTGAGCATTATACTTGGGCTATTGCTATAAGTGTATATAAATATATCCTGTGTTGGCTCCTTGCTCCTCTCTTGTGTACACAGAGCTCCGCCTTCTCTTCATCCCCAGTGGCCATGTACCCATCATCATTATTTAGGGCACCTACCTGTTCTGATTTCGTTTTCTTTGAATTTATATATTTAAAAATGTTAAGGGTTTGTCTTACATTCTTTGGCCACATCTCTTTCATTTTTTGCTTTCGCCAACCTTATTTCTTTCTTACATGCCTTATTTACTAATTTATACTTTTTAAGAGTTACAGCTCAGCCTTGTAATGTTTAAATGCCCCTTTCTTGTTCTTTATTGCCCTTTTAACCACAGGTGTCAGTCATGAGGGGTTTAATTTTAGCCGCTTGTATTTGTTACCCATTGGAATACATTTTGCAGCATTGATTTTGGTTTTTTTGAATTGATTTAAAGCACTCCCATTTGGCATTTGTATCTTTATTTCTGAACAGATGCTCCCAGTTTATGTCCTGGAGTGCTGCTCTGAGCCTGGGGAAGTTGGCCTTTATAAAATTTAGTGTTTTTGCCCTCCCAGATAGAAAATCTTTTTTACTGTTTATATTAAATACAACTATATTGTGGTCACTGTTATCAAGATTTTCAGACTGTTACCATCCCCATCAGGTCGTCATTATTTGATATTACCAGATCCAAAAGAGCATCACACCTAGTAGATGCCTCCACAAACTGATTCATATAGATATCTTGTAGCAATCAGAGGAATGCCCTCTAGTAGAAGCAGAACCAGTCGCTTCCTTGGTAGTTGAAGTCCCCTATTACCACCACTGTACAGCCTGCGGCGCCAGCTCTACCTGTTTATGCAGCTGCCCCTCTATTATCTCAGTTATGTTTGGGGAGTCTATAGATTACACCAAATTGTATTTTAACCTTGTTTACATCGCCCCGCACTTCTACCCACAAGGATTCTACATCCTCACAATCTTCTGCTAGTATCCCCTCATTAAAATATGCTTTGAATTCTTGCTTTACATAGAGACACACTCTCTATTTGCTCTGTCTTACTGAAAGAGAGCAAAACCTTGAAGATTGACAGTCCAGTCATGTGTGGAATCCAGCAAACTGTCAGCCACACCAATAACATCAGTACCAGAGCTTTAAGCTCCCCCACTTTACTTGCCAAACATACACTTTAAGTTCCTATCTAGTTTGACACATTAAGCTTTAGTATTAGCTTCTGCAGTAATGCATTTGCCTAATTTTTCACCTCCTTATACATCATAGCAGTCCTCCCCCCTTCTAATTCTCCACCCACCATCACATGCTGTCCCCTAAGTAACCTGTATACCCCTTTTTTTCTCTTTTGCCCTCCCCCTCATCTCTAGTTTAAAGACCCCCCCCCCCCACCACTTGTAGTATCCTATTACCCAGCACAGCAGCCCCCTTCCATTCAGGTGCTAATTACCTCTAGAATACATTTTTTACCCTATTTCAGCCCAGTGCTCTAGGACCCCTAATCCTTCTGTCCTTCACCAGAACTTGAGCCATGTGTTTAACTGTCTAAACTCCCGCTGTCCATGTGTAGCACATGGCATATACAGTATTCCAGAGAATACAACTTTGGAGGTCCTTCTCTTGAACTTAGTGCCTAATTAAGGGAGAGCAGTATCCTCTAGGGCTGCCATTTGCCTACCCCTTAATGATAAGCCACACCCACATCTTGCTTATTTATGTCTCTGGCTTTCATTTTTTACTGGAGGTTTGCTTTAACATAAAGGCCCTTTGTTTTCATCTTCACGGTTTTACACAAAAAGCAATGCCACTGCTTGTATATCTATATATGGAGAGTCTAGGTTTTTGACTTCTCATGGGAGGAGCTAACAAGAAAAGTAAAACATGTTCTTTTGAATTAATTTGGGAATTTTTAACACAGCATTTTATACTATCCCTCCCACAAAGTATTTTGTTTCCTATTGTTTTGAGTAAGCCATGCTCCCTTATGTTTAAGCCATGCCCACCTCTTTCTTTATTGCTACTTTTTATACATTCTGGCACCTCTGTCTTTTTCATTTTGGACTGGAAGTCCACTTTAACATGCAAACATTTTTTTTATTCATCTTCAGTATTTTACATTAAAGCCATGCCGCTGCTTGTAGTTTTATAAATGTAAAGCTCGGCTTATATGCTCGTTATGGGAGTGGCTTAAGAGTAAAGTAAATCTACTGGTAAGAATCTAATTGCCCTTTACACTTAAAGCGGTCTTTCACTCTGAATAAGAGTCTATCTTATATGTTTCCCACACCCTGTACATACAGATTGCTCACGTTAAAAATCATCCTACCTGCATCTACTGCATGTTATGAGCCTTTAAACATCCAAGATGGCGGCTCATGGAACATCAGGCAGCCTGCAAACAGGAAGTGTCTTCTGACTGTCGCTCTGCATTCTGGGACTGTTGACCTTTTCCTGACCCCAGCTCTGCTCTGTCTGAGCAAAGCAACAGCTATAACCAGCCCCCTGTACTTTATCCCACTCTTCTCTCCTCAGTAAGTGTGATGCTTCTGAGTCAAGATGGCGGCGCCCTTATGCTAAAGTCCTGAACAGAGTTGCAGCCCAGTGGGGGAAAGAATAATAAGTGACTAAAAACTTAAAATATATTAATTTTAGATGCTGGGGAATCATTTTTTAAGGGTTTGGGCTTTTCAATAAATCATGGTGAAGGTCCGGTTTAAAGAGTTCCTATTTCTTGTCCCAGCACAGATCTCCTAGGTTGGTGTCTTATTCTCTCACAGGGAGCAGAGGGTGTCCCTGACCCAGTATTGCCATGTCTAATCCTCGTAAATTTTACGAACTGGGTTTCTATGGCAAAACAAAAGCCTAGTGGCCTAGTGGATTGGCATACCAACTGCAGATCAGTAGCCCCATGTTTGTTACCATAGATACACTTCGGCTGGAATGAATGAGAACCTTCAGTGACTCTAAAAGCAACACCAGCACTGTTTATGTTGAGCTTTACAAATTGGGTTATTAAGACCAAACATACGCTTGGTGATGTATATGTTATATCAACAGCAGATCAGTTGGGGTGCCTTTATTGCAATATATACAATATGCATTGGATGAATGATAACCTTCTGAAACTCTGGAAGCAACATCAGCACTGTTTTGCATGAGCTTTACAAACTGGGTTTCTAGAAACCTAGTGGTACATATAACTTATCAACAGATTAGTAGAGGAGCCTTTGACGCCATAAATATGCCAAAAAAGCCGGCACATGTGCCATAGGACCAGTGAAAGGTGAATTCTACTGGGCGACATGGGTGGGTTTCACATAGCAGGGCATTCTGAATTGGGGTGTCCCAGGGGGCAAGAACCAAAACCTAGGATTCCTGGATTTTGGTCGACTTTAATGTCACTTGTCTTGTGGAGCACACCAGGTGGTACCATGTTTCTTCTTATGCCGCAGAAAATAATGCTGTGTTATATTAGCTTGATTCAGAGGCGCTGAAAAACACTCAAGCTTTCTCAGATGATTCAGGGACACAAGCAAGATCATCCTACCTGTGCCGAAAGCCATCTGAGATTTTAAAGCTCGCATGACAGTTTAGTGAATCACTGTAGCGAGTTATAAAAATGTTCATTGATAAAAGCTATGCCCCCATAGCTGGCATGATTTTTATCGATGAAAATAACAGCCAGCAATAGTTATTTTTTATTCATTTTTTTTTAATTTTTAATTCACTACTTACAGGTCCACTTTGTCGGCTCAGGTGATTGACAAGTCCACTGTGCTTAAAGCGGACCTTCACCCTGAATAAGAGCCTATCTTATATGTTTCCCACACCCTGTACATACAGATTGTCCACATTAAAAATCATCCTACCTGCATCTACTGCATGTTATGAGCCTTTAAACATCCAAGATGACAGCTTATGGAAGCCGCCATCTTATCAGGCAGCCTGCAAACAGGAAGTGCCTCCTGACTGTGCAGCTCTGCATTCTGGGATTGCTGACAGTTGCCTGACCCCAGCTCTGCTCTGTCTGAGCAAAGCACAGCTATAACCCGCCCCCCTGTACCTTATCCCACTCTCCTCTCCTCAGTAAGTGTGATGCTTCTGAGTCAAGATGGCGGCGCCCGTATCCTAAATTCCTGAACAGAGTTGCAGCCCAGTGGGGGAAAGAATAATAAGTTAGTGACTAAAAACGTAAAATATATTAATTTTAGATGCTGGGGAACCGTCTTTTAAGAGTTTGGGCTTTTCATTAAATCACGCTGAAGGTCCGGTTTAAGTCCCAGGTGGCATAGTCCACTGCCATCGGTATGAAGCTCTTTCTGTTCGGCAGAGTTTCTGGTGGGTTGCTGGGACTCAGCCCTGCTACATTCACCCTGTGACAGCTGTCGTAGGAATGGCAGTGGGTAGCCATGTTGGGCCCCACTTGTTTCTTGGAGATCCCTATGCGTCCAGTCACCCGAATCTCCAGGGAGTACCACTTCTTGTCCCTGGACGAATAAGTTACCACCAACTGCCGGTCCTAGGGCCACACCCCTGGTGATCCTGGCTGGACCATAATCCAGTACGGCCACGCTTGACCCCCGACCATTTGGCTGGTGTGTGGGCCAAAGTGGGGCTGTGCCTTCTACTCAGTGAGAGATCCCCAGATGTCATCAGTGTCCGACGCTACGCCACACCACTCGGACTGGTCATGGTTGGAGTTGACAAGACCAACATGTCTTCAGTCACTCTCTGTCTTGGCAGCCACTTGCTTGGAAGGGAGGGAGTTGTCAGACCCCTGAGGGGACCTTGATGCTCCTGCCTTGCTCAACAGCGATGTTGGTTGCTTCAGCCCCAGATAGCACCCACTCCTCCACTGCTTCCACCTAAGTCACCTGTCCAGACAGACTAACCCCTGTGATGCAGACTTGCCTAGGCTTGGATGATTACCTGCTTTGTCTCTCTGCATTCTGGCTTGGCTTATCTTATACTCGAGGTCTGGACTCTTGGACTCTGTTGCATTGTTTTCCCTCAAACCTGAACTGGACTTTTTCCTTTGGGCTCACTGGCCTCTGGCAACGGTAGCGGGACCCCGCCTTGTCTGCACCACACAGAAAGATGGCTGCCCCTTCCATGAGTGAGGACACTCCTAGTGCCAGCACTGCCAGCTTACACCAGGAGAGTCCCCACTCCTGGGAGTGGTGGCCATCTTTCTGTAGCCTTGGCCATTGAACAATTTGAACGAAGCGCAGCCACAGACAGCAGCTCATCAACCAGTCTTTACGGGTTCGGGACGACCGTTGCACTCAAACACAGTTGTCTGGCTGAGGTCCATTTTTGGGTTTGAGAACCCCAACTTGCAAAGTTTGGTATGAACCCAAACTTTGCGGTTTGGGTTCACCCAACAGAAACACATACGCTAGTTTGAGCATAACTTTTGAGTGGAGAGTCATACAATCATACAATCCTGGTTCTGGGGTTGGACTAATGGGCTTTCCGTGCTGCATCTTCGGGGTCCCAGAACAGGGTGGTAGGATGGATCAGAATCCGAGATCTCCATATCTCCTGCTCTAGAGAGGTTACAGAGATAGGACAACTTGGGGTGAATTTGGCTTTGGCTCTTGGTTCTGTACTGGGTTTGGGGATAAGGGGGAACTGCAACCTAGTTATTCCTGGTTTTGTGTCAGCACTGGCTGTCTGAGCATAGTGTGTTTAAAGAGAGGCCGCTTTCTGCATAGGGTAATCTGTGGTTGCACCACAGGCCAGGAGTGGGAAATGCCACAGGGATAGGCTTTGAAGCTGGGCCTCCCAGTGACCCAGGCCTGGGCGCATCATGACAGCAGGACTTGGGTGAAAGTTTCATCTATTTTCTGAAGGAAGGCTGTGCCATCCCATGCTACAAACATGAGATTTAGAGGGAACCAGACATCAGGAATAAAATAAAATGTATTATTTACCTTATTCCTCACAATCTCAATTCAGAATGCCCCATAAAGAGGCAGACCACCGGCACTAGGGACTGACCCTAGGGAGTTGGCTGCTCCTCTCTAAAGAGGACCAAAACTCTCTATAGCTGGTCCTTTAGTGTTTTAGAAGATTCCCTATTTCTGGGGCATCCCAGTTTGGAACATTGACATTCACAGTATAGAGTGCTAATTGGACAAGAGCCTGCATAGTCACTGCGGGATCGTGAGATATTGCCGATCCCAGGGGTTTTACTCACGGAGGCATCACAAGTCTGGATGCCCACTACAAATAAAACTACAACAAAACTTTAAGCTAGTAAGGACAAGTCTTTTGGATTCAGTTTTCAGAACGTTCACTTTGAACTTTGTAGCATCTTATTTTTGATAGTCTATGTCCTGCATGTTTTATCCTGTCTGTGATTACTACAGCGCTACAGAAAAAGATGGAGCTATATATGAAAACAATAATAACAATAAAATGTGTGTGTGTCCTGTACAGTGTAGTCCCTGTAGATAAATGGCAGCAGGGTAAGATCCTCAGTAACACAAGAATAGAAGCAGGGGGGGGGGGGGTGCTTTCAACCACAAACTGGGAATGGAAAGAGACCTGCCTACATCTCATGCATATGTAAAGTAGGCCTTTTGTACAGGGAGCCTATTAGCATAATCCTTCTGACACCCAACATAGAGAGCTAAGCAGCTGTGCATACCCCCCCATCCGCCTTTCACTTTTCTCCCACAGATCCTCCTTAATAAATTCTACGTTCTTCTCCTCCTGTATCCTCCCTTATACCCTAATAGATTGTAAGCTCCTCTCTTTCTGCATCCTCCCTTATACCCTAATAGAGTTTAAGCTCTTCTCCCTCTGTATCCTCCCTTATACCCTAATAGATTGTAAGCTCTTCTCCTCCTGTATCCTCCCTTATACCCTAATAGATTGTAAGCTCTTCTCATTCTGTATCCTCCCTTATACCCTAATAGATTGTAAGCTCTTCTCCTTCTGTATCCTCCCTTATATCCTAATAGATTGTAAGCTCTTCTCCTTCTGTATCCTCCCTTATTCCCTAATAGATTGTAAGCTCTTCTCCTTCTGTATCCTCCCTTATATCCCAATAGATTGTAAGCTCTTCTCCTTCTGTATCCTCCCTTATTCCCTAATAGATTGTAAGCTCTTCTCCTTCTGTATCCTCCCTTATATCCTAATAGATTGTAAGCTCTTCTCCTTCTGTATCCTCCCTTATACCCTAATAGATTGTAAGCTCTTCTCCTTCTGTATCCTCCCTTATTCCCTAATAGATTGTAAGCTCTTCTCCTTCTGTATCCTCCCTTATACCCTAATAGATTGTAAGCTCTTCTGCTTCTGTATCCTCCCTTATACCCCAGTAGATTGTAAGCTCTTCTCCTTCTGTATCCTCCCTTATACCCTAATAGATTGTAAGCTCTTCTCATTCTGTATCCTCCCTTATACCCTAATAGATTGTAAGCTCTTCTCCTTCTGTATCCTCCCTTATTCCCTAATAGATTGTAAGCTCTTCTCCTTCTGTATCCTCCCTTATACCCTAATAGATTGTAAGCTCTTCTCATTCTGTATCCTCCCTTATACCCTAATAGATTGTAAGCTCTTCTCCTTCTGTATCCTCCCTTATTCCCTAATAGATTGTAAGCTCTTCTCCTTCTGTATCCTCCCTTATATCCTAATAGATTGTAAGCTCTTCTCCTTCTGTATCCTCCCTTATACCCTAATAGATTGTAAGTTCTTCTCCTCCTGTATCCTCCCTTATACCCTAATAGATTGTAAGTTCTTCTCCTTCTGTATCCTCTCTTATACCCTAATAGATTGTAAGCTCTTCTCCTTCTGTATCCTCCCTTATTCCCTAATAGATTGTAAGCTCTTCTCCTTCTGTATCCTCCCTTATACCCTAATAGATTGTAAGCTCTTCTCCTTCTGTATCCTTCCTTATACCCTAATAGATTGTAAGCTCTTCTCATTCTGTATCCTCCCTAATATCCTAATAGATTGTAAGCTCTTCTCCTTCTGTATCCTCCCTTATACCCTAATAGATTGTAAGCTCTTCTCCTTCTGTATCCTCCCTTATTCCCTAATAGATTGTAAGCTCTTCTCCTTCTGTATCCTCCCTTATATCCTAATAGATTGTAAGCTCTTCTCCTTCTGTATCCTCCCTTATATCCTAATAGATTGTAAGCTCTTCTCCTTCTGTATCCTCCCTTATATCCTAATAGATTGTAAGCTCTTCTCCTCCTGTATCCTCCCTTATACCCCAGTAGATTGTAAGCTCTTCTCCTTCTGTATCCTCCCTTATACCCTAATAGATTGTAAGCTCTTCTCCTCCTGTATCCTCCCTTATACCCCAGTAGTTTGTAAGCTCTTCTCCTTCTGTATCCTCCCTTATACCCTAATAGATTGTAAGCTCTTCTCCTCCTGTATCCTCCCTTATACCCCAGTAGATTGTAAGCTCTTCTCCTTCTGTATCCTCCCTTATATCCTAATAGATTGTAAGCTCTTCTCCTCCTGTATCCTCCCTTATACCCCAGTAGATTGTAAGCTCTTCTCCTTCTGTATCCTCCCTTATATCCCAATAGATTGTAAGCTCTTCTCCTTCTGTATCCTCCCTTATACCCCAGTAGTTTGTAAGCTCGTCTCCTTCTGTATCCTCCCTTATATCCCAATAGATTGTAAGCTCTTCTCCTTCTGTATCCTCCCTTATATCCCAATAGATTGTAAGCTCTACTCCTTCTGTATCCTCCCTTATACCCTAATAGATTGTAAGCTCGTCTCCTTCTGTATCCTCCCTTATACCCTAATAGATTGTAAGCTCTTCTCCTTCTGTATCCTCCCTTATACCCTAATAGATTGTAAGCTCTTCTCCTTCTGTATCCTCCCTTATTCCCTAATAGATTGTAAGCTCTTCTCCTTCTGTATCCTTCCTTATACCCTAATAGATTGTAAGCTCTTCTCCTTCTGTATCCTCCCGTATACCCTAATAGATTGTAAGCTCTTCTCCTTCTGTATCCTCCCGTATACCCTAATAGATTGTAAGCTCTTCTCCTTCTGTATCCTCCCGTATACCCTAATAGATTGTAAGCTCTTCTCCTTCTGTATCCTCCCTTATACCCTAATAGATTGTAAGCTCTTCTCCTTCTGTATCCTCCCTTATACCCTAATAGATTGTAAGCTCTTCTCCTTCTGTATCCTCCCTTATACCCTAATAGAGTGTAAGCTCTTCTACTTCTGTATCCTCCCTTATTCCCTAATAGATTGTAAGCTCTTCTCCTTCTATATCCTCCCTCATACCCTAATAGATTGTAAGCTCTTCTCCTTCTGTATCCTCCCTCATACCCTAATAGATTGTAAGCTCTTCTCCTTCTGTATCCTCCCTTATACCCTAATAGATCATAAGCTCTTCTCCTCCTGTATCCTCCCTTATACCCTAATAGATTGTAAGCTCTTCTCCTTCTGTATCCTCCCTTATTCCCTAATAGATTGTAAGCTCTTCTCCTCCTGTAACCTCCCTTATACCCTAATAGAGTGTAAGCTCTTCTCCAATTTAAGCATAACTATCTCATCGTAATAGTCAGTGATTATGAGGTAAATAAATTGATTAGTAATGCCTGCAGTGCACAGATAGGGCCCCCGGCAATCCCTTCAGCCCTACGTTTACTTGCCAGTCACGTGACCGTGCCACGTGACGCTTAGCCGACAGTGACCCGGTTCCGCCCCTTCATATGCCAGAGTGGGCGTGGCCCGACCCCCTTTGTCCTAGAGCTGCGCGCTCCCGCTGCCCTAACACTGAGGCGGCGCGTTCCCACGCTGCGAGAATGTTCTGCGCAGATAACGTACGCTATTCGCGTAGCGCGTGTCCCCATTTTGCACCTTTTATTAAACACTCCCCGCTTTTATAAAGCAGAGCATTCTTTACACGCTAGTGATGGCCGCCCGCGTCACTTACGGTCGCTGCAAAATCTGTTTCTAGAGGCCGCCTGCAGCGCATTGTGGTGTACGCATTGCATGGCATAAAGAAGCAGTTTTATTACCACCCGCCCGCATCACTTCTACAGGAAAACTCATTGTATCAATCTAGGGTTTAAAAAAGTGTATCGCGCCCGCCCGCATTACATTTTTAACAAATAAATGAAAGGATGTCCGTAGCAACAGACAAGTACATTGCACCCTAATATATACCGCAACGCTAATTGTCTAATAATAAAGAAAAGTGACGCTGTGAGGTGATAACGGCACTGGCGGAATTTCACGCCCGGCCGCACCAGTCTGTATGACATAATCCAGCGAGAAAGTGAGTGTGTTTGCAGAGCCCGCCCGCTCGAGGTTTCCGCTGTGTGTCGGGCCCGCCCGCTTGTGTGTGAGCAGCTGACGGATCCGCCTGTGTGTGTGTCGGGCCCGCCCGCTCCCCCTTCTCCGTGCGAGCAGCGAGGCGCGCTCCCGGTGCTCGGTTGTCGGTGTGCGCGGCAGAGCGGCCTCCGGAGAGACGCGGGTGCTGGTGTGCGGCTCACTCCCCGCCTCCCCTCCTCACGTGTCCCGGCGGCGGTGCAGGAGAGGCAGGCGAGGGATCCCCTCACATGACCCGTGTGTTTGTCCCCGTGATCAGATCCGCCAGCTCTCCCTCCTCCCCCCCCTCCTCCTCCTCCCCGGGCCGCCCGGGGCCCCGGCCCCACCACCGCCGCCACCACCACCACCCCGGGGGGCCCCCCCGACCCCCACACATGGACATGCTGGACCAGGGCCTCGATCCCGCCACCGCCAGGTAAGCGAGCGCCCGGCCTCGGGCCTAACTGAGGGAAGAAGGAAGGGAGGGAGGGGGCATGTCACTCACTGTCACTGTGTGTGTGCACTTACCTTCATATCACTATGGACCTACCCTCACTGTGTGTGTGCACTTACCTCATATCACTATGGACCTACCCTCACTGTCTATTTATCTCATATCACCATGTACCTACCTCACTATCACTGTGCACTTATCTCATATCACTATAGACCTACCTCACTATCACTGTGTGTACTTACCCAAAACTGTGCACTTACCTCACTGTCACTGTGTGTGTACTTACACTGCACCTTGTACTTACCTCATATCACCATGTACCTACCTTACTGTCACTGTTTGTGCATGTACCTCATATCGCCATGTACTTACCTCACTGTGTGTATACCCAGCACTGTGCACTTACCTCACTGTATACTTACCTCACATCACCATGTACTTGCCCCACTGTCACTGTGTGTGTACTTTCCTTGCACTGTGCACTTACCTCACCTGTCACATTTTTATATATATATATATATATATATAAATAAATCTACATATAATCATTTACTTACCTCTCTTTCATTGTGTACGTAGTTCATATAACCATGTACTTACCTCACTGTCACTGTGTGTGTACCTACCTCACTGTCGCTGTGTGTGTACCTACCTCACTGTCGCTGTGTGTGTACCTACCTCACTGTCGCTGTGTGTGTACCTACCTCACTGTCGCTGTGTGTGTACCTACCTCACTGTCGCTGTGTGTGTACCTACCTCACTGTCGCTGTGTGCGTGTGTACTTACCTCACTGTCGCTGTGTGTGTGTGTACTTACCTCACTGTCGCTGTGTGTGTGTGTACTTACCTCACTGTCGCTGTGTGTGTACTTACCTCACTGTCGCTGTGTGTGTACTTACCTCACTGTCGCTGTGTGCGTGTGTACTTACCTCACTGTCGCTGTGTGCGTGTGTACTTACCTCACTGTCGCTGTGTGCGTGTGTACTTACCTCACTGTCGCTGTGTGCGTGTGTACTTACCTCACTGTCGCTGTGTGTGTACCTACCTCACTGTCGCTGTGTGTGTGTACCTACCTCACTGTCGCTGTGTGTGTGTGTACTTACCTCACTGTCGCTGTGTGTGTGTGTACTTACCTCACTGTCGCTGTGTGTGTGTGTACTTACCTCACTGTCGCTGTGTGTGTGTGTGTACTTACCTCACTGTCGCTGTGTGTGTACTTACCTCACTGTCGCTGTGTGTGTACTTACCTCACTGTCGCTGTGTGCGTGTGTACTTACCTCACTGTCGCTGTGTGCGTGTGTACTTACCTCACTGTCGCTGTGTGTGTGTGTACTTACCTCACTGTCGCTGTGTGTGTGTGTACTTACCTCACTGTCGCTGTGTGTGTGTGTACTTACCTCACTGTCGCTGTGTGCGTGTGTACTTACCTCACTGTCGCTGTGTGCGTGTGTACTTACCTCACTGTCGCTGTGTGCGTGTGTACTTACCTCACTGTCGCTGTGTGTGTACTTACCTCACTGTCGCTGTGTGTGTACTTACCTCACTGTCGCTGTGTGTGTACTTACCTCACTGTCGCTGTGTGTACTTACCTCACTGTCGCTGTGTGTACTTACCTCACTGTCGCTGTGTGTACTTACCTCACTGTCGCTGTGTGCGTGTGTACTTACCTCACTGTCGCTGTGTGCGTGTGTACTTACCTCACTGTCGCTGTGTGTGTGTGTACTTACCTCACTGTCGCTGTGTGTGTGTGTGTACTTACCTCACTGTCGCTGTGTGTGTACCTACCTCACTGTCGCTGTGTGTGTGTACCTACCTCACTGTCGCTGTGTGTGTGTGTACTTACCTCACTGTCGCTGTGTGTGTGTGTGTGTGTACTTACCTCACTGTCGCTGTGTGTGTGTGTACTTACCTCACTGTCGCTGTGTGTGTACTTACCTCACTGTCGCTGTGTGTGTACTTACCTCACTGTCGCTGTGTGTGTACTTACCTCACTGTCGCTGTGTGCGTGTGTACTTACCTCACTGTCGCTGTGTGCGTGTGTACTTACCTCACTGTCGCTGTGTGCGTGTGTACTTACCTCACTGTCGCTGTGTGTGTGTGTACTTACCTCACTGTCGCTGTGTGTGTGTGTACTTACCTCACTGTCGCTGTGTGCGTGTGTACTTACCTCACTGTCGCTGTGTGCGTGTGTACTTACCTCACTGTCGCTGTGTGCGTGTGTACTTACCTCACTGTCGCTGTGTGTGTGTACTTACCTCACTGTCGCTGTGTGTGTGTGTACTTACCTCACTGTCGCTGTGTGTGTGTGTACTTACCTCACTGTCGCTGTGTGCGTGTGTACTTACCTCACTGTCGCTGTGTGCGTGTGTACTTACCTCACTGTCGCTGTGTGCGTGTGTACTTACCTCACTGTCGCTGTGTGCGTGTGTACTTACCTCACTGTCGCTGTGTGCGTGTGTACTTACCTCACTGTCGCTGTGTGCGTGTGTACTTACCTCACTGTCGCTGTGTGCGTGTGTACTTACCTCACTGTCGCTGTGTGCGTGTGTACTTACCTCACTGTCGCTGTGTGCGTGTGTACTTACCTGGCACGGTACACTTGCCTTGTGTATCGCTATATACTTACCTCACCCATCACTGTAGTTTCGTCACCCTCATTTATCACCATGTACTTACCTCATATTACCATGTACTTACCTCACCCTCTTCCATCACATTATACTTCACTTTTACTTTGTGTGTACTTACCCAGCACTGTGTATTAACCTCACCCATCACATTATATGTATATCATCATGTACTTACCTCACTTTCACTGTGTACTTAGGTCACTGTGTACTTGCCTCATTGTCACTGTGTACTTACCCGGCACGGTACACTTACCTCAACTGCGTATTGCTATGTACTTACCTCACCCTCACCCAACACGGTGTAGTTTCCTCACCCTCATTTATCACCATGTACTTACTTACATTGTCTCTGTGTCAATTTGTACTTACCCACCACTGTACATACCTCACTGTCATTGTATAGTTACCCTCATCCATCACATTATAAGTTTATCACCATGTACTTACCTCACTGTCACTGTGTGTGTCCTTACCCTGCACTGTAATAACCTCACAGTTACTGTACACCTACCTCACTCTGCACCTCATATCATGGTGTACATACCTCAGCCATCACTGTGTACTTACTTCACCCTCATCCATCACATTATATTTACCTCACCCATAGCTGTACACCACTTATATTTAGCTCACCCGTCACTGAAACGCTAATCTCCCAGCACTGTCCACCTACCTCCCCTCAGTTCTCACGTGCACGGCCATCACTCACTACTGTACACTTGACTCCATATACTCAGTATCAGTATATGTGCACTGCCCTTATCCAATGCTTACTTCCCCCCACCTAGTACTGTGTGTATACCTACCTTCCACCTGGTCAACGCTGAACACTTATCCACCACTCATCACTGTGTGTACACTCCCTTTTCTGTGTGTACACTTACCTCATCCATGACATGTGTACAGCGCCCCTACTCTATACCGCTACCCTATGTGTACACGGTGCTGCTCCTCTTATAGCCCTGTCCTCCCTCTATACAGAGCACTGTTGGCACTGCCACACTTTGCTGTACTGCGGGGCTTCCTGTGGGCTGTGTGACACCCCATAGAACGCCCAGAATAACTCTCACCAGTGCATGTGCGGGCTCTCATCCAATCAGAGCCGTTTGTCTTTCCTATATAATGCTCGGCGAATACCACCTCTGTGTACATGAGGGACCTTGGCAGTCAGGAGCGCAGCGACCGCATCCCCAGCAACCCACAGGCTCCAACCTATTCTTGAAGCCCGGGGAAGCGGCCTTTAGCAGACTTCGCCTGTAGGATGCCTGTAAGCAGGTGAGTCTTGCGGTGCCCCAGGGGGTTTCACATCAGGTGACAAAAGTCAATTTTTAAAGTGGCCTCAGCATGCTGGATGGTGAAACCGTGCTGAATCCCCCTATATAATTCACCTTTCTGGCAGGAAGGTAAGTTTTCACACAGCAGGGCATCCAGAACCAGGATGCCCCAGGAACAAGGACCTATCACTAGGACAGTAAAAATCCTGGTGATACGTTCACTTTAAAGTGGTCCATAATCCACGCCGATCAATTCTCACTGTGTGAAGCCCCCCAGGTCGCCCATACACTGACCTTCTTTTCTGGCCCAACAGTGCATGCATGGGCTGCATCCCTGCTATCCCTCTAGCAGGGATGCCCGCGAGTCAGACATTTATCAATGGCCGGCGCGGGCATGCTCTCTGGTCGAGGGAAGCAGGGGATGCGGCCGCTGGCCTTAGACGAGGGCTAAGATGGCGTGACATCAGCGGCTGCACATGCGCCGTAGGACTGGGAAGAGGTTAGTTGGCATTGGCGATCTGGGGGGTTTCACATAGAGGTGCACCCTGGATCGAAGTACCCCGAGGGAAAGGGACCAAAACCCAGGGTAGTCAAAATCCTGGGTTTTGGTCCACTTTAAATTAGCCTTAACATGCTGGATGGCCGATTGCCTACCCCAATACGGGATGCCCTGCTGTGTGAATTGATCGCCTTAATAATTAGTTTTTATCTGTCAGTCCCACGTGTATTTATTTAGGCTGGAGTGCACTGCTGACCGCAAAGAGACCGTAGATCCAGCATGTGGCGTGGGACTGCCGGGAAGGTGAGTTTTCACACAGCAGGGCATTAAGAACCAGGATGCCCCAGGAACAAGGACCTATCGCTAGGACAGTGAAAATCCTGGTAATACGTTCCCTTAAAGTGGACCAACACCCAGGATTTTGACTATCCTGGGTGTTGGTCCACTTAGGTGGGGCACCCCGATCGGGGGTGCCCCGCTGTGTGAAACCCCCCCGATCGCCGCAAAAACTCACCTCTCCCCGCTCCCACGTGACCTCGTCCGGCCAATGACAGCGCTCAGAGCCGCTCTGGTATGCGCGTCCAAAGCCGCTTGGACGCGCATACCAGAGCGCTGTCATTGGCTGTGTCTCTCGCTTCCCTCTAACAGGGAGCGCGCCTGCGCCGGCCATTCACAAAACGGCCGGCGCGGGAGCGCGCCCTGCTAGAGGGAAGCGAGAGACGCGGCCGCGTCTCGCGCATGCGCCGTTGGATCGCCGGTAAGGTGAGGATTGTGGGCCTCCTGGGGGGTTCCTCCCCGCGGGACATCCCGATTTCGGATGCCCTGCGGGGAGGGATCTGATCGGTCCGGGAATCTTATAGATCCCCGGGCCGATCCCCCCTGGGTGTTGGTCCACTTTAAGTAGAACAAATCCTACGACGATCGATTCCCTATGATTCCTCATCCAAATTCAGGATGCCCCGCTGTGTGAACCCCCCAGGTCGCCCATACACATACCTTTTCTGGTCCAAAGCCGTGCCCGCGCCAGGAATCTATGAATGGCACGCTCCGTTAGAGGGTAGCTGGGGATGCGGCTGTCAGCGCGCTCAGAGCCGCTCGCCTTAGACGAAAGCTTAGACGTGCTGACATGATCAGATCCGAGTGCCGTAGCACCGGGACGAGGCGAGTTTGTTTTCGCCGATCTGCGGGATTTTACACAGCCCGGGGAAAGGACCAAAACCCAGGATAGTCAAAATCCTGGGTTTTGGTCCACTTTTAAGAGGAACAACCACCTGTATAAAATTATATAAGACTCAACGGATAGTGGTCTCCTTCTTTATGGGGTATCCCGACCCTTCTGCTGATCCCATGTCGCATCTGGGTGCTGCGTCCGCCTCCCTGTTATAAATTTAGGTGGGTGCGTACCCGTACCAGCCATTTCTGATTAGCTGGTGCCGTACGCTCACAGATAGAGGTGAGCAGGGATGCGGCCAGTGGCTCTCCTTGCCGCTTCGAGTAGCAAAGAAAATCTAAATGTAAGCTGCTGATTGGCTGAACCGTCTGTCATTTGGAATAAGGAAAAGGTAAGTTTATGGGCAATCCTGGTGGATGAACACAAATCCCAAATCAGGAGGAACGAAAAACCAAGATAGTGAAAATCTTAGGTTTTGTTCCTCCCACAAACAAACTTGGCAGTCCAAAATGTCCCGTTTCATGTGCTCACGCCCCCCCGCTAAAGATAACTCTCCAGTGCAGCTTATCTCAGGGAGACAGCAGCGTCTGGGAGGTTTCCTGTGACATTTCAGTCCTCCGCTGAGCCTTGTATGTATATGAGGGCTGAAGGTAGCCAATCGTTGCATTTTTAGGCTGGCGTTCCCCTAAAGGTTCAGGGGGAAATGTCTGGCCATCCTCATACTCCGTGCCTCCTGAGCTATACTCGCCTTTAATCTCCCACAGCAGGTGGCACCTGGTCCTGATCTTCTGTGCTCACCTGGGGATGTTGGTCTCAGACTAAGGCCTGGAGATGGTTCTTCCTTCTCAATGACAGAGTTTCATTTGTGGCATTGACGGCTCATGATCGGCCCCTGAGACGGAGCTTGGCAATGGAAATTAGTCAGCGCCATCATCTGGAATTTTGGGGCCCCATACAGCAGCAATGCCTGGGCAGATGCCCTCATCAACATCACCCTTTTGGCCACCTATAACAAATATTTGATGGCTTGGTCCCTAGAAAAAGTCTCTGTCCCCAAGGCAACAAGGCTTATCTCAAAATCCAGACCATATAGGAAACAAAAAGTTCAAGGGCTAGGGGCCAGCCATCAAGTAATATGCTATAGGAGGCCCTGATACAATAAAGGCTGGTTAGAGACTGGGCCCCTCTGTAACAAATATGCGATGGTTGGGGCCTTAGTCTGAACTGGACCTCTGTCCCCAAAGCAGACAGGCTTACCTTATTATTCAGGCCATAAAGGAAACTGAAAATCAGCCTAGGGACCAGCTATCACGTTATAGGTTATTAGGAGCCCAGACATGATATATACTTCCCTATCTAATCTATCTGTGATGGCCTGGTCTCTATTTGAATTAGGCCCAAAGGCAAACCAGCCTGGAGCAGAGGGGGCAGACACCTATCATCAACGTTAGCAGCAATAGTGTGTCTCAGTTCAGGTTGGCCATTAGGACCACCTGATCAGGACCCTCTTGTCACAGCTGGGCCCCATACTGGGGTCTCAGCTATCCTGCCCTGAGTGTAGTGCTCGGTGATGTGCTCAGTGGCTGAGTTTACTGCTCAGGGTTTCCAGTCTGGTAATGGGATTTGCTGCTCTGCAGTGTATGGAGCTTCACGCTTTACAGGATTCTTTGCTCTGCTCTCTTTCATCCACGGTGATAAGGTTTGCCATTAGGTGCAGAGTTTTGTGCTCGGTGATGTGCTCAGGAGCACAGGTTTCGCACTTGGTAATGGGATTTTGTGCTTTTCAGGAGCAGGATTTCATGCTCTCTGGTGGTCAGGTGTCATAGTCGGTCACAGTATTCCATGCTTGGTGACCTGCCTCGGTGTGGGGTTTGGTGCTGGGTGGTTGGGTTTCATGCTCGGCTACAGGATTCCAGGCTCGGTAACAGGGTTCCAGGCTGGGTTACAGGGTTTGTGCTCATTGATCTGCTTAGAGACATGCTCGGGAGAAGGGTTTTGTGCTTCACAACATGGTTTGTGCTCAAGCAACATATTTAGGAGCAAAGTTTCATGTATGGCAGTGAGGATTTGTGCTCCAAAATGAGTTTCATGCTTGGGAGCAGATTTTCACTGATGTGCTCGGAAGCAGGTTTTGTGCTTGGCGAAGTGCTAGGTAATAGGGGTTTCATGCTTGGCTACAGGATTGAGCAGCAACATGCTCAGTGACTGAATTCAGTGCTTGGTTATGGGGTTTCATGCTTGGCTACAGGATTCAGCAGCAACATGCTCAGTGACTCAGTGCTAGGTTTTGGGGTTTCATGCTTGGCTACAGGATTCAGCAGCAACATGCTCAGTGACTGAATTCAGTGCTTGGTTATGGGGTTTCATGCTTGGCTACAGGATTCAGCAGCAACATGCTCAGTGACTCAGTGCTAGGTTTTGGGGTTTCATGCTTGGCTACAGGATTCAGCAGCAACATGCTCAGTGACTGAGTTCAGTGCTTGGTTATGGGGTTTCATGCTTGGCTACAGGATTCAGCAGCAACATGCTCAGTGACTGAGTTCAGTGCTTGGTTATGGGGTTTCATGCTTGGCTACAGGATTCAGCAGCAACATGCTCAGTGACTGAGTTCAGTGCTTGGTTATGGGGTTTCATGCTTGGCTACAGGATTCAGCAGCAACATGCTCAGTGACTGAGTTCAGTGCTGGGTTATGGGGTTCCTGCTTAGCTACAGGATTCAGCAGCAACATGCTCAGTGACTGAGTTCAGTGCTTGGTTATGGGGTTTCGTGCTTGGCTACAGGATTCAGCAGCAACATGCTCAGTGACTGAGTTCAGTGCTTGGTTATGGGGTTTCGTGTTTGGCTACAGGATTCAGCAGCAACATGCTCAGTGACTGAGTTCAGTGCTAGGTTATGGGCTGGGTGATGTGCTTGGCGACAGAGGTTGATGCTTGGCAAAATGCTTGGTGATTAGCATGATTAGGTGGAAATCAATACATACTTATGCGTATTAGACACTTTAAATAGGCCACATAACCCCAAGTACTCGGATAGGGCTACTTCTGGAGTATTTCCCCTTCAACTCTTCTCTGAGCACAGCTGGCATTCTCCCTTCCCAGCAAATGTAACAATTTGCTAAGCTGGAGTAACATTGTAACACTTGCTTCTGCTAACAAATCGTTATATTTCCCCCAGGAGGGAGAATGTCAGCTCTGGCAGATATACTCCCGGTTATTGTTCCTCCTGATTTTGTATGTATCGCTCCAGGTAAAAACTCAACTTCCTGTGGTTCCCACTGCACAGGCATGGCGGAAACTCAGCATGTTGTTTGGCTGTTTGGTCCGCTCAACCAATCGGCGTGCTCGATTTCGCCCGGCTCTGCTAAAGAGAGCCGAGTGTGCTGCCGGCCACGTCCCCCGTCCAGTCTCAAGCAGTGGCGTGCCCAGGCCGCCCATTCAGAAAGGCCAGAGAGCACAGCTAGTGGTGATCAGGGATACAATGAGGGCTCTGGGAGCATGTAGGTGAAATGGGGGATTGGGGGTTTACACAGCTGGGCATCTAACAATTCGGGATGCCCCAAGAAGTGGGACTGGTTTACGGGTGTTCCGGGGGGGTTTTGTGCCAGGGGACTTAGCATTCTGGTTTCCCTCCCCTCCATACAGTCTTATAGCGGCAGCACCAACTCCCCTGCATGGAATGTCCCTTTAACACCACCTATACCTCTATATTATATTTAATTCCTGGAGATTGCGTATTCTCTATTACTGGAAACACTCCTCCAAGATGCTGGGAGGAGTATTTCTACTCTTTGGGAAAAAGTCCAGAGCAACCTCTGTCGGTGAGTTTTATGTTTGGCTACATGATTTCGGAGTCGGCAACAACTTGCTTGGTGTTTGAGTTTTCTGCTCGAGAGTAGGGTTTCGTGCTCGGCCTTATGCTTAGTCCTCTGTATAGGGTTTTGTGCTCGGCCTTATGCTTAGTCCTCTGTATAGGGTTTTGTGCTCGGCCTTATGCTTAGTCCTCTGTATAGGGTTTTGTGCTCGGCCTTATGCTTAGTCCTCTGTATAGGGTTTCGTGCTCGGCCTTATGCTTAGTCCTCTGTATAGGGTTTCGTGCTCGGCCTTATGCTTAGTCCTCTGTATAGGGTTTCGTGCTCGGCCTTATGCTTAGTCCTCTGTATAGGGTTTCGTGCTCGGCCTTATGCTTAGTCCTCTGTATAGGGTTTTGTGCTCGCCCTTATGCTTAGTCCTCTGTATAGGGTTTTGTGCTCGCCCTTATGCTTAGTCCTCTGTATAGGGTTTTGTGCTCGCCCTTATGCTTAGTCCTCTGTATAGGGTTTTGTGCTCGCCCTTATGCTTAGTCCTCTGTATAGGGTTTTGTGCTCGGCCTTATGCTTAGTCCTCTTTATAGGGTTTTGTGCTCGGCCTTATGCCTAGTCCTCTGTATAGGGTTTCGTGCTCGGCCTTATGCTTAGTCCTCTGTATAGGGTTTTGTGCTTGGCCTTATGCGTAGTCCTCTGTATAGGGTTTTGTGCTCGGCCTTATGCTTAGTCCTCTCTATGGGGTTTTGTGCTCGGCCTTATGCTTAGTCCTCTGTATAGGGTTTTGTGCTCGGCCTTATGCCTAGTCCTCTGTATAGGGTTTTGTGCTCGGCCTTATGCTTAGTCCTCTTTATAGGGTTTTGTGCTCGGCCTTATGCCTAGTCCTCTGTATAGGGTTTCGTGCTCGGCCTTATGCTTAGTCCTCTGTATAGGGTTTTGTGCTTGGCCTTATGCGTAGTCCTCTCTATGGGGTTTTGTGCTCGGCCTTATGCTTAGTCCTCTGTATAGGGTTTTGTGCTCGGCCTTATGCTTAGTCCTCTGTATAGGGTTTTGTGCTCGGCCTTATGCTTAGTCCTCTGTATAGGGTTTTGTGCTCGGCCTTATGCTTAGTCCTCTGTATAGGGTTTTGTGCTCGGCCTTATGCTTAGTCCTCTGTATAGGGTTTCGTGCTCGGCCTTATGCTTAGTCCTCTGTATAGGGTTTCGTGCTCGGCCTTATGCTTAGTCCTCTGTATAGGGTTTTGTGCTCGGCCTTATGCTTAGTCCTCTGTATAGGGTTTTGTGCTCGGCCTTATGCCTAGTCCTCTGTATAGGGTTTTGTGCTCGGCCTTATGCTTAGTCCTCTGTATAGGGTTTTGTGCTCGGCCTTATGCTTAGTCCTCTGTATAGGGTTTTGTGCTCGACCTTATGCTTAGTCCTCTGTATAGGGTTTTGTGCTCGGCCTTATGCTTAGTCCTCCATATAGGGTTTTGTGCTCAGCAAAAGGGCTTCACGCTTGGCGACATGTTTGGTGATGGAGTTTCATGCTCGGCTACGGGAGTCTGTGCTCAGCAACAGAGTTGAAAACCTTGAATCAGTAAGAGTTGAAAAAAATTTAAATGTAGGTTAAAAAAGCATGTGCATGGCATGCGCCATAGGACTGGGAAGAGGTGAGTTGGCATCGGCGATCTGGGGGGTTTCACACAGCGGGGCACCCCCAATCGAGGTGCATCGGGGGCAAGGCCCAAAACCCAGGATAGTCAAAATCCAGTTTTTTTGGTCCACTTTAAGGTTTTGGCATGAATTTCTGAGATTATTATTTGTAAATGTTTTTTGATGTGCATTGTTCTGTTTATATTTTATATGTTATGGATGTGTGGCAATTTTGGTATAACCTATGTCAATAAGCGTATAGATATAGTGTGGGGGGGTTAGTCCCTTGTTTTTTATTTGGTGTTTGTCTGTAATTTAGTGTTATTTAATAAAAATGTTAGACCAAAACCCAGGATTGTACTGTCCTGGGTTTTTTATCCTTCTCCCCAGGCCACCCCGATGGGGGGTGCCCCGCTGTGTGAAACCCCCCCCAGATCGCCAAGTGCAACTCGCCTCCTCCCGGTCCTGCGGCCGCTCGTCCAATCAGCACGCTCGGAGCCGCCACGCCATCTAAGGCCAGTGGCTCTGAGTGCACTGGCGGCTGCATTCCCCGCTTCCCTTTAACAGGGAGTGTGCCTGTGCTGGCCATTCACAAATGCCTGGAATGGGCAAATGCCCTGCTAAAGCGATAGCGGGGATGCGGCTTGTGCATGTGCGGTTGGAGTGGGAAGAAAGGTAATTGTACGGGGCGACCTGGGGGGTTTCACACAGCGGGGCATCCTGCTTATGGATGCCCCGGGGGGAGGGAATCGATCGACCCAGGCTGGGTTTTGGGCCACTTTAATACCCTTTTTGCAGCCAATTGTGTGCTTGGGGCCACGTGTCCCAAGGGTGGCCGCTTATTGAGTGTTTGTATCCCCCCCAGGTTTTGCAGGTTTTGCACAGGCTCATTGAGTGCCACCAGTGTATTGTTTTGGATTGGCTACATGCTTGGTGATGGGTTCCATGATTGGCAATGTAGTTCAGTTACAGGCATCCTGTTTAGTCGTGCTCTGATATCGCGCTCGTCAATGGTACCTCGGTGGTGGGGTTTCACGCTCGGCTACAGGACTTTGTGCCCAGCAACTGAGTCTAATGTATGTGAGCGAGGTTTTGTGCCACCTGCTCAGTGACATGGTTCCATGCTCCAGGTCATCCATAAAAAGCTGGATAACTTTCATCCACAAGGTTTCGGGTCCCTTTTTAAAAGTTTTTTTTTTTTTTCCTTTTTTTTCCTCCATAACCCAGAACTGTTCCCATTTACAGAGCAGAATGAATGCTGATAGTGAGAAGCCTGCAGGCACTGGTCCCGATATTGCCGTAGTGATGCCCGGTCACATGATGTTTGTTTTCGCCGCTGTGTTTGCACGGTAGACACGTGGCCCCCGCGCGCTCTGCACTTTCTGCGAAATCTGAGGTTTCAGCTTCCCCATTTCTGCGGTTAGATGTTTGGCTGACCAGAGATTGTCCCCTTTTTTTTTCTCTCCCTTCTTCAAGAAGGTCAGTAGGACATCTGTAGGCAAATAATAATGTCTGCGTGTTTATGTAACCCCGCCTCTCCACTACCTCTTAGCTTAAACAGGACCTTCAGCATCATGTAATGAAAAGCCCAAACCCTTAAAAAACTATTCCCCAGCATCTCAAATTAATATACTTTAAGTTTTTATTTGCTTACTTATTATTCTTTCCCCCACTGGGTTGCAATGCTGTTCAGGACTTGAGGATACGGGGGGCTGCCATCTTGCCTCAGAAGCATCACATACTGAGAAGAGGAGAGCGGGATAAAGTGCAGGGGGGTGGGGATATAGATGTGCTTCATTCAGATAGAGCGGAGAGGTCAGGAAAAGGACAGCAATCCCAGAATGCAGGGCGGCATATTCAGAAGACACTTCCTGTCTGCAGTCAGCCTGAAACCCCACGGGCTGCCATATTGGTTGTTAAAAGGTTAAAAAAAAATGTAATAAGTGCAGGTAGGATGATTTTTTAATCTGTATGTAGGGGGTGAGGGAAACATACAAAATAGACTCTTATTCAGGGCGGCCCACATACCAAAAATACCCGCTTTCAGCAAAAAAAAAGTAAGGGTGGGTTTAAAGTAGAAGTCCAGTCTGTTTTCTCCCTGACGCCCTCCCCTGGCGCTGAGGCAGGACAGGGTGGGGGGAGGTTACAACAAACAATCCCCTTACCTCGCCTGGGATCCAGCGCCATTCCCCCGATGATTCCAGACCTGCATGCCGCCATCTTGGAGAGGCTGCTCAGAGCAAGGGACGCTGCTGTGCATTCTCTATGTGGCTGCTGCTCATGCATTGGTGATGCTACTGGATTCACGGCATTGGAAGCTGATTGGAGAAGAGCCTGCACATGCACAGTCGGATTGCCGGAGAGGTAATCAGAGGGGGTTTCACACAGCAGGGCATCCCAAATGGACATGGCCCAATACCCAGGATGATTTTGGTCCACTTTATAGGTTTTAAACAGCCATGGCTATTCTATTTAGTTCAAAAGCTGTAAAGTGCTGTTACCCTTTAAGGCCCATCTCCATGATGCAGGTGTGCATGCTTCCGCACCCGGCCATTCAGATAGGCTGGGCAGCGATTTGGGATGCCCCAGGGGAAGGCCAGCGGCTGGCCCTTGAGTCTTTTGCCTGTTATGGGGTCATTGGGGGGATGCTTTGCCACACTCCCAGTTATGGGGTGATTTGGGGGGTGCTCTGCCATACTGCCTGTTATGGGGTGATTTGGGGTGCTCTGCCATACTGCCTGTTATAGGGTGATTTGGGGGGTTGCTCTGCCACACTGCCTGTTATGGGCTGATTTGGGGGGTTGCTTTACCACACTGCCAGTTATGGGGTGATTTGGGGGTGCTCTGCCATACTGCCTGTCCCGTGTGCATGCTCCCGCACCCAGCCATTCAGATAGGCTGGGCAGCGATTTGGGATGCCCCAGGGGAAGGCCCTTGAGTCTTTTGCCTGTTATAGGGTCATTGGGTGGATGCTTTGCCACACTCCCAGTTATGGGGTGATTTGGGGTGCTCTGCCATACTGCCTTTTATGGGGTGATTTGTGGGGTGCTCTGCCACACTGCCAGTTATGGGGTGATTTGGGGGGTTGCTTTACCACACTGCCTGTTATAGGCTGATTGGGGGGGTGCCCTGCCACACTGCCTGTTATGGGCTGATTTGGGGGGTTGCTTTGCCACACTGCCTGTTATGGGCTGATTTGGGGGGTTGCTTTGCCACACTGCCTGTTATGGGCTGATTTGGGGGGTTGCTCTACCACACTGCCTGTTATGGGCTGATTTGGGGGGTTGCTCTACCACACTGCCTGTTATGGGGTGATTTGGGGGGTTGCTCTACCACACTGCCTGTTATGGGGTGATTTGGGGGGTTGCTCTACCACACTGCCTGTTATGGGGTGATTTGGGGGGTTGCTCTGCTACACTACTTGTTTTGGGGTGATTGGGGGTACTCTGCCACACTGCCAGTTATAGGGTGATTGGGGGGTTGCTCTGCCACACTGCCAGTTATGGGGTGATTGGGGGTACTCTGCCACACTGCCAGTTATAGGGTGATTGGGGGGTTGCTCTGCCACACTGCCAGTTATGGGGTGATTGGGGGGTTGCTCTGCCACACTGCCAGTTATGGGGTGATTGGGGGGTTGCTCTGCCACACTGCCAGTTATAGGGTGATTGGGGGGTTGCTCTGCCACACTGCCAGTTATGGGGTGATTGGGGGGTTTCTCTACCACACTGCCTGTTATGGGGTGATTTGGGGGGTTGCTCTGCCACACTGCCTGTTATGGGGTGATTTGGGGGGTTGCTCTGCCACACTGCCTGTTATGGGGTGATTGGGGGGGTTGCTTTGCCACACTGCCTGTTATGGGCTGATTTGGGGGGTTGCTCTACCACACTGCCTGTTATGGGGTGATTTGGGGGGTTGCTCTGCTACACTACTTGTTTTGGGGTGATTGGGGGTTGCTCTGCCACACTGCCTGTTATAGGGTGATTGGGGGTACTCTGCCACACTGCCAGTTATAGGGTGATTGGGGGTACTCTGCCACACTGCCAGTTATAGGGTGATTGGGGGTACTCTGCCACACTGCCAGTTATAGGGTGATTGGGGGTACTCTGCCACACTGCCTGTTATAGGGTGATTGGGGGTACTCTGCCACACTGCCAGTTATAGGGTGATTGGGGGTACTCTGCCACACTGCCAGTTATGGGGTGATTTGGGGGGTGCTCTGCCACACTGCCAGTTATGGGGTGATTGGGGGGTTGCTCTGCCACACTGCCAGTTATAGGGTGATTTGGGGGGTGCTCTGCCTCACTGATGTTGTATGAGTTGCTTTTTCTATACTACAATTACTAGCGGCCGGTAGGTATTGCAATTGCAGATGCCTCCCTCGCGCATTAACGTAGCAGAACGGAAGAAAATTAACCTTTCTCCTTGGAGAAATCCAGCGCTCTTATTGGCCGTCATGGTCACATGGCTGTCACTGGAAAGTTATGTATGTTATAGCTGATATATATAATAAGGACTCTGTGTCTCGGCGCTCACAGGTTGTATGTGCAGAAGATGGGTGTTGCTGAAAAGCTCTAAGAAAGCTGGCGAGAGCTGTATATCAATATTCCATGCAGCGCGGCATCCCAAAACAGAATGCCCCAGGGGGGTGGACCAAAACCAGGAGAATGCCAATTTTGGTCCACTTTAATGTTCCTGCAAAAGCTGCTGGGAGGAGTATTTCTACTCTTTGGTTAATTCTCTGTATTTCTTCTGGTTTATTGATTGGCTGTTTTCTGTTTTTTCAGTCACGAGCAAGGCCAAGACACTGATGAAGTGGTAGAGCTGCATGATGGTGAGTGAACGGCATGGCCTTTGTAAAAATGTTTTTAAAGGAGACCTAAAACCTACATCACGATATTGGCCAGGGATCACCTGCTATGCTTACCTCCTCTAATAAGCATTCTATGCCCTGCTTTTTGTAGTCTATGCCACTGGCTTCTTCCTTACTCACCCTCCCCTATTCATATATAACCGGCACATGCAGCAGGTATGCCACCATGGGATCGCACATCAATGTTTGTTTACCTGTGATCCAAATCGGGATGCCCATGACCAGAGCTTTCCCCTGGCCCTGGAGTCTTTTAGACTTTAGGGCTGGGTATGAATGGTATTAGGTGTAGGTGCCAATAGCTGTCTTGTAATGCTGTTTTGGGAAATGAAAGGGGATTGATGCTCAGGCTTAACCTGCGGCTGCTGCAGCGCTGCGCCCCCTTCCCTGGCAATTGTGATCGGGAACTTACCCCTGCGACATAAGCCTTGGCCATTGCACCCATCACCGACAGGGGTGAGTAAATAACCCTGATGCTGAGTGGACAGGCTTTTACCCATATGGGATTCCCCGGGGTGGGGTTAGACCTTTAAACCGGACCTTTTAGCATCATTTAATGAAAAGCCCAAACCCTTAAAAAAAAACTATTCCCCAGCATCTAAAATTATTCTATTTAAAATTTTTAGTCACATACTTTTTATGCTTTCCATCACTGGGCTGCAACTCTGTTCAGGACTCTAGGATACGGGTGCCACCATCTTGCCTCAGAAGCATCACATACTGAGGAGGGGAGAGCGGGATAAAGTACAAGGGGGCGGGTTATAACTCTGCTTTGTACAGACAGCACAACAGACAATAGCTGGGGTCAGGGAAAGGTCAGCAATCCCAGAATGCAGAGCGGCTGCCTGATGCTCCATGAGCCGCCATCTTGGATGTTTAAAGTGGACCAACACCCAGGATTTTGACTATCCTGGGTATTGGTCCACTTCCCCGCTGTGTGAAACCCCCCAGAAAGCCCCCAAAACTCACCTCTCCCCGCTCCCACGTGGCCGCGCCGTCCAATCGGCGCCGACGGACAAGCTGATTGACAGCAACGTACAAGCAGCTTGCCCGTCGGCGCCTCCCGCGCGTCACTCTTGACGTGTACGCGCACGTCTAGAGGGGCGCGAGGGAGGCGGCGGCGGCGGCCGGCCGCCGCGAAGACCAGGTAGGTGGATTTGGGGTGTTCAGGGGGGGTTCACCCCGTGGGACATCCCGATCTCGGATGTCCCGCGGGGAGGGAGGTGATCGGTCCGGGAATCTTATAGATTCCCGGGCCGATCACCTCAGGGTGTTGGTCCACTTTAAAGGCTCATAACATGCAGTAGATGCAGGTAGGGTGATTTTTAATGTGGGCAATCAGTATGTACAGGGTGGGGGGGGGGGGAACATATAAGATAGGCTCTTATTCAGGGTGAAGGTCCGCTTTAACTCCTGAGCTTGCTGTAGTCCAGCACATTGTAACCTTGCTGTTTGATCTGCCTGCAGGAGATGAGACGAGCGCAGACGAGCATACGGCCGTGGCCATCGCCACCGTGCAGCAAGCCGCCTTCGCAGACCACAACATTCAGTATCAATTTCGCACCGAGAACAATGGAGGTCAGGTAAGTACCGGATGCTGCTCTCAAGTAGAGACCCCTCCGCCTGTCTGTCCATAAAATCCCTCCTTTGCAAATCTGGGTCAAAGGGACATTGCATGAATCTAGCCCAGTCCCTATCACTGAGCCCTGCATTAGAGAGGTACTTGCCTTTTGCCACAGGGGACAGGAAATAGTTGGACTATATGGGAGGCAGCCATATTGGTACACCCAGACCCCCAGATGTGAACGTGCAGAATTTGGGAGGGAACCCAGACGCGGGTTGCTAGCGGGTCCCTAGACGATGCAGAGTAGCAGGGGACCCCGGACATGCAGAGACCTGAAATTGCACTAACCACCTGGGAGGCCGATTTTAAGTAATCTTTAGGTATTCTGATTGGGGGATGCTCCGCTGTGTGTGCCCCCCCCCCCCCCCCCCCCCGATCACCCAGCATTCACTCACCCTTTACCAGGGCTCCCATGCTGCGCCAGCTGCATCCCCAGCCTCCCTGCAGCTGATGGGGGGGCTCCCTATTCAAATTAGCACGCTGCACACCGCAGGGAGGCCTGAGATGTGGCCGGGCTCTGTGTCTAAACAGGGCCATATGCCGTATGTTAAAAGTGGTCCAAAACTCATCGCAGGAGGCCCTGGAATATATAAGACTCCAGGGCTGCCTGATTCCTTCTCCTCCAGATTCGAGACGCTCCGTTGTGTCAAACTCCCCAAGTCCCCTGCAAAACCTACCTTCTTCCCAATCCAACGGCACATGTATGGGCCACCCTGGCACCGCACCATACCTTTAGCCAGACGCATGCTGCCATTGACGCGCTTGGTTTCTTTCGGCTAGATTCAGCCAGAATTGACGAGTGGGGTCGAGTGAGTGTGCGTACGCCGTTATTTTATGGGCGATCTGGGGTGGTTTCACAAAGTGGGGCATCCCAAATCTGGACAATGACCAAACCCTGGGGTAGTGAAAACACTGGGCTTTGGTCCACATGAAGTGCTAGTTCCTGACATCTGCACACCTCATGTTTCTGTGGCCTGAGTTGTATGGCTGTGTGTTTTCTTTCTAGGTGACATACAGGGTGGTCCAGGTGACAGACGGGCAGCTGGACGGTCAGGGGGACACAACTGGAGCGGTGAGCGTGGTGTCTACGGCCGCCTTCGCAGGAGCTCCACAAGCCGTAGCGCAGGTGAGCCACTCTTATAGAACCTGTTTATAGCCATCCTCATTCCGGGGGGCGGTGGGGAATTTTTTAATGGGGGTCTGCTTTAGTCTTGCTCTGGCACCTTTGAAGAAGTGAGCTTGTCTTACGGAACGCGTGGGGGATCAGGACGCCAGTTACTAGCAGGGACACCTCTTAACTTCTGATTTGGTGATATCTTATGCACTTTTTTTATTACTTCTATCCCAGTTTGGGGCAATTTGATTGGTTATTTGTTCTCTCTTTTTATATGGGATAAATTTATATAGGTTTTTGAATGTTATATTATAGCACTTAGCACTTTTCAGCATTTAGCACCTTTATATTGCACTAGTCACTTTATTCATATTGTATCATATATTGTGAGATAGGGATGTATATATTTTTCACAAGGAGGAAGAGGAATGATTATGTCCCTGCTATTAGTATCTTGTTTTTAATATATTTGTGATGATACTTTTGTAATCATTAATAAATATTGAAGATTCACGATATATTTTTGATTTAGTAATTCATTTGGTGGTGCCTGGGGATTTCCCTGGTGGTAGCTGGGGCCACCCATATTGTATATGTGTATTTGGATATATTCCCTTTTCTTTGGGGATTCCTTTAAGGCACACCTAAATTCATATATCATTAAGAAATAATTAGTGGTGCATTTGGAAAAAATTCTTTTTTTGGGGTCTGCTTTAAAGATATTTGTATCTTTTTTTCTTTTTCTTATACATTTTTATTTATGCTTTTCAAATTGCAAACAAACCTACAAAATAATGAGTTACAAGATGACATTGATTCACAAAGATCCACGAGCAACGCTCACCGCACACACGCACAGTCACATTCGTACTCGCCTGCTCTTGGCCGTATTTACCCATATAGGGGATAGTATGGTGCCCAAGGAGGTGGGCCCTAATCGCTAGTGGAGTTAGGGGTGCCAAGCCTCCCACACACGGTCGAACTTGTTAGGGCACCCCCTGGCCAGATGGGTCATTATATATAGTATTTATTTCCCATTTACTAAATTTTTCCAACCTGAAAGGGTCGGTTGGTTTGGGTGCTTCCAGTTTTAAGAGAAAGCATTTCCTTGCATAAAACTTTAATAGATGTGATAAGGTTCTCTGCGGACCCTCATCCAGCATGGGCTCCACCACACTTAGCAAGCAAAGGGCCGCTGATTTCCTAACCGGCAAGCACATGGAGGTAGACATAAGGTTCGATACCCCATCCCAGAATGCTGAGATTTATTCCCAGATCATGTGCAGCAGGGTGCCGGGCCCGAGGTTACACCTAGGACATACATCTGACTCCAAAAGGCCCCACCCTCTTCAGTCCAGCCGGGGTCAGATAAACCTGGTGGAGCCATTTAACTTGAATCAGTCTGTCTTTAGAGTCTATAACTGATGAATACAGATTGTCTATCGCCTCCTCCCAGTCACCCCGGTCCAGATCCGGGATCAGTGCTTCCCATTTGCCCAGTGCTTTATCTAGAAGGGAAGGTTGGCGTTATATATTGTAGAAGCGGGCTTGGTAAGTTCCGCAGACCTTACTAGGGATTCGACTGGTGATTCTACTAACCTCAGGCCCACCAGATGCGAGAGGAGCAGTTTGTATAATGCAGGCTGTTTCTTATGAGGCCAGACCTTGCTCTCGCCCCTGAGACTAATCAGTCACCAGGCAAGCAAGTCAACACTATATAATACAAGAGTGTCGGTGAGTGAGGAGCAACGACCAGTGAACGCTGATGCGGAGGATGGTCAAACTTGTTAGTATCTAACCTCCTACAGCCTCAGAGGTGTAATGGCTTTCCCAATCACTATGCCAGGAATGCCCAATAATTGCTCAGGGGGCCTGGCAAGTGTTTGGCCAGCATGACTGATATGGGGGAATCTAAAGATGAAACTGTAAGGCTACTTTTTTATCTTAAAGAGGTGCGATACTTAACAGTTCCACATATCCAGGGTCTCTGCCATAAGCTCTGCTGCATGGAGGGGGGTCGACAGGCTGCCCATTGGTGCTGTAACCATGCTGGGCGAGGGTCTGGCTGCTTGGAACAAGTAAGTAATAGTATTGGTGTCCCCTGTATCCATTAGGAAATAAGCTCAGACTCCTGGCACTGGTCAGTTGTTTAATAATCACAAGCTGAAATGTCTGCGGACGTGCTGGCTCCCTCCTGAGGAAAGGATCTGGCAGCGGATCTGTATCACTACGTTCCAGTCATGAGCGAGTCACATGAACACGCTCTCATCCCGGCAGCCATGTGGTGCTAATCCTCCTGCTTCTGCTGGGTAAACGGTCAGGCTTTGGGTGAAGTGTCACTGTAGTCCTGCATTGCTTTGGCCAAAAAAGCCTGCGCAAAAGGAGGAGACTTAGCAGGGAAACGAGCCTCCCGGTCATGGAGGAGACCTGGCAGTGAGATGAGGCTGCGGTCATGGAGGAGACCTGGCAGTGAGATGAGCCTGCGGTCATGGAGGAGACCTGGCACTGAGATGGGCCTGCGGTCATGGAGGAGACCTGGCACTGAGATGGGCCTGCGGTCATGGAGGAGACCTGGCACTGAGATGGGCCTGCGGTCATGGAGGAGACCTGGCACTGAGATGGGCCTGCGGTCATGGAGGAGACCTGGCACTGAGATGGGCCTGCGGTCATGGAGGAGACCTGGCACTGAGATGGGCCTGCGGTCATGGAGGAGACCTGGCACTGAGATGGGCCTGCGGTCATGGAGGAGACCTGGCACTGAGATGGGCCTGCGGTCATGGAGGAGACCTGGCACTGAGATGGGCCTGCGGTCATGGAGGAGACCTGGCACTGAGATGGGCCTGCGGTCATGGAGGAGACCTGGCACTGAGATGGGCCTGCGGTCATGGAGGAGACCTGGCACTGAGATGGGCCTGCGGTCATGGAGGAGACCTGGCACTGAGATGGGCCTGCGGTCATGGAGGAGACCTGGCACTGAGATGAGGCTGTGGTCATGGAGGAGACCTGGCAGTGAGATGAGGCTGTGGTCATGGAGGAGACCTGGCAGTGAGATGAGGCTGTGGTCATGGAGGAGACCTGGCAGTGAGATGAGGCTGCGGTCATGGAGGAGACCTGGCAGTGAGATGAGGCTGCGGTCATGGAGGAGACCTGGCAGTGAGATGAGGCTGTGGTCATGGAGGAGACCTGGCAGTGAGATGAGGCTGTGGTCATGGAGGAGACCTGGCAGTGAGATGAGGCTGTGGTCATGGAGGAGACCTGGCAGTGAGATGAGGCTGTGGTCATGGAGGAGACCTGGCAGTGAGATGAGGCTGTGGTCATGGAGGAGACCTGGCAGTGAGATGAGGCTGTGGTCATGGAGGGGACCTGGCACTGAGATGGGCCTGCGGTCATGGAGGAGACCTGGCACTGAGATGGGCCTGCGGTCATGGAGGAGACCTGGCACTGAGATGGGCCTGCGGTCATGGAGGAGACCTGGCACTGAGATGGGCCTGCGGTCATGGAGGAGACCTGGCACTGAGATGGGCCTGCGGTCATGGAGGAGACCTGGCACTGAGATGAGGCTGTGGTCATGGAGGAGACCTGGCAGTGAGATGAGGCTGTGGTCATGGAGGAGACCTGGCAGTGAGATGAGGCTGCGGTCATGGAGGAGACCTGGCAGTGAGATGAGGCTGTGGTCATGGAGGAGACCTGGCACTGAGATGAGGCTGTGGTCATGGAGGAGACCTGGCAGTGAGATGAGGCTGTGGTCATGGAGGAGACCTGGCAGTGAGATGAGGCTGTGGTCATGGAGGAGACCTGGCAGTGAGATGAGGCTGCGGTCATGGAGGAGACCTGGCAGTGAGATGAGGCTGCGGTCATGGAGGAGACCTGGCAGTGAGATGAGGCTGTGGTCATGGAGGAGACCTGGCAGTGAGATGAGGCTGTGGTCATGGAGGAGACCTGGCAGTGAGATGAGGCTGTGGTCATGGAGGAGACCTGGCAGTGAGATGAGGCTGTGGTCATGGAGGAGACCTGGCAGTGAGATGAGGCTGTGGTCATGGAGGAGACCTGGCAGTGAGATGAGGCTGTGGTCATGGAGGGGACCTGGCACTGAGATGGGCCTGCGGTCATGGAGGAGACCTGGCACTGAGATGGGCCTGCGGTCATGGAGGAGACCTGGCACTGAGATGGGCCTGCGGTCATGGAGGAGACCTGGCACTGAGATGGGCCTGCGGTCATGGAGGAGACCTGGCACTGAGATGGGCCTGCGGTCATGGAGGAGACCTGGCACTGAGATGAGGCTGTGGTCATGGAGGAGACCTGGCAGTGAGATGAGGCTGCGGTCATGGAGGAGACCTGGCAGTGAGATGAGGCTGCGGTCATGGAGGAGACCTGGCAGTGAGATGAGGCTGCGGTCATGGAGGAGACCTGGCAGTGAGATGAGGCTGCGGTCATGGAGGAGACCTGGCAGTGAGATGAGGCTGTGGTCATGGAGGAGACCTGGCAGTGAGATGAGGCTGTGGTCATGGAGGAGACCTGGCAGTGAGATGAGGCTGTGGTCATGGAGGGGACCTGGCACTGAGATGAGGCTGTGGTCATGGAGGGGACCTGGCAGTGAGATGAGCCTGCGGTCATGGAGGAGACCTGGCAGTGACATGAGCCTGCGGTCATGGAGGAGACCTGGCAGTGACATGAGCCTGCGGTCATGGAGGAGACCTGGCACTGAGATGAGGCTGCGGTCATGGAGGGGACCTGGCAGTGAGATGAGCCTGCGGTCATGGAGGAGACCTGGCAGTGAGATGAGCCTGCGGTCATGGAGGAGACCTGGCAGTGAGATGGGCCTGCGGTCATGGAGGAGACCTGGCAGTGAGATAAGCCTTTGGTCATGGAGGGGACCTGGCAGTGAGATGAGCCTGCGGTCATGGAGGAGACCTGGCAGTGAGATGAGCCTTTGGTCATGGAGGGGACCTGGCAGTGAGATGAGGCTGCGGTCATGGAGGGGACCTGGCAGTGAGATGGGCCTGCGGTCATGCAGGGGACCTGGCAGTGAGATGGGCCTGCGGTCATGGAGGGGACCTGGCAGTGAGATGAGCCTGCGGTCATGGAGGAGACCTGGCAGTGAGATGAGCCTGCGGTCATGGAGGGGACCTGGCAGTGAGATGGGCCTGCGGTCATGCAGGGGACCTGGCAGTGAGATGAGCCTGCGGTCATGGAGGGGACCTGGCAGTGAGATGAGCCTGCGGTCATGGAGGAGACCTGGCAGTGAGATGGGCCTGCGGTCATGGAGGAGACCTGGCAGTGAGATGGGCCTGCGGTCATGGAGGAGACCTGGCAGTGAGATGGGCCTGCGGTCATGGAGGGGACCTGGCAGTGAGATGAGGCTGCGGTCATGGAGGAGACCTGGCAGTGAGATGAGGCTGCGGTCATGGAGGAGACCTGGCACTGAGATGAGGCTGTGGTCATGGAGGAGACCTGGCAGTGAGATGAGCCTGCGGTCATGGAGGAGACCTGGCAGTGAGATGAGGCTGCGGTCATGGAGGAGACCTGGCAGTGAGATGAGGCTGCGGTCATGGAGGAGACCTGGCAGTGAGATGAGGCTGTGGTCATGGAGGAGACCTGGCAGTGAGATGAGGCTGTGGTCATGGAGGAGACCTGGCAGTGAGATGAGGCTGTGGTCATGGAGGGGACCTGGCACTGAGATGAGGCTGTGGTCATGGAGGGGACCTGGCAGTGAGATGAGCCTGCGGTCATGGAGGAGACCTGGCACTGAGATGAGGCTGCGGTCATGGAGGAGACCTGGCAGTGAGATGAGGCTGCGGTCATGGAGGAGACCTGGCAGTGAGATGGGCCTGCGGTCATGGAGGAGACCTGGCAGTGAGATAAGCCTTTGGTCATGGAGGGGACCTGGCAGTGAGATGAGCCTGCGGTCATGGAGGAGACCTGGCAGTGAGATGAGCCTTTGGTCATGGAGGGGACCTGGCAGTGACATGAGCCTGCGGTCATGGAGGAGACCTGGCACTGAGATGGGCCTGCGGTCATGCAGGGGACCTGGCAGTGAGATGAGGCTGCGGTCATGGAGGAGACCTGGCAGTGAGATGAGGCTGCGGTCATGGAGGAGACCTGGCAGTGAGATGGGCCTGCGGTCATGCAGGGGACCTGGCAGTGAGATGGGCCTGCGGTCATGGAGGGGACCTGGCAGTGAGATGAGCCTGCGGTCATGGAGGAGACCTGGCAGTGAGATGGGCCTGCGGTCATGGAGGAGACCTGGCAGTGAGATGGGCCTGCGGTCATGGAGGAGACCTGGCAGTGAGATGGGCCTGCGGTCATGGAGGGGACCTGGCAGTGAGATGAGGCTGCGGTCATGGAGGAGACCTGGCAGTGAGATGAGGCTGTGGTCATGGAGGAGACCTGGCAGTGAGATGAGGCTGTGGTCATGGAGGAGACCTGGCAGTGAGATGGGCCTGCGGTCATGGAGGGGACCTGGCAGTGAGATGAGGCTGTGGTCATGGAGGAGACCTGGCAGTGAGATGAGGCTGTGGTCATGGAGGAGACCTGGCACTGAGATGAGGCTGTGGTCATGGAGGAGACCTGGCAGTGAGATGAGCCTGCGGTCATGGAGGAGACCTGGCAGTGAGATGAGCCTGCGGTCATGGAGGAGACCTGGCAGTGAGATGAGGCTGCGGTCATGGAGGAGACCTGGCAGTGAGATGAGGCTGCGGTCATGGAGGAGACCTGGCAGTGACATGAGCCTGCGGTCATGGAGGAGACCTGGCACTGAGATGGGCCTGCGGTCATGGAGGAGACCTGGCAGTGAGATGAGGCTGTGGTCATGGAGGAGACCTGGCAGTGAGATGAGGCTGTGGTCATGGAGGAGACCTGGCAGTGAGATGAGGCTGCGGTCATGGAGGAGACCTGGCACTGAGATGGGCCTGCGGTCATGGAGGAGACCTGGCAGTGAGATGAGGCTGTGGTCATGGAGGAGACCTGGCAGTGAGATGAGGCTGCGGTCATGGAGGAGACCTGGCAGTGAGATGAGGCTGCGGTCATGGAGGAGACCTGGCAGTGAGATGAGCCTGCGGTCATGGAGGAGACCTGGCACTGAGATGGGCCTGCGGTCATGGAGGAGACCTGGCAGTGAGATGAGGCTGCGGTCATGGAGGAGACCTGGCAGTGAGATGAGGCTGCGGTCATGGAGGAGACCTGGCAGTGAGATGAGGCTGTGGTCATGGAGGAGACCTGGCAGTGAGATGAGGCTGCGGTCATGGAGGAGACCTGGCAGTGAGATGAGGCTGCGGTCATGGAGGAGACCTGGCAGTGAGATGAGGCTGTGGTCATGGAGGAGACCTGGCAGTGACATGAGCCTGCGGTCATGGAGGAGACCTGGCACTGAGATGGGCCTGCGGTCATGGAGGAGACCTGGCAGTGAGATGAGGCTGCGGTCATGGAGGAGACCTGGCAGTGAGATGAGGCTGCGGTCATGGAGGAGACCTGGCAGTGAGATGAGGCTGTGGTCATGGAGGAGACCTGGCAGTGAGATGAGCCTGCGGTCATGGAGGAGACCTGGCAGTGAGATGAGGCTGCGGTCATGGAGGAGACCTGGCAGTGAGATGAGGCTGTGGTCATGGAGGAGACCTGGCAGTGAGATGGGCCTGCGGTCATGGAGGAGACCTGGCAGTGAGATTGGGCATCCATGCATCTAAAGGTATAGCGAGGATGTGTCCCGGAATGTGGTGTGGGATCACCAGCAAGGTGATTGTACCGGACAATCCCCGGGAATACACACAGCGTGGCATCCAATAAAGAGTGAGACCACCAGCACTGCAGTCTTTTATAGTTGTTCCGATAAGTCAAGTTTTATTCACTTGTATGGAAGCCAGTCATGTGACCATTCGGATTTGATGTGCAAGCTCGATAGGAAAACCTGGTTGGTCAACAGCAGTTACACAGTTATAGCTATTCAATGAATGAGTAAACGTTGCCTGACCTGACTTTACTTACTCTTTAAAACTAACCAAAACCTGTCCCTGGCCCTGGAGCCTTAAAAAGATTCCAGTGCTGGGTGAAAGCTCTCCCCTGGGGCATCCAGTTTTGGAATGCTCTGCTGTGCCAGCTGTTCCCCTCCAAGTTCAACTCCACCCAACTCCAGAAACTCCACCTGGCAATGGCTGCCTGTCTATAGGAGAATAGATAGATAGATAGATTATAAATATAATATGTATATGATATATATATTATAATATCATATTATTATATAATATTATATATATAATATTTATATATATATATATATATATATATATATATATATATATATATATTATAATATATAATAAAATATATATATATATATATTTATATTATTATATATACACTTAGCAGCCATTAATCTGGGGGTTGTATTGCAGGGCAGGTGCAGCCAAGTGTGACCTCTGTTCTCTTCCACAGGCCGTCATCCAGAACCCTTTCAGTAATGGAGGAAGCCCCTCAACAGATGCGGTCAGTGGGGAGACGCGTTTCGCCTACTTTCCGGCTTCCACGGTGGGCGACACCACAGCAGTATCCGTTCAGACCACCGACCCCTCGCTGGCTCAAGCTGGAGGCAAGTGCTAATCTCCTTTTTTATATGTGCCCACTAATGTGGATCCCTACAGTGAGTTTACAGGCGACCTGGGGGGTTACATAAATCCCGATTCTGGCCCTGGAATCGTATAGATTTCAGGGCCGATGGGGCGTGGGTTTTGGTCCTCGTTAAAGGGTTTCTACCCCCCCCCCCCCCAAAAAAAAAACGTGGGCAGTGCTTGCGCCCTCAATTGCAATTAATGGAAGACGCTGTTTGACTGAAGCGAGGGGTGGGATGTCGCAGGCAGCAGGAGCGCTGTTCTCTGAAACTGGGGGGTTCTAGAGTGTCGGACTGGCCCGGGCGAGCCGTGCGGGAGTGAAGGTGAGTGTTTTTTTTTTTTTTTGGCTACAGTAACCCTTTAAGTGCCATCCTAACCTCTCTATTCGCATAGCGGTCACGGTTGAGGGACATCATAAATCAGGAGGATTATGCACTAAAAGTAATTTGTATGGAAGGAAGCCCGGAAGTGTCTTAAACTCTCCCTACCCCCTAAACCTCCAGTGAGCCCTACATTAGAGAACTACTGATGGGGGGGTAGTAAGCTTAAGCTGCTTTATTTATTAGGAGGCATAGAGCACTGTAGTGTGCAGCTGTTTCCTAGTCCCCTGTCATACAGTGCTCCACAATGCTCCATGAGGATAAGGTGAATATCTCCCTAATTTAGGGTTCATGGGCAGAAGGAGTAGGTTTGCATGTTATGGTGGCCTTGGTTGCAATCTAGCACATGCTGCCCCTCCCCACCCGAGGAACTACAAGCACCGGCATATCCTGCCATTCCTAGGTACAGGCACCTAGAGTCAGTGTATGCACAAGAACCTCCCTATTAGTAATAGGAATAACAATCTTCTTTTTGCTCCTCCCACAGGGCAGTTTTATGTTATGATGACCCCTCAAGACGTTATTCCTGCTGGTTCACAGAGGACCATTGCGCCGCGCACTCACCCCTACTCGCCGTATGTATTTGTGTTTCTTTTCCTTTACTCTCCCATAAGGAGTCTGCAGGCCTGCATAATACTACTTACCTGCCGCCTCCCAGGCGTCATTAGCTGCTCTCATTTTGGCTGGGGTTTGCCATTGGGAACCGGAAAAGGACTTTGCTGATGGATTCTTGATTCCTTCCTGTAGGAGGAGTCATCCAATTCCATCACTAGGAAACCAATCCCAAGTCATTCCCATTCAAGGGACATTCCAGGCAATGGGTTCAAGCAGAATAAAACCCAGGTTTTTTCCTATCCCCAGGTTTTGTTTCTTGCCCTGGGGGCATCCCGATTTTGAACCCCCAGATCACCCATAAAAGCATACCTCTCCCTGGCCCCTTGTGCGTGTTCTCGTCCAATCAGCACCGTATGCCGTGCGCATTAATGACCGCCAATACGGGGCAAGGCTTGGCCAGAGGGAGCCACCTCCTCTGTTTCCCCCTGCCCAGCCTAGCTGAATGGGCCATCCCCAATTGGGATTCCCTTTGGTGAGTGTCCCACTGCGTGGCATTGCCAGCCAAGTGAGTACTAGGTGATCCAATGCTGTGTCCGCATCCCCGCTATACCTGAAGCCTAGGTGTGTGCCCGGGTCAGGCATTTCTGAACACCCCAAAGCTAGAGGTGAGCTCAGAGCCGCATAGTAAAAAGCTGAATGCAGCGCGCAATGTGGGAATTAAAGAAAGGTGAGCTTTTGTGCAATGGAGGAGACCTGGCAGTGAGATGAGGCTGTGGTCATGGAGGAGACCTGGCAGTGAGATGAGGCTGTGGTCATGGAGGAGACCTGGCAGTGAGATGAGGCTGTGGTCATGGAGGAGACCTGGCAGTGAGATGAGGCTGTGGTCATGGAGGAGACCTGGCAGTGAGATGAGGCTGTGGTCATGGAGGAGACCTGGCAGTGAGATGAGGCTGTGGTCATGGAGGAGACCTGGCAGTGAGATGAGGCTGTGGTCATGGAGGAGACCTGGCAGTGAGATGGGGCATCCATGCATGGGGGATTCAATCCCCCATCGGAATGCCTTAAACCGGACCTTCACCATGATTTATTGAAAAGCCCAAACCCTTATAAAACTATTCCCCAGCATCTAAAATTAATATATATAAAGTTTTTAGTCACTTATTATTCTTTCCCCCACTGGGCTGCAACTCTGTTCAGGACTCTAGGATACGGGCGCTGCCATCTTGACTCAGAAGCATCACACTTACTGAGGAGAGGAGAGTGGGATAAAGTACAGGGGAGGCAGTTATAGCTGTGCTTTGCTCAGACAGAGCAGAGCTGGGGTCAGGAAAAGGTCAGCAATCCCAGAATGCAGAGCAGCACAATTAGAAGATGAGCCGCCATCTTGGATGTTTAAAGGCTCATAACATGCAGTAGATGCAGGTAGGATGATATTTAATGTGAGCAATCTGTATGTACAGGGTGTGGGAAACATATGATAGGCTCTTATTCAGGGTGAAGGTCCGCTTTAAAGGATAAAATACCATTTTGTGAATACTCACCTTGTAAAATGGTTATTATGAGTATGTCACACACCCCGCTTCAAGAATCCTTAACATGTGGGTAATATCGTCCTGAAGAGGCGTTCCTGCAGAGATGATAGCAAAAGAAAGCCCCTCCCTAATCCACAAACACCTGGGACCTCCCACCCACCACCCAGTATACAGAAGCAGTAAGTAAGGGACCAGGAAGAGGCAAAAGTAAACAACAACCACGCAAAGTTCGCCATAAAGAGGATCCTGAATACAAAAGGGCGGGTTGAAGCGGGGTGTGTGACATACTCATAATAACCATTTTACAAGGTGAGTATTCACAAAATGGTATTATTCTTAGTATGTCACACACCCCGCTTCAAGAATCCTTAACATGTGGGACATCCAACAGCAGTGTCCATAACAAGGGCGGGGATCCAAAACTAGGCAACAATATAAAACTTAAACCACAACAGCTTGCAGAACTTTGCGGCCAAAAACAGCATCCGCTGACGCCCGAACATCAACTTTGTAAAACTTGGAAAAAGTGTGAACAGAAGACCAAGTAGCGGCCTTACAAACTTGCTCAACAGAGGCCTGGTGCTGGAAGGCCCAGGACGCCCCAACCGCACGAGTAGAATGAGCAGTAACACGAAAAGGGGGACTCTTCCCCTTGGCGGAATATGCCCCAAGGATGGCCTGACGAATCCATTTACTAATGGAAGACTTGGCAGGAGCCAAACCTTTCCTAGGCCCGCAGGGCACCACAAAGAAAGCATCAGTCCTACGAAAGGAAGACGTAACCTCCAGATAATGTTCCACAACACGAACTACATCCAAAGAATGCAAAGCCCTTTCCCTATCGTCACGGGGATTTGGGCATAGAGAAGGCAAAACAATGTCCTGATTCAGATGAAACTCCGAGACCACTTTAGGAAGAAAATCCTGCTTGAAACGAAAGACAACCTTGTCCTGATGTTTCTCAAAGTATGGAGCTGTAATGGATAAAGCTGCCAACTCAGAAACACGCCTAACCGAAGTGATCGCCACCAAAAAGGCCACCTTTTGCTTAAGAGAAGACAAATCTACCTCCTTCAAGGGCTCAAACGGAGGGCCCTGGAGAGCAGACAGAACCAGGTTCAAATCCCAAACTGGAACAAAAGGCTTCCTAGGAGGCCGAACATGCGTAACCCCCTGGAAAAAAGTCTTGACTAAAGGATGAAGTGCAAATGACCTTTGGAAGAACACCGCCAGGGCAGAAACCTGCCCTTTCAATGTACTAAGCTGGAGCCCCAGATCTAGACCATGTTGAAGAAACTCCAAAATTCTAGGTATGGAGAACTCTCGACAAGAGAGAGACCTACTTTCACACCAATCAATATAGGCTCTCCAAGTCCTGTAGTAAATAGAAGAGGAGGAGCGCTTTCTGGCACAGATAAGAGTCTGAATCACCGCGTCAGAAAGACCTTCTTCCTTCAAGATGGCGGATTCAGCAGCCATGCCGTCAAAGCCAGCGATGGTAAATTGGGATAGCATAGCTGACCCTGGGTGAGCAGGTCCGGCAGCAGAGGCAGGACAAACTGATCCTCTGCCAGCCTTACAAGATCTGCGAACCAAACTCGCCTTGGCCACCTTGGGGCCACTAGAATTGCTGACGCGCCTTCCAAGGCCAGTTTGCGCACCACTCTGGCTAGCATTGGGAACGGGGGAAACAGGTAAAGGAACCCCAGATCCCTCCAGTTCAGAGACATGGCATCCACTGCCAGACCCAGAGGGTCCTGCGAGAGAGACACAAAAGCTGGGAGCTTGTGATTGTGATGAGAGGCAAAGAGGTCCACCGCTGGGACCCCCCACCTGAGACATATTGAACGAAAAACCTTGGGACTGAGAGACCACTCCCCCTGATGAGAGGAGGCCCTGCTCAGCAAGTCCGCTTCCGTGTTCTCCACCCCCGGAATGTAGACTGCTGAGATACACGGTACGTGGGTCTCTGCCCAGTCCAAAATCAAGGACACTTCCCTGAGGGCACTCCTGCTGCGAGTCCCTCCTTGGTGATTGATATAGGCCACCGCCGTCCTGTTGTCCGACCGGACCTGCACCGGCAGGCCTCTCAACTGCTGAGTCAAGTGAAACAGAACCAGTCTGATGGCTCTCAACTCCAGAATATTGATGGGTTCGTGAGCTTCCTGCGGGCCCCACAGACCCTGGAACTGGAGGTCCTTCCAAACACCCCCCCAACCTGACAGACTGGCATCCGTGGTGACCGTTTCCCAACACGGAGCCAGAAAAGACCTGCCCTTCGACAGATTGACAGATTGCAACCACCATCGCAGGGACTGACGAACTCGGGGGGTCATCAGGAAGGATTGATCCAACGATTGTGGAGACTTGTCCCAAACCCTCAACAGATGAAGCTGAAGCGTCCTTGTGTGAAACTGCGCAAAGGGAACTGCCTCGAACGAGGCCACCATGAGCCCCACCAGCCTCATCCCCAGTCGAATGGTCGGATGAGGGGCCGACAAGAGAAGCCAAACTAACTCCTGTATCAGAAGAACCTTGGCCTGGGGCAGAAAGACCTTGGCCTGCGAGGTGTCCAGAGACATCCCCAGAAAGGTCAGAACTCTGGACGGAGACAGAGTCGACTTGGGGTAGTTGATCACCCAACCGAACCTCTCCAACGTGGACACCACCAATCCGGTGTCCGACTCCGCTTGACTGAATGAGGAGGCCATGATCATGAGATCGTCCAAATAGGGCACAACACGGATACCCTGAACTCTGAGCAGAGCCATCACCCCTGCTAGCACCTTGGTGAAGACCCGAGGAGCCGAGGTGAGACCGAAAGGCAGAGCCACAAACTGAAAATGCCGATCCTCCACCACGAACCTGAGAAACCTCTGGTGCGCCGGAAAAATTGGCACATGCAGGTAAGCGTCCTGGATGTCTATGGACGTGAGAAAGTCTCCCTGGCGAAGGGAGTGGATAGCCGAGCGCAGCGTTTCCATCCGGAACTTCCGCGGCCTGATGAACCTGTTGAGAAACTTCAGATCCAAGATGGGTCGGACCGATCCGTCCTTCTTGGGCACCGTGAACAGATTGGAATAAAACCCCTCCCCCCGTTCCGAGGGGGGCACTGGGCAAATGACGGCCAATTTCAGAAGATTCTCTACTGCCAACAGGAGCCCCTGCGCTGCCAGAGGCTCCGAAGGCATCCGAGACCTGAGAAACCTGGAGGGGGGGCGGAGCTCGAACTCTAGCTTGTAGCCGGAAGACACCACTTCCCGTATCCACCTGTCCGAGACCTCCTGCTCCCAGAGCTGGGAGAAGTGCCGCAGCCGTCCCCCCACCCGCATGGGTGAGGGCGCCCCCTCATTGTTGGGCCGGCTTAGCCGCCGGTTTGGGCTTAGAGCCCCAGCTGTATCCAGAGCGGCCACGTCCCCTGCCCCTACCCCCAGAATCTCCTCTGGGAGAAGGGGAGGCGGAACCCCTGCCAGCTCTGGCCCCACGAAAGGAGGGGGTAAAAGCAGGCGCCCCCCGAAAGGGACGACGTTGCTTCTTGCGCTGAGGTAACTTACCACCCTTGGTAACAGAGTCCAACGTCTCACCAAAGAGCCGAAGACCGACAAAAGGTAAAGCCGTCAGCGACTTTTTGGACATAAAATCAGCCGCCCACTGGCGCAGCCACACCGACCGCCGGATAGACACCAGTAGGGCCGACGTCCTTCCGCACATCATCAAGGTATCGTCTAAGGCTGTAAGCACAAAGGACAAAAACAACTCACACCGTTTTAGGCTAATGAATTCATTACTCCCCGGCCGAAGCCCGGAAGAAGTCAAAAGGTCCCTGACCACAGACCTGGCAGCCAAGACCATAAGTTCAGAAGCACACACAGGCCGCATGGCTGACCCGACGCTAGTGAAACCATGGCAAGCCATCTGGTCAATGCGTTTATCCTCACCATCTTTGAGGGTGGAACAATCGGGCCTATTTAAAACCGAGGAATTGGACAACCCCAAAACCGGTGCATCGACCTCGGGGGGGGGGGGGGGGGGAAGCCCAGCGCTTAACTACCTCCGAAGGAAAGGGATATTTTCTATCCCACCCTTGAGGGATACCAGGGAGCCGAGCCGGCCTGTCCCATTCCTTATCAATGATCTTGTCAAAATGCCGTTGTGTAGGGAACTCCAAGCGCGGCCTGGATTCCTCAAACAACTCGTCCTTCTGCTGTGACACTTCCTCAGGAGGAGAAATATTTAAGACCTCCAACATAAGAGCCAGAGCGTGCGGAGTATCCACAGATTTCCTCAGCTCAGCAGACTCGGCCTCAGCAGCAAAGGACAGCTCATCGTCCGAAGCATCTGACGCCTCATAAACCTCCCCTTCCTCTAGCGGGGAATAATCAGACCAATCTAGATTATCAACATCATCAAGGTCATCCTCCAACGGAACCAGTGACAAATGCTTTCTCTTAGTCGGAGCCTTACGGGCGACCGAACCAGAAACCATTTTCTCAAGGTTAGCCAATCTGGCGCACATCTCAGATTGTAGATCCCTGCCCATGACTACGTCCCACGTGGTACGAGTCAAGGTGGGAGGAAGAGATGAGGCGACCGGCCGTACTGACCCCGACGTACGGGGTTCGGACTGCCGCGCAATAGTTTGCCGTGCACATGGAATACACAGTAAAACATCGTCCCCAGTAATGGACACACCGCACAAAATACATCTTTTGGGATGCCCCGAAGGGGTCCCAGTATCTGGGGATGCCTCCATTAGGTGATTTTTAGGTGGTCGACAAGACCCAGGGAATTACGCTAGTAAGCAACCCGGGATGCCCCTTTAATGTCCCGAGTGGGAGGATTTAATAACAAGATGGAACCCAGGGATTAGGACCGGGAGAAAACCCTCTAATGCTACCACAGATCCTCCTGACAACCTCCTCCTGAAAGACACAGAAGGTACTGATAAGGAGACAGATACAAAAGACATGCACACACGCAGACCGTAAAATAAAATGAGTAGGGGACCAATGGCCACTCACAAAACCTCAGGGCTCGCAATGGAGAAGACCATGAAGAGATTCCTGTCAGGCCGAGAAGAGAGATGAGGAGACAGGGGGCGTGGCCAGCGCGGGGCGCGCGAGGCGTCAGACCCCACCCTTCCCAAGCAGCGCATCAGCTCCTCAGCGGCGCTAGGAGATAGATGGGGGCGGGCCGCATGACACAACAGTACCGGCCCCGCCCCCAAGAGGAGAGTCGTGAGGTAAAATTACCTCAGAAAAAAAGGCGCCATCTACACCGTCCCGCGCCGCAGTAACTATGCGGCCGGGGCGCTTGGAACCCCCACACACACACAACCCAGGTCAGGAAAAATAAAGAGGAGGGCACATTCGAATACAAAGAGGAACGGACCCCGGGCTGCGCCGAAAGTCCGGCTATGCTCCTAAGCACCAAAGGTGCTAACAAAAACCTTCGCCCGGACCCGCAGCCACGGCTGGGAGGCATATATATATATATAGGGATAATTTGGTCCAAAACGGAAATTAAATAAAGGGCCGGGAATCATCCCGGCTACCTTAAATCCCCCTGTGCAAGGAGGAGCCATCATCTTCTGACTTGCTCGCCGTCTTGCAGAGATGGAAAACTGGGTGGTGGGTGGGAGGTCCCAGGTGTTTGTGGATTAGGGAGGGGCTTTCTTTTGCTATCATCTCTGCAGGAACGCCTCTTCAGGACGATATTACCCACATGTTATGGATTCTTGAAGCGGGGTGTGTGACATACTAAGAATACAGGCTCAGCGCTTTCCAATGTTCACACAGTGGCCTCAGATGCATCTAATCCTGTTGGTTGTCAGGCTCCCCCTTGGCATTATGTGGATGTAGGTCCGCTTAAAGAGCAGACACCATGGGTCTAATCATTTTGAGCCCCCGGGCTTCTAAGCTTTGTTTGTTGTTTTTCTTTTTTTTCAGTAAAATGGATGGAAGCAGGACCCCCCGCGATGAAAGGCGCAGAGCACAACACAACGAAGGTAAGTGTATGTGGGGCTTCTCTGACCTCTCATATCACAGTGCTTAAAACGGAACAAAACCCAGGATTTTTGACTATCCCGGGTTTTGGTCCTCGACTCAGAGGCATGCCAAACTGGGATGGGCCACGGTGTGAAACCCCCAGAACACCCACTGTACTCACCTCTCCCCCGCTCCCACTGTGCATGCCTGAGCACTCATCCGCTACTAATGCACGGCATAAGCCCATTGTTGTGAACGGCGCGTCGGCATCGGGAACCGTAGCATGCGCACCTCTGGCCCTGCTGGGGGTGGGAGAACCCCACATCCCAGAGATGCCACAAATGCAGCCACCGGTAGCTGCTGGAAAAGTGATATATTCTATGTATACAGCACGTCCTGTTCCAGAATATTCCTTACACTTGGGTTATACATCCACAAGATGGCGCTGGACTGCAGAAAACAGCTTGTGGCTCCTCCCGGCCCTATAAAAGTCAGGGACCTCCCACAAATTCCCCAGTTCTTTTCTGCAGTCTGGACTGCTAAGATAGAAGATAGCTCTCTCTGTGGCGCAGGTGAGCGGGGCTTATTGCCTGCGGCCCTGCAGGACTATTCCCACCCGTTCCGTCCCATTTACTGCCTCCCAGCCTCGACTGATAAGGTTCGGGTGAAGGTAGTTCAGCAAGCACCAATGCACAAGCTGTTTTCTGCAGTCCAGCGCCATCTTGTGGATGTATTACCCATGTGTAAGGAATACTGTGGAACAGGACATGCTGTATACTTAGAATAATATATATATATATATATTCTTAGTATACAGTACGTCCTGCTCCAAATCTAATACAGTTGGGATATACTCCGCCAGATGGCGCTGGACTGCAGAGACATCGAAAATAGGCTCCTCCCGGCCCCTCAAATACCCAGGGACCTCCCACAAATCCCCAGAATTTCTCTGCAGTCTGGCTGCGAAGGACGAGAAATTGTCTCTCTACTCGCAGGTGAGCGGGGTTATTAACCTGCGGCCCTGTAGGACTATTCCCACCCATTCCACTAGTAATATGCCTCCCAGCCTTGGCTGCGCTGGTCGGGTGAAGGTAGGCAGCACCGCTCAGGTGCTTAGGAGCGCTGCTCCACCGCAATCCCCCACCAAAGGGTAGGCGGTTCAGGCTTATGGTGAACCTCTATGGATGCCCCTCCCGCACTATTGCCCCTTGCCCCTGCCCATCGGTGGGCCCTGTTTAAGTGGCCGCCGTCCTCCCTCATCCTCCTTGTAGTCTTCGGGGGAAAAGAGGGGGGGGGGGGTGAATGTCTATAGATATGTATGTTATGCAGTCTGTGCTTTCTCTTTTCACTTGTCTTTATTGCCTTTAAATTTACCGCACTGTGCGCTGACTTGGTTGGCCTTTCTGGCTTCTCGCTCTTTTGGGGGGGGGGGCGTCTTTGGCGCGTTCCGCGTCATAGCTATTACTGGCTCGCCCCTCGAGGTATACCGACGCTGTCTTTTCTGACTTGGTTGGCCTATGCGCGACGGACTCCTACCTACCGCGGTCCGTAAGTGCCCTCGCGGGCGGCTTTATCTGCTTCACTTTTGTTACGATGTACTTAAGGTCTTGTCTGGTGGGACGAACCCTTCTTGGCTTCTCCCGGCCCTGTTTTAGTATATTACTTGTAGGCCTTGTAAAAATTATACTCCCACGTCCCTAGCGGGTTATTGGGGCATCCAGGGTTGCTATATAGCGTTATTCCCTACCGGCGTATAGCGCCACTATAATCACCATATGGAGGCATCCCAGGATATTGTGACCGGGGTCCCTTTGGGACAAGACCGGCTGTGTGTAGCGTGTGGGCAGCCTCATGCTGACGCTGACAAGGCGCGGGTCTGTGTACCCTGTGCTGAGCAGGTGCTTGCATTGCAATCTGGCCTGCCAGTGGCTGCACCTCGCTTCACTTCACCTACTCCCCCAAGCTTAAACCTCACTCCTACTGAGTTGCATACAAGTGGGGATTCTCAGCCTGATGTGTCTTCTAGACTGGCTACTGTTGAACAGATTATCGCGAAGTCCTTAGCGCGTAAGGCCCCTGATAAGAAGCGGCACTTGACGCCTAATGTTACTGTTTTCCCTATGGGAACTGAGGAGTTTTGGAATCTGTGTGGCTATACCCCGTCTGATGAAGGGGAGCTCTTTTCTGATTCAGGCTCATCTGATGAGAGACCAAGGGATCATGATGATTCTGGCTCTGACCCCTGGGCCCCGGATGACACTTACAGATTATTGACCCAGATTTTTGAGGTTCCCTCTCTCTCTCTCCCTGTTGCGGCTCCCAGGCAAGAAGGGGAGCTTTTCCATACAGCAAAATCACGTTTGGAATTTCCAGAGCAGGCACATTTCCATAACCTTGTGCTCAAGGAATGGGAGCGCCCCAGTAAACTTCCCGGGGTTCCAAAGATTTGGGATAGGAAGTATCCCTTTCCTGCTGAGGTGGTTAAATGTTGGTCATCCCCCCCTCAAGGTGGATGCCCCGATCTTAGGACTATCTAACACCTCTGTCATGCATTCCCCTGATTCTACTACCCTGCGGGATGCCGAAGACCGGCGCATTGATCAGCTGGCATCCCACGCCTTTACATGTGCGGGGGCGGCGCTGCGCCCGGTCTGTGCCTCTGCTATCACTGCTGTGGCCACTAGAACCCTTATCAGAAATATGCTTGATAGTGCCCCTGATGATTTGCCTTGTGAGGTGTTTAATGCACTGTCCAGTTGTGATGTTTTTGTAAATTTTGTCCTAACAGCATTGGATGACATTATCAGAATGTGTGCCAGAATGTGTGCCCTCGTGGTGGCTATACGCCACTCGGTTTGGCTGCGCCAGTGGGCTGCTGACAACGCTGCCAAGAAGGCCCTCACTGGGTTTCCCTTTAAAGGACTGCACCTGTTTGGGGACTGCCTGGACCTTTCTTGCTAAGGGAGGCAGGTTACCCCAGCACAGGCGGCAACCTCGGCCCTTTCGGGGTCAGGGTTCCTTCTCCTCCCCTTACCGTGGTGCCAGACAGGGAAGGGGGGTTTCTTTCCCTGGGGCCCGGGGAGATTTCTGGGGTAGCGGCAGAGGACGTGGACGTCCTGGCTCCTCCTGGGGTCCCAAAGCTAAATCCTCTCCCAAGCCCCCTCAGGCATGATGGCGCGCCCTCACCCATCCAGGTGGGGGGACGGCTGCAGCACTTCGCTTACGTCTGGAGGCTTCATGTCTCAGACCGGTGGATTCAGGAGGTAGTGTCCTCCGGTTACAAGTTGGAGTTTGCTGCCCATCCCCCTCCAAGATTCATCAGATCCCAGATTCCTCAGGACCCTGTGTCAGCTCAGGAGCTAGTGCAAGCAGTGCAAGGCCTCCTGGAGCTGGGGGTCATCTGCCAGGTCCCTTTAAGAGAAAAAGGCAAGGGCTTTTATTCCAACCTATTCACAGTACCCAAAAAGGATGGTTCTGTCAGGTCCATTACAGGGTTTGGCGTGCCTACATTGACTGGTGTGAGTCTAAGTCTCTTCCCTGTCGTGTGTTCTCTATTCCCAGGATTCTGGAGTTCCTGCAGCATGGGTTGGAGATGGGGCTCCAACTCAGTACTCTGAAGGGTCAGGTTTCTGCCCTGGCTATCTTTTTCCAGAAGTCCTTTGCTCAGCACCCTCTGGTCAGGACTTTTTTCCAGGGGGTCACTCATGTGCGTCCCCCACGTAAACTTATGGTGCCTGTTTGGGATTTGAACTTGGTTCCGTCAGCCTTGCAGGGTGCTCCCTTTGAACCTGTGCAGGATGCTGCCTTGGCCATTCTTACGCTCAAGGTTGTGTTTCTGGTGGCTATCACCTCTGTCAGGCTTGTGTCTGAGTTGGCGACGCTGTCCATTCAGCCCCCCTACTATGAGAGACACCAGGACAAGGTGGTGTTTCGCTTCAAGCCAGATTTTCTGCCTAAGGTCGTGTCTGCCTTTCATTTGAATCAGGATATTGTTCTTCCTTCATTGTGCCCTAATCCTAGCAATGCTAAGGAGAGAGTTTTGCACTCTTTGGATGTGGTTAGGTGTCTGAAGTACTATCTGGTGGCTACTGCACCTTTCAGGAAAACTGATGCTCTTTTTGTGGTCCCTTCTGGTCCTAGGAAGGGTTTGGATCCTGCCAAGTCTACTATCAGCAAGTGGATTCGTCCGGCTGTGATTCAGGCTTACTCCGCTAAGGGGAAGAATACTTTTCAGCACCAGGCTTCTGTTGAACAAGTTTGCAAGGCCGCTACTTGGTCTTCTGTTCATACCTTTTCAAAGTTTTACAAGGTTGATGTTAGATCCTCAGCTGATGCTGCTTTTGGCCGAAAGGTTCTGCAGGCGGCAGTGGTTTAAACTGCCTGCTGCTGATTTTTCTTGGGGATCCCACCCTACTTTATGGACACTGCTATTGGATGTCCCAACTCTAAGTATTATATCTGGAGCAGGACGTACTGTATACTAAGAATAATACAATTCTGTGATTACTCACCTGTAGAATTGGTATTATGAGTATACAGTACGTCCTGCTCCAACCCACTCTTGGTTTGCATTATCTTGGATCCCCTGTATGGTGATTGTTATCATTGTTATAGTTGATAGTTTGGATTGTTTAATTCTCCCGGATTCTCCTTAATTGCTTTTCAATGCTGGGGATTTGTGGGAGGTCCCTGGGTATTTGAGGGGCCGGGAGGAGCCTATTTTCAATGTCTCTGCAGTCCAGCGCCATCTGGCGGAGTATATCCCAGCTGTAAGTATTAGATTTGGAGCAGGACGTACTGTATACTCATAATACCAATTCTACAGGTGAGCTATCACAGAGCCCCAAGCATTGTATACATATCTTTAGATAGTCCCCTACTGGTCAGCACCCCTGACAACAACATACCTTTTGGCTGTGCGTATCCAAATATCAATTTACAAATCTGCTTTAATAACTAAGCTGGGAGACCTAGTGGATTCTCTATTAGATGTATTGCTGTGCCTCTGATTTCCCCTTTGGTTTTTCCTACAGTGGAGAGAAGGCGAAGAGACAAGATCAACAATTGGATCGTCCAGCTCTCCAAGATCATTCCAGACTGCAACATGGAGAGCAGCAAAGCCGGCGCGGTAAGCGGCATTTCTCTACAGAGTTCGTGGGAGCGGAGTTTTTGTATCTCTGTAAATACTCATTTGATTTGACGACTCCCCTGTCCCTTTACAGCAGAGTAAAGGCGGGATCCTGTCCAAAGCCTGCGACTACATCCGCGAGCTGCGCCAGACCAACCAGCGCATGCAGGAGACCTTTAAGGAAGTAGAGAGGCTGCAGATGGACAACGAGCTCTTACGTCAGCAGGTAAGTTACTGCCCCCCCCCCCCCCCCCCCCCATTTATTTTATTTCATTTATTAGAACCATAGTTAAATCCTTTACATAGAACAGGATTAAAGGAAAGCTCGCCTGCAGGTTTATTCTAAGTATGTCACACACCCCGCTTCAAGAAATTCATAACACGTGGGTAATACTGACCTGTAGAGGGCGATATGCAGAGATGCCAGGAAAAAAGAGAGCCCTTCCCGGTCCATAAATACCTGGGACCTCCCACTCATTACCCAGTCTTCATCTCTGCAGTCGGCGAGCAAGTCAGAAGATGTGGTCTCCTCCTTGCACAGGGGGATTTCAGGTAGTCGGGATGACTCCCGGCCCCTTTAGTTATCTATTTCCGCCTGGATCTTTTTTTTCTGTTACCTCATGCCTCCCAGCCTAGGCTGACGGTCCGGGTGAGGGTAGAAAAGCACCCTTGGTGCTTAAGAGCAAATGCTCTCCCGTGAGACCCTATATAAGAGGGTAGGCGGTCATCCGGGACGGTGACCCCAGTTTGGGATGCCCCGTCCCTTGGCCTTACACTTTGGGTGGTCCCCCCCTTTGGGTAATGCCCCTCTCTCTAGCGGGATAGCGGAGGGTAGGAGCAGGGCCCCTTATTCGGTGTTAGGTCCAAATTTTGTAATCATTAATTCTTAATAATGTTTTAATGTATTAATTTACTAAATTATCCTCCCAATAGTTATTAACTTATTTATTACTTCATAACAGCGTGTATTTCTCTGTCAAAACGGCGCTGTGGCCGCCATTTTTATGCAGGCTTTTTCCCTGAGGTAAAAGGGGCGGGGCCGGGCGTCAGGGTCAAAGCCAAGGCCCGCTCCCCTCCTTCTGTCTCTTCTGAGACCGGCGCCGCGGCCGCACATGGCTGCGGTGCCGGCCTTTCTGCATGGTCATGGCGGAGGGGAGCTTCTCCCCTCACGCTTTCACTCTTGGGGGCGGGGCCGGGCTTTCCAGCGCTGCGGCCCGCCCCTGTGTCACAGGCATTGCTGAGGTGTTTTTCTCTGTGCCTGTTTCCTCAGAAGGAGCTGGCCACGCCCCCCTTCTCTCCTCAGAGCTGCTCTTTACCTCACGGAGAGAGGAAGCTGTCTTCAGGACCACAGTGAGTGGCCCGGTGGGCCCCCCTTCTTTCCCATCACCTATAATTATATATTTTTATGTCATATATATATATTTTATACTCCGCTTTTCTTATTAGCCTTTTTTATTATGTCTTTCAGATATAACCTACAGTGGTGTTAGGGGGTTTCTCCCGGTCCTAGGGTCCCTGGGTTCTTAATTGGCTTATTGCAAATTCTCCCACTTGGGACATTAAAGGGGCATCCCGGGTTGCTTATATGCGTAATTCCCTCGGTCATTGCAACCAACTATAAGTTCACCTTATGGAGGCATCCCCGGATACTGGGCTCGGGCTCCCCTCGGGGCAATCCCGGAAGTGTATGGGGTGTGGGGCATCCCTTACTGGCGATGATGTATTTCTGTGTATACCATGCGCACAGCAGACTATTACGCGGCAGTCCGGACCCCAGGCGTCTGGTTCAGCGCCGCCGGTCTCTCCTCCCCCCCCCCCCCCCCTCCCAGTTTGATCCGTGCCCAGTCTGACGTTGTCATGGGCGGGCAGTTGCAATCGGAGATGTGTGCCCGATTGGCCAATCTTGAAAAATTATTCTCCAGCACGGTCACCAGAAAGGCTCCGGCTAAGAGAAAGCACTTGTCGCCGTCTTCACCGGCGGCCGACTTGGATGATCTTGATAATCTGGACTGGTCTGATTACTCCCAACTTGAGGAAGGGGAGGTATATGAAGAATCAGATAATTCAGACGATCAGCAGTTTGTGGGTGCTGATACCGAGCGGGGCTTGGGGAGGTTTTCGGATACTCCTAATGTTCTGGCTCAGATGTTTGAGGTTTTGGCTATTTCTCCTCCTGAGGCGGTTCCACAGCAAAAGGGGGAATTTTTCGAAGAATCCAGGCTGCGCTTGGAATTTCCTAACCAAAAGCATTTTGATGGTATTATTGCTAAGGAATGGGAGAGGCCTGCCCGGCTCCCAGGTGTCCCTCAGGGTTGGGACAAGATATATCCCTTTCCCTTGGATACGGTTAAGCGTTGGGCGTCCCCTCCCGAGGTGGGTGGCGGAGGACAGCTGTGCGGCACCACCGGGGAGGCCGTCACTCCCTTTCCTGGCGCGGGCGGGGGCGCAATATACGGGCCCCAGTCGTCGGCACGGGCATAGAGGGCAATTTCTGGACGGCACCCAATCGGCACCCGAGGAGGTTCCCCACTTCACAGCATGGCCAGTGCAATATTAGTGGCAACAGCCAAAAACTGCAAATGAACATACATTAACCTACTACAAGCAAGTGAATTTGATCAAGTCATTGTATGCCCTGCACTCATAGACACTGAAGAAGCTTTGAGAGCGAAACTAGTTTGTCCTGCAGGGACAGAATTCCAGGTTCAAAAGGAACAAACTGCACTATTAGAGGCTGTAATGTACAAAAATTTATTCATATCAGCTATGTATTTTTGGGTTGCAATAATGAATTATCTTTTTTTAATCATGTTTTTTCAATATTGTATGTTTTTAGTGTAGAACAACAATAAATAAATGTGTATTAATATAAAGTCAAGCAAAGTTTTGTAACTAATAGAAGGCGAGGTCAATGTATTATTGAGCCCCGTTTACCAAGCCACCGAGTTGGGGAGATGGTCTACTAGGCCCCAACAGGTAATCTATCAATCTGGATGCACAGATTCTGGGTTTATCCAACACTACTGTTTTAAATTCTCCTGATTGCTCCACGCTTAAAGATGGTGAGGATAAACGCATTGACCAAATGGCTTGTCATGGTTTTGCCAGTGTTGGGTCAGCCATGAGGCCGGTTTGTGCTTCAGCGCTGCTGGTGGTGGCTACCAGGTTGGTGGTCAGGGACCTGTTGACTTCTTCCGGGTTAGATCCGGATAGTGACGAGTTCCTTGGCCTTAAAAGGTGTGAATTGTTGTTGTCATTTGTACTAGCCGCCTTGGATGACACACTGATGATGTGTGGCAGAACGTCGGCTCTATTGGTGACTATTCGGTGTTCGGTTTGGTTGCGCCAGTGGGCGGCTGATTTTGTGTCTAAAAAGTCGCTGACCGCTCTTCCCTTTGTGGGATTACGGCTCTTTGGTGAGAAGTTGGATTCAGTTGCCAAGGGTGGTAAGTTACCTCAATGAAAAAAAGCCAGGGTATTCGCATTGTCCCTTATCTGGACGACCTTCTCATTATGGCATCTTCCTTCAGCCAAGCGGTATTGGACACCAGAACTGTGGTGTCCACTCTGGAGAGATTCGGGTGGGTGATCAACTACCCCAAGTCCTCCCTTTCTCCGTCCAGGTTAGTGTTTTTTCTGGGAATGTCCCTGGATACTTCCCAGGCCAGGGTGTTTCTTCCTCAGTCCAAGGTTCTCTTGATTCAGGAGTTGTTCGGCTCCTCCTGTCTATCCCTCGTCTGGCCATCAGACTGGGGATGAGGCTGGTGGGATTGATGGTAGCCTCCTTCAAAGCGGTTCCCTTTGCTCAGTTCCACACAAGGACACTCCAGCTCCATCTGTTGGCGGCCTGGGACGGGTCGCCACTGTCGTTGGATCAGTCCTTCCTGATGACCCCCCGAGTTCGGTGCTCCCTTCAGTGGTGGCTGGATCCAATCAATCTGTCGAGGGGCAGATCCTTTCTGGCCCCTTGTTGGGAGTCACCACGGATGCCAGTCTATCAGGATGGGGGGGGGGGGGGTTCTGGAAGGATCGTCAGTTTCAGGGACTGTGGGGGCCTCAGGAGGCTCACGAGTCCATCATTGTTCTGGAATTGAGGGCCATCAGGATGGTTCTGTTTCGCTTGACTCATCAGTTGCAAGGATTGCCGGTTCAAGTCCGGTCGGACAATCGGACGGCGGTCGCCTACATCAATCACCAGGGAGGGACTCGCAGTGGGAGTGCCCTCAAGGAAGTGTCTTTGATTCTGGCCTGGGCGGAGACCCACGTCCCATGCATTTCAGCAGTATTACATTCCGGAAGCGGAGAACACGGAGGTGGACTCTCTGAGCAGGTTCTCAGCTCGCCGGGGAGAATGGTCTCTCAGCCCCAAAGTATTTCGCTTGATTTGTCTCAGGTGGGGGTCCCCGGTGGTGGACCTCTTTGCCTCTCGTCACAATCACAAACTTCCGACATTTGTGTCTCTCTCACGGGATCCACTGGCTCTGGCAGTGGATGCCATGTCTCTCAACTGGAGAGATCTGGGGTTTCTGTATCGGTTCCCTCTGTTTCCCTTGGTGGGCAGAGTGGTGCGCAAGCTGGCCCTGGAGGGTGCGTCAGCAATTCTGGTGGCTCCAAGGTGGCCAAGACAGGTTTGGTTCGCAGATGTGGTAAGGTTAGCAGAGGATCAGTTCGTTCTGCCCCTGCTGCCGGATCTGCTCACCCAGGGTCAACTACGTTATCCCAATTTACCAACGCTGGCTTTGACGGCGTGGCTGCTGAAACCTCCATCTTGAAGGAGGAAGGTCTTTCCGATGCTGTGACTCGAACTCTCATTAGTGCTAGGAATCGGTCTTCCTCTAATATCTACTATAGGACTTGGAGGTCTTATATTGATTGGTGTGAGATCAGGGCGTTGCCTTGTAGGGAATTTTCCATCTCCAGAATCCTGGAGTTTCTTCAACATGGTCTGGACCTGGGGCTCCAGCTTAGTACTCTGAAGGGGCAGGTTTCTGCCCTGGCGGTGTTCTTTCAAAGGTCATTTGCCCTACATCCTTTGGTTAAGACTTTTTTCCAGGGAGTCACGCACGTGCGGCCTCCTATAAAACCTTTGCTCCCTGTTTGGGATTTGAATTTGGTTCTTTCTGCTCTTCAGGATTCTCCTTTTGAGCCCTTGAATGATATTGCCTTGTCTTCACTTACGCAGAAGGTGGCCTTTTTGGTAGCCATCACTTCGGTTAGGCGTGTCTCTGAGTTGGCGGCTTTGTCCATTCAAGCTCCGTACTTTGAGGGGCATCAGGACAAGGTGGTTTTTCGTTTCAAGTCCGATTTCCTTCCTAAGGTTGTTTCTGCCTTTCACCTAAACCAAGACATTGTTCTGCCCTCTCTGTGTCCTAATCCCAGCAATGACAAGGAGAGGGCCCTGCATTCTTTGGATGTGGTTCGTGTTGTGAAGTATTATTTGGAGGTAACGTCTTCCTTTCGTAAGACGGATGCCTTTTTTGTGGTGCCCTCCGGGCCCCGAAAAGGCTTGGCGACTGCCAAGTCTTCCATTAGTAAATGGATCCGTCAGACCATAGTTGGGGCCTATTCTGCCAAAGTGAAGGTACCCCCTTTTCGTGTTACTGCTCATTCTACTCGTGCGGTTGGGGCTTCCTGGGCTTTTCAGCACCAGGCCTCTGTTGAGCAAGTTTGTAAGGCTGCTACTTGGTCTTCTGTTCACACTTTTTCCAAGTTTTACAAGGTTGATGTTCGTGCCTCAGCGGATGCTGTGTTTGGCCGCAAAGTTCTGCAAGCTGCAGTGGTTTAAGTTGTGCCTTATTGTCTTGTTTTGGATCCCCGCCCTTTATGGACACTGCTGTTGGATGTCCCACACGTTATGAATTTCTTGAAGCGGGGTGTGTGACATACTTAGAATAATACCATTTTGTGAATACTCACCTGTAAAATGGGTATTATAAGTATGTCACACACCCCGCTTCACCCTGCCCTTTTGTATTCTGGATCCTTTATATGGTGAACTTTGCGTTGTTATGCTTTGTGTTGGGCTCTTCCTGGTCCCTTACCTTACTGCTGTTCTTATACTGGGTAATGAGTGGGAGGTCCCAGGTATTTATGGACTGGGAGGGGCTCTCTTTTTTTCCTGGCATCTCTGCATATCGCCCTCTACAAGGTCAGTATTACCCACACGTTATGAATTTCTTGAAGCGGGGTGTGTGACATACTTATAATACCCATTTTACAGGTGAGTATTCACAAAATGGTATTTTTTTTACAAGGTCGTCTGTGAACCTAAACTTGTCCCAGTGGCTCCCAAAGCTTTTCTGTTTAATCACCAGAGAGGACAAGGCAGGCGGGTCTACAGTCACCAAGCATTTGTACACCAGCAGGGGTGGCGTTTGCAGATGGACTTCTCATTGCTGCCTATAGAGGGACTCCATCCCCTGGAAACCATTCCTGGCACCTGTATATGAATATTATGGGCTGATCCATTTTTTTTCCCTTTCGGGAGACACCGCATCTAATCAGTTATATTTGGGTTATATCCAGCAACCAGGAGGAATGAACATTTCTCAGAGCTTTTGTGTCTGCCAGGCACCTAACTCTGCTTCAGTGCCTGACGCTTCAGTTCTTTCTATTGTCCCAGGCTGCAGGATATATAATGTGGTGTATTTGCCTGAAAGATTGTGACTGTTATCCAAGATCCCAAGTAGGGATGGTTGGTATTTAGGTTTTGATGTTTTCACCCTCCATGGCACTGCTTTGGGCTTTCCCCAATGTATCTGGATGTTGTGTGCTTTTAAATGTTTGTCTGGAAATTCAGTTTCTCCTGTGGATTCGGAAATTTCTTGGGGCCAGATTGCCCACTTTCACTCACCTTTTTGTCATTCCCACTGCACATGCGCGCGGGCCCTCGTCCAAACATACTAATGCACAACATAAACCCACTGATTCAAACTTCCCGCTGGCATAGGTGACTGCGTCCCCGGCTCCCCTGTGGAGTGCGCCCTTCTGAATGGCTGGGCATGGGAGCGCGCACTGCTACAGGGAAGCTGGGGATGCGTCCACCAGTGAAAAGGCCGCTGGGATCAGGTAAGATTACCGGCGCCCCAGGCGGTTTCACAAAGCGAGACATAGGATTCTATAGGTGAAGATTCCAGGGCAGCCACATGGGGGTGATTGGTACAGGCCACTGAAGCATCCCCCCTCTGTGGTTGGTTTATATATCTTAAAGTAACTGCTGTGTCACTCATCCAATCCCTTTGCCCCCTGTCAATAGAAATAAGATATGCAGGGTACATGAATGAAGATGACATAGGTGGGGTGCTTACAGAATGATGTCACCATTTGCAGTGATGTGGAGGTTAAAGACTGAAGGGTGTTGAAATATGGCAGATACTAAACATGTCATGTGTGGGATTTGTACATTATGTGTACATTATAGTGTTATGCATAGAGTTCATACAGAATGCTGTCATGTGCGGGGTATATAGGAAGCGGTGTCATGTGCAGGACTCATACTGAACTGTGTGTGGGGGCGTGTAGAGTGGCGAATGTCGGTGCACACTTGGGATGGAGGGGTGAGTGTACATAAGGGACAAAGATTGGTGGTCTATACCAATACAAATTGTGACCCGTGATCTCTTTTCCTTTTCCAGATAGAAGAACAGAAGAACGAGAACACGCTCCTGCGGGGGCAGCTGCAGCAGCACGGCATCGAGATTGTGGAGGAGACCCCCAGGTCCTAATCCTGACGCTGTCCTCGCATGTCCTTTTTTTTTTTTTTGCCCCTTTTTATAGGGTGTACACTTGCCACGAAGAAAACTTGTATATTAGCCCCTCCCCCTGTGACCACCTCTGCACCCGTTTATTGTGTTAAAGACCTGAAGAAGGACTTCTGGATGTGGCAGGTTGGGAGAGGATGTGACAAAGCATGGCTGACGGGATGCCCCGCCTCCCCCCACCGCCTCCACCTCACAGACATTGACACCGTGAAGAAGGTCCCCGCCTCCTCGCCGCCTGCGGGGCCCCCCAGGCGCGGGCCTTCAGAGGGGTCTCTGTGTTAGCAGCAAGGAGTAATAATGCATTGCTTATTTTTATTTTTCCTTTTTATAAATATATAAATATGGACTTACCTTTAGACTTTTAGCCATGGAGACCTAGATAAGTAACCCCGCCCCCTGCCCCGCCCCCAAATGCTTACAGTTTTGGGTTTGCTTCCTTTTTTTAAAAAAAAAACAATGAGAAAAAGCCAATTGTCTGGATTGCTATTGAAGGCTGGAAGGATTGCTGGGAGTTTTACAGGAACTTTATGTGGGAAGGAGGAGGGGGCGGGGGCGCTGCCACGGGCACATTTTTTTTTCCCCCACAAGCTTGGCAATTTTTTTTTGTGTCACAATTGCAACTACAGCCAATACATTTCCTTTTTGTTCTCAATTGAGTGGGGTGGTGTCACATGGTCATTTAGGTCTGCGGCTCTTCAGTCATCTGTGTATCCAAGTAATATATTATCCAAGTGACATATATATATTTAAATATAAGTGACTCCTCTAAAGCCTGTCCCATGTGCCTCCCCTCCATTTCCTGCCTTGTGCTGTAGATGCTGTAGCAGGTCAACCAAATGTTGCCCTCATTTAACTCCCCTCCTCCACGGCCACCCTCCAAATGTGGTCACATGGGTGTTTTATCGTGCTGGATAGGAAAGGATGAGCAAACCCTGCTACAGAGTGCTGCGGGAAATGTGGGCGAGAGACAGGGGACAGGCTCTTTATTATTGCTATTGCCTAGACTGTTCCATTCTAGTGGAATAAAACACTGCGCGACCGGCCCTGTAATCTAAAAGATAACGGGGTTTGTCTTCCCTGGTGGCATCCCAAATCAGGATGCCCTCGATGTGTGAACCCCCCCCCCCAATCACCAGACCAGCTCACCTGTCCTTCGGTCTGCGGGCTCTCATCCAATCATCATGTGATTCAACAAACGGCTCTTGACTATGGCATGCCCTCCTGTGTGAAACCCCCCAGATCACCCACTTGTCATTCCCACTGCGCATGCGCAGGCCCTCGTCCAAACAGCGCCGGCATAGGTGACCCTGGTGGCCGCGTCCCAATGGGGAGCGAGAGCAGAGCGGCCTCTTCCTCTGCATCTCCAGGCTATACGCACGCTCCCACCCCAGCTATTTCAGATGCTCGCTGCTGGGGATGCAGCGTCTTGAGCTCTTATTTAGAAAATCTGGGTTTTGTTTTGCTTTTGAGAGTAAGAGAGTTTATGGTGAGTACTAAAATCCTCTGTATTTCACTTAGTCACACAGAACAGTCATATGGATATATGAGAGGGTTAATGAGTTACCTCTAGAAACCGAGGTCAGGGCCCCATTGTGGCCCCAAAGAGCCTGTACAAAAAGTGCTGCACACTAATATAAATATGCAAACCTATTCCCCTATTATAAACTAATATATATGATATATATTATAATATAATCTATTATAAACCCACCTATTAAAGACATTCCATATAGAGTGGGACCAGAAGTCCCCAAACAAAGTGCCAAGTGCAAGAATTAAGACCATAAAGTGATCATGTACCATGAAAATTAATTAATAAATACAAGATAAGGTGCGAGGGCTACAATTCATAAAGGAGGGACATGTATTGGTAGTAGCCCAACAATGGCGCTATAATTTAAATCAGGCTCAAATAACTAATATGCCCAATAGCAGGACAAACCTACACAACGGGGAGGGAAAAGGGTCTCACGAATACAGCAAATCAAGAAGGCGAGGCGGGGGGGGGCGGGCATCCAATCAGGCTAGTCCCTGTATCTGGCACCCACGCATTTCAGAACCCAACCTGGTTACTTCCTCAGTATCTTGTATTAATTAATTTTTGTGGTATTAGATTTTGTACATATGCACATGATCACTTCATGGTCTTAATTCTTGCACTTGTCACTTTGTTTGAGGACTTCTGGTCCCACTCTATATGGAATTTCATTATTCTAAGTATGTCACACACACCACTTCAGATATTAATTCATTAATCATGGGTTATACTCACCGCTAGGTGGCAGTGTTGCAGAGAATCTCCAAAAAAGCAACAGGCCCCTCCCGGTCTACACATACCTGGTACCTCCCAGCAATTCCCCAGTGTTATTCTCTGCAAGGTGGCGACAAGACAGAAGAAAGCATTCTCCTGCTTGCAGGTAGCCGGGGTATCACCCCGGCCCCCCCCCCCCCATGGTCTATTTCTGTCCGGCTCTGTTTATTCCATTTCCCTCATATAACTGGCAGCCTCCCAGCTTAGGCTGTAGGCCGGACAAGGGTAGCTGGCACCCTTGGTGCCTAGGAGATTAGCTCCTCCGTTCGACCCCATATTCTGGGGCATAACGGTATTCCGGAGTGGTGATCCGGACGTGGGATGCCCCCATTTACCTAGCAGTTAGATAGCCTTTTACATGAGGTGATCTGGGCATGGGACAGTGGTCTACTCTCTTGCACCGGGTGTCATGAGTGACTGTGTGTGTTTGCGGCTGAACTGGATGGCCTATGTGGGGCTCCTGCGTTTTTTGTTTTATGGCGCTTTTCCGGCAGGCGCTTGGTGTGTGTGTCAGGATTCGATCCGGCCCGCTGCGGGTGTTTTTGTACTTGGGTGCATGATGGCGCAGTTTTGCGCGGGATTCCTCTCAGGAGCCGAGGGGCGGGGTCACGCGGCGCGCTGGTTGTGAAGCGCCGAGTTCGGCGCTTGCTGCTCTGCGTTATTGTCAGCGGGTGTTTGTGTATGTTTTATGGCGTGTACACTATTGGGGACCGGCCGGTAGCTCCGCCGGTCCTGTTAGGCGGGGATGTGAGCACTGTTCTTGCAGGGCCAGACGCTCGGCGATGCTGGAGAGGGGCGGGACCGCGTCGTGCGCGGTCCGCGCGGTGGTTGGTCTCGTTAGGGAGGGGCGGGGCTAATACGGCTCCCGCGCTTCCAGGGGCACGCCTTCCTCCTTCCTCTCCTGAGCGGCGCTGTGTTCTGGCCGCCATCTCGCTGCGGTGTGTCAGTCGCGCTGAGGCAGTGCTCTCCTTCAGGTAGGCTCGTTTGTTTCCCTTGTCAGGACGGGGGTAGCCTACGGAGATTGTCTAGTTAGATATGCTTCTCTTCCTCCCCCGCTTGATTATCCCCCTTCCCCCTCCCCCTCGCTCCCACCTTTTGGAGGTGATGGCAGGACTTATTAACCATCTTCTTAGATTTGTGGTTAAAGGGGGGGGGGGGGGGAGACGTTTTCAGTGGGTATAAATTGTATGATTATTGTATTTACATGTGTATTGTTGTGCCCGGAATGATTGTTGTCCCTGTTTTTGTGTCTTTCAGATCCTGGGACCCCATCTTACAGGGCTCTCCCGGTCTTATATACCTGGCTAGTTTGGGAAATTTGGGATATTTGTCTGTTAAAATCCCATGGTCAGGGTGGTATAGAATTATAGCTAGATAGGTAATTAAAGGGGCATCCCGGGTCGCTTACTGCGTAAATCCCTGGGTTCTGCGAATACCATAAATTTCACCATATGGAGGCTGCCAAAGATACCGGAAACGGTTCTTCGGGACAATCCAGGCTATGTGGAGGGTGTGGGGCTCCGCTCCCGGGGGATGATGTCATTATCTGCATTCCATGTGCACAGCGGAACATCGAGCGCCAGTCCAGCACCTCGGTGCCTGGCACTTCCTCGGCCGCGCCATCTCCTTCCCCTCCTCGCCTGTTCCGGACCCGTGTGACGTTGTCATTAGTGGGGATTCGCAATCTGAGGTGTGCGCCCGCTTGGCCAGCCTCGAGAAAAGGTTTTCCGCCATGGCCGCTCAGAAGGCCCCGGCTAAGCGAAAACACCTATCTCCGCCTCCGCCGGACTCCGATGAGGAGGTGGTGGAGGCTTTGGATTGGTCGGATCGTCCCCTTGAAGAGGGTGAGCTTGAGGACATAGACGATTCGGAGGGTCAGCAGTTGCTGGGTGTTGAGGGGGATCAGGATGAGGGTCCCGTTCCTGATACACCTTCCGTTTTGGCCCAAATGTTTGAGGTTTTGGATTTGGATCCTCCTGAAGCTGCGCCTCGGCCTAAGGGCCAGCTTTTTGGGGGATCCAAGGTGCGCTTGGAATTTCCCAGTCAACAGCATTTTGAGGATGTTCTTAAGGAATGGGAGCAGCCGACGCGTTTAGCCGGGGTGCCGTCTAGTTGGGATAGGAAGTATCCTTTTCCGGCAGACTTGGTGAAGCGTTGGTCTGTCCCTCCAGAGGTTGATGCTCCGGTTTTGGGGCTGTCCAATACAGCGGTTGTGCATTCTCCTGACACCACGACTCTCAAGGACGGTGAGGATCGCCGGATTGATCAACTGGCCCGACATGGTTTTGTCTGTGCGGGGTCGGTATTGCGGCCTGTTTGCGCTTCGGCTCTTCTGTCATTGGCGGTCAGGTCCATTGTCAGGGATTTATGTTTGGAGCTGGATCCTACCTGTGAGGAGTTCCTTGCTCTTAAGCGTTGTGATGCCTTTTTGTCATTCATGTTGGCTGCTCAGGAAGATGCCATGTTGATGTGTGGCAGGGCTACGGCTTTGCTGGTTGCTATTCGCCGTTCAGTGTGGTTGAGGCAGTGGACGGCGGATTTCAGTTCCAAGAGATCGCTCACGGCTCTTTCTTTTCTGGGTCTGAGACTTTTCGGTGAAAAGTTAGACGCTGTTGCCAAGGGAGGTAGGTTACCTCAGCGCAAAAAAATTCGTCGTTCCTTTCGGGGGGCCGCCTCCATCAATCCTTCCTTTCGGGGAGCTAGAGCCGGCAGGGGCGCGGCCTCTTCAGCCTCTAGGGGCGCCAACTGGACTAGAGGAAAGGGCCATGGCCGTTCCGTTCACTCCTGGGGCGCCAAGCCCAAGCCTACGGCCAAACCTTCTCGGCAATGAGGGGGCGCCCTCACGGGTGGGGGGACGGTTGCGACTTTTCTCCCGGGTATGGGACCAGGAGGTCCCGGACAGGTGGATTTGGGAGGTGGTTTCGGCCGGTTACAAGCTAGAGTTCGAGTCCCGTCCTCCTCTAAGGTTTTTCAGGTCTCGTGTCCCGTCAGATCCTTTGGCCGCGTAGGGGCTCCTGGCGGCGGTAAGGAACCTTCTGGAAATGGCAGTCATCTGTCCGGTTCCGCCTTCAGAGGTAGGGCGCGGGTTTTATTCCAATCTTTTCACTGTACCCAAAAAGGACGGCTCCTTCCGTCCCATTCTGGATTTAAAGTTTCTCAACAGGTTTATTCGTCCCCGGAAGTTTCGGATGGAGACCCTTCGGTCTGCGATAGGTTCGCTTCGACAGGGGGATTTTATGACGTCCATAGACATCAAAGATGCTTATCTTCACGTTCCGGTTTTTCCGGCTCATCAGAAGTTCCTTCGCTTTGTGGTGGGGGATCGACATTTTCAGTTTGTAGCTCTACCTTTCGGCCTCACCTCGGCTCAGAGATTGTTCACCAAGGTTTTGGCGGGTGTGATGGCCCTGCTCAGAACTCAGGGGATTCGCATTGTGCCTTACCTGGACGACCTTCTCATCATGGCGCCTTCTTTCAGTCAAGCGGAAGGGGACACCAGCATGGTGGTGTCTATGCTGGAAAGGTTCGGCTGGGTGATCAGTTACACCAAGTCCTCTCTGGTTCCGGCCAGGGTGGTGACCTTTCTGGGGATGTCCTTGGACTCTTGCCAGTACAGAGTTTTTCTCCCTCAGGCCAAGGTTCTTTTGATTCAGGAATTGATTCAGTTACTTCTTGCCACTCCCCGGCCTTCCATCCGGCTAGGGATGAGGCTGGTGGGGTTGATGGTGGCCTCTTACGAGGCAGTCCCTTTCGCTCAGTTTCACACGAGGACGCTTCAGTTGCATCTGTTGGCGTCTTGGGACAGGCGTCCTCGGTCGTTGGATCGGTCCTTCCGGATGTCCCCCCGGGTTCGGCAGTCCCTTCTGTGGTGGATGGTCTCGGACAATCTTCTCAAGGGCAGGTCGTTCCTGACCCCGCCTTGGGAGACGGTTACCACGGACGCCAGTCTGTCGAGATGTGGGGGCTTCTGGAAGGATCTTCAGTTTCGGGGGCAGTGGGATCCTCAGGAAGCCCACTTGCCCATCAATGTTCTGGAGTTGAGAGCCATCAGGTTGGTTCTGTCTCGCTTGACGCAGCATTTACGGGGCCTGCCTGTTCAGGTCCGATCGGACAATCGGACGGCGGTTGCTTACATCAATCATCAAGGGGGGACTCGCAGTCTGGGTGCCCACAGAGAGGTGTCTCTGATTCTTGCTTGGGCAGAGACTCATGTTCCGTGCATCTCGGCAGTTTACATTCCGGGAGTGGAGAACACGGAGGCGGACTTTCTGAGCCAGTGTTCGTCCCGCCGGGGGGAGTGGTCTCTCCATCCCCAGGTGTTTCGGTTGCTTTGTCTCCGGTGGGGGACGCCGGAGGTGGATCTGTTTGCCTCTCGTCACAATCACAAGCTCCCGACTTTTGTGTCGCTGTCTCAGGATCCTCTGGCTCTGGGGGCGGATGCCATGGCCCTGAGCTGGAGGGACCTGGGGTTTATCTGTTTCCTCCGATCCCCATGCTGGGCAGGGTTCTGCGAAAGCTGCTTCTGGAAGGAGTCTCCGCCATTCTTGTGGCTCCAAGGTGGCCAAGGCGGGTTTGGTTCGCAGACATCGTACGCCTGGCAGTGGATCAGTTCGATCTACCTCTTCGGCCGGACCTTCTCACTCTGGGTCTGCTGTGCTACCCCAGTTTACCAACGCTGGCTTTGACGGCCTGGCTGCTGAAACCTCCATCTTGAAGGAGGAGGGTCTTTCGGATTCGGACTCTTATTAGTGCCAGGAAGAGGTCCTCTTCTTCCATCTATTACAGGACTTGGAGATCGTATATTGATTGGTGTGAGGCTAGATCCTTGCCCTGTAGGGTCTTTTCTGTTTCCAGGATTTTGGAGTTCCTTCAGTCAGGGCTGGACTCTGGTCTTCAGCTGAGTACTTTGAAGGGGCAGGTTTCCGCCTTGTCTATCTTTTTTCAGAGATCTTTTGCAAGCCATTCTTTGGTCAAGACTTTTTTCCAGGGGGTTTCGCATCTGCGGCCTCCTAGGAAGCCTTTGCTCCCTGTTTGGGATTTGAATTTGGTTCTCTCTGCGCTTCAGGCTCCTCCTTTTGAGCCTTTACAGGATATAGCTCTCTCTACTCTGACCCAGAAGGTGGTTTTTCTGGTGGCCATCACGTCGGTTCGGCGTGTTTCGGAGTTGGCAGCCTTGTCGATTCAGGCTCCGTACTTAGAGAAGCATCAGGATAAAGTGGTTTTCCGTTTTAAGCAGGACTTTCTCCCTAAAGTGGTCTCTGCTTTTCATCTTAATCAGGACATTGTTCTTCCTTCTTTGTGTCCTAAGCCTAGGAATGATAAGGAGAGTGCGTTGCACTGCTTGGATGTTGTACGTTGTGTCAAGTATTATCTGCGTACTACGTCTTCTTTTCGTAAGACTGATGCCTTTTTCGTGGTGCCCTGTGGGCCTAGGAAGGGCTTGGCTCCGGCTAAGTCTTCCATTAGCAAATGGATTCGTCAGGCGATTGTTGGTGCCTATTCTGCCAAGGGGAAGGATCCCCCTTTTCGTGTTACTGCTCATTCTATTCGTGCGGTTGGCGCGTCCTGGGCTTTTCAGCACCAGGCTTCTGTTGAACAAGTTTGTAAGGCTGCTACTTGGTCTTCGGTTCATACTTTTTCTAAGTTTTACAAGGTTGATGTGCGGGCCTCAGCGGATGCTGTTTTTGGCCGCAAGGTTCTGCAGGCTGCAGTGGTTTGAGTTTCTGCGTTATTGCCTGGTTGGATACCCGCCCTTTTTGGACACTGCTGTTGGATGTCCCATGATTAATGAATTAATATCTGAAGTGGGGTGTGTGACATACTTAGAATAATACCATTTTGTGAATACTCACCTGTAAAATGGGTATTATAAGTATGTCACACACCCCACTTCACCCGCCCTTTTTGGTATCCTGGTTCTTTATATGGTGAACTTTTGTTATTTACAGTTGAGGGTTACAATTGTTTGTTCCTGGTACCTTGTCTTACTGCTGTTCTAATACTGGGGAATTGCTGGGAGGTACCAGGTATGTGTAGACCGGGAGGGGCCTGTTGCTTTTTTGGAGATTCTCTGCAACACTGCCACCTAGCGGTGAGTATAACCCATGATTAATGAATTCATATCTGAAGTGGGGTGTGTGACATACTTATAATACCCATTTTACAGGTGAGTATTCACAAAATGGTATTTTCTTTATTAGGTGGGTTTATGGGTGCACTACTTTCTGAATTGACACTCAGGGGGGACATGTGGGGAATAGATTTTGGTTTTTATTGCTTCTTAAGCCGACTCAGTTTAAGGTGGGGCCAAATCGGGCTGTACTGTGTTGTTGTTTATCTAGTATGTTTGTGTATTTATTTGTGTACATACTTGGTAGGCGAGGGAACCTTTGGATGTTTTTCCCAATAAACTTCCAGTGTTTTTTAGTGTGCAGCACTTTTTGTACATGGGGGCACCCTAACCTCTGTTTCTATAGATCATACAGAACCATCCTTATATTAAGGATAGTATCCTCCTATCACTAGGACATCATGCAGAGATGCTACCCTCCCCTTGTCTGCACCTCCTGCAGGATGGGATGTATATTGCTACTCTGAACCCTGAATCCATTTTGCACATGTTTCCATCAGGAATTCAGTTCTTTAGTCTGTGGGGTGAGATCAGACGTTTCATAGTTGCCCTCATTTGCCTCAAAGTTTTATGACATGGGTTAACGTGGACCAAAACCCAGGATTTTGACTAACCTAGATTTTGGTCCTTTCTGATCGAGGGTGCCTTGCTGCATGAAACCACCCAAATCGCCTAAGAAAACTCACCTCTTCCCGGCCATACGGCGCATGCGCGACCGTCCGTCCAATCAGCGCGCTCAGAGTCTAAGGCCAGTGCACTGATAGCCGCATCCCCCTCTACCAAGGAGCTTGCCGGCGTCGGTCATTCACAAATGCCTGGCACGGGCACGCGCCCTGCTAGAGGATTGATCTCGCGCATATGCCTTTGGATCGGGTAGCAAGGTAAGTGTATGGGGTGACCTGGGGGGTTTCGAACAGTGGGGCATCCCGATTCTGGGAAGGGAATTGATCGCCCGGGAATCTTATAGATTGCGGAATCTTATAGATTGCGGGTGACGTTTTCCGCGTCACTTCGTCAGCAGCCCGCCCTTCGAGGTATATGCGGGCGCCATTGTGGCTGCTGTGCTGCGTGGCTGCTCTCTACCTACCGCGGTCCGTAAGTGCCCCTGTGGGGTGGACTTTTTGTGTTAATGTTTTTGAATTGTGATGCTTATGGGGATGTCTGCTTATGTCCTTTCAGGCGGGTCAAACTTTTTGTGGTTTTTCCCGGTCCTCTCACCTTGATTTAGCGCTGATCCTTATTGGAGGGCTATTGTACTTGTATATCTCCCACGGGTTCTTGGGGCATCCCGGGTTGCTAAATTTAGCATTTATTGGCCTGCGGTGCCACATTAATCACCATATGGAGGCTTCTCAGGATAATGTGCTTGGGGTTACTTCGGGACAAGCCCGGCTGTGTATTGCGTGTGGGGTATCTCCTATAAGTGATGTCGGGCGTGTGTACCCTGCGCCCCCTCTGGCTTCGCCTACCCCCCCATGCTTACATCTGACTCCTAGTGAGGTGCATACCAGTTGGGAGTCTCAACCTGATTTGGCTGCACGGGTGGCCAGTATTGAAAGGCATATTGCTGTATCCGCGTAAGGCTTCTGCTAAGAGGCGGCATTTATCATCCGCTGTTTCTCTCTTCCCAGTGGAGGCCGAGGAAATGTTTGACTTTCCTGGTTATACTCCCCTGGAGGAGGGGGAATTATTTTCTGATTCAGAATCATCTGAGGAACAGACTAAGGTTTATGGTGATACCGGGTCTGGGGCTGACCTATGGTCCTCAGATGACACTGACAGGCTTTTGGCTCATAGTTTTGAGGTGCTCTGTATTTCCCCTCCTGCCGTGGCTCCGCAGCAGCAGGGTGAGCTTTTTTATACGGCTAGACCACACTTGGAGTTTCCTGAACAAACTCACTTTTATAATCTGGTGCTCAAAGAATGGGAATGGTATCCCTTTCCTGCTGATGTGGTTAAGTGTTGGTCATGTCCTCCTGAAGTGGATGCGCCTGTTCTGGGGCTGTCCAATACTTCCGTCATGCATTCCCCTGATACTACTACTTTGAAGGATGGTGAGGACCGGTGCATGGACCAGCTGGCTTGCCATGCCTTTGCCTGTGTGGGGTTCGTGCTGTGCCTGGTTTGTGCTTCTGCCATCACAGCTGTTGCTATTAAAGGCCTGCTCAAGAGTCTCTTAGATGGGGCCTCTGATGACGCGGGAAGAGAAGTGTACGGTTCTCTCCTGCTTTGCCATGAATTTGTTGCATATGTTCTGTCTGCTATGGATGATACCATCAGAATGTGTGGGAGGACATCTGCTCTGCTGGTGGCTATACGCCGCTCTGTCTGGCTGCGTCAGTGGGTAGCTGATAACGCTGCTAAGAAGGCTCTCACTGGCTTCCCCTTTAAGGGACTGCGCCTATTTGGTGAACGCTTGGACTTGTTTGCTAAGGGCGGCAGGTTGCCTCAACATAGAGGGCAGTCTCGGTCCTTTCGGGGTACAGGTGCCTTTCTCCCTTCCTTCCGTGGTTCCAGAATTGGGCAAGGAGCCTCCTTTGCTGGGGCCCGCAGTGATTTTTGGGGAAGGGGCAGAGGACGTGGCCACCCCGGGGTCCCAAGCCTAAGTCCTCCCCCAAGCCCCCTCAGGCATGAAGAGGCGCCCTCACCCATCCGGGTGGGGGGATGGCTTCGGCTCTTTGCTCACATCTGGAGGCTTCACGTCTCAGACCGGTGGATTCAGGAGGTAGTGTCCTCCGGTTACAAGATAGAGCTTGCAGCCTGGCCACCCCCAAGGTTTATCAAATCCCGTATGGCTCAAAACCCCCTGTATGCTCAGGGTCTGTGCCTTGCTGTTCAAAACCTTTTGGAGTTGGGGGTAATCTGCCCGGTCCCTTTCCGGGAAAGGGGCAGAGGCTTCTATTCCAATTTGTTCACTGTCTCCAAAAAGGACGGGTCCCTCAGACCCATCCTGGATTTAAAGAGTCCCAACAAGTTTGTCAGATTCAAGCATTTTCGCATGGAAACCCTGCGCTCTGCAGTCAATTCACTGCGCCCGGGCGACTTGACATCTGTAGACATCAAGGGTGCTTACCTTCATGTACCAATTTTTCCAGGTCATCAAAAATTGCTCAGGTTCGCTCTGTGAGATCAGCACTATCAGTTTGTAGCCTTGCCTTTCGGTCTCACCTCAGCTCCCAGGGTTTTCACCAAGGTACTGGCGGGAGTAATGACTCTACTGAGATCTCAGGGCGTTCGCATCCTTCCTTACTTGGACGACATTCTCATCACTTCTCAGTCTTTCCAGCAGGCAGAGCTGGATACCCAGAGGGTGGTGTCCACACTGGAGTCTTTTCGGCTGGGTGATCAACCGCCCCCAAGTCTTCCCTGTCCCCGTCCTTGGTGAGGTCCTTTCTGGGCATGACTCTGGATACGTCTTGGGCCAAGATCCTTCTCCCTAAGCAGAAGGTGAAGTGTCTTCAAGCTCAGGCCCAGCTTCTTTTGTCTTGTCCTCACCCCTCCATACGGCAGGGAATGCAGCTGGTGGGCCTGATGGTGTCTTGCTTTGAGGAGGTTCCATACGCTTAGTTTCATATGAGACCTCTTCAACTTCACCTCTTGTCAGTGTGGGATCAGGACCCTGTGTCCCTGGATCAGGTGTTTGTTCTGTCCCCTCTGGCCAGGCGGTCTCTCTCGTGGTGGCTGGACTCAAGGAACCTGTTGGTGGGCAGATCCTTTCTGACCCCTTGCTGGGAGATGGTCACCAAGGATGCCAGTCTGACCGTTGGGGGGGCTTCTGGAAGTCTCTGCAATTCCAGGGTCAGTGGGGTCCTCAGGAGGCCCACAATCCTATCAACATTCTGGAACTAAGGGCGATAAGGTTGGTTCTCGCTCGATTGACTCCACACCTTCGGGGTCAGGCTGTTCAGGTCCGCTCGGACAACCAGACAGTGGTTGCCTACATCAATCATCAGGGAGGGACCCAGAGCAAGAGGGCCCTCAAGAAAGTGTCTCTGATTCTGTTATGGGTGGAGGAGAATTTCCCCTGTCTCTCAGCTGTGTACATCCTGGGGGTGGAGAATCTGGAGGCAGATTCCCTCAGCAGGGGGATGTCTCGTCTGGGGGAGTGGTCCCTCAGAAGCAGGGTGTTTCACTCCCTGTGCCACTGTTGGGGTTGGCCGGATGTGGATCTGTTTGCGTCCCGTCACAATCACAAGCTTCCAGTCTTTGTTTCTCTGTCCCAGGACCCTCTGGCCTTGGCCATGGATGCGCTAGCAACGTCTTGTTTCAGCTCCTTTATGTGTTTCCCCCGTTCCCTCTGCTGGGCAGGGTGCTGCGCAATATCTCCCAGGAAGGGGTGCCAACCATTCTGGTGGCCCCCCGTTGGCCAAGAAAAGTGTGGTTCGCAGACATCGTGCAGTTGGCAGTAGATCAATACGTCCTGCCCAAGGTTCCAGACCTGCTCACTCAGGGCCAGCTACGCCATCCCAATTTACAAACGCTGGCTTTAACGGCCTGGCTGCTGAAACCTCAATCTTGATGGAAAAGGGGCTGCCTGCTTTTGTTGTTAGTACTATGATTCAGGCTAGGAAGAAGTCCTCGTCATCTATCTACTATAGGGTATGGCATGCTTACATTGCCTGGTGTGAATCTAGGTTGCTTCCCTGTCGGGTGTTTTCTATCCACAGGATTCTGGAATTCCTGCAACATGGTTTGGGTCTGGGTCTTCAGCTTAGTACCCTCAAAGGTCATGTTTCAGCCTTGGCTATTTTCTTCCAAAGATCTTTTGCCAACCATCGTCTGGTTAAGACCTTTTTTCAGGGGGTTACTCACAGGCGCCTCCCACGTAAGCCTATGTTACCAGTCTAGGATTTGAACTTGGTCTTATCTGCCCTGCAGGGGTCTCTTTTTGAGCCATTGCGTGCGGCCCCTTTGACCATTTTGACGCTTAAGGTAGCCTCTTTGGTGGCTATCACTTCTGTTAGGCGTGTTTCTGAGTTGTTGGCACTTTCCATCAAACCTTTTTACTTTGAGCGACATCAGGACTAGGTGGTGTTTAGTTTTAAGCCAGATTCTCTTCCTAAGGATGTGTCTGCCTTTCATCTCAATCAGGACATTGTGTTGCCTTCTCTGTGCCCTAATCCTAGTAACTCTTAAGGAGAGGGTGTCCATTCTCTGGATGTGGTCAGGAACTTGAAGTTCTATTTGGTGGCTACTGAATCCTTCAGGAAGACTGATGCTCTTTTTGTTCTCCCTTCTGGGCCTAAGAAGGGTTCAGCTCCAGCTAAGTCCACTATCAGCAAGTGGATTCGTCAGGCTGTGATACAAGCCTATTCTGCTAAGGGGAAGGAACCTCCCTTCCGCCTTACTGCTCATTCTACTCGTGCTATTGGTGCCTCTTGGGCTTTTCAGCAACAGGCTTCTGATGAACAAGTTTGCAAGGCTGCTACTTGGTCTTCTGTTCATACCATTCTAAGTATACAGCACGTCCTGTTCCAGAAGATATTCCTTACACTTGGGATATACTCCAGTAGATGGTGCTGGACTGCAGAGACAGAAAAGTGACTCCTCCCGGCCCCATATATACCAGGGACCTCCCACAAAATCCCCAGTTCTTCTCTGCAGTCCTGGCTGCGATGACTAGAAGATGGCTCTCGCTACTCGCAGGTGAGCTATTAGGCCCTGTAGGACTATTCCCACCCTTTTCCTTCTACTGCCTCCCAGCTCAGGCTGCTCTGGTTCGGGTGAAGGTAGGCAGCACCGCTGTCAGGTGCTAAGGAGCGCTGCTCCAACCGCAGTCCCCCACCAAAGGGTAGGCAGTATAGGCCCATGGTGAGCCTTATGGGATGCCCCTCCCGCTCTTTATGCCCCTGGCCCCCTGTCCCCACAGTTGGCTCCCTTTAGGCTGGCTGTTGCTTCCCCCTCGCTCTCCCTTGTAGTTCTCGGGGGGAGGGGTGCATGTATTTGCATATATATTGTGTGTTGTGTTTGATCCCTGTTGAACTGGTTCCTTTTGCCGCCGCTGCACGTTTGTACTGTGCTCCGCGGTTGGCGGCGACATCGCCTCAGGCGCTGCTGCGCCATCATTGGCTAGTCTTGTCAGGTGGGCGCGTTTTCGCGCTCTTGGGGGGTGGGCGGGCCTTGCGGATGACGCGTTTTGCATCATTGTCTCCGTGGTCCGCCCCTCAAGGTATATGCGGGCGCCATTTTAATTCTCTGCTGCGTGTGCCTGGGGTCTCACTATCGCGGTCTGTAAGTGCCCCTGCGGGCTGATTTATTTATGTATATAACTGTATTGCATATCGCTTATGGGATCTTTTGCTTATGTCTTGCAGGTGGGTCAAACTTTGTGGTTTCTCCCGGTCCTATCCCCTCTATTTAGTGTTAACTCTTATTGAAGGGCTATTACATACCATTACTCCCACTTCCCTAGCGGGTTATTGGGGCATCCCGGGTTGCTTGTATTAGCGTCAATCCCTATTAGCCTGTTGTGCCGTGATAATCACCATATGGAGGCTTCTCAGGATAATGTGCTCAGGGTTCCTTCGGGACAAGCCCGGCTGTGTGTGGCGTGTGGGGTATCCCCTATAAGTAATGTCATGGTGTGTGTACCCTGCGCCCAGCAGGTACTTGCCCTGCAGTCTGGTTTACCTGCGGCTGGGCCTAGTGCTGCGCCCCCTCTGGATTCGCCTACCCCCCCACGCTTACACCTGACTCCCAGTGAGGTGCATACCAGTGGGGAGTCTCAACCTGATTTGGCTACCAGGGTAGCCAGCATTGAAAGGCATATTGCTGGTTCTGGTCCGCGTAAGGCTCCTGCTAAGTGGCGGCATCTGGCACCCGATGTTACTCTCTTTCCTATGGAAGCTGAGGAGTTTTTTTATGTTACTGGTTATACCCCCCCTGGAAGAAAGGGAATTATTCTCTGATTCAGAATCATCTGAGGATTAGCCTAGGGGTTATGCTGAGTCTGGATCTGACCCATGGGCTTCAGATGATACTGAGACTTTTGGCTCATATTTTTGAAGTGCTCTGTATCTCTCCTCCTGCCATGGCCCCGCGGCAGCAGGGGGGCTGTTTCATACTGTTAAGCCAAGTTTGGAGTTTCCTGAACAAACTCACTTTAATAATCGGATTCTCAAGGAGTGGGAATGGCCTAGCCGGCTTCCCGGGGTACCAAAGAGTTGGTATCCCTTTCTTGCTGAAATGGTTAAACGTTGGTCATGGATGCACCAGTTCTGAGGTTGTCTAAGACATCTGTCATGCATTCCCCTGAAACTACTACATTGAGGGATGGGGAAGACAGGCACATGGATCAGCTGGCTTGCCATGCCTTTGCCTGTGTTGGGACCGCGCTCCGTCCGGTCTGTGCCTCTACTATCACGACTGTTGCCATTAAAAGCCTGCTCAGGGGTCTCTTAGATGGGGCCCCTGATGATGCTGGTAGTGAAGAGTATAGAGCTCTACTGCGTTGTGAGGAATTTGTTGCATATGTTCTCTCTGCCCTGGATTATACCATCAGAATGTGTGGCAGGGCATCTGCCTTGTTGGTGGCGATACGCCGCTCGGTCTGGCTGCGCCAGTGGGCAGCTGACAATGCTGCCAAAAAGGCCCTCACTGGGTCTCCCTTCAAGGGGCTGCACCTTTTTGGGGAACGTTTGGACTTGTTTGCTAAAGGTGGCAAATTACCTCAGCGTAGAAGGCAGCCCCTGTCCTTTCGGGGGTTCAGGTGCCTTTTCTCCTTCCTTCAGGGGCTCCAGAATTGGACGGGGAGCTTCCTTTGCTGGAGCCTGTGGAGATTTTTGGTGCCGGGGTAGAATATGTGGCCACCCTGGCCCCCCCTGGGGTCCCAAGACTAAGTCCTCCCCCAAGCCCCGTCAGGCATGAAGGGGCGCCCTCACCCATACGTGTGGGGGGGGGGGCGGCTTCGGCTCTTGGCTCATGTCTGGAGGTGTCATGTTTCAGACCGGTGGATTCAGGAGGTAGTATCCTCCAGTTACAAGATAGAGTTTGCAGCCTGGCCGCCCCCAAGATTCATCACATCTCACTTAGCTCAAAAAACCCTTGTCAGCCCAGTGTCTCTCCCTGGCTCTCCAAGGCCTTCTAGACCTAGGTGTCATCTGTCAGGTGCCCTTGAAGGAAAGGGGCAAAGGCCCAATCTTTTCATTGTGCCCAAAAAGGATGGGTCCATCAGACCTATCCTGGATTTAAAGCTTCTCAACAAATTTGTCAGATTCAGACACTTTCGCATGGAGACTCTGTGCTCAGCTGTGACCTTCTTACGCCCAGGGGACTTCATGACCTCTGTAGACATCAAGGATGCTTACCTTCATGCTCCTATCTTTCCAGGTCATCAGAGGTTCCTCAGGTTCGCTCTGGAGGATCAGCACTACCAATGTGCGGCCTTGCCCTTCGGCCTCACCTCGGCCCCCAGGGTATTCACCAAGGTGCTGGCAGAAGTAATGGCCCTGCTGAGATCTCAGGGCATTCACATTCTTCCCTACCTGGATGACATGCTTATCGCTTCTCAGTCCTTCCATCAGGCAGAGCTGGACACTCAGAGGGTGGTGTCCACACTGGAGTCATTCGGCTGGGTGAGCAATCACCCCAAATCTTCCGTCTCCTTCCTTCCTTCAGGTCAAGATCTTTCTTCCTCAGCAGAAGGTGGAGGTCCTTCAAGAGAAAGAGAGAAAGTTCAGCTCCTGCTATCTTGTCCCCATCCATCCATCAGGCAGGGAATGCAGCTGGTGGGCCTGATGGTGTCCTGCTTCGAGGCGGTCCCATATGCTCAGTTCCACATGAGGCCTCTTCAGCTTCACCTCTTGTCAGTATGGGATCGGGACCCTGTGTCCCTGGATCAGGTGTTTGTCTTGTCCCATCAGGTCAGGCGGTCTCTAGTGTGTTGGCTGGTCTCAGAGAACCTGCTGGGGGGCAGGTCCTTTCTGGCCCCCTGCTGGGAGACTGTCACCACGGATGCCAGTCCGACAGGTTGGGGGGCTTCTGGAAGTCCCTGAAATTCCAGGGTCAGTGAGGCCCTCAGAAGGCCCATGCCCCTATAAACATTCTGGAATTGAGGGCAATCAGGTTGGTTCTCGCCCACTTAACCCCACATCTGGGGTTGGGCTGTTCAGGTCCGCTCGGACAACCAGACGGCGGTTGCCTACATCAATCATCAGGGAGGGACCCAGAGCAAACGGGCCCTCAAGGAAGTGTCCCTGATACTGTTCTGGGCGGAGGAAAATGTTCCCTGCATCTCAGCTGTGTACATCCCGGGGGTGGAGAATCTGGAGGCAGACTCTCTGAGCAGGGGGACCTCTCGTTTGGGAGATTGGTCCCTCAGCAGCAGGGTGTTTCGCTCCCTGTGTCACCTTTGGGGTCAGCCGGACGTGGATCTATTTGCGTCCCGTCAGAATCACAAGCTTCCAGTCTTTGTGTCTCTGTCCCAGGATCCTCTGGCCTTGGCCACGGATGTCCTGGCAATGTCTTGGACGAGGTTCCAGCTCCTGTATGTGTTTCCCCCGTTTCCACTGCTGGGCAGGGTGCTGCACAAGATAGTTCAGGAAGGGGTGCCAACCATCCTGGTGGCCCCCTGTTGGCCAAGAAGAGTGTGGTTCGCAGACATTGTGCAGTTGGCAGTAGATCAGTACGCTCTGCCACTGGTTCCAGATCTGCTCACTCAGGGACACCTACGCCACCCCAATTTACAAACGCTGGCTTTGACGGCCTGGCTGTTGAAACCTCCATCTTGATGGAAAAAGGGCTGCCTGCCTCGGTGGTGAATACCATGATCAGGGCTAGGAAAAGGTCCTCTTCTTCCATCTATTACAGGGTCTGGTGTACTAACATTGACTGGTGCGAGTCCCACTCGCTTCCCTGTCGTGAGTTTGCTATTCCTAGGATTCTGGAGTTTCTCCAACATGGTTTGGATCTGGGTCTTCAGCTCAGTACTCTGAAGGGTCATGTGTCTACTTTGGCTATTTTCTTTCAAAGATTTTTTGCTCAGAATCCCCTGGTTAAGACCTTTTTCCAGGGGGTTACTCACGTGTGTCCCCCAAGTAAGCCTATGTTACCAGTTTGGGACTTGAATTTGGTCTTGTCTGCCTTGCAGGGGTCTCCTTTTGAGCCCTTGCAAGGGGCTCCTTTCTCTATTCTTACGCTTAAGGTGGTCTTTTTGGTGGCTATCACTTCTGTTAGGTGTGTTTCTGAGTTGGCGGCGCTTTCCATCAAGCCTCCTTATTTTTAGAGACACCAGGACAAGGTGGTGGTTCGTTTTAAGCCAGATTTTTTTACCTAAGGTTGTTTCTGCCTTTCATCTCAATCAGGACATTGTTTTGCCTTCTCTGTGTCCTAATCCCAGTAACCCTAAGGAAAGGGTTTTGCATTCTTTGGACGTAGTCAGAACCCTGAAGTTCTATTTGGTGGCTACTGAATTCTTCAGGAAGACTGATGCTCTTTTTGTGCTTCTGTCTGGACCTAAGAAAAGCCTGGCTCCGGCTAAGTCCACTATCAGCAAGTGGATACGCCAGGCTGTGATACAGGCGTACTCTGCTAAGAGGCGTTTGCAAGGCCGCTACTCGGTCTTCTGTTCATACTTTTTCAAAGTTTTACAAGGTCGCTGTTAGGGCCTCAGCTGATGCTGCTTTTGGCCGCAAGGTTCTGCAGGTGGCAGTGGTTTAAACTGTCTGCTGTTACTTTTGGGGATCCCACCCTACCTTACAGACACTGCTATTGGATGTCCCAAGTGTAAGGAATATCTTCTGGAACAGGACGTGCTGTATACCTAGAATAATACAATTCTGTGGTTACTCACCTGTAGTATTGGTATTATATGTATACAGCACGTCCTGTTCCACCCCACCCTTGTTATCATTATCTGTAGTTACCTCTTTATGGTGATTGTTCTTATGTTCAAATTTTCATATAATGGTTATAGTTCGTTCTCCTGGTCTCTTGCTAACTGCTTTTCAAGGCTGGGGATTTTGTGGGAGGTCCCGGGTATATATGGGGCCGGGAGGAGCCACTTTTCTGTCTCTGCAGTCCAGCACCATCTACTGGAGTATATCCCAAGTGTAAGGACGTGCTGTATACATATAATACCAATTCTACAGATGAGTAATCACAGAATTGTATTTTTTTAAAGTTTTACAAAGTTGATGTTAGGGCCTCAGTTGACGCTGCTTTTGGCCACAAAGTTCTGCAGGCGGCAGTGGTTTAAACTTCCCGCTGTTAATTTTTGGGGATCCCACCCTACCTTACAGACACTGCTATTGGATGTCCCATGTGTAAGGAATCTTCTGGAGCAGGACGTGCTGTATGTTTGGAATAATACAATTCTGTGATTACTCACCTGTAGAATTGCTCCACCCCATCCTTGTTTTCATTATTCTTAGTTACCTCTGTATGGTGATTGTTTATTTGAATTATGTTTTTTACAGTTCTCCCGGCTTCTTGTTAACTGCTTGTCAATACTGGAGAATTTGTGGGAGGTCCCTGGCTTATATGGGGCCGGGAGGAGCCACAAGCTGTTTTCTGCAGTCCAGCGCCATCTTGTGGATGTATAACTCATGTGTAAGGAATCTTTTGGAGTAGGACGTGCTGTATACTTATAATACCAATTCTACAGGTGATTAATCACAGAATTGTATTTTTTCTTATTGCATGGCACGGCCTGCTTCAGTATTCATAAGTTGGGTTATTCCGCTACAAGGTGGCGCTGTGGCATCTCCCGGCCTCCTATAAAAACGCAATTAACCATAGAGTTCCCAGTGTTTCCTCTGCAGTAAAACTGCGAAGATAGAAGATGGCTCTCTCTCTACGCGCAGGTGAGCGGGGCAACCAAGCCTGCGGCTCTGCAAGTCTATTTCCACCCGTTTCTGGACCATTTCTGCCTCCCAGCCTTGGCTGACAGATCGGGTGAGGGTAGAAGAGCACTAGGGTCAAAGGCTCCAGGAGCGCTGCTCCAAGCCGCAGGTGGGGGTGGTAGCGGCGAGTGGTGTATTTTGCTGTGTACAGTGTTTTTTGGCTGTTTTTTAGCCGCTGCGCCGCTTTGTACTGCGCTCCGTGGTGGGTGGCGCTATAACCTGTGGCGTTTATGCTTGGTTATGGCGGCGGCGGGGTCACGTGGGCGCCGTTTTCGCGTTCTTCGGAGGGGGCGGGGCCGGGGGATGGCGCGTATCGCGTCGACCATCAGCGGCCCGCCTCTCGAGGTACTTCTGCCGGTGCCATTTTGGATTAGCTGCGCGTCTGGTTTTCTCCCTTTCTGGCTGCGGTGCTGTATCTTCCTGTGTGTTGCTTCACCCAGCGGTCTGAGGCTTGGTGATCCTGCAATCTCCTTGGTCCGTGAGTCCCCCTTGGGGTTTTTTTTTTATTGGTCTTGTGGTGCATGTGCTGCGGGATGCTCATGTGTCATTTTTACTTATGTCTTTCAGGCGGGATACCAGTGGGTTGTGGTTTCTCCCGGCTCTACTCCTTCATCCCCCCCTTTACTGACTTCTGAGGGCATCCCATGGGAGGGCATCCAGGGTGGCTTTTGTATTAGCCTTTGCCCAGTGCTGGCCTATTGCGCCTGTGTTAATCACCATATGGAGGCTTCTGGGGATAGCGTGCTTGGGAGTCCTTCAGGGCAATCCCAGCTGTGTGCCATGTGTGGGGTATCCCCTGTGAGTGACAGTGTTAGGGTGTGTGTGCCGTGCGCTCCAAGCTGGGTTGCCCGCATCGCTTCCCAGCTCTGCGCCCCCTTCGGAGTCGCCTACCCCCCCCACTCCTGCAATTGGCCCTGAGTGAGGGGGATAATAGCAGGAGGTCACAGTCTGATCTGGCACTTCGTGTGGCCAACATTGAGAGGCAGCTTGCCGGGCCTGTTCCTAGGAAGGCCTCTGGCAAGAAGCAGCACCTGACTTCCACTCTCTCACGCTCCATAGAGGAGTATGAGGAGTTTGTTGCCACTGGTGGACGTTATTCCCTAGAGGAAGCGGAACTGTTCCAGGACTCGGACTCCTCTGGGGACCCTGGGTCTGCGTCCGGGGAGGAATCCTGGTACCCTGAGGACACTGATAATCTGCTGTCTCACATTTTTGAAATTTTGCACATTGCTCCCCCTGAGGTGGCTAAGAAGCAGGGTGAGCTCTTTCGCTCTGATTAACAGCGTCTTGAGTTCCCTGAGCAGGGACATTTCACTACTATGGTGCTTAAGGAATGGGAATGTCCTAACAGGCTGCCTGCTGTGCCCAAGGGATTGAATAAGAGGTATCCCTTTCCTGCTGATCTAGTAAAGCAGTGGTCATGTCCCCCTGAGGTGGACGCTCCCGTGCTAGGTCTGTCCAATACCTCAGTCATGCCTTCCCCTGACACTACCACTCTGAGGGACAGCGAGGACCGGCGCATGGATCAGCTGGCCTGCCATGCTTTTACGTGTGTGGGGGCTGGGCTGCCCCTGGCCTGTGCTGTTGCAATTACAGATATTGCCCTTAAACTGTTCAAGCGTCTATGTGATGACGCTATGGCTGGTAGGAGGAGGGAGGATTATAGGGCCCTCTTGCTTTGCTCTGATTTAGTTGCATTTATCCTTACTGCCATGGATGATGCTGTGTGGCTGTGTGGAAGGACCTCTGCACTCATGGTGGCTATGCGCCGCTCTGTTTGGTTGCGTCAGTGGGCAGCTGACGCTGCTGCTAAGAAGGCTCTCACTGGGCTCCCCTTTGCGGGGCTGCGGCTCTTCGGTGAGCGTCTTGATGTTTTAGCCAAGGATGGCAGACTGGCTCAGCGTAGGAGGCCGCCCCGGCCCTTTCGGGGGCCTGCCGCCTCCTTCCCCTCCCTTCGTTCTTCCAGAGGAGGTCGTGGCTCCCTCTTCTCAGGTAGCCGCAGAGATTCTTGGGGCCGTGGCAGATCCCATGGTCGTCCCGGTCTCTCCTGGGGTTCCAAGCCCAAACCCCCTCCTAAGGACCCTCAGGTATGAGGGGGCGCCCTCACACATCCGGGTGGGTGGACGGTTTCGGCTCTTTGGTCATGTCTGGAGGCTCCACGGTTCTCGGTTACAAGATAGAGTTTGCAGCCTGGCCGCCCCCAAGATTCATCAGATCCTGGATGTCCTTAAACCCCCTGTCAGCTCAAGGGTTGCTTTCGGCGGTTCAATGCCTGCTGGAGTCAGGGGTCATTTGTTCAGTGCCCCCTCAAGAACAGGGTCAGGGGTACTATTCCAACCTTTTCATGTTCCCCAAAAAGGACGGCTCTCTGAGGCCCATCCTGGACTTGAAGGGCCTCAACAAGTTTGTCAGATTCAAGCAATTTCGCATGGAGACGCTACGCTCGGCTGTCAGTACCCTTCGTCTGGACGACTTCATGACCACCGTGGACATCAAGGATGCTTATCTTCATGTGCCTATCTTCCCAGGTCATCAGAGATTTCTGAGGTTCGCGCTGGAGGATCAGCATTACCAGTTTGTAGCTTTACCCTTTGGTATCACCTCGGCGCCTCGGGTGTTCACCAAGGTGCTGGCGGGGGTGATGGCTCTGCTACGGAACCAGGGCATTCGCGTCCTTCCTTACCTGGGCAACATCCTTTTTGCGGCCCAGTCCTTTCATCAGGCAGAGCAGGACACCTGGGTGGTGACCTTCACTCTGGAGTCCTTCGGCTGGGTGATCAACTTTCCCAAGTCTTCACTGTCCCTGTCCTTGGCGAGGTCCTTTCTGGGCATGACACTGGATACCTCTCAGGTCAAGGTGTTCCTTCCTCAGCAAAAGGTGGAGGGCCTTCAGGAGCAGGCAGGGGCTCTGCTCTTGTGTCCTCTTCCCTCCATCCGTCTGGGGATGTAGTTAGTGGGCCTGATGGTGTCCTGCTTCGAGGCGGACCCCTTTGTTCAGTTTCACATGAGATCTCTTCAGTTGCACCTCTTGTCAGTCTGGGATCGGGACCCTGTGTCCCTGGATCAGGAATTTGCTCTGTCTCCTCTGGCCAGACAGTCCCTTTCGTGGTGGCTGGACTCAAGGAACCTTCTGGTGGGCCGGACTTTCCTGCCCCCGTGCAGGGAGACGGTCAGCACAGATGCCAGTCTGACAGGCTGGGGGGCTTTTGGAAGTCTCTCAAGTTCCAGGGTCGGTGGGGCCCCCAGGAGGCCCATGCACCCATCAATGTACTGGAACTGAGGGCAATCGGGTTGGTTCTTTCTCAGCTGACCACACACCTTCGGGGTCAGGCTGTTCAGATTCGCTCAGACAGTGTCCCTGATACTGTCTTGGGCGGAACAGAATGTTCCCTGCATCTCAGTGGTATACATTCCGAAGGGTGGAGAACCAGGTGGTGGACGCCCTGAGCAGGGGGACGTCTCGTCTGGGGGAATGGTCCCTCAACAACCAGGTGTTTCTCTCCCTGTGTCACCGCTGGATGTGGACCTGTTTGTCCCGTCACAATCACAAACTTCCCAAGTTTGTCTTCCTGTCACAGGATCCTCTGGCCTACGCCACGGATGCACTGGCAATGCCTTGGACGGAGTTTTGGCTTCTCTATGTGTTCCCTCCGTTCCCTCTACTGGGCAGGGTCATGCGCAAGATAGCCCAGGAGGGGGTGCCAGCCATCCTGGTGGCCCCCTGTTGGACAAGAAGGGTGTAGTTCGCAGACATCGTGCAGTTGGCAGTAGATCGGTACGTCTTGCCCAAGAATCCGGATCTCCTCACTCAGGGGCAGCTACGCCATCCCAATTTACAAATGCTGGCTTTATCGTCTTGGCTGCTGAAACCTCCATCTTGATGGAAAAGGGTTTGCCTGCTTCTGTTGTGGATACCATGATTCGTGCTAGGAAGAAGTCCTCGTCCTTTATCTATTACAGGGTCTGGCATGCTTACATTGCCTGGTGTGAGTCCAAGTCTCTTCCCTGTCGGGTTTTTTCCATCCTCAGGATTCTGGAATTTTTGCAACATGGTTTGGAATCTGGCCTTGAACTGAGTACCCTCAAGGACCATGTTTCAGCTCTGGCAATTTTTTTCCAAAGATTGCCAATCACCGGTTGGTTAAAACCTTTTTCCAGGGTGTTACTCATGTGCGTCCACCTCGTAAGCCTATGCTACCAGTCTGGGACTTGAATCTGGTGTTGTCTGCTCTGCAGGGTCCTCCCTTTGAGCCTATTTCTGGGGCTGCCTTGCTCATTTTGACTCTTAAGGTAGGCTTTTTGGTGGCTTCACTTCTGTCAGGCGAGTTTCTGAACTGGCGGCGCTTTCCATCAAACCTCCTTATTTTGAGCGGCATCAGGATAAGGTGGTGTTTTGGCTTAAGCCGGATCTCTTGCATAAGGTCGTGTCTGCCTTTCATCTCAATCAGGACATTGTTTTGCCTTCATTGTGTCCTAATCCTGCTTATTCCAAGGAGCGGACACTGCATTCTTTGGATGTGGTCAGGGCTCTGAAGTTTTATTTGGTCGCTACTGAGCCTTTCAGGAAATCTGATGCTCTTTTTGTTCTCACTTCTGGACCTAGGAAGGGTTTGCCTCCAGCTAAATCCACTATCAGCAAATGGATCCGTCAGGCGGTGGTACAAGCCTATTCTGCTAAGGGGAAGGAACCTCCCTTTAGGGTTACTGCTCATTCCACTCGTGCTATTGGTGCCTCTTGGGCTTTGCAGCACCAAGCTTCTGTTGAACAAGTTTGCAAGGCTGCTACTTGGTCTTCTGTTCATACATACTTTGCAAGGCTGATGTTAAGGCCTCAGCGGATGCTGCTTTTAGCCGCAAGGTACTTTAGGCGGTAGTGACTTGAACTATTGGCCGTTAGTCATTGGGAATCCCACCCTACTTTTGGACACTGCTTTTGGATGTCCCAACTGTTATTGCATGGGACGGCCTGCTTCAGTATTCATAAGGAAAAAGACGATTCTGTGAGTCCTCACCTGTAGAATTTTTTGTTCTTGCATGGCACGGTCTGCTTCACCCCACCCTTGTTATCGTTATTCTTGGTTGCCTCTTTATGGTGATTGTTCCAAGTTAATTAATTTTTTTTTTACCTTTTTTACATTTTTTTACCTTTATTCTTTCCTGGCTTTTTGTCTCACTGCTTGTCTACGCTGGGAACTCTATGGTTAATCCCGTTTTTATATGGGGCCGGGAGATGCCACAGCTCTTCTGCAGTACACTGCGCCACCTTGTGGCGGGATAACCCAAATGTTATGAATACTGAAGCAGGCCGTGCCATTCACGAACAAAAACAATTCTACAGGTGAGTACTCACAGAATTGTCTTTTTAACTAGCATCCCCCGAATTGCTTCCCCCATGAGGAGAACCTTTTGCCAATTTTCACTGCTCCTACGTCAGATAATGACATTTGTTTTAGCTGTAAAGTTCCGCCTCCTTCATTCATTGCCACTGTAGTGTACGGCAATGATGTCATCACTACACCTATGCGATGTCTGATCTGCCATATTACAGAGGGACGGCAAAAAAAAAGGTTTCAAGGACGATTCGAAAAATGAAAATATCTATTTACAATTTAACACCCGAAAAGGGAGTACAGGCAGGCGCTTTGGCCAAATGTAAACCGGGGGGGGTGGTCAATGCCAGGCAATCTATTCTAATTGAAAGGAATGGTGGCTGTCTCCTATCATTTATTTAATCAAAATTGGGAGTTGCCCCGCTTCCAAGCATGCCAAAACCCCTTGCCGTGAAGTCCTAAAAGATATCCCTCCGGATTTGGGATGCCCCGCCATGTAGCAAACACCCTGGTTTCACCATGTACTCACCTGGATCCCCAGCACTCCTCCCTCCAATACACGCGCCCCTGCCAGCATATCAGAATAGGAGACACCCCAGTAATCCACTTCTTTATTCATTAATATGAACCGCAATCTATTCTGATTGGGTTAGAGCCTGCATGTGACATGAAAGCAGAGTAAGAGAACGAGTTTCAGATATACATGGGCATCCCAAATTCACTAAAATCCAGAGGTTTGGTCCATTCTGAAAGAAAAATAGTTTGTTAGGCTTTCCTATCAGACTGTAAAGTAGCAGACTGCTTGTAAGGCACTCGGTCCTGGCGCACAAGCTTCTCCTGCATCTTCTCCACAGGCAAGATCAGGTCAACAGCCAGTAAAGGGAGCTCCCCAGACCAGGCTTGTCTAGACCTAAACCCTTCAGGTTCCCCCCTAATCCACCTACCCCCCCCTGCTCACAGGCCCTGAATTTAGGAGGAGCTTGGTATGACATGGGACCAGGAAACCGAACGCCTCCTGATGGGTAGCAGTGTGATTGCAGCATCTGTGTGCAGCTGTGCCCTGTCCCTCATTGGGTGGTGCTCTGATTGTAAAGCTATTTGTGTAATGCAGGGCTCACTGATGGTGTATGGGGGTGGTTTAGGTTACCTGGCAACTTTTGATTGATCCACTATGATGAGAGGGACTGGCAGCAGGGACACAATCATACAATAGGAGAAGACCTTTGGAAGCTGCTGATAAAGCAGACCCTCCTGTTAGGCTTTAGGAGGGAGATTCTAGCTGCTGAACCACAGCCATTCCTCCTTTATGGGTAGAGGGACTGGCGGCAGGGTCACACCCTGATTGGTGGCCAGCAATTATCCAATAGGAGAAGACCTATGGAAGCTGCTGATAAAAGCAGACCCTCCTGTTAAGCTTTAGGAGGATTCGAGCTGCTGAACCACAGCCATTCCTCCACTTATAGTACTATAGGTATGGGCCCCCTTTAAATCAAAAGAAAAGCTAGGATTTGGGATACCCCCTGTGTGAAATCTCAATAGCCAATCTCTAGGCCCCCACCACTAGCCATTCAGAACCACCCAGTGCATGTGCCATGGGAGTGATTCCGTGGTGTTTCACCAGCCCTAAAGTGTTTGAGGCTCTAGGACAGGTGGGATTGGATTTTGGTCCACTTTAAAGAGCTCACCTGCTTTCTCATTTTTTAAATTGAAAAGTAAGGGGTACATCCCCTTGATAAACAACACAAGTTAAAATCGGTACATACTCTTCTGCCTAGTTTATTTGCTATGAAACTGATTTGGCCACCAGATGGCACAGGAGAGCTGTGTGCTGGGAGCTTCTGTGTATTATTATGACCCTGGTTGCTTTATCCTGTAGGTAATAGAGAATGGGAGTGATAGTGAGGTGTATCTATGCACTTACCTGCCATATTCTGCTGGGACTTGTGCCCCGCCATCATAGGAGGAGTTATTAGGGAGGCTCATGGTCTGTTGGGACCCTTTCCCAACACCATTAGTGGTTAAAAAGGTCCTGAATACTAGGGAGCATCCTGCTCGGCGATAACCCTAACACACTAACCTAACTGGTTAAAAAGGAACCTAAACAGAGTTGTGGTCTGTGGGGACCTTAACCCACCATCATAAGGGATTACAAAGGACCTAAAAAAAACAATGCTGTGATTAATCACCTGTAGAATTGGTATTATAAGTATACAGCACGTCCTGTTCCAGAATATTCCTTACACATGGGTAATACATCCACAAGATGGTGCTGGACTGCAGAAAACAACTTGTGGCTCCTCCCGGCCCTATATAAGGCAGGGACCTCCCACAAATTCCCCAGTATTGACAAGCAGTTACACGAGAAGCCGGGAGAAACAATAATAGCAAAAAATCCAAAATGAACATTTGAACAATCACCATACAGAGGTAACTAAGAATAATGATAACAAGGGTGGGATGGAACAGGACATGCTGTATACGTATAATACCAATTCTACAGGTGAGTAATCACAGAATTGTATTATTCCAAGTATACAGCACGTCCTGTTCAATAGCAGTGTCCATAAGGTAGGGTGGGATCCCCAAAACGGGGCAGATTAGACCACTGCCGCCTGCAGAACTTTGCGGCCAAAAGCAGCATCAGCTGAGGCCCTAACATCAACCTTGTAAAACTTTAAAAAAAAGTATGAACAGAAGACCAAGTAGCAGCCTTGCAAACTTGTTCAACAGAAGCCTGGTGCTGAAAATCCCAAGAGGCACCAATAGCACGAGTAGAATGAGCAGTAAGGCGGAAGGGAGGATTCTTCCCCTTAGAAGAATAGGCCTGTACTGCAGCCTGACGGATCCACTTGCTGATAGTAGACTTAGCTGGAGCCAAACCCTTCTTGGGCCCAGAAGGGAAAACAAAAAGAGCATCAGTCTTCCTGAAGGATTCAGTAGCTACCATATAGAACTTAAAGGTCCTGACCACATCCAGAGAATGTAAGACCCGCTCCTTAGGGTTACTAGGATTAGGGCACAAGGAAGGTAAAACAATGTCCTGCTTGAGATGAAAAGCAGACACAACCTTAGGCAGAAAATCTGGCTTAAAACGAAACACCACCTTGTCCTGGTGTCTCTCAAAGTAAGGAGGTTTGATGGAAAGCGCCGCCAACTCAGAAACACGCCTAACAGAAGTGATAGCCACCACAAAGGCTACCTTAAGCGTCAAAATGGACAAAGGGGCCTCACGCAAAGGCTTAAAGGGAGACCCCTGCAAGACAGATAAGACCAAGTTCAAATCCTAGACTGGTAAAATAGGCAGAATCCTGGGGATAGAAAACACCTGACAGGGAAGTGATTTAGACTCACACCAGTCAATGTAAGCATGCCATACCCTATAGTAGATGGATGACGAGGACTTCTTCCTAGCCCAAATCATGGTATTAACAACAGAAGCAGGCAGCCCCTTTTCCATCAAGATGGAGGTTTCAGCAGCCAGGCCGTTAAAGCCAGCGTTTGTAAATTGGGATGGCGTAGCTGCCCCTGAGTGAGCAGGTCTGGATCCTTGGGCAGGGCGTACTGATCTACTGCCAACGGGGCCACCAGAATGGTTGGCACCCCTTCCTGGGATATCTTGTGCAGCACCCTGCCCAGCAAAGGAGATGGAGGGAACACATAAAGGAGCTGAAAGCTCTTCCAAGACATTGCTAGTGCATCCATGGCCAAGGCCAGAGGGTCCTGGGACAGAGAGACAAAGACTGGAAGCTTGTGATTGTGACGGGACGCAAACAGATCCACATCCAGCTACCCCCAGCGGTGGCACAGGGAGTGAAACACCCTGCTGCTGAAGGAGTCTGCCTCCAGATTTTCCACCCCCGGGATGTACACAGCTGAGATGCAGGGAACATTCTCCTCCGCCCAAGACAGTATCAGGGACACTTCCTTGATGGCCCTCTTGCTCCGGTCCTTCCCTGATGATTGATGTAGGCAACCGCCGTCTGGTTTTCCGAGCGGGTCTGAACCGCCCGACCCCGAAGGTGTGGAGTCAACTGGGCAAGAACCAGCCTTATCGCCCTCAGTTCCAGAATGTTGATAGGGGTATGGACCTCCTTAGGGCCCCACTGACCCTGGAATTTCAAGGATTTCCAGAAGCCCCCCCAACCTGTCAGACTGGCATCTGTGGTGACAGTCTCCCAGCAAGGGGCCAGAAAGGATCTGCCCATCAACAGGTTCCTTAAGTCCAGCCACCACGAAAGAGACCGCCTGGCCAGAGGGGACAGAACAAAAACCTGATCCAGGGACCGAGGGTCCCGATCCCATACTGACAAGAGGTGAAGTTGAAGAGGTCTCATGTGAAACGGAGCGTATGGAACCGCCTCGAAGCAAGACACTATCAGGCCCACCAGCTGCATCCCCTGCCGGATGGAGGGATGAGGGCAAGGCAGAAGAAGCCTGGCTTGAATACTCTCCACCTTCTGCTGAGGGAGAAGAATCTTGACCTGAGATGTATCCAGAGTCATGCCCAGAAAGGACCTCACCAGTGACGGGGACAGGAAAGACTTGGGGTGGTTGATCACCCAGCCGAAGGACTCCAGTGTGGACACCACCATCTGGGTATCCAGCTCGGCCTGTTGGAAGGACTGAGACGTGATGAGAATGTCGTCCAAGTAAGGAAGGATGCGAATGCCCTGAGATCTCAGCAGAGCCATTACGCCTGCCAGCACCTTGGTGAATACCCTGGGAGCCGAGGTGATACCGAAAGGCAAGGCCACAAATTGGTAGTACTGATTCTCCAGAGCGAACCTGGGGAATCTCTGATGACTTGGAAAGATTGGTACATGAAGGTAAGTGTCCTTGATGTCTACAAAGGTCATGAAGTCGCCCGGGCGCAGTGAATTGACTGCTGAGCGCAGGGTCTCCATGCAAAAATGTTTGAATCTGACAAATTTGTTGAGGCGCTTTAAATCCAGGATGGGTCTGAGGGACCCGTCCTTTTTGGGAACAGTGAAAAGATTGGAATAGAAGCCTCTGCCCCTTTCCCTGAAAGGCACCGGGCAGATGACCCACAACTCCTGAAGGTTTTGGACAGCAAGGCTCAGACCCTGAGCTGACAGGGGGTTTTGAGCCATCCGGGATTTGATGAATCTTGGGGGTGGCCAGGCTGCAAACTCTATCTTGTAACCGGAGGACACTACCCCTGAATCCGAGTCCTGAATCTGAGACATGAAGCCTCCAGACGTGAGCAAAGAGCCGAAGCCGTCCCCCCACCCGGATGGGTGAGGGCGCCCCTTCATGTCTGAGGGGGCTTGGGGGAGGATTTTGGCTTGGGACCCCAGGAGAGGCCGGGGCGGCCACGTCCTCTGCCCCTACCCCAATGTTCTCCGCGAGCCCCAGCAAAGGAGACTCCTCGACCAGTTCTGGAACCAGTGAAGGATGGGAGAAAGGCACCCATCCCCCGAAAGGACCGGGACGGCCTCCTACGTTGAGGTAACCTACCGCCCCTGGCAAACAAATCCAAGCGTTCACCAAAGAGGCGCAGGCCCTTGAAGGGAAACCCAGTGAGAGCCTTTTTAGCAGCATTATCAGCTACCCACTGACGTAGCCAGACAGAGCGGCGTATAGCCACCAAAAGGGCAGAAGTCCTACCACACATTTTAATGGCATCATCCATGGCAGAGAGAATATATGCAATAATTTCCTCGCAACGCAGGAGAGATCTATACTCTTCTCTTCCCGCATCCTCAGATGCCCCATCCAAGAGACACTTAAGCACCCCTTTAATAGCAATAGCCGTAATAGCAGAGGCACAAACCGGCCGCAGCGCCGTCCCCACACAGGCAAAGGCATGACAGGCCAGTTGGTCCAAGCGCCGGTCCTCACCATCCCGCAGGGTAGTAGTGTCAGGAGAATGCATGACAGATGTATTGGACAACCCTAGAACCGGCGCATCCACCTTTGGGAGGACATGCCCAACGCTTAATCACATCAGCGGGAAAGGGATACCTCTTTTCCCAACTCTTGGGCACCCCAGGGAACTTGCTAGGCCGTTCCCATTCTTTGAGCACTAGATTATTAAAGTGAGACTGCTCAGGAAACTCCCAGTGTGGCTTAACCGTATGAAAAATCTCACCCTGCTGCTGCGGAGCCACTGCAGGAGGAGAAATACAAAGCACTTCAAATATGTGACTCCGCAATCTGTCAGTGTCATCAGGGGACCACGGGTCTTCCCCAAAGGGAGACCCGGTACCACCATATATCTTAGGTTGTTCCTCAGAGGATTCTGAATCAGAAAACAATTCCCCCTCCTCAAGGGGGTAGGGACCTGAGAGTGAGTAAGGGCCCTCATCTTCTAAAGGGAAGAGGGAAACCGCGGGTGATAAATGCCGCTTCTTAGCAGAAGCCTTACGCGGGGCAGACCCAGCAATATGTCTTTCAATGCTGGCCACCCGTGCAGCTAAATCAGGTTGAGACTCCCCACTAGTATGCCCCTCGCTGGGTGTCAGATGTAAGCGTAGTGGGGTAGGCGAAGCCAGAGGGGGCGCAGCACCAGGCCCAGTAACAGACAACTCAGACTGCAGTGCAAGCACCTGCTGGATGCAGGGTACACACATCCTGACATCATCACTTATAGGGGATACCCCACACGCAACACATAGCCGGGCTTGTCCTGAAGGAACCCCAAGCTCATTATCCCCAGAAGCCTCCATATGGTGATTAGAGTGGCACAACAGGCCAATATAGGGTTAACGCTAATGATAGCAACCCGGGATGCCCCAAAAGCCCGCTAGGGAGGTGGGAGATATAATAGCAATAGCCTTAACTAAAAGGGAGAGGACCGGGAGAAACCACGATGAAGTCTAACCCGCCTGAAAGACATAAGAAAACATCCCCATAAGAATATAACAACAAAATATACAAATAAAGCCACCCCGCAGGGGCACTCACGGACCGCGGTAGGAGACAGCAGACACGCAGCACGAGGAAGGTAAAATGGCATCTGCATATACCTCGAGGGTCGGGCTGCGGAGAAGTGATGTGGAAAACGTCATCCGCAGAGCCCGCCCACCCCGACGAGCGCGAATTGCGCCCACGTGACCCTGCCGGGCAATGACGGCGCGGCAGCGCCTGAGGTAATGTCGCCGCCATCCGCGGAGCGCTGTACAAGCGCGCGGCGGCGGCTAACAGTAAAACACATTAAGCAGGCACATTAGCAAAGTAAGCCTACCCATGTCAAAGCAGGGACTGCGGTCGGAGCAGCGCTCCTCAGCATTTGACCTCGGTGCTGCCTACCTTCACCCGAACCAGTCAGCCGAGGCTGGGAGGCAGTGGGTTCGGAACGGGTGGGAATAGTCCTACAGGGCAGCAGGCTGATAAGCCCCGCTCACCTGCGCAGTATAGAGAGCCATCTTCTATCTTCGCAGTCCAGACTGCAGATAAGAACTTAGGAATTTGTGGGAGGTCCCTGACTTATATAGGGCTGGGAGGAGCCACAAGTTGTTTTCTGCAGTGCAGCGCCATGTTGTGGATGTATTACCCATGTGTAAGGAATATTCTGGAACAGGACGTGCTGTATACTTGGAAAAGAGATGGGGGCATGGTCTGGAGGGACTCTAACACCACCAACACCACCATCAAGGGTTATGGTCTGCAGGAACCCTAACTCGCCATCATGAGTTGAAAAGAATCCAGAGTCACTAAGACGGGTCCTGATCTGAAGGGGAATCCAACACAGTCCCATCAACAGTTAAAAAGCAACTCAATCAGAGGATTGTGGTCTGTGGAGACCCGAACCCACCACCCTAAAGGGTTAAAAAGAGCCTAATTGGGGTCCTGGTCCCTAATCCACTATTCTAAGGGGTTTAAAGGGACATAATAGTTGCTAGGAAGGGAACTGTCAGCAGAGATCCATTCCTAACCACTGGGGGGCTAAAAAGACCTAATGTGATTTGCCCAGGAGGTTCTCTGCAGGGACCTATTTCCTACCACAGGGTCTTGCCAGCAAAGGTCCTGGTTTTGAGGAAGCCATTCCCTATCACCATAAGGGATTAAAAAAAAATCCCTGACCAGAGTTATCGGGAGGGTTTTGTTCTGCAGAGACCCTAACCCATCACTTTAAGGGGTTAAAGTGACCTCAGCAGTTGTCAGGGAGGCTGCTGCTCTTACTGTCCCTTTAATAATGGCCTAAACAGTAGCATTGCTGGGAGAGTCCGGAGCTGCCAAACGACACACCACACGGGGTTAAATCGGGTCTAACCATAGTGGCCGGGGATGGTCCTGGACTGCAAGGCCCTGACCCCTTACCATCAGGGGTTTAAAAGGACCTAAACAGAGTTACCAGAGGGTCATTTACCCACCACCCGAAGTATAATGGAGCTAATCAGAGTTGTCAGGAAGGGTCATGGGCTGTAGTTACCTATTCTCTACCACCACAGGGTGGCCTACACAGAGTCACTAAATGCAAAAACACAAACTTGCCACCATAAAGGGGTTAAAATGGAACTTAAACATAGTTGTCAGGAATGGTCTATGGCGGCCTGTTACCACCATGACAGCTGCATGGGATTGTCGGATCATATCACATGATCATAGACATGGAGAAGCTTCATACAAGTGTGGGAAATGCTGACATGTTATATACACTGGGTGCTGCTATTGCCCATAAGCATCCATTGCTGAGCACAGAGGCTGCTATTGCCCATAAGCATCCATTGCTGAGCACAGAGGCTGCTATTGCCCATAAGCATCCATTGCTGAGCACAGAGGCTGCTATTACCCATAAGCATCCATTGCTGAGCACAGAGGCTGCTATTGCCCATAAGCATCCATTGCTGAGCACAGAGACTGCTATTGCCCATAAGCATCTATTGCTGAGCACAGAGACTGCTATTGCCCATAAGAATTCATTGCTGAGCACAGAGGCTGCTATTACCCATAAGCATCCATTGCTGAGCACAGAGGCTGCTATTGCCCATAAGCATCCATTGCTGAGCACAGAGGCTGCTATTACCCATAAGCATCCATTGCTGAGCACAGAGGCTGCTATTACCCATAAGCATCCATTGCTGAGCACAGAGGCTGCTATTGCCCATAAGCATCCATTGCTGAGCACAGAGGCTACTATTGGCCATAAGCATCCATTGCTGAGCACAGAGGCTGCTATTACCCATAAGCATCCATTGCTGAGCACAGAGGCTGCTATTGCCCATAAGCATCCATTGCTGAGCACAGAGGCTGCTATTACCCATAAGCATCCATTGCTGAGCACAGAGGCTGCTATTGCCCATAAGCATCCATTGCTGAGCACAGAGGCTACTATTGGCCATAAGCATCCATTGCTGAGCACAGAGGCTACTATTGGCCATAAGCATCCATTGCTGAGCACAGAGGCTGCTATTGCCCATAAGCATCCATTGCTGAGCACAGAGGCTGCTATTACCCATAAGCATCCATTGCTGAGCACAGAGGCTGCTATTGCCCATAAGCATCCATTGCTGAGCACAGAGGCTACTATTGGCCATAAGCATCCATTGCTGAGCACAGAGGCTACTATTGGCCATAAGCATCCATTGCTGAGCACAGAGGCTACTATTGGCCATAAGCATCCATTGCTGAGCACAGAGGCTACTATTGGCCATAAGCATCCATTGCTGAGCACAGAGGCTACTATTGGCCATAAGCATCCATTGCTGAGCACAGAGGCTACTATTGCCCATAAGCATCCATTGCCGAGCACAGAGGCTGCTATTGCCCATAAGCATCCATTGCTGAGCACAGAGGCTGCTATTGCCCATAAGCATCCATTGCTGAGCACAGAGGCTGCTGTTGCTCCCCAGACACACAAAGGGCGCCATGAGCCCCATTCTTACCTGTTCAGTGCTCAGTCTCCTCTCCCCCGGGGGAACAGAAGCCCCGGCATTGGAGCAGGTAGGAAGAGGGGAGGGGCCTAAAGGGTGTTTCTTTAATGTGCCAATCATTCCTGAAGGGGGTGCCGCTGCACTGTTACATTACCTAGACAAGGGGGTGCCGCTGCCATGCTGCACTGTTACATCACCTAGACAAGAGGGTGCCTCTGCCATGCTGCACTGTTACATTACCTAGACAAGGGGGTGCCGCTGCCATGCTGCACTGTTACCTCACCTAGAAAAGGGGGTGCCTCTGCCATGCTGCACTGTTACATTACCTAGACAAGGGGGTGCCACTGCCATGCTGCACTGTTACATCACCTAGACAAGGGGGTGCCTCTGCACTGTTACATTACCTAGACAAGAGGGTGCCGCTGCCATGCTGCACTGTTACATTACCTAGACAAGGGGTACCGCTGCCATGTTGCACTGATACATCACCTAGACAAGGGGTGCCGCTGCCATGCTGCACTGATACATCACCTAGACAAGGGGTGCCGCTGCCATGCTGCACTGATACATCACCTAGACAAGGGGTGCCGCTGCCATGCTGCACTGATACATCACCTAGACAAGGGGTGCCACTGCCATGCTGCACTGTTACATCACCTAGACAAGGGGTGCCGCTGCCATGCTGCACTGTTACATTACCTAGACAAGGGGGTGCCGCTGCCATGCTGCACTGTTACATTACCTAGACAAGGGGGTGCCGCTGCCATGCTGCACTGTTACATCACCTAGACAAGGGGTGCCGCTGCCATGCTGCACTGATACACCACCTAGACAAGGGGTGCCGCTGCCATGCTGCACTGTTACATCACCTAGACAAGGGGTGCCGCTGCCATGCTGCACTGATACACCACCTAGACAAGGGGTGCCGCTGCCATGCTGCACTGATACATCACCTAGACAAGGGGTACCACTGCCATGCTGCACTGTTACATTACCTAGACAAGGGGTGCCGCTGCCATGCTGCACTGATACATCACCTATTTTAGGGGCCCCCACTGCCACCATGTATAGTTAAGTCCTCTGGACAAGGGTGTATTGCTGCCATGCTCCACTGTTACTTTACCTGTACAATGGGTTCTGCTGCCACTCTACTCTACTTGCCTGGGCATGGGGGCACTGCTGCCTTTATGCATTACTACAGTACATCACCTCTGGTACATTACCTACCAAGAGCATAACACTGCTGCTCTACATTGTTACATTACATAGACAAGGGGCTTTGCTACCACTCTGCACTGTTGCATTACCTAAATAAGGGGGTGCCACTGCCACTCTGCAATGTACCATCCTCTGGACCAGGGTGTATCGCTGTCACTCTGCATTGCTACTTTACCTTTACAATAGGTGCTGCTGCCACACTACACTGCTACATGGCCTAGACAAGGGGGTGCTGCAGCCATTCTGCACTGCTACAGTACATTGCTTCACTTGACTAGACAAGGGGGCACCTCTGAGACTCTGCACTGCTACATTGCCAGGACAAGGGGGCACTGCTGCCTCTCTGCATTGCTACATTGCCAGGACAAGGGGGCACCGCTGCCTCTCTGCACTGCTACATTGCCAGGACAAGGGGGCACCGCTGCCTCTCTGCACTGCTACATTGCCAGGACAAGGGGGCACCGCTGCCTCTCTGCACTGCTACATTGCCAGGACAAGGGGGCACAGCCGCCTCTCTGCACTGCTACATTGCCAGGACAATGGGGCACAGCTGCCTCTCTGCATTGCTACATTGCCAGGACAAGGGGGCACAGCTGCCTCTCTGCACTGCTACAGTACATTGCCTAGACAAGGGGGCACCGCTGCCTCTCTGCATTGCTACAGTACATTGCCTAGACAAGGGGCACCGCTGCCTCTCTGCATTGCTACAGTACATTGCCTAGACAAGGGGGCACTGCTGCCTCTCTGCATTGCTACAGTACATTGCCAAGACAAGGGGGCACTGCTGCCTCTCTGCATTGCTACAGTACATTGCCTAGACAAGGGGGCACTGCTGCCTCTCTGCATTGCTACAGTACATTGCCAAGACAAGGGGGCACTGCTGCCTCTCTGCATTGCTACAGTACATTGCCAAGACAAGGGGGCACTGCTGCCTCTCTGCATTGCTACAGTACATTGCCAAGACAAGGGGGCACTGCTGCCTCTCTGCATTGCTACAGTACATTGCCAAGACAAGGGGGCACTGCTGCCTCTCTGCATTGCTACAGTACATTGCCAAGACAAGGGGGCACTGCTGCCTCTCTGCATTGCTACAGTACATTGGCTAGACAAGGGGGCACCGCTGCCTCTATGCATTGCTACAGTACATTGCCTAGACAAGGGGGCACCGCTGCCTCTCTGCATTGCTACAGTACATTGCCAAGACAAGGGGGCACCGCTGCCTCTCTGCATTGCTACAGTACACTGCCTAGACAAGGGGGCACCACTGCCTCTCTGCATTGCTACAGTACATTGCCTAGACAAGGGGGCACTGCTGCCTCTCTGCATTGCTACAGTACACTGCCTAGACAAGGGGGCACCACTGCCTCTCTGCATTGCTACAGTACATTGCCTAGACAAGGGGGCACCTCTGCCTCTCTGCATTGCTACAGTACATTGCCCAGACAAGGGGGCACTGCTGCCTCTCTGCATTGCTACAGTACATTGCCTAGACAAGGGGGCACCGCTGCCTCTCTGCATTGCTACAGTACATTGCCTAGACAAGGAGGCACTGCTGCCTCTCTGCATTGCTACAGTACATTGCCTAGACAAGGGGGCACTGCTGCCTCTCTGCATTGCTACAGTACACTGCCTAGACAAGGGGGCACCACTGCCTCTCTGCATTGCTACAGTACATTGCCTAGACAAGGGGGCACCGCTGCCTCTCTGCATTGCTACAGTACATTGCCCAGACAAGGGGGCACTGCTGCCTCTCTGCATTGCTACAGTACATTGCCTAGACAAGGGGGCACCGCTGCCTCTCTGCATTGCTACAGTACATTGCCTAGACAAGGGGGCACTGCTGCCTCTCTGCATTGCTACAGTACATTGCCTAGACAAGGGGGCACCGCTGCCTCTCTGCATTGCTACAGTACATTGCCTAGACAAGGGGACACCGCTGCCCCTATGCATTGCTACAGTACATTGCCTAGACAAGGGGGCATTGCTGCCTCTCTGCATTGCTATGGTACATTGCCTAGACAAGGGGGCACCGCTGCCTCTCTGCATTGCTACAGTACATTGCCTAGACAAGGGGGCACCGCTGCCTCTCTGCATTGCTACAGTACATTGCCTAGACAAGGGGGCACCGCTGCCTCTCTGCATTGCTACAGTACATTGCCTAGACAAGGGGGCACCGCTGCCTCTCTGCATTGCTACAGTACATTGCCTAGACAAGGGGGCACCGCTGCCCCTCTGCATTGCTACAGTACATTGCCTAGACAAGGGGGCACAGCTGCCTCTCTGCATTGCTACAGTACATTGGCTAGACAAGGGGGCACTGCTGCCTCTCTGCATTGCTACAGTACATTGCCCAGACAAGGGGGCACCGCTGCCTCGCTGCATTGCTACAGTACATTGCCAAGACAAGGGGGCACTGCTGCCTCTCTGCATTGCTACAGTACATTGCCCAGACAAGGGGGCACCGCTGCCTCGCTGCATTGCTACAGTACATTGCCTAGACAAGGGGGCACCGCTGCCTCTCTGCATTGCTACAGTACATTGGCTAGACAAGGGGGCACCGCTGCCTCTATGCATTGCTACAGTACATTGCCTAGACAAGGGGGCACCGCTGCCTCTCTGCATTGCTACAGTACATTGCCTAGACAATGGGGCACTGCTGCCTCTCTGCATTGCTACAGTACATTGCCTAGACAAGGGGGCACCGCTGCCTCTCTGCATTGCTACAGTACATTGCCTAGACAAGGGGGCACTGCTGCCTCTCTGCATTGCTACAGTACATTGCCTAGACAAGGGGCACCGCTGCCTCTCTGCATTGCTACAGTACATTGGCTAGACAAGGGGGCACTGCTGCCTCTCTGCATTGCTACAGTACATTGGCTAGACAAGGGGGCACCGCTGCCTCTCTGCATTGCTACAGTACATTGCCTAGACAAGAGGGCACCGCTGCCCCTCTGCATTGCTACAGTACATTGCCTAGACAAGGGGGCACCGCTGCCTCTCTGCATTGCTACAGTACATTGCCTAGACAAGGGGGCACCGCTGCCTCTCTGCATTGCTACATTACATTGCCTAGACAAGGGGGCACTGCTGCCTCTCTGCATTGCTACAGTACATTGCCTAGACAAGGGGGCACCGCTGCCTCTCTGCATTGCTACGGTACATTGCCTAGACAAGGGGGCACCGCTGCCTCTCTGCATTGCTACAGTACATTGCCTAGACAAGGGGGCACTGCTGCCTCTCTGCATTGCTACAGTACATTGCCTAGACAAGGGGGCACTGCTGCCTCTCTGCATTGCTACAGTACATTGCCTAGACAAGGGGGCACCGCTGCCTCTCTGCATTGCTACATTACATTGCTTAGACAAGGGGGCACCGCTGCCTCTCTGCATTGCTACAGTACATTGCCTAGACAAGGGGGCACCGCTGCCTCTCTGCATTGCTACAGTACATTGCCTAGACAAGGGAGCACTGCTGCCTCTCTGCATTGCTACAGTACATTGCCTAGACAAGGGGGCACCGCTGCCTCTCTGCATTGCTACAGTACATTGCCTAGACAAGGGGGCACCGCTGCCTCTCTGCATTGCTACAGTACATTGCCTAGACAAAGGGGCACTGCTGCCCCTCTGCATTGCTACAGTACATTGCCCAGACAAGGGGGCACTGCTGCCTCTCTGCATTGCTACAGTACATTGCCAAGACAAGGGGGCACCGCTGCCTCTCTGCATTGCTACAGTACATTGCCTAGACAAGGGGGCACCGCTGCCTCTCTGCATTGCTACAGTACATTGCCTAGACAAGGGGACACCGCTGCCCCTATGCATTGCTACAGTACATTGCCTAGACAAGGGGGCATTGCTGCCTCTCTGCATTGCTATGGTACATTGCCTAGACAAGGGGGCACCGCTGCCTCTCTGCATTGCTACAGTACATTGCCTAGACAAGGGGGCACCGCTGCCTCTCTGCATTGCTACAGTACATTGCCTAGACAAGGGGGCACCGCTGCCTCTCTGCATTGCTACAGTACATTGCCTAGACAAGGGGGCACCGCTGCCTCTCTGCATTGCTACAGTACATTGCCTAGACAAGGGGGCACCGCTGCCCCTCTGCATTGCTACAGTACATTGCCTAGACAAGGGGGCACAGCTGCCTCTCTGCATTGCTACAGTACATTGGCTAGACAAGGGGGCACTGCTGCCTCTCTGCATTGCTACAGTACATTGCCCAGACAAGGGGGCACCGCTGCCTCGCTGCATTGCTACAGTACATTGCCAAGACAAGGGGGCACTGCTGCCTCTCTGCATTGCTACAGTACATTGCCCAGACAAGGGGGCACCGCTGCCTCGCTGCATTGCTACAGTACATTGCCTAGACAAGGGGGCACCGCTGCCTCTCTGCATTGCTACAGTACATTGGCTAGACAAGGGGGCACCGCTGCCTCTATGCATTGCTACAGTACATTGCCTAGACAAGGGGGCACCGCTGCCTCTCTGCATTGCTACAGTACATTGCCTAGACAATGGGGCACTGCTGCCTCTCTGCATTGCTACAGTACATTGCCTAGACAAGGGGGCACCGCTGCCTCTCTGCATTGCTACAGTACATTGCCTAGACAAGGGGGCACTGCTGCCTCTCTGCATTGCTACAGTACATTGCCTAGACAAGGGGCACCGCTGCCTCTCTGCATTGCTACAGTACATTGGCTAGACAAGGGGGCACTGCTGCCTCTCTGCATTGCTACAGTACATTGGCTAGACAAGGGGGCACCGCTGCCTCTCTGCATTGCTACAGTACATTGCCTAGACAAGAGGGCACCGCTGCCCCTCTGCATTGCTACAGTACATTGCCTAGACAAGGGGGCACCGCTGCCTCTCTGCATTGCTACAGTACATTGCCTAGACAAGGGGGCACCGCTGCCTCTCTGCATTGCTACATTACATTGCCTAGACAAGGGGGCACTGCTGCCTCTCTGCATTGCTACAGTACATTGCCTAGACAAGGGGGCACCGCTGCCTCTCTGCATTGCTACGGTACATTGCCTAGACAAGGGGGCACCGCTGCCTCTCTGCATTGCTACAGTACATTGCCTAGACAAGGGGGCACTGCTGCCTCTCTGCATTGCTACAGTACATTGCCTAGACAAGGGGGCACTGCTGCCTCTCTGCATTGCTACAGTACATTGCCTAGACAAGGGGGCACCGCTGCCTCTCTGCATTGCTACATTACATTGCTTAGACAAGGGGGCACCGCTGCCTCTCTGCATTGCTACAGTACATTGCCTAGACAAGGGGGCACCGCTGCCTCTCTGCATTGCTACAGTACATTGCCTAGACAAGGGAGCACTGCTGCCTCTCTGCATTGCTACAGTACATTGCCTAGACAAGGGGGCACCGCTGCCTCTCTGCATTGCTACAGTACATTGCCTAGACAAGGGGGCACCGCTGCCTCTCTGCATTGCTACAGTACATTGCCTAGACAAAGGGGCACTGCTGCCCCTCTGCATTGCTACAGTACATTGCCCAGACAAGGGGGCACTGCTGCCTCTCTGCATTGCTACAGTACATTGCCAAGACAAGGGGGCACCGCTGCCTCTCTGCATTGCTACAGTACATTGCCTAGACAAGGGGGCACCGCTGCCTCTCTGCATTGCTACAGTACATTGGTTAGACAAGGGGGCACCGCTGCCTCTCTGCATTGCTACATTTCTGTACTAGCCCCCTGTATGGATGCTGGTTGCCATGGTTGCTGTGCTCCTGATAATAGGGAGCTGTGAGGTCACAGTGTGGCTCAGATCACTGTGTTGTGACACCTGTGGTAGATGTCTTGTCCCTCCAGCCTGCCTGGCATGCCCCCCCGCTCCCTGATGCCCCCTCCCCCGGCTCCCTGCTGCCCCCCCGCTCCCTGCTGCCCCCCCCTGGCTCCCTGCTGCCCCCCCGCTCCCTGCTGCCCCCCCCCCCGGCTCCCTGCTGCCCCCCCGCTCCCTGCTGCCCCCCCCGGCTCCCTGCTGCCCCCCCGCTCCCTGCTGCCCCCCCGCTCCCTGCTGCCCCCCCCTGCTCCTTGCTGCCCCCCCGCTCCCTGCTGCCCCCCCTGCTCCCTACTGCCCCCCTGCTCCCTACTGCCCCCCCGGCTCCCTGCTGCCCCCCCGGCTCCCTGCTGCCCCCCCGGCTCCCTGCTGCCCCCTCCCGATCCCTGCTGCCCCCCCGGCTCCCTGCTGCCCCCCGGCTCCCTGCTGCCCCCTCCCTGCTGCCCCCCCCCCCGGCTCCCTGCTGCCCCCCCCCCCCGCTCCCTGCTGCCCCCCCGGCTCCCTGCTGCCCCCCCCGGCTCCCTGCTGCCCCCCCGGCTCCCTGCTGCCCCCCCGCTCCCTGCTGCCCCCCCCCCGGCTCCCTGCTGCCCCCCCTGCTCCCTGCTGCCTCCTCCCGCTCCCTGCTGCCCCCTCCCACTCCTTGCTGCCCCCCAGCTCCCTGCTGCCCCCCCTGCTCCCTGCTGCCTCCTCCCGCTCCCTGCTGCCCCCTCCCGCCCCCTCCCACTCCTTGCTGCCCCCCAGCTCCCTGCTGCCCCCCCCCCGGCTCCCTGCTGCCCCCCCCGGCTCCCTGCTGCCCCCCCGGCTCCCTGCTGCCCCCCCGCTCCCTGCTGCCCCCCCCCCCCGGCTCCCTGCTGCCCCCCCTGCTCCCTGCTGCCTCCTCCCGCTCCCTGCTGCCCCCTCCCGCTCCCTGCTGCCCCCCCGGCTCCCTGCTGCCCCCTCCCGCTCCCTGCTGCCCCCCCGGCTCCCTGCTGCCCCCTCCCGCTCCCTGCTGCCCCCTCCCGCTCCCTGCTGCCCCCTCCTACTCCTTGCTGCCCCCCAGCTCCCTGCTGCCCCCCCCCCGGCTCCCTGCTGCCCCCCCCCCGGCTCCCTGCTTCCCCCTCCCACTCCTTGCTGCCCCCCAGCTCCCTGCTGCCCCCCCCCGGCTCCCTGCTGCCCCCCCCCCCGGCTCCCTGCTGCCCCCCCGGCTCCCTGCTGCCCCCCCCCGGCTCCCTGCTGCCCCCCCCGGCTCTCTGCTGCCCCCCCGCTCCCTGCTGCCCCCCCGGCTCCCTGCTGCCCCCCCGCTCCCTGCTGCCCCCTCCCGCTCCCTGCTGCCCCCCCGGCTCCCTGCTGCCCCCTCCCACTCCTTGCTGCCCCCCAGCTCCCTGCTGCCCCCCCGACTCCCTGCTGCCCCCCCAGCTCCCTGCTGCCCCCCCCAGCTCCCTGCTGCCCCCTCCCACTCCTTGCTGCCCCCTCCCACTCCTTGCTGCCCCCCCGGCTCCCTGCTGCCCCCCCCGGCTCCCTGCTGCCCCCCCAGCTCCCTGCTGCCCCCCCCATCTCCCTGCTGCCCCCCCCACTCCCTGCTGCCCCCCCGGCTCTCTGCTGCCCCTTCTGCTCCCTGCTGCCCCCCCGGCTCCCTGCTGCCCCCCGGCTCCCCCCCCCCCCCCCCACGGCTCCCTGCTGCTCCCTCCCGCTCCCTGCTGTCCCCCCCGGCTCCCTGCTGCCCCCTCCCACTCCTTGCTGCCCCCCAGCTCCCTGCTGCCCCCCCCCCCCGGCTCCCTGCTGCCCCCCCAGCTCCCTGCTGCCCCCCCGGCTCCCTGCTGCCCCCCCCGGCTCCCTGCTGCCCCCCCCGGCTCCCTGCTGCCCCCCCGGCTCCCTGCTGCCCCCCGCTGCCCCCCCCCCGGCTCCCTGCTGCCCCCCCCAGCTCCCTGCTGCCCCCCCCGGATCCCTGCTGGCGCCGCGCTGCTGTTTGCACAGTATGTACTTTACCTCCATGTGTCTGTCACAATCCAACCGGGACAACCGTCCTCTCTGACCATAAACTATAAGCTATATGCACTGCAACCTGACCCCCAGCCTGATTCATCTGTATAGTAACCTGACCCACAGCCTGATTCATCTGTATAGCAACCTGACCCACAGCCTGATTCATCTGTATAGTAACCTGACCCACAGCCTGATTCATCTGTATAGTAACCTGACCCACAGCCCTATTCATCTGTACACATGCATGGTGGAGCACAATGCCCAGCAATCCCATTGCAGACCATGCGGTCCCAGCCTAGATGGCTGCCAGCACTTGGATGGATGGTGCCAGTGTTTCCTCCAGTGATTGGCCGCCTCTGATATTGGGGGTGGAGTCAGCCGGGAAGCGCTGGTGTTGGATGGCCTCACGCTGTCCTTGACTTCTTGTTTTGTTATTTAGTAATGGAGCGGGATGAGATATCCATGACGACCACAGCATCCTGTGCTCCGCCGCCACGGCGACAGTGGTACACGGCGTCCCTCTCCTCTGGTTGCCGTGACGTCAGGCACATGTTGTACCTCTGCTGCACTCACATGGCAACATTGTAACATCTATTGCTTTCATTCATCCTGCTCATTGTATATGTGTGGGAATAAGTCAAGGCAACCAGATTTGCTGGTTTATTTTCTAGAAGTCATTTGGCCAGTCAGCTGACTTCTCAACCAAAACTGTGGACCAAGACTTTAATTGGCCGACCCTAGGGTCCAGGTTCGGCCAATTAAAGTCTTGGTCCACAGTTTGACTTATTCCCACACATATACAATGAGCGGGATGAATGAGAGCAATAGATGTTACAATGTTGCCATGTGAATGCAGCTGAGGTGCAACATGTGCCTGACGTCACGGCAACCAGAGGAGAGGGATGCGGTGTATCACTGTCGCCATGGCGGCAGAGGACAGGATGCTTTGGTCGTCATGGATATCTCATCCCGCTCTGTGTCACCTCTTTCAGAGGCCGATTCTCTCCCATCCTGGGCATCCTGACTTGGTCCAGCGACTGCCGGCAGACTAAGTGCCCACGGGGCATGTGTGAGCCCCCCCCCGGCAGACTAAGTGCCCATGGGGCATGTGTGAGCCCCCCCCGGCAGACTAAGTGCCCATGGGGCATGTGTGAGCCCCCCCCCCCCCCGGCAGACTAAGTGCCCATGGGGCATGTGTGAGCCCCCCCCGGCAGACTAAGTGCCCATGGGGCATGTGTGAGCCCCCCCCCCCCCGGCAGACTAAGTGCCCATGGGGCATGTGTGAGCCCCCCCCCCCCCAAGCAGGCCCGCAATCATTGGCCTTTCCGGAGCTACCCACAATGCTTCTTGGGCTGCGGCCACATCCTTGCCCTCCCTGTAGCTGCGACACACTCCCGCACCCAGCCATTGAGACAGAGAGAGAGAGACAGAAAAGAAACAGAAGAGAAACAGAGAAAGAGGAGTAAGATATATGCAAGTGAGAAAGAGAGAGAGGACAGAAAGAGACAGAAATAAGTGGAGAAAGAGACAACAACAAGAGACTTGAGAGAAAGACAAGAGAGAAAGAGACAGCTATGATAAAGAGACAGAGTAACAGGTGGGGCAGCTAAAACAGGTAATAGACAGACACTAGAGAGAAAAACAATAGAGAGAGAAACCAGAAAGATAGATACAAGAGAGAGATTAAACCAAAAGAGAGAGAGGCAAGAGAGACAGAAAAGAAACAGGCGAGAGACCGCTACAAGTGAAGGAGACAGTAGCAGTAGAGAAAGAGAGAAACAGGAGAGAGACCGATACAAAAGAGAAAGACAGAAGAGAGACTGATAAAAGAACGAGAGAGAATAACGGGGGAGTAACAGGAGAGACAGAAAAGAAAGATGGAGATAGACAGAGAGATAAAGACAATAGAGAGACTGATACAAGACAGAGAGAGAGACAGAAATGAAGCAGGAGAAAGACAGATTCGAGATACTGAAAAAATAGACAGGCAGAGAAACTGGAGAGAGATAGAAAAAAACAGGAGACGGTTAAAAGAGAGCCATGAGACAGACAGAAACAGGGGAGAGATGGACACAATAAAGTTAGAAAGAGAGAGAGAAAAATACAATTCTGTGATTACTCACCTGTAGAATTGGTATTATGAGTATACAGTACGTCCTGCTCCAGATTAAAAACTTACAATTGGGTATTACTCCGCCAGATGGCGCTGGACTGCAGAGACATCGAAAATAGGCTCCTCCCAGCCCCTGAAATACCCAGGGACCTCCCACAAATCCCCAGCATTGAAAAGCAGTTAAGGAGAAGCCGGGAGAATTAAAACAACCCAAACAGGTAACTATAAAAATGATAACAATCACCATACAGGGGATCCAGGAAAATGCAAACCAAGGGAGGGTTGGAGCAGGACGTGCTGTATACTCATAATACCAATTCTACAGGTGAGGTAATCACAGAATTGTATTATTCTTAGTATACAGTACGTCCTGCTCCAGATATAATACTTAGAGTTGGGACATCCAATAGCAGTGTCCATAAAGTAGGGTGGGATCCCCAAAGGTAACAGCAGACAGTTTAAACCACTGCCGCCTGCAGAACCTTTCGGCCAAAAGCAGCATCAGCTGAGGCCCTAACATCAACCTTGTAAAACTTTGAAAAGGTATGAACAGAAGACCAAGTAGCAGCCTTGCAAACTTGTTCAACAGAAGCCTGGTGCTGAAAAGCCCAAGAGGCACCAATAGCACGAGTAGAATGAGCAGTAAGGTGGAAGGGAGGATTCTTCCCCTTAGCAGAGTAGGCCTGAATCACAGCCTGACGAATCCACTTGCTGATAGTAGACTTGGCAGGAGCCAAATCCTTCCTAGGACCAGAAGGGACCACAAAAAGAGCATCAGTTTTCCTGAAAGGTGCAGTAGCCACCAGATAGTACTTCAGACACCTAACCACATCCAAAGAGTGCAAAACCCCCCCTTAGCATTACTAGGATTAGGGCACAATGAAGGGAGAACAATGTCCTGATTCAAATAAAAAGCAGACACTACCTTAAGCAGAAAGTCTGGCTTGAAACGAAACACCACCTTGTCCTGGTGTCTCTCATAGTAGGGGGGCTGATTGGAAAGCGCCGCCAACTCAGACACACACCTGACAGAAGTGATAGCCACCAGAAATACAACCTTGAGCGTAAGAATGGCCAGGGCAGCATCCTGCACAGGTTCAAAGGGAGCACCCTGCAAGGCTGACAGAACCAAGTTCAAATCCCAAACAGGCACCATAAGTTTACGTGGGGGACGCACATGAGTGACCCCCTGGAAAAAAGTCCTGATCAGAGGGTGCTGAGCAAAGGACTTCTGGAAGAAAATAGCCAGGGCAGAAACCTGACCCTTCAGAGTACTGAGCTGGAGTCCCATCTCCAACCCATGCTGCAGGAACTCCAGAATCCTGGGAATAGAGAACACACGACAGGGAAGAGACTTAGACTCACACCAGTCAATGTCGGCACGCCAAACCCTGTAATAAATGGAAGAGGAAGACTTCTTCCTAGCCTTTATCATGGTATCAACAACCAAGGAAGACAGTCCCTTCTCCATCAAGATGGAGGTTTTAGCAGCCAGGCCGTCAAAGCCAGAGTTTGTAAATTGGGATGGCGTAGTGAGCCCTGAGTGATCAGGTCTGGCACCAAGGGCAGAGCGTACTGATCTACTGCCATCTGCACCACGTCTGCGAACCACACTCTTCTTGGCCACCTGGGGGCCACCAGAATTGCTAGCACCCCTTCCAGAGCAATCTTGTGCAGAACCCTGCCCAGCAGGGGAAATGGAGGAAAGACACACAGGAACTGAAAGTCCTGCCATGACATTGCTAGGGCATCCGTGGTCAAGGCCAGAGGATCCTGGGACAGGGAAACAAAGGCCAGGAGCTTGTGATTGTGACGGGACGCAAACAGATCCACATCTGGTTGGCCCCAACGGTGACACAGAGATTGAAACACCCTGTTGAGAGGGACCATTCTCCCTGGTGAGAGGTCCCCCTGCTCAGAGAGTCTGCCAGCAGATTTTCCACCCCCGGAATGTACACCGCTGATATGCAGGGAACATTGGCTTCCGCCCAGGTCAGGATCTGAGACACTTCCTGGAGGGCCCTCTTGCTCCGGGTCCCTCCCTCATGATGTAGGCAACTGCCGTCTGGTTGTCTGAGCGCACCTGAACAGGCAGGCCCCGAAGGTAATGAGTCAACTGAGCCAGAACTAACCTGATTGCTCGCAGCTCCAAGACATTGATAGGTGTGTGGGCCTCCCGAGGGCCCCACCTCCCCTGGAACTGCAGCGACTTCCAGAAACCCCCCCAACCTGACAGACTGGCATCCGTGGTGACCGTCTCCCAGGAGGGGGTCAGAAAGGATCTGCCCCCCAACAGCTTCCTGGAGTCCAGCCACCACGAGAGGGACCGCCTGACCAAGGGGGAAAGCGCAAAGACCCGGTCCAGGGACGCAGGGTCCTTGTCCCATACTGACAAGAGATGGAGTTGCAGAGGCCTCATGTGAAACTGAGCATAAGGGACCGCCTTGAAGCACGCCACCATCAGGCCCACCAGCTGCATTCCCTGCCTGATGGAGGGATGATGAGATAGCAGGAACTGTACCTGCGCAATCAGACTGTCCACCTTCCGCTGAGGAAGAAAAATCCTTGCCTGAACTGTACCCAGATTCATTCCCAGAAATGAAGTCACCAAGGAGGGGGACAGTGAAGACTTGGGGTGGTTGATCACCCAGCCAAATGACTCCATGGTGGACACCACCAGCTGAGTATCCAACTCTGCCTGATGTAGAGACTGGGAAGTGATGAGGATGTCGTCCAGATAGGGCAGCACACGGATGCCCTGAAACCTGAGCAGAGACATCACTCCTGCCAGAACCTTGGTGAACACCCTGGGAGCTGAGGTGAGACCAAAGGGCAATGCCACAAATTGGTAGTGTTGATCCTCCAGAGTGAACCTGAGGAACCTTTGATGACCTGGAAATACAGGAATATGAAGGTAAGCATCTTTGATGTCCACAGAGGTCATTAAGTCCCCTGGACGCAGGGAACTGATGGCAGAGCGCAAAGTTTCCATGCGAAAGCGCCTGCACCTGACAAATTTGTTGAGGATCTTCAAGTCCAGGATGGGCCTGACTGACCCATCTTTTTTGGGCACTGTGAAGAGATTGGAATAGAAGCGCTTGCCCTTTTCTCTTAAAGGGACCTTGCAGATGACCCCCAACTCCAGAAGGCTTTGCACTAGATCCTGAGCTGACACAGGATCCTGAGGAATCCGGGATCTGATGAACCTTGGGGGGGGCAGACAGCAAACGCTATCTTGTAACCGGAGGACACTACCTCCTGAATCCACCGGTCTGAGACATGAAGCCTCCAGACGTGAGCAAAATGCTGAATCCGTCCCCCCACCCAGATGGGTGAGGGCGTCCCATCATGCCTGAGGGGGCTTGGGAGAAGACTTAAGCTTGGAGCCCCAGGAGGAGCCAGGGCGTCCCCGTCCTCTGCCCCTACCCCAAAAGTCTCCTCGGGCCCCAGTAAAGGAAACCCCCCTGCCTTGTCTAGCACCACGGTAGGGGGAGGAAAAGGAGCCCTGACCCCGAAAGGGCAGAGACTGCCGCCTGCGCTGGGGTAACCTGCTTCCCTTAGCAAATAGGTCCAGGCGGTCCCCAAACAGGCGTAGTCCTTTGAAAGGAAAACCAGTGAGGGCCTTCTTGGCAGCGTTGTCAGCAGCCCACTGGCGCAGCCAAACCGAGCGGCGTATAGCCACCACAAGGGTTCTGCCACACATTCTAATGGTGTCATCCAAGGCAGAGAGAATATAATTTATAAAAACATTAAAACGAGAGAGTGCATAAAACTCCTCACAAGACAAGACAAATCATCAGGGGCACCATCAAGGATACTTCTGAGCAGGGTCCTGATAGCCACAGCCGTAATGGCAGAGGCACAGACCAGGCGCAGCGCCATCCCCACACATGCAAAGGCATGGGACGCCAGCTGGTCAATGCACCGGTCCTCAGCATCCCGCAGGGAAGTCTACTGGGACGCTCCCATTTCTTGAGCACCAGGTTATTGAAATGTGCTTGCTCAGGAAATTCCAAGCGTGACTTAGCAGTATGAAAAAGTTCCCCCCTTTGCCTGGGGGCCGCAACAGGGGGAGAGATAGACAGAACCTCAAAAATCTGAGCCAACAGACTATCAGTATCATCCGGGGCCCAGGGTTCAGAGCCAGAATCGTCATGACCCCTGGGCCTCTCATCAGATGACCCTGAGTCGGAGAATAGCTCCCCTTCCTCCAAAGGGGTATAGCCAGACAGTTCCAAAAACTCATCCGCTTCCATAGGGAAAAGAGTGACATCAGGCGTTAAGTGCCGCTTTTTTGCAGAGGCCTTATGCGCCAAGGTATTAGCAATTAACTTCTCAACACTAGCCAGTCTAGAAGACACATCAGGCTGAGAATCCACACTTGTATGCAACTCAGAGGGAGTGAGATTTAAGCTTGGGGGAGTAGGTGAGGTGAAATGAATCGCAGACTCAGCCACTGGAAGGCGGATTGCAGTGCAAGCACCTGTTTGGCACAGGGTACACAGACCCGCACCTTGTCAGCCTCAACATGGGACTCCCCACAAGCTACACACGGCCGGGCTTGTCCTGAAGGAACCCCGGTCACATTATCCTGAGATGCCTCCATATGGTGATTATAGCGGCACAATAGGTCGATAGGGATTTACGCAATACAGCAACCCGGGATGCCCCAATAACCCGCTAGGGAAGTGGGAGTAATTAACTCTAGGCCTCACAAGTTAGCCAACTAAGTAGAGGGAGTAGGGCCGGGAGAAGCCAAAGGGGTTTGCCCGTCTGAAAGACATAATCAAAGGGGAGCCGTAAGTATACAATAATTAACAGCGGTAATAAAGCCGCCCACGAGGGCACTCACGGACCGCGGTAGGTAGAAGCCCGTCACGCAGCAGCCAGAACCAAGCAAAAAAATGGCGTTGGTATACCTCGAGGGGCGGGCCCGCATGAGCAAGGACGTGGAACACGCCAAAGACAGAGCGCAAAGCCAACACGTGACAAGCAGCCAATGACGGCGCACCGGTGCCTGAGGTAGGCGGCAAGTTCAAGCACAATAAATGAAAACAAGTCAGCGCGGCGGCTGACACCAAGCATAATGTAGTGAAGCATAAAAGCCAATACACTTATATATATACACACACCCTCCCCCTCTTTCCCCCGAAGGCTGCAAGGGCCCACCGATAGACAGGGCCCACCGATAGACAGGGGCAAGGGGCAAACGGGCGGGAGGGGCATCCCATAGAGGCTCACCATATGCCTGTACCGCCTACCCTTTGGTGGAGGATTGCGGTGGAGCAGCGCTCCTAAGCACCTAGCAGCGGTGCTGCCTACCATCACCCGACCAGCGCAGCCAAGGCTGGGAGGCAATTACTGATGGAATGGGTGGGAATAGTCCTACAGGGCCGCAGGCTAATAGCCCCGCTCACCTGTGAGTAGAGAGAGCCATCTTCTTGTCCTTCGCAGTCCAGACTGCAGAGAAGATCTGGGGATTGTGGGAGGTCCCTGGGTATTTCTCTGACATCCCCTTATAAAACCTCTGCTCATACAGTGTTGCATGCAGTTTTCCCTCCCAAACAATCTCAGCAGTTTCCTGTAGTTCCCCGAATGTGTCGTATGCCACTCATTCTAAAGGGCAACTCTGAGCTATCATTCTGAGCTTAAAGTGGACCAACACCCTGGGGTGATCGGCCCGGGAATCTATAAGATTCCCGGGCCGATCACCCCCCTCACCGCGGGACATCCGAGATCGGGATGTCCCGCGGTGAGGAACCCCCCCGAAAACCCCCCAAAAACTCACCTCCACGGCGGTGGCTGCGGCCGCCGCCGCCTCCCGCGCGCCCCTCTAGCCGTGCGCGCGCCCGCGCCGTCCGTTTGTGAATGGCCGGCGCGGGCGCGCGCGCTGTCAGAGGGACGTGCGGGAGGCGCCGGCGGACGCGCTGGCTTGTCCGTCGCTGTCAGCGCTTGTCCGTCGCTGTCACCCGGCCACGTGGGAGCGTTTTGAGGTGAGTATTGGGGTGTTTCTGGGGGGTTTTACACAGCGGGGCACCCCTAATCGGGGTGCCCCCCTGAAGTGGACCAAAACCCAGGATAGTCAAAATCCTGGGTGTTGGTCCACTTTAAATAAAATTCTACTTCTCTTATTTGTGGTCTTATAACCCCATCTAGTGACCAAAGTGGGGATAGCGACACATTTTATATTTTACTGGACAATTCACACATGAATCCCTTTTTGAGCACTGGATGTGTGAGTGAGGTTCACTGACTGGACACAGCTCTGGCAGGTGCCAACACAATCAGGAACTGGAGGAATCTAGCTGGTTTCCAAAGGCATCTTCATAGCATGAACTCAATTCAGTCAGAGAACCCCAGAGCTGGACACAAATGCATGACTAGCTATAGGACCTTAGGAAGAGCCGCATGAACAATGATTGGGACACAGAATCTTGAGATGTATTTTAGAACCCTCAACAAGCTGGACACATACACTGTTCACAGATACCTTAGTTAGGACACAGGTACCTCACTTAGGACACAGATACCTGACTTAGGACACAGACACATCACTTAGGACACAGATACCTCAGTTAGGACACAGATACCTCAGTTAGGACACAGATACCTCAGTTAGGACACAGATACCTCAGTTAGGACACAGATACCTCACTTAGGACACAGATAACTCAGTTAGGATACAGATATCTCAGTTAGAACAAAGTTACCTCAATTAGGGCAGTGACTATAATGGCACCGTCGCCCCCCCCCCCCCCATGCCGAACTAAGACTCTCAGTGCTCAATGCAAGCTCGACAAGTTGGATATCCATAAGAATACTGTAAGAAATTAAGGGTTGGGGGCAGTGGGGAAGGGAAAGGGGGAGGTGGGAAAAGGGGAGAACTTACAGGGGGGAAAGGAGGAAAAGGAAGTAAGGTAAACTAGGAAGCAACGCAGGAGGAGGGAAGCACACCCGCCCAATCAGTGGTCGTCCTCCATGAGGATCCTGTAGTCCTGTGTGGTTGTGAACTCCACTCAGTTGAACCATTGAGGTGATGGTTCTCAGAGGACTTGTTTTGCGCTGCGATCAAGCCCTCAAATCTCTCCATCTCTGCCACCCTGCTCAGCCAAAGGGAGACGGTGGGGGGTGTTGGGGTCTTCCAAAACGCAGGGATGCATGCCTTTGCGGCATACGCCATCTAGCTCAGGACAGATCTCTGGTATCTTTTGGTGGGGATCTCCGAGTGGTGGAGAGGGAAGAAGCTCCTAACCTTCTCCCAGTATCCCGTCAATTTAGGGCATGACCAAAATATGTGGAGAAAATCTCCCCTCTCTCTGTTACAATGCCAGCAGAGGGGGAAACATTGGGGAACCACTTGTGTAGTAGAGCTGGGACCCTATACCACTGTGTAAGACTTTTATAATTACACTCCTTGTATTTGGTGCAGGTAGCGGTTTTATGCGCCAAGAAAACAATCCTATCTCTCTGTTTTGGCGTTAGGGTAACACCCAGGTCTCTCTCCCACTTTACAAAGGATGCCAGGGGGTCTTGGTCTTGGGGCTCACTAGAATTCTGTAAGTGTAGGAAAGTACATGTTGAACAGGTCCCTCTCTTCACATAGCTTCTCAAACGGTGTAAGGTCCCTTAGCTCTCGGACCTGTTGCTTAAGGGTCGATAAAAAGTGATTTATTTGCATTTTCTGCCAACTATCCCATATGGGCAGATCTCTCAATCGCAATTACATCCAGAGATTCCCATCTCCCCTGAATGTAGAAGTGTCTGACCCTGCCTATCCCCTTCCCCATCCATCTCTCCGCTGATCCACCCCCAACACGCCCGGCGCAAATGCAGGGTTCCCCAGAACAGGGAACAATGGGGAGAATGTCGGCGACACATCCTCAAGAGGAAAGTACTTATGGCAGACTTTTATCGAGGCACCGATTGTAGGGTTTTTGAGTTACGCACCTATAGCCTGTCTTGGGAGCCAGGGGAGAGATCCCAGAGGGAGACCTGAGCTTCCTTGTTCTATCTGGACCCACTGCTTGTGTTGCTTGTGTCTACACCAGTCCACTATTCTCTTTTTCTGATTTTTTAACCCCTAAAAATACCCCCAAAAATTGGGTCCCCCCACATGCATGCTTTACTTTGGGGTATTTGGCAACCCTACTCTAGAAAATAGCTATGCCTGTTCAGTATTGTTTTGTTTAGGGGAACGTGCTTTTTCAGATTTAACTTGTTTTTTCTTGTTTGCATAATTTATTTGATCCTGCTTTTTTATTCTTTTCTTGGAGAATACCTGTGCAACCAAATAATTCATCAAGGGATTACTTCCAGAAAACTGTGCCCACATCAACAAGCCTGGCATGCCTAGAAAGCTTAAGGTGTGTACCAAGGAATATATAGTTTGTGGGGAGGATTTCAAGGGTTGTTGTTCTTGAAAACTGCAAGGTGCGCATAGTAGTTGTATTTTATCTGAAAATCTCCTAAAGCACTCTTTCAGTTTGGTGTAATCCCCTGGGAAGGAAAGGGTGTCTACCAATACATATGTGGTACCGTTGTAACCGGGAGAAATTGGGCTCTTACACCCAATATGATTTTATTGAAAAACATACGTACGAAAAAAACGCCCCACATGCATGCTTTACTTTGGAGTATTTAGCAACCCTACTTTTGAAAATAGCTATGCGCGTTCGGTATTATTTTTTTCGGGGGATGTTGCTTTTTCAGATTTAACTTGTTTTTTCTTGGTTGCATATTTTTTTAGGAAAATGCGGCTTTGATTCTGCTTTTATATTCTTTTTTAGGGAAACCCTGTGCAACCAAATAATTCATCGAGGCATTACTTCCAGAAAACTGTGCACACATCAACAAGTCTGGTCCGCCTAGAAAGCTTAAAGTGGGTACTTCCAGAGAATATATAGTTTGTGGGGGGGGATTTCAAATGTAAAGGGTTGTTCTTGAAAAACTGCAAGGTGCGCATAGCAGTTGTATCTGAAAATCTTCTAAAGCGCTGTCTCAGTTTGGCAGAATCTCCTGGGCAGGAAAGGGTGTCTACCTGTACATATGTAGTACTATTGTAACCAGGAGAAATGGGGCTTTTATTACAAAAAACACTACAAATTGTAAAAAATAGATATTTTCTTTTATTTTTTGGGACATATTTTACCCCAAACAATTGAGAATACACAAAGAAATAAAAAATAAGACATCTCATGTTAAAGCCCAGACTCTGCTGAAGAACAACAATATATAATTTACCTGGGAAATCCCTTCAAAAATCACCGCTAGACATGTATAGAGCAAATTGAAAAATGGTCTGGCAAGAGAAGGTGACAAAATCTCAAGGTAGTCTAGCACTTAAATGGGTTAACCACGCTAAATCACTAGAAAAAAAAACTTGGATATTTGAAATATATTACTTAACAATTCCAGAGTAATTTTACTACAGATACCTCAGTTAGGACACAGATACCCCTGTAAGGACCAAAGGATCTTAGGATCCAAGGGAATGGTTGGGGGCACAGTACTTTGTAGCTGAATTTTGAACCACGGGCTAGAGACACAGACATTGTTCACAGGTACAGGATCTTACAACTAGGAGGCCGATTCATTAATAGCGCCAGGTAGCGACAGATGAGCGCCAGTAGCGTGATTTTCACAGCGCCAGCTAGTATTCGCTGTGCTTGGCCGGGGTTTGCTTGTTGACAGCGACTCAGTCGGTGTGCGGTAATGTTGAATACGGGGTTAGGGGTCGCTGTTTCACAGGTTCCGCGTTGTATGGGTGCGCCTGACAGCGAATGGCCAGAGCGAACGGCTTGCTGCAGATTCATTAACAAATCACGCTCAAAAATTTCTTGCGCTGTGAACTCCTTGTTTAAACCCCAGAGCGCTGGCGGCGATGTGTGTAAAGTAGTTTTTAACCCCCAAACAACCTTTTTTTTTATATGTAAAAATTATACAAGTTTTTCTAAACATTTTGTAATATGAATACATGAATATCAGACCTGTAATATCAATTCTGCACAATTTTTTTTTTTTTTTTTTTTTTATTTAAAAAAAAATCCTAACATTGCAGAAGTGGTCACAGAATTTTTGACATTAAAAAAAATAAATAAACATTAATAGGAATTAATTATGATTAATTAAAGATTTCTCCATTGAAATGCATTGGACCACGCCAGGGAGCGCCAGGTCATACCTGTCGCTGTGATGGGATTAGCAGCGGCGCTGTTCGTTGCAGTCGGCTACATGATGAATCCCGCGCTAGCTGACGCTCTCGCCGGCGCTAGCCTCATTTAGCGTGATAAATGCGTCATTGTGACCGCCGCCGGGCGTACTTGATCCGGTAGCCGCCGTTAGCTGGCGGGACCTGGCGCTCGTCAGACACTACCTGGCGCTAGCCCTTGATAAATAAGGCCGTAGGTACAAAATCACAGGCTGGATATGGGACCTAAGGTAAGGTAAGGTGAAGAGCTAAACATTTTTTTAATGAATTTAAATAAATTAATTGTGCTATGTCACTGTCACTGTAGAGTTCCACTTTAAGCAACCCGCCGTACTACCCATAACACGTCACCTGTCGCCGATCTCTGTGTTATCAGAGCTCCTGGGAGATAGCAATCTATTGATGGCTCCAATTTGTCACAGGTCCTGCCCCCCTCCCCCGTCTGTCCAGTCAGGTCAGTGGCTGTCCAGGCTGCTGGCGCCCGTGGGTCTGGCAACGGGCGACTCGCAGGAGCCCAGTTCTTTTTGGACTTCAGCCGGACACACAGATAGAGGGGGCCCAGGAAACTCCGCTCACTTGTTGATGGTCTGATCATTTAAAGAGACATGCTGCATACATGCGGATTCTGTAATAAACAGGTTCATTTTCTGTGATGTCATAAGGCCCGTCTCATTCTTCAAAATTATTTATGTTACTTCATACACTTAAACCTGTGTGACTGTCTATTTATTTCATTTTAGGCTTATATATATAGCTTCAAAATGCTGCGATGTCACGAGCTTGTCAGGCTTGTGTAGCGGTCACATTCCATTTCGTTTCTACTTACATATAAGTTAAAATGATGTGATGTCATAAGCTTGTCAGGCCTGTGTCCCGTCTCTTTCTATTTAATTATTTTATTTTCTATTTTACAAAAAAACTCACAAATTATGTGAAGTCATAAGGTCGTAAAGCTCATGTTCCCCTTCCAAATAATGTGATGTCATAAGCTTGTCGGGCTCGTGTTGCATCACTATCTATGAGGCCGATTCATCAATAGCGCCAGGTAGCGACAGATGAGCGACTGTAGCGTGATTTTTTCAGCGCCAGCCAGTATTCGCTGTGCTTGGCCGGCATTAGCTTGATGACAGCGACTCAGTCGGTGTGCGGTAATGTTGAATACGGGCTGGGGGGTCGCTGTTTCACAGGTCCAGCGTTGTATGTGAGCGCCTGACAACGAATGGCCAGAGCGAACGGCTAGCTTCATATTCATCAAAAAATCACGCTCCGAATGTGCTGTCGCTGTCCATTCCTTGTTTAAACCCCAGAGCGCTGGCGGCGATGTGTATTAACTAGTTTTTAACCCCTAAACAACCATATTTTTTGAATGTAACATTATACATGTTTTTAGAATCATTTTGTTATATGAATACATTAATCTCAGACCTGTTAGATCAATTCTGCACAAATTTTTTTTTATTTTTTTTTTTGACTTAAAAATAAATCCTAACATTGCAGAAGTGGTCTCCGATTTTTTGACATTAAAAAAATTAAAAAAAAAATTATTACCAATTAATCATGAATTATTATAGATTGCTCCATTGAAATGCATTGGACATCGCCAGGGAGCGACAGCTCATACCTGGCGCTGTGAGGGAATTTGCAGCGGCGCTGTTCGGTCCAGGCGGCTTCATGATGAATGCCGCGCTAGCCGTCGCTCTCGCCGGCGCTAGCCTCATTTTGCTTGATAAATGCGTCATTGTGACCGCCGCCGGGCGTACTTGAGTCGGTAGTCGCCGTTAGCTGCCGCTACCTGGCGCTCGTCGGACACTACCTGGCGCTATCGCTTGATGAATAAGGGCCTATATTTCTTACTCTAAATTTACACAAAGCTACAAAAATTACGTGATGTCATAAGCTTGTCAGGCTCGTGCCGCTGTCATTTTCCATTCCGTTTCTACTTATAACCTAATTCTACATATAACTTATAACTTAATTCTACATATAACTTAGGGCCTTATTTATCACGGGCTAGCGCCAGGTAGTGTCTGACGAGCGCCATGTACCGCCAGCTATCGGCGGCTACCGACTCAAGTACGCCCGGAGGCGGTCACAATGACGCATTTATCAAGCTAAATGAGGCTAGCGCCGGCGAGAGCGACGGCTAGCGCGGGATTCATCATGAAGCCGCCTGGAACGAACAGCGCCGCTGCAAATTCCTTCACAGCGCCAGGTATGACCTGTCGCTCCCTGGCATTGTCCAATGCATTTCAATGGAGCAATGTTTAATTAATCATAATTAATTGGTAATAATTTTTTTTTTTTTTTTTTAATGTCAAAAATTCTGAGACCACTTCTGCAATGTTCGTTTTTTTTTAATTTAAATTTAAAAAAAAAATTTGTGCAGAATTGATCTTACAGGTCTGATATTAATGTATTCATATTACAAAATGATTCCAAAAACATGTATAATGTTACAATCAAAAAATATGGTTGTTTAGGGGTTAAAAACTAGTTAACACCCATCGCCGCCAGCGCACTGGGGTTTAAACAAGGAATGGACAGCGCCAGCAAATTCGGAGCGTGATTTTTTAATGAATATGAAGCTAGCCGTTCGCTCTGGCCATTCGTTGTCAGGCGCTCACATACAACGCTGGACCTGTGAAACAGCGACCCCCCAGCCCGTATTCAACATTACCGCACACCGACTGAGTCGCTGTCATCAAGCTAACGCCGGCCAAGCACAGCGAATACTGGCTGGCGCTGAAAAAATCACGCTACAGTCGCTCATCTGTCGCTACCTGGCGCTATTAATGAATCGGCCTCTATGTGTCTCTGTATAACAATCAAATACTACCAGTGCCCAGGGTTTAGCACATCAGAATAACAGCATGTCAGAAACACTCATCAAAAAGGGGGGGTCGCAACCGGGACACCCGCGCCCGCCGCTATCCATGCGGCTTCCAAGGGTGAAGGACCTTCACCCTTATATATTTGATTGTTATTGTGCTGGCACTTGTATAGTGCGGTTTTTGGGTTCCTGTATTTCTTGTTATATCGGTTCTTATATGGAATAGTTATTATGGGGTGGGATTTATAGTCAGTAGGTATCATTATTGCAGAGTTTGGTGATCGTTCAACATGTTTACAGTAGTACACATTTTTCAGCACTAAGCACTTTTTGAGCATAACATTTTTTTTTTTTGTACATTCATTGGTATAATATTCATTGTTTTAAGGGGTGTTTTTTGGATCATTCATGGGGGGTATTCACAATAGAGTTGTTTTTTAATGGTGATAACATGTGATAAGGATTTGTATAATAGGGGGATATGGTTCAGGTCCTCTTTAAGTGCCGGCACAAACACCTAAGTATGTATATGTAGAGAGATTTTTTTCTCCCTGCACAATACAGACTTGTATTTTAATAGAATTTGATTAGTTTACAGCATTAGAACAGAGACACATACTATGGCCCTTATTCATCAAGCGATAGCGCCAGGTAGTGTCTGACGAGCGCCAGGTAGCGGCAGCTAACGGCGACTACCGACTCAAGTACGGCCGGCGGCGGTCACAATGACGCATTTATCGAGCAAAATGAGGCTAGCGCCGGCGAGAGCGACGGCTAGCGCGGCATTCATCATGAAGCCGCCTGGACCGAACAGCGCCGCTGCAAATTCCCTCACAGCGCCAGGTATGAGCTGTCGCTCCCTGGCGATGTCCAATGCATTTCAATGGAGCAATCTATAATCAATCATAATTAATTGGTAATAATTTTTTTTTTTTTTTTAATGTCAAAAAATCGGAGAACACTTCTGCAATGTTAGGATTTATTTTTAAGTCAAAAAAAAAAAAAAAAAAATATGTGCAGAATTGATCTAACAGGTCTGAGATTAATGTATTCATATTACAAAATGATTCTAAAAACATGTATAATGTTACATTCAAAAAATATGGTTGTTTAGGGGTTAAAAACTAGTTAATACAGATCGCCGCCAGCGCTCTGGGGTTTAAACAAGGAATGGACAGCGACAGCACATTCGGAGCGTGATTTGTTGATGAATATGAAGCTAGCTGTTCGCTCTGGCCATTCGTTGTCAGGCGCTCACATACAACGCTGAACCTGTGAAACAGCGACCCCCCAGCCCGTATTCAACATTACCGCACACCGACTGAGTCGCTGTCATCAAGCAAACGCCGGCCAAGCACAGCGAATACTGGCTGGCGCTGAAAAAATCACGCTACAGTCGCTCATCTGTCGCTACCTGGCGCTATTGATGAATCGGCCTCCCCGTATATAAATAAGACATCCCATTAGTGGGAGTTTTGAGATATTTTGATGATATGATGGGGGATTAGCATTACTGTTTTTAAATGTCTTGTGCTTTGTGTATTTGTATGTAAGTGTTTTTATGAAATTTCATGTGTAAATAAAAGTGATATATTTTTGAGGATATAGGTTTGCGAATATTTTTTGGTGCTCCCTAAGGGAGGAAGGTGTGGTTTTTTCCACGTCCACTCCCAAACTAGTGATTGCATTTACTGAGGTATGAGCACATGTTAAATGGAATAAGTAGTGCACCCCATAGCAATTGTTACATAAAACTTCTAGATTATGTGATGTAATGGATTTGTCAGGCTTGTCAGTATTTATTTAATTTTGTATTTACAAAAAACTTAACAAAAAAATGTATTTAATTTTCGTTTTACATATAGCTTTGAAATTATGTGATGTCATAATAAGCTTGTCAGGCTCTTGTCACCATAATTTTCAATGTATTTATTTTATTTTCCACTAACAGTATCTGATGTCATATACTTGCCCGGCTCCTGTTATTATCATTTTTTATTTATTTAATACTTTTTGTATTTATTGTAGTTATTGTATTTTGTATTTACATAAAGCCCCAAAATGTGTGATGTCATAAGCTTGTCAGGCTTCTATTGGCCTTCAAAAGGATGTGCTGTCATACGCTTGCTGGGATTGTGTACTATCACTTTTTACGTAGTTGTTTTAGTTTGTATTTACATAAAGCTTCAATATTTTGTGATGTCATAAGCTTGTTGGGTTTGTGTGGTCATCACTTTCTGTGTAGTAATTTTATTTTGTATTTACATAAAGCCCCAAAATGAGTGATGTCATGAGCTTGTCGGACTCTTATGGTCATCACTTTCTATTTGTTTTTACATAAAGCCCCAAAATATGAGATGTCATAAGCTCATTGGGCTTGCATGGTCATCACTTTCTATGTAGTTATTTTATTTTGTATTTATATAAAGTTTCAATATTTTGTGTTGTCATAAGCTTGTTGGGCTCGTTTGGTCATTACTTTCTATGTAGTTATTGTATTTTGTACTTAAATGAAGCTTTCATATTTTGTGATGTCATTAGTTTGTTGGGCTTGTGTGGTCATCACTTTCTATGTAGTTATTTTACTTTGTTTTGACATAAAGCCCCAACATGTGTGATGTCATAAGCATGCTGGGCTTGTGTGGTCATCACTTTCTATTTGGTTATTTCATTTTCTTTATACAAAAAGCCCCAAAATGTGTGATGTCATAAGCTTGTTGGGCTTGTGTGGTCATCGCTTTCCATGTAGTTATTTTATGTTGTATTTACATAAAGCCCCAAAATGTGTGATGTCATAAGCTCGTTGGGCTTGTGTGGTCATCGCTTTCCATGTAGTTATTTTATGTTGTATTTACATAAAGCCCCAAAATGTGTGATGTTATAAGCTCGTCAGGTTTGTGTCCCAATCCGAGGTATGTATTATGCATCGCATGGAGCTCTGGAGTCTCTGTAATACAAGAGAACAGTTCTGGCTGGCTTTAGAAGCAGCAGATTGGCATTGGATGCTGTTGGTAAGTCTGTGACCTACAAGACCACCGAAACCTTCTGCAATAGGGACGTCGATCCTTCTCTACCCGGAATCCCTGATCCTTCCCTTATCTAAACTTCACAAGCAGCTGGAAAGTCCACACTGTAGACATCTGCCGCCAGCAGAGATAACGGGAAATGTGGGGAAAGAGTGGAAATGATCACAACAAGCGATCAGATGAGATAAGGCCGCTTCTGACGCCAGGGATTATCGGGAACTTGACCTTGTGTGTGACCCTGCGGCCGAGAGCCGGATAAATAGAGCGACTCTCCTCCAGATGAGACAGCGTCCCATCTCACTGACCAAACCGATCACCTGCTGCACACAGATACAGATCCTACCGACACCATGAGACCCACCACCCTCTGCCTGGCTGTCATCCTCATCCTCTCAGCTGTCTGCCACCGAACACGCAGCGCCTCCGTCACTGCGGTAAGTCACATGTCTGTCCATACATCAGTGTATAACTATCTATCTGTCCTATGTATCTATCACACTTCTTTGCCATACACCTGTCTCATTCACTCTATCATCATCTTAGCCATATCTGTCTGTCCATACATCTGTCTATATGTCCTATTTATCTATCATTCTTCTTTACTGTTATCTATTTATTTATTCATTTATCAATCTGTCTGTTCCTCTATCTATCTATCTATCTATCTATCTATCTATCTATCTATCTATCAATCTATCCCATACCTATTTATTTACCTATCTACCATTCTTCTTTCAATCTATCTATTCATTTATTAATGTGTCTATCCATACCTATCTATTCATCTTATAATCTATTTATTCATTTATCAATCTATCCATCCAGTTATCAATCTATCCATCCAGTTATCAATCTATCTATCTGCATGTCTATCTTTCTCTTTATCTATCTATCTATCTATCTATCTATCTATCTATCTATCTATCTATCTCATATCTATATATCTACCCTATATCTATCTATCTAATCATCATCTCATATGTATCTATGAATGTATTAATTTATCTCATATATTTCTATCCCTCTATTACATATCTATTTGTTTCTTCTATCTATCTATCTATCTATCTATCTATCTATCTATCTATCTATCTATCTATCTCACATCTATCTATGTATTCATCCATCCATCCATCCCATATCTATCTATCCTCCCCATTAGATATTTATCTGTTCCCCCTACAGACTATCTATCTATCTATCTATCTATCTATCTATCTATCTATCTATCTATCTATCTTTCTGTCCCATTTATCTATTAATCTATTCTGTATCTATCGATCTATCTATCTATCTATCTATCTATCTATCTATCTATCTATCTATCATCTATCTTTCTGTCCCATTTATCTATTAATCTATTTTGTATCTAATTATCTATCTTTCCATTTATTCTATTTTGATCTATTCTATTTTATCTTTACGTCTGGTATTCTCTCTATTTGTAGACACATGTTTATATCTCTATATATCTAATGATTCTATTTATCTATCAATCCCATATCTACTGAGCTATCTGTCTATCTTTCCCGCTGCCGCTGCTGATAATGGGTGTTTGCTCTATTGCAGCATGTGGAGGTGATGGAGTTGGGGGAGCACACTGATGGAGTGGAGAAGGAGCAGCTGAGCTTACTGGTGAGTGTCTCTTGTTATTGGCTAATGCAGATGCTGGGTCAGGTGGTTAGGGATCCCTTCAGGAGGGGTGAAGGCAACACCTTCTAGTGCTGATAGTGCCCATTACCTAAGGGTGAATTTCCTACCTTTGGGGGGGGGGGGGGGTGACCTATGTCACCCATGTTCAAGTTTTGGTATATGTGCCTTTTAATCTGCCTGTATGGTCCTCTGACCCTCAGCCAATCTGTATCACACCCTGGCCCCCAGCCAATCGATGTCACACCGTGACCCTCAGCCCACCCACCTGTATCACACCCTGGCCCCCAGCCCACCTGTATCACACCCTGCCCCCCTAGAACACCTGTATCACACCCTGACCCCTGCCCACCTGTATACTGCTTCCTGAACCACAGCCCATCTGTACCACACCTTGACACCCTGACCCCCAGGTCCACTTGTACCACACCCCAACCCACAGGCCACCTGTTACACACCCTGACCCCTATCACAACTTGAGCCCCAGCCATATCGTATCACACGCTGACCCTTAGCCCACCTTTACCACACCCTGAATTCAAGCTCACCTCTATCATACCTGAACCTGCAGCCCACCTATACTGTCTGGACTTTCAGGCCATCCATAGCCCACCCCAACTCTCAGTCCACCTGTAAAGCACCCTGACTCCTGGCCTGCTTGTACCTTACCACAACCCCCAGTTAGTCTGTACCAAACAATGACCCCCCAGGCTTCCTGTACCACCTCCTAGCACCCATCCCCCATGTATCACACCCTGACTGCAGCCCAGCTGTACTCCACCCTGATCACCTGTACAGCATTATTATTATCTTATTCCGTTTTACACAGTAATCTTCATAATTTATTGAAAAATGGAAACGTGTATTTTATTGTGTATTTCATAGTATTTCTATTTCTTCCAGGAAACCTTGTTCAGAACCAGGCGCCACATCTCGCCCCTCCACATCTGCATCACCTGCTGTGGCTGCTGCAAACGCAAGGGCTGCGGGCCGTGCTGCCGTACCTGAGAGTCCCACGGGATTCCCACTTCCTATTTGCTGCTCTGAATGAGGCCTGCAGTGCATTGTGGGGAATGACACCTCTCCGGAGATATGCCCTCATTTTTAAGAGGGGTTATTCAGGTGTATACTGAGCAAAGAGCAATGGGTGCAGAAAATGTGCACCCTATCCGTCCATATTAATCAATTTAAAGGGGACTGCCAGAGCGCATGTATTAGTCCCCCCTGTAGGTGACGGTTTAACTCTTCACCCTCTGCACTGGCAGCCTCTCCTCCAGTATTTATAAGTGTTCTCCTCGCGTGTAACATAAGCTGCTTTTGTGTCTAAACATGTTTTGTAAATATTGTTGTAATATTTTTTATTATTTTAATAAATGTCAAATTGTAAAGCGAGCAGGAGTGGCCCTCTTGTGTATTCTATGTGCTAGATTTTGATTGCAAAATGTTTAAAATCGTGGAGGTGAGGGACAGATGGGGTGGAGGCAAGGGTGAGGGACAGATGGGGTGGAGGCGAGGGTGAGGGACTGATAGAGTGGAGGCGAGGGTGTGGGACAGATGTAGTGGAGGAGAAGGTGTGGGACAGATGGGGTGGAGGCAAGGGTGTGTGATAGATGGGGTGGAGGCGAGGGTGTGTGACAGATGGGGTGGAGGCAAGGGTGTGGGACAGATTGGGTGGAGGCGAGGGTGTGGGACAGATGGGGTGGAGGCGAGGGTGTGTGACAGATGGGGTGGAGGCAAGGGTGTGGGACAGATTGGGTGGAGGCGAGGGTATGGGACAGATGGGGTGGAGGCGAGGGTGTGTGACAGATGGGGTGGAGGCGAGGGTGTGTGACAGATAGGGTGGAGGCGAGGGTGTGTGACAGATTGGGTGGAGGTGAGGGTGTGTGACAGATGGGGTGGAGGCGAGGGTGTGTGACAGATAGGGTGGAGGCGAGGGTGTGTGACAGATGGGGTGGAGGCGAGGGTGTGTGACAGATGGGGTGGAGGCGAGGGTGTGTGACAGATAGGGTGGAGGCGAGGGTGTGTGACAGATTGGGTGGAGGTGAGGGTGTGTGACAGATGGGGTGGAGGCGAGGGTGTGTGACAGATGGGGTGGAGGCGAGGGTGTGTGACAGATGGGGTGGAGGAGAGGGTGTGTGACAGATGGGGTGGAGGCGAGGGTGTGGGACAGATGGTGTGGAGGCGAGGGTGTGGGACAGATGGGGTGGAGGTGTGGGACAGATGGGGTGGAGGCGAGGGTGCGTGACAGATGGAGTGGAGGCGAGTGTGCGTGACAGATGGGGTGGAGGCAAGGGTGTGGGACAGATTGGGTGGAGGCGAGGGTATGGGACAGATGGGGTGGAGGCGAGGGTGTGTGACAGATGGGGTGGAGGCGAGGGTGTGTGACAGATAGGGTGGAGGCGAGGGTGTGTGACAGATTGGGTGGAGGCGAGGGTGTGTGACAGATGGGGTGGAGGCGAGGGTGTGTGACAGATGGGGTGGAGGCGAGGGTGTGTGACAGATGGGGTGGAGGAGAGGGTGTGTGACAGATGGGGTGGAGGCGAGGGTGTGGGACAGATGGGGTGGAGGTGAGGGACAGATGGGGTGGAGGCGAGGGTGTGGGACAGATGGTGTGGAGGCGAGGGTGTGGGACAGATGGGGTGGAGGTGAGGGACAGATGGGGTGGAGGCGAGGGTGTGGGACAGATGGTGTGGAGGCGAGGGTGTGGGACAGATGGGGTGGAGGTGAGGGACAGATGGGGTGGAGGCGAGGGTGTGTGACAGATGGGGTGGAGGCGAGGGTGTGGGACAGATGGTGTGGAGGCGAGGGTGTGGGACAGATGGGGTGGAGGTGTGGGACAGATGGGGTGGAGGCGAGGGTGCGTGACAGATGGAGTGGAGGCGAGTGTGCGTGACAGATGGGGTGGAGGCGAGGGTAAGGGACAGATTGAGTGAAGGTGAGAGACAGATGGTGTCAAGGCAAGGTTGAGGGGCAGATGGGGCGGAGGGGAAGGACAGATGGGGTGGAGGCGAGGGTGGAAGACAGATGGAGTGAAGGTGAGGGTGTTGGACAGATGGGGTGGAGGCAAGGGTGTGGGACAGATGGGGTGGAGACAAGTGTGTGGGACAGATGAAGTGGAGGAGAGGGTGTGGGACAGATGGGGTGGAGGCGAGGGTGTGTGACAGATGGGGTGTAGGCGAGGGAGAGGGACAGATGGGGTGGAGGCAAGGGTGTGGGACAGATGGGGTGAAGGTGTTGGACTGATGGGGTGGAGGCGAGTGTGTGGGACAGATAGGGGTGGAGGCGAGGGTGAGGGACAGATGGGGTGGAGGCGAGAGTGCATGACAGATGGAATGGAGGTGAGGGTGTTGGACAGATGTAGCGGAGGAGACGGTGTGGGACAGATGGGGTGGAGGCGAGAGTGCATGACAGATGGAATGGAGGTGAGGGTGTTGGACAGATGTAGCGGAGGAGACGGTGTGGGACAGATGGGGTGGAGGCAAGGGTGCGTGACAGATGGGGTGGAGGTGAGGGTGTGGGACAGATGGGGTGGAGGTGAGGGTGTGTGACAGATGGGGAGGAGGTGAGGGTGTGGGACAGATGGGGTGGAGGCGAGGGTGCGTGACAGATGGGGTGGAAGTGAGAGTGTGGTACAGATGGGGTGGAGGTGAGGGACAGATAGGGTGGAGGTGAGGGACAGATGGGGTGGAGGCAAGGGTGCGTGACAGATGGGGTGGAGGCGAGGGTGTGTGACAGATGGGGAGGAGGTGAGGGTGTGGGACAGATGGGGTGGAAGTGAGAGTGTGGTACAGATGGGGTGGAGGTGAGAGTACAGATGGGGTGGAGGTGAGGGACAGATGGGGTGGAGGCAAGGGTGCGTGACAGATGGGGTGGAGGCAAGGGTGTGTGACAGATGGGGTGGAGGCAAGGGTGTGTGACAGATGGGGTGGAGGTGAGGGTGTGGGACAGATGGGGTGGAGGTGAGGGTGTGTGACAGATGGGGAGGAGGTGAGGGTGTGGGACAGATGGGGTGGAGGCGAGGGTGCGTGACAGATGGGGTGGAAGTGAGAGTGTGGTACAGATGGGGTGGAGGTGAGGGACAGATAGGGTGGAGGTGAGGGACAGATGGGGTGGAGGCAAGGGTGCGTGACAGATGGGGTGGAGGCGAGGGTGTGTGACAGATGGGGAGGAGGTGAGGGTGTGGGACAGATGGGGTGGAAGTGAGAGTGTGGTACAGATGGGGTGGAGGTGAGAGTACAGATGGGGTGGAGGTGAGGGACAGATGGGGTGGAGGCAAGGGTGCGTGACAGATGGGGTGGAGGCAAGGGTGTGTGACAGATGGGGTGGAGGCAAGGGTGTGTGACAGATGGGGTGGAGGCAAGGGTGAGAGACAGATGGGGTGGAGGCGAGGGTGCGTGACAGATGGGGTGGAGGTGAGGGACAGATTGGGTGGAGGTGAGGCACAGATGGGGTCAAGGCAAGGGTGAGGGGCAGATGGGGTGGAGGGGAAGGACAGATGGGGCGGAGGGGAAGGACAGATGGGGTGGAGGCGAGGGTGAGGGACTGATAGAGTGGAGGCGAGGGTGTGGGACAGATGGAATAGAGGTGAGGGTGTTGGACAGATGTAGTGGAGGAGAAGGTGTGGGACAGATGGGGTGGAGGCAAGGGTGTGTGATAGATGGGGTGGAGGCGAGGGTGTGTGACAGATGGGGTGGAGGCAAGGGTGTGGGACAGATTGGGTGGAGGCGAGGGTGTGGGACAGATGGGGTGGAGGCGAGGGTGTGTGACAGATGGGGTGGAGGCAAGGGTGTGGGACAGATTGGGTGGAGGCGAGGGTATGGGACAGATGGGGTGGAGGCGAGGGTGTGTGACAGATGGGGTGGAGGCGAGGGTGTGTGACAGATAGGGTGGAGGCGAGGGTGTGTGACAGATAGGGTGGAGGCGAGGGTGTGTGACAGATGGGGTGGAGGCGAGGGTGTGTGACAGATGGGGTGGAGGCGAGGGTGTGTGACAGATGGGGTGGAGGAGAGGGTGTGTGACAGATGGGGTGGAGGCGAGGGTGTGGGACAGATGGGGTGGAGGCGAGGGTGTGTGACAGATGGTGTGGAGGCGAGGGTGTGGGACAGATGGGGTGGAGGTGAGGGACAGATGGGGTGGAGGCGAGGGTGTGGGACAGATGGTGTGGAGGCGAGGGTGTGGGACAGATGGGGTGGAGGTGAGGGACAGATGGGGTGGAGGCGAGGGTGTGGGACAGATGGTGTGGAGGCGAGGGTGTGGGACAGATGGGGTGGAGGTGAGGGACAGATGGGGTGGAGGCGAGGGTGTGTGACAGATGGGGTGGAGGCGAGGGTGTGGGACAGATGGTGTGGAGGCGAGGGTGTGGGACAGATGGGGTGGAGGTGTGGGACAGATAGGGGTGGAGGCGAGGGTGCGTGACAGATGGAGTGGAGGCGAGTGTGCGTGACAGATGGGGTGGAGGCGAGGGTAAGGGACAGATTGAGTGAAGGTGAGAGACAGATGGTGTCAAGGCAAGGTTGAGGGGCAGATGGGGCGGAGGGGAAGGACAGATGGGGTGGAGGCGAGGGTGGAAGACAGATGGAGTGAAGGTGAGGGTGTTGGACAGATGGGGTGGAGGCAAGGGTGTGGGACAGATGGGGTGGAGACAAGTGTGTGGGACAGATGAAGTGGAGGAGAGGGTGTGGGACAGATGGGGTGGAGGCGAGGGTGTGTGACAGATGGGGTGTAGGCGAGGGAGAGGGACAGATGGGGTGGAGGCAAGGGTGTGGGACAGATGGGGTGAAGGTGTTGGACTGATGGGGTGGAGGCGAGTGTGTGGGACAGATAGGGGTGGAGGCGAGGGTGCATGACTGATGGGGTGAAGGTGAGGGACAGATGGGATGGAGGTGAGGGAGCGGGACAGATGGAGTGAAGGCGAGGGTGAGGGACAGATGGGGTGGAGGCGAGAGTGCATGACAGATGGAATGGAGGTGAGGGTGTTGGACAGATGTAGCGGAGGAGACGGTGTGGGACAGATGGGGTGGAGGCAAGGGTGCGTGACAGATGGGGTGGAGGTGAGGGTGTGGGACAGATGGGGTGGAGGTGAGGGTGTGTGACAGATGGGGAGGAGGTGAGGGTGTGGGACAGATGGGGTGGAGGCGAGGGTGCGTGACAGATGGGGTGGAAGTGAGAGTGTGGTACAGATGGGGTGGAGGTGAGGGACAGATAGGGTGGAGGTGAGGGACAGATGGGGTGGAGGCAAGGGTGCGTGACAGATGGGGTGGAGGCGAGGGTGTGTGACAGATGGGGAGGAGGTGAGGGTGTGGGACAGATGGGGTGGAAGTGAGAGTGTGGTACAGATGGGGTGGAGGTGAGAGTACAGATGGGGTGGAGGTGAGGGACAGATGGGGTGGAGGCAAGGGTGCGTGACAGATGGGGTGGAGGCAAGGGTGTGTGACAGATGGGGTGGAGGCAAGGGTGTGTGACAGATGGGGTGGAGGCAAGGGTGAGAGACAGATGGGGTGGAGGCGAGGGTGCGTGACAGATGGGGTGGAGGTGAGGGACAGATTGGGTGGAGGTGAGGCACAGATGGGGTCAAGGCAAGGGTGAGGGGCAGATGGGGTGGAGGGGAAGGACAGATGGGGCGGAGGGGAAGGACAGATGGGGTGGAGGTGAGGGTGGGAGACAGATGGGGTGAAGGTGAGGGTGTTGGACAGATGGGGTGGAGGCAAGGGTGTGGAACAGATGGGGTGGAGGCGAGGGTGCATGGCAGATGGGGTGGGGGTGAGGGTGTTAAACAGGTGGGGTGGAGGCGAGGGTGTGGGACAGGTGGGGTGGAGACAAGTGTGTGAGACAGATGAAGTGGAGGAGAGGGTGTGGGACAGATGGGGTGGAGGTGAGAGTGTGGTACAGATGGGGTGGAGGTGAGGGTGAGGGACAGATGGGGTGGAGGCGAGGGAGAGGGACAGATTGGGTGGAGGTGAGAGTGTGGTACAGATGGGGTGGAGGTGAGGGACAGATGGGGTGGAGGCGAGGGTGAGGGACAGATGGGGTGGAGGTGAGGGTGAGGGACAGATGGGGTGGAGGTGAGGGTGAGGGACAGATGGGGTGGAGGCGAGGGTGCGTGACAAATGGGGTGGAGGCGAGGGTGTGGGACAGATGGGGTGGAGGTGAGGGTGTGGGACCGATGGGGTGGAGGCGAGGGTGAGGGATAGATGGGGTGGAGGTGAGGGTGTTGGACAGATGGGGTGGAGGCGAGGGTGTGGCACAGATGGGGTGGAGGTGAGGGTTCGGGACAGATGGGGTGGAGGTGAGGGTGTGGGACAGATGGGGCGGAGGCGAGGGTTTGAGACAGATGGGGTGGAGGCGAGGGTTTGGGACAGATGGGGTGGTGGTGAGGGTGTGGGATAGGTGGGATGGAGGTGAGGGTGTGGGACAGATGAAGTGGAGGAGAGGGTGTGGGACGAATGGGGTGGAGGTGAGGGACAGATGGGGTGGAGGCGAGGGTGAGGAACAGATTGGGTGGAGGCAAGGGTGCGTGACAGATAGGGTGGAGGCGAGGGAGAGGGACAGATGGGGTGGAGGCGAGGGTGCATGACAGATGGGGTGGAGGCGAGGGTGTGGGACAGTTGGGGTGGAGGTGAGGGTGCGTGACAGATGGGGTGGAGGTGAGGGTGTAGGACAGATGGGATGGAGGGGAGGGTTTGGGACAGATGGAGTGGAGATGAGGGTGTGGGACAGATGGGGCGGAGGCGAGGGTTTGAGACAGATGGGGTGGAGGCGAGGGTTTGGGACAGATGGGGTGGAGATGAGGGTGTGGGACAGATGGGGCGGAGGCGAGGGTTTGAGACAGATGGGGTGGAGACGAGGGTTTGGGACAGACGGGGTGGTGGTGAGGGTGTGGGATAGGTGGGATGGAGGTGAGGGTGTGGGACAGATGAAGTGGAGGAGAGGGTGTGGGACGAATGGGGTGGAAGTGAGAGTGTGGTTCAGATGCGGTGGAGGCGAGGGTGAGGGACAGATGGGGTGGAGGCGAGGGTGAGGAACAGATTGGGTGGAGGCAAGGGTGCGTGACAGATAGGGTGGAGGCGAGGGAGAGGGACAGATGGGGTGGAGGCAAGGGTGCATGACAGATGGGGTGGAGGCGAGGGTGTGGGACTGTTGGGGTGGAGGTGAGGGTGTGGGACAGATGGGGTGGAGGTGACGGTGTGGGACAGATGGGGCGGAGGCGAGGGTTTGAGACAGATGGGGTGGAGGTGAGGGTTTGGGACAGATGGGGTGGTGGTGAGGGTGTGGGATAGGTGGGATGGAGGTGAGGGTGTGGGACAGATGAAGTGGAGGAGAGGGTGTGGGACGAATGGGGTGGAGGTGAGGGTGGGGGACAGATGGGGTGGAGGCGAGGGTGAGGAACAGATTGGGTGGAGGCAAGGGTGAGTGACAGATAGGGTGGAGGCGAGGGAGAGGGACAGATGGGGTGGAGGCAAGGGTGCATGACAGATGGGGTGGAGGCGAGGGTGTGGGACAGTTGGGGTGGAGGTGAGGGTGTTGGACAGATGGGGTGGAGGTGAGGGTGTAGGACAGATGGGATGGAGGGGAGGGTTTGGGACAGATGGAGTGGAGATGAGGGTGTGGGACAGATGGGGCAGAGGCGAGGGTTTGAGACAGATGGGGTGGAGGTGAGGGTTTGGGACAGATGGGGTGGTGGTGAGGGTGTGGGATAGGTGGGATGGAGGTGAGGGTTTGGGACAGATGGAGTGGAGATGAGGGTGTGGGACAGATGGGGCGGAGGCGAGGGTTTGAGACAGATGGGGTGGAGACGAGGGTTTGGGACAGATGGGGTGGTGGTGAGGGTGTGGGATAGGTGGGATGGAGGTGAGGGTGTGGGACAGATGAAGTGGAGGAGAGGGTGTGGGACGAATGGGGTGGAGGTGAGAGTGTGGTTCAGATGCGGTGGAGGCGAGGGTGAGGGACAGATGGGGTGGAGGCGAGGGTGAGGAACAGATTGGGTGGAGGCAAGGGTGCGTGACAGATAGGGTGGAGGCGAGGGAGAGGGACAGATGGGGTGGAGGCAAGGGTGCATGACAGATGGGGTGGAGGCGAGGGTGTGGGACAGTTGGGGTGGAGGTGAGGGTGTTGGACAGATGGGGTGGAGGTGAGGGTGTAGGACAGATGGGATGGAGGGGAGGGTTTGGGACAGATGGAGTGGAGATGAGGGTGTGGGACAGATGGGGCGGAGGCGAGGGTTTGAGACAGATGGGGTGGAGGCGAGGGTTTGGGACAGATGGGGTGGTGGTGAGGGTGTGGGATAGGTGGGATGGAGGTGAGGGTTTGGGACAGATGGAGTGGAGATGAGGGTGTGGGACAGATGGGGCGGAGGCGAGGGTTTGGGACAGATGGAGTGGAGGTGAGGGTGTGAGACAGATGGGGTGGAGGTGAGGATGTGGGACAGGTGGGGTGGTGGTGAGGGTGTGGGACAGGTGGGGTGGAGGTAGAGATGAGCAATCTTTTTAAAATTTTATTTAGGGTGATTCGACTAATTTCAGAAAGAAATGGCTGGGCTCCTGGCATCTTGCTCCTCACCAAAGGGAGGGGCTATTTTTACCAGGAGTGATCTGAGAGATTGCCGGACAAAGAGGGGACTTCTATGGGGTAGAGGTGGAGGTAAGGATGAAGTACAGATGATGCTAGAATAAGAGAAAGATACAGATAGGGTGGGGGTTAGGGTGATGTACAGATAGGGTGGGGGGTTAGGGTGAGGTACAGATAGGGTGGGGGTGAAGAGCTGGTGTCTTTCTTAATGATTATGGTTGTGGTTCTTCTTCATCCATCTTCCAGGTGCTCTTTCTATCACAGAGAGACGAGGCCTATGAAAGTGTTGCACTAAAACGTGTCCCTCTTTCACATCCCAGTTGCACTAAATGACATCTGTATTTTTATCCCAGAAAGCTGACATTTATAAAACTGCTAAAACACTAAAAGCTGTCTTTCCATACTAGGGGTGTGTAACTCATTTTCACCGGGCTACCTCGGCATCATGGTTGCCGTCCAAGGGACAGATAATAACAAATGTAAAACAAAATACAATCACGACCCTTCAAATGTATGGTTAAAATGTAATTCAGCCAGATTTTCTGCCCAGGACAGCCACAGAATTATTTTGCCCTGGACAGATGCAGACATAGAATTATTTTGCCCGGGGCAGATGCAGACATAGAATTACTTTGCCCAGGGCCAGAACATATGCAGATGTAGAACTACTTTGCCCAGGACAGCCACAGATATATTTTGCCCCGGATAGATGCAGACATAGAATTATTTTGCCCCCGACAGACACAGACATAGAATTATTTTGTCCAGTACAGGTGCAGACATAGAATTACTTTGCCCAGGGCCAGAACAGATGCAGGTGTAGAATTACTTTGCCCAGGACAACAACAGAATTATTTTGCCCTGGACAGATGCAGACATAATTATTTTGCCCAGGGCCAGAACAGATGCAGGTGTAGAATTACGTTGCCCAGGACAGCCGCAGAATTATTTTGCAGCAAACAGATGCAGACATAGAATTATTTTGCCCCCGACAGATGCAGACATAGAATTACTTCGCCCAGGACAGCCACAAAATTATTTTGCCCCAGACAGATGCAGATATAGAATTATTTTGCCCCTGACAGATGCAGACATAGAATTATTTTGCCCCTGACAGATGCAGACATATAAGGCTCGATTCAAAGAAACATTTGTCCGGACTTCCGTAGCTGTCTGTGAAAGTTTTGGTGGGTGTTTGTCATTTTTTTGCTTTTTTTCGTACATTTTTCATTCGTACGAACGTTCGGGAAGATGCGTATATGCTCTTTCGCAAAACGAAAGGAAATCGGATGTTTCTCGTTCATTCGGGAGCATTTTTCCACCAAATCTGAATTTTTTCGTCCGTTCAGATTTTTTTCGTTATTGCAGTGGGCTTGCGATTAATTCAGAGAGCTGATTGCCGATGGGACAACACCCCATAAATACGTTTCATTGACGAACCACTCCCGGCACCTTTTAGTCGTCGGAACTAGAGCCATGGACGAGTCTACTGCCTTTGAGGAGCATGAGGATCTGCAACTCATGGGAATTGAGATTGTCCGGAGGTCACAGACCAGACTGCATCGGCGGCGACGCATGGACATCAATAGCATGCATGACGTTGAACTGTTCGAGCTGACCAGGCTTAATCGCGCTTCCCTCCATAAATTATATAGTGAGCTGCGGCCATGGTTAGCCCGCACCACAAGGAAGGGGCAAGCAATTTCAGGTATGACCAAGATGCTTGGCTGCCTGCAATTTTTGGCGAAGTTGTGGCTTCCATTGTATCTAAATGTTTGGTTGTCCCTCCTTTGGCCAATACCATTATTTGTATTTCTCCATCCTTGTTTTTAAACCATCATTGTGAATAGTCCCTCCTTTTAAGCAGAGCATCCTTGCCCTTATTTACTCCATGTTTAGCCTCCCTTATTGTGAAGAGTCCCTCCTTTTAAGCAGAGCATCCTTGCCCTTATTTACTCCATTTTTAGCCTCCCTTATTGTGAATAGTCCCTCCTTTTAAGCAGAGCATCCTTGCCCTTATTTACTCCCTTTTTAGCCTCCCTTATTGTGAAGAGTCCCCCCTTTTAAGCAGAGCATCCTTGCCCTTATTTACTCCATTTTTAGCCTCCCTTATTGTGAAGAGTCCCTCCTTTTAAGCAGAGCATCCTTGCCCTTATTTACTCCATTTTTAGCCTCCCTTATTGTGAAGAGTCCCTCCTTTTAAGCAGAGCATCCTTGCCCTTATTTACTCCATTTTTAGCCTCCCTTATTGTGAAGAGTCCCTCCTTTTCATTAGCCACTCTATGCTGCTAGTCTCTCCTTTTACATATTCCCTCATTGCAATCAGTCCCTCCATGATAATGATTCCTCCTTGGCAAGAGTGTATGTGCAACAATGGACCTTGTTTTTCCATTCTTTGCCAACTTTGGTCCAAGTCAAACATTTTAAAGTGTACTTGAAAGAGAACAAGTCACTCAACCTTGTAAAGGCTCGAATATACATCTTCTTTTGTTGGCCACTTAAATGTAAGGTAGTTGTTTATTGTTAGTTGTCTGGATGTTAACGTTTGACTTAGCCTGTTAGAAGTGAGCGTTGGATTTGTGGCCTTTTTTTTCAAAATTTTGTTTTATCTTTATTTTTGTCACAGAAATCGGAAAATGGGCCACTCACTGAATGTGCAAGCAGTGGTGGCCCAGGACCTGTGTTTTCTGAGCGTCCTGGCAGGCTACCCTGGCTCAGCCCATGATGCGTATATCCTGCGCCGTTCTGGATTATTCCGGCGGTTTGAGTCAGGAGAATTTGCGGGTGCATGGCTCCTTGGTAAGTTGAGTCCAATTACTGATTTAGAATTTATATGTGTGGCTTGAATGCTTGTGGGAGTCACCTTTCCTCCACGATGCCTTGCACATCACCTTGGGAACATGTGTAACCCGACTGGACCCATTACTTGATCCAAACTACATTGGCTGCAAAATTTATAGTCCTGCATTGTTTAAACTCCAAAGTGTAATGAGAGCAAAAGTCAGAAACAGTCTTCAAAACACTTTGCCCTCCAAATCTGTTCGGGACTTTAGCAGAGGGTCTGCGCCATCTTTGCTTACATGCATTTCACTTACTGAGTAGAGGTGAGCGGGATAAAGTCCAGGGGCAGCCTTACACCTGTTTTGGACTAAGCCAAAACAGAAAATGGGTCAGGTAAAGTTAAACCATAATACATTGTTCTGCAGCACAGACAGGAGACAATAGCTGCTAACAGTCTGCCTGATTACCCAGCATCCACAGTATTATTTACCTACTTTGGGCCCCCATCTCTCACATATGTTTAATTGTTGTTTTGACATCTGCAATATGTATGCTCATGTTTGTGTGACAATGTCACATACCTGATTAATCTGTTTTTTAAAGGAATTTTGCGCTGCAATGTATGAATTCATGGTAATATTAGTTTCCCTTACATTGTTGTAGGCGATTTGGGGTATCCACTACTCCCGTGGCTGATGACTCCGGTCCTCCGGCCACAGACTCCAGCCCAAGAGGCCTACAATCGTGCCCATAGAAAGACTAGGGCAGTGGTGGAGAGGGCCTTTGGACTCCTGAAGATCCGTTTTCGTTGCTTGGACCACACTGGGGGCTCCCTGCAGTATGACCCTAAAAAGGTCATTGATATAATTATGGCATGTGCAGCGCTGCATAATTTTGCTATTCTGCAAAGGGTCCCCCGATATGTTGATTGCCCACCCTCTCCACCCTCCGATGAGCCAGACGACGCCTATGTGGGCCAGCCAAGTGCGTCTGGGCAAGCCATGCGGGCAAATTTAATAGCCACACATTTTGCCTAATTTATGTTTGGGTTTGGATGTGTTTTTTTGGACTTGGTTATTGTTGATTTTTTTATTTGTTTTTGGTATGTCTAATTTCATTATGAATAAACCAATTATGAATTTGTGTTAAAAACACACAACAATGTTTGTGGACTTATTTGGAGACATTTTTTTTTTGTTTTTTTTTTTGGGTCTACTTGAACTAATATTTCGCAATCAAAACACCACAGACATAAAGTTGTTGAAACCAAAATATTTACTAGTTTGTAAAATGTTTCTGGCATACAAACTGAATAGGAGGTGAGTGCCCCTCACAGACTTTGGGGCCAGACATGTACATGAAACTGTTGGAAAAACATGTTCCAAAACATAAAATTTGACACAAATAAGCCCTCTCCTGCTTGCCCACATTTTCAACAGACACAGGTTTCAAGCAAACCTAGCTATGCCACATCTACACCTGTAAGTCAATGGCCCACCCAAACCAGAACACCCAGTCCCAATCCCGATCCAGTACAATCACAGCCAGGGTCCAAGGTCTTAGTTTGGCAGCCCAGAATGTCACCCAATCATGCCGCCAAACATGAGGAGCCACCACAAATGAGATTGTGCCCAAGACAGCCACGCCACAGCTTAAGTGGCCGCTTCAGTGAGTCTTGGGCTCTGGCATTGGCTAGTGGGCTACCTCACGCCTTGACTGACCTATATGGGGGCAAATCCAAAACAACCTAGCAAGAGCAGCGCAAAATGGCATATTTTTAGCCCTCACCAGACAAGTCAATCCAGTGGGGATGTCTCGCAAAGATGTGGAACAGATTCAGGCCAAACACACATTAATATTGGTGATGCCCATAGAACCCAGGTTGGGGCCCTTGGGGGGGGGGACCCTAACCTGGGCCTGTGTGGCATTCAGAATCTGCAACTGTTCCAAAATGTGTCTTTGGTTAGTGTGCATTTCGGCCATGCCTGACCTGATTTCGGAGGTCAAGTTGGCCATGTGGCTGTTATGGGTCCTCAATTCAGTCAGCACGGCACTGAAGGTAGTATTTAGGGACTCTAATTGGCCCCTAATATGCTCCTGATTTTGCTGATTTTGCCGACGAAAAAGCCGCCTCTCTTGGTGCCATGCTGACTCCATCATCTGCACGCCCCTCCCCTGGGAAACTGGGCGACGTTGCTGAGTACGCCGCCCAATTCCCCGGGTTGTGGGGCGTGCAGATGATGTTTCTCGAGGACCCCCAACAGCCACAGGTGTGCTCGCCAAATCCTCAGCAGCAGATCTGAAACTGGGGACTGGAGGGTCAGTCTCTGCATGCTGCCCACGATGTGCAGGCAGCATGCAGCCAGCTTCACTCTGCTGCTGAGGATTTGGCGGAGAAAAATTTTGGGACAGTTGCAGATTCTGTCCCAGGGGAAGATCTTCAGAATCTCCTATGAAGCTTCCATCTTCCTCCTGCTCCTGGATTTGCTCCATCAGTGTGTGGCTCTGTTGGGGAAATGTAAAAAAAAAAAGGTTCAGTGTGGGGAATACATATATAAATCATACAAGAAAAACATGGCAAGCCACATGCATACGCAATAGCATCAAAAAACACTTACCGTAGATATCGGATCCTGGGAGACGGCAGCGGTAACATGGCAGAGGAGTCCCCACTAGCTGAGGGATGATGCTGGGCAGCATTAGAAGAAAAAGAGCTATGAAAACACACAACTATGCATTGTTGATGTTTAAGCACACTTATGCTAAGCAAAGAAACGTGGCCAAGCAGGAATGGCCACTCCCACAACGTGGCCACTTGGCCTTCACTAGGAATGCCATTACATTAGTGCATGGATAGTGAAACCAGACTAGACACATTGTTCATGTGTCTCCAAACAAACATGCAAGTAATGGCTGCTGTGTGAGTTGCCACATCCCTTTTAGGCGATGAAGTTAACACACTAAGGTGCCAAATAGGAGTTACAATATGATTCTGGTGGGGAACATTGTATCTCTGAAAACATTTGTAGCAAACCATCTTAATCCGTTGGGCACCCAACCCAGCTCTTACCACATTGACCAACAGCCAAAGATGTTAGTGTGGCGTGTGCTTGTCAATTAATACATAGCACGCATTGCTTTTCTCCACTCCTAAGTTTCTTAGTTTACTGTAATTTACTTAAACGTCATGTATGTGGCTGTCAATTAGCACATTACCAGTCCACACACATTACACACCCTGGTCAAAGTGAGCACTCCACTAAAAGCAACACCCTCGAGCCATGTGTTTAGCTAGCCCTTGCTGCCACCCCCTAGAGCCATGTGTTTAGCTAGCCCTTGCTGCCACCCCCTCGAGCCATGTGTTTAGCTAGCCCTTGCTGCCACCCCCTAGAGCCATGTGTTTAGCTAGCCCTTGCTGCCACCCCCTAGAGCCATGTGTTTAGCTAGCCCTTGCTGCCACCCCCTAGAGCCATGTGTTTAGCTAGCCCTTGCAGCCACCCCCTAGAGCCATGTGTTTAGCTAGCCCTTGCAGCCACCCCCTAGAGCCATGTGTTTAGCTAGCCCTTGCAGCCACCCCCTAGAGCCATGTGTTTAGCTAGCCCTTGCAGCCACCCCCTAGAGCCATGTGTTTAGCTAGCCCTTGCTGCCACACCCTAGAGCCATGTGTTTAGCTAGCCCTTGCTGCCTATGTGTAGGTTTACACACATTTTTGGGGTCATTCACACATTACTAACCTGCTGGAATTGGCGGGTTGTCGGTGTCCTGCTGGGCCGGGTGTCCCTGTAAGGCCATAGGATGGAGCAAGCCCAGAACCATCTCCTCAGCCTGTGTAAATCTCATTTTTGTGGGAAATCCTCCGCCAGTTTTTTCACTGTAAAACATAGTAAGCATAATTAAGCGCACTGATGGATACACAAGAATAATAAAATCCCACAAATAAGCTACGTACCTGTACAGCTGCCTTTGACTCTGTTTCTTCCGCACGGCATATTTCAGGTCCGATATCTTCCGCTGAACCTGTTCCACATCTTTGCGTTCCTCACCCACTGCATTGACTTGCCTGGTGAGTTCTTCCAAAATCTCTGCTTTGCGCTGTTTGCTGGTGGTTTTGGATTTGCTCCCATATAGGTCATCATAATATAAGGTGAGCCCACTAGCCAATGCCAGAGTTTGGGACTCACCAAAACGGCCACTCAAGTGTCCTAGGCGCAATGTGCGCCCTCTTTGGGGTGGTTGTGGCTCCTCAGTGCTTGGTGGCAAATGGGGTGACATTCTGGGCTGGGGGGATGGAGGAGACCTCAAGGACTGGAGGCTGGCTGTGGATCGTACTGGACTGGGAAAGGGACTGGGTGTTCGGGGCTGGGTGGCCACTGAAGTTGCAGGTGTCGATGTGGCATAGGGGGAATGCATGACAACCTGTGCCGGGGGAGAATGTGGGCGAGCAAGAGAGGGTCTGGGCGAGCTGGAGCTGCTGCTTGGAGCCCTGTGGATCGGTGGGGCCTTGGAGGTCGTTGGCTGGGGTGAGGCATATCTTGTGGTTCGCACACTCTTGGGCTTTGCTTTGGAGCCACGTGCGGGGGGGGGAGGGGGCCGTTGGCCTTTGACGGCTTTTCGGGCTTCTGGACCTGGTTCGGCCCCTGCTGCGCCTTGGGCCCCTGCTGCGGCTTCTGGACCTGGACCTGGTTCGGCCTCTGCTGCGCATTGGGCCCCTGCTGCGGCTTCTGGACCTGGACCTGGTTCGGCCCCTGCTGCGGCTTCTGGACCTGGACCTGGTTCGGCCCCTGCTGCGGCTTCTGGACCTGGACCTGGTTCGGCCCCTGCTGCGCCTTTGGCCCCTGCTGCGGCTTCGGGCCCTGTGTTTGGGGCCTTTGGCTATGGCCTTGGTGCCACGTGGTGGGGGGGATGTGGGGCAGGGTGGGGTGGGGCTTCGTCCCCTCTTACCCATCTGTGGGGCATGAGCTTGCCCAGCCTTGGTTTGCTTGCTCTTTGTTTGGGCTGCTGCAACCTCCTTTTTTGCCGCGGCCTTGGTGGTAGGCCTTAGCCTGGCTTTGGGCTCTTGGGAGCGTGTTCTCGGTCCCTCGGCCTGCTCAGCCCGCTTGGTCTGCTTCTTCTGGCCAGTAGCTTTTTTTGGTGCCATTTGGGGTGGACTCTCAAAGAGAATGAGCTGTGTGTGCAGGGACCTTTAAATAAGGTATCCGGCTTGTGACGCCTACGCGTCCGCTTACGCGCACGGCCGGCCGTTCGCACGGCCGCGCAAAACCCGGAAACCGCTGGGGCAGTGCTTATCTGCTGCCGAGAAGAAGAAGAAAGATGGCGCCCACTATCTTCACCCGCCAACAAGAAGAGATCATCATGCTCGTAAGTGTCTTTTAAGGACTTTGCTTGGCTTTCTAAATGCTGCTCTACATGTTAAGGATGCGCACGAAGTAATAGATTGTTTTTAAATTTGGTTCAACTACATGCACACCCAAGCGCACGCCACACACGTGCCAAACAACAGTGCTGGCAGATTTAAAAGTTAACTTAGCCTAGAAGCGTGTGTGTGTATGTGTTCATGTGATCGAACCAAATAATGTATTGTTGCCACGTGTTGATAGGCATTTCTGATTTCTTGCTATGTTTGATTTCTGTTTTGTAGACCATGCTGGAGCGCAGGTACGACTACCTGCCCAACTCGTTTGAGAAACGAAACGTCGCCCTGGAGATCATTTCGGAGATCCAACATCAGACCGACACCACCTTCACCCACACACAGATAATGCAGCATTGGTCGGACCTGAAGCGACTGCACATGCCCCGGGTGCGGAGGTTTTTTCGGGATCCATTTCCCAAGTAAGTACATAGCGCTTGCATGCAAGATGTAACTACGACAGAAGTTAGGCCTTTTAGTTATAATGCCTTTTCTTTGGTAGTGTTGGAAATGGATTACCATATTCGCCGTATACCCGGAGGCGCACGGGCCGACCAGTGCTGCATGATTCTGCAGCTGTGAGTGAAGGTGGTGGATCTCCAGGGCGACGGGCCGACCCCTCCTCTGTGGCCTCCTCAGACCAGCCCCTGGACCTTACCACAGAGGAGGGGCGGCACAGCGTGGGCAGGGAGTCGTACCCTGCCACGCATGCGGGAGCCTCTGGTATGTGACTCTTCATGTCTACGCACACACATATACATGCTATCTCATACCCAACTGATTCCTTTCATCTGTTTATCTAGATGCTTCTGGAGCGGGTGAGGAAGTGGAAGAGGAGGCAGCAGATGTGCTCCAAGCAGAAGCTGGAGAAGGTGAGTGATGTGAACCAGACTTTGCCAAAGACATTTTCTAACTGAGGAATTTGACCATAAAACTGAACATATTTCCCATGTTTCTACAGGCACTTCTTCACAGCAGAGCCAGGACCCAGGACCTCAGCGTGTTGTCCCCAACGAGCCAGCTTGCGGCCACCAACCAAGTAAGTAGTCAGGGCATTATTAGCATTTATGTGGTACTTGACATCAACACACAGATACATCAAGCCCTAGCCAATGGCAATTTAAGAGTGACCTGTGGCCACTTCCTTAGCTTAATGACTTGCCAGAATTACATATGTAGCCTTGATTTATTTGTGTAACTTCAAAACATTCAATCCACAGGTGGCAAACATGTATTGTTATGAATCTAATGTTTTTTTCTCCATTTGTTACAGGGACCACACGCCAACAAATTTTAGAAATGAATAGGAGGGTCCTTGCGTTGGTGGCCAATATGAAGGTGATGGTTGACTCGTTGGGGACAACAGAAGAAGAGGAAGAGGATTAGAGTCCTGGGTCCTGGCCCATGTTTTTATTGTTTTTTTAAAAATTACAAATATTTTAATAGCCAAGGGCTACAAATGTTTCTATGCCCATTTTAAAAACTTTATCCAAAAAAAAGATTTTACAGTAAAAAAGTTTTACAGAAACCAACGTTTCAGTGTCATTTCTGGACACACATACATTTACAAAAAAGAAAGGGGCCAAAACATATTTGGAGGTCAAGATTGAGATGTCCAGGAAGTGATTTGGGTAAGTTTTAGGGACCTAAAATGGAAGAAGAACCTAAGCGCTAAGTGATTTGGTAAGTTTTAGGGACCTAAAATGGAAGAAGAACCTAAGCGCTAAGTGATTTGGGTAAGTTTTAGGGACCTAAAATGGAAGAAGAATCTAAGCGCTAAGTGATTTGGGTAAGTTTTAGGGACCTAAAATGGAAGAAGAACCTAAGCGCTAAGTGATTTGGGTAAGTTTTAGGGACCTAAAATGGAAGAAGAATCTAAGCGCTAAGTGATTTGGGTAAGTTTTAGGGACCTAAAATGGAAGAAGAATCTAAGCGCTAAGTGATTTGGGTAAGTTTTAGGGACCTAAAATGGAAGAAGAACCTAAGCGCTAAGTGATTTGGGTAAGTTTTAGGGTGCTAAAATGGAAGAAGAATCTAAGCGCTAAGGGATTTGGGTAAGTTTTAGGGACCTAAAATGGAAGAAGAACCTAAGCGCTAAGTGATTTGGGTAAGTTTTAGGGACCTAAAATGGAAGAAGAACCTAAGCGCTAAGTGGATAGGGTGAGCTTTAAGGGCTCAAAAGGGAAGAGGCAGGATAGCGCAAAGTGGTTAGGGTGTTTTTTTAGGTATTCTACGTGATGTGAGTGAAATAGATGCGAGCACTTTAATGAGATAAGTTTGTAGTGCACAGGCGCAAGATCGTAACACTTCCGTCTGGACGAAGATTTTTGGCAAAAGTGAAGCAGGATGTATCGGGAAGCGGAAAGGATTAGTGTGAGGATACGATGGGAAAAGGGCAAAATCGAAAGGCTACGTTGTTAGCTGAGAAAATTAATCTGAAAGGTCTCGATTGAAAATGACATCCTCGTCTGCATACTCTGGCATACGAGCGGACGGATGCTTTACGGAAGGTTTACGAAGCACAGAGCTGTAGCTAGCTTCTTTTGCGCCTGAGGCAAGCCAAGAAAATCGCGCCCCCCCCCCCCCCGCCAAAAAAAAAAGAAAATTATATATTTATTTATATATCATCTTTTCTTTTTGTTTTGTTTCTTGTTTACTGGATTATTTTGAGAGACATTAAGGAAAATAGGCATAAAGAATGTAGAATAGAACTGTTTAATTTTTCAGCTACATGAGATTCAAGAATATATTTTTGTGGAAGATGTGGATATTGCTAATTCTAGGAGACTTAATTGTTGCCTGTAATTTAAATTATCAACACAATGCAGGAGCAGGAAAAATAACATTGATAGAGTGAGTATGGCCAAATATGTCCTCTTATGTCACCTTTGCATTGTAGGTGACACAAAGGGCCATATTTAGCAGTAAAATGTGCTTGGTGGGCAGCACAAGTTGTCAACAGTGAAAGTAGACAGTGTTACTGCAGAAAACAAAATGCTATTGTTCTGCAGAGGCAACTGTAAATGGAAGGTAGATCACCACAGGGTCAACAAAAAGGTGGGACAATGGACAACAAGGGAGAAAGGCGTAAAACAGGAAACAAGAAGAGGGCATAGTGGGCAGCAAGTATTGGACAGAAAATAGAAGCAGCGGGCTGCAGAAGGAGGGCACAGTGGGCAGCATGAAAGGGGTGGAAATAGGGAATTACAGGAAATTAGCACAGTGGCCATCAGGAGTTGAAGGAAAATGGGCAGCAAACCAATGAAACTGACTCTGGAGGCCCACCCTATAGTAACATGGAAATATTATTGGTCTATTTTTAAGGTTCAATCCCACAAATGTTACGTCAACCATGCATGTGTGTGCGCGCACTTGGGATGTCACAATTAAGTTATCAATATAGTAACAGTGACACATTTACTATTACAATAACTAAGAGCTATCATGATGAGTGGATAAGATGTGCTCTCCTGCAGTAAAGCAGTGACATATTGACTGTGGAATCAATACATATTTCACTCCAACAATTACAATATTTATAAAATCAAATCCTAATTTTCCATCCACTGATATCTATGTCATGATCTATTGGCATCTGACTGCTGGGCCCCAAAACACAGAGATTGGGCAGATCCCCCTTAAATTTTGGATGGATCTGGGGATGGAAACCTCTGCAGAGACATCAGCTGCCATTTATCTCCAACAGAGGGGGGAAAGTCAGTGCCTCTTATCGGGCAAATGTAAAAAGAAAAAAACATTAAACTCTCATATATATCGCTCCCGCGCTGCTGGCCGGGCCACCATAGCCACGGGAGGCCAGAAGATGCAGGAACGGCAGGCGGACAGGCAGGTACCTGATCCCTGCTGTCTGCACTGTCCCCACCGCCGCCGCACTCAGAGCAAACATCCGACTCTGTGCAGCTGGTGGCCGTCACTTGACACAGGCCACGCCCACCTGTTGCACAGAGCCAGGTGTGTTTGCTCGCGCTGGAGAAGAAGCAGCGATGGGGACATCGGGCAGGGATCAGTTACCCTGCCCACCCACCTGTGGCTCCTACATCTTCTGGCCTCCTGGCCAGCAACGTGGCAGCGATGTATATGTGGGTGTACATTTATTTCTTATGCCTATCGGAGAGTGGGAATGCCACACTGCCTATGGGGAATGGGAATGCCACACTGCCTATGGGAAATGGGAATGCCACACTGCCTATGGGAAATGGGAATGCCACACTGCCTATGGGAAATGGGAATGACACACTGCCTATGGGAATGGGAGGGAGCATGACACACTGCCTATATGGGGAATGGGAGGGAGCATGACACACTGCCTATATGGGGAATGGGAGGGAGCATGACACACTGCCTATGGGAATGGGAGGGAGCATGACACACTGCCTATATGGGGAATGGGAGGGAGCATGACACACTGCCTATGGGAATGGGAGGGAGCATGACACACTGCCTATGGGAATGGGAGGGAGCATTACACACTGCCTATGGGAATGGGAGGGATCATGACACACTGTCTATGGGAATGGGAGGGATCATGACACACTGTCTATGGGAATGGGAGGGGGGTGCCTTTTAGTCGAGGTCCATTTACCGTGGTCTGTGCCAAGTTGAAGGTCCAGGGGGAGGATGTAGTTGAAATCTCTGAATAAGTTGAAAGCTCGGAATAAGAGAGATTGATGGGAGCAGTGCTGGGAAAAAGAGGAGTGGATGTGGGAAAAGCTGGGAATGAGGAATAAATGGGGGAAGAACTGGGATGAATGGGGGCAGTGCTGGGAATAAGAGGGATGAATGGGGCAGATCTGTGAATAAGAGAGATGAATGGGGGCAGTGCTGGGAATAAGAGGGATGAATGGGGCAGATCTGTGAATAAGAGAGATGAATGGGGGCAGTGCTGGGAATAAGAGGGATGAATGGGGCAGATCTGTGAATAAGAGAGATGAATGGGGGCAGTGCTGGGAATAAGAGAGATGAATGGGGGCAGTGCTGGGAATAAGAGGGATGAATGGGGGCAGTGCTGGGAATAAGAGAGGTGAATGGGGGCAGTGCTGGGAATAAGAGAGATGAATGGGGGCAGTGCTGGGAATAAGAGGGATGAATGGGGCAGATCTGTGAATAAGAGAGATGAATGGGGCAGTGCTGGGAATAAGAGGGATGAATGGGGCAAATCTGTGAATAAGAGAGATGAATGGGGGCAGTGCTGGGAATAAGAGGGATGAATGGGGCAGATCTGTGAATAAGAGAGATGAATGGGGGCAGTGCTGGGAATAAGAGAGATGAATGGGGGCAGTGCTGGGAATAAGAGGGATGAATGGGGCAGATCTGTGAATAAGAGAGATGAATGGGGGCAGTGCTGGGAATAAGAGAGATGAATGGGGGCAGTGCTGGGAATAAGAGGGATGAATGGGGCAGATCTGTGAATAAGAGAGATGAATGGGGGCAGTGCTGGGAATAAGAGAGATGAATGGGGGCAGTGCTGGGAATAAGAGGGATGAATGGGGCAGATCTGTGAATAAGAGGGATGAATGGGGGCAGATCTGTGAATAAGAGGGATGAATGGGGGAAGATCTGTGAATAAGAGGGATGAATGGGGACAGAGCTGGAAATAAGAGGGATGAATGGGGGCAGAGCTGGGAATAAGAGGGATGAATGGGGGCAGAGCTGGGAATAAGAGGGATGAATGGGGGCAGAGCTGGGAATAAGAGAGATGAATGGGGGCAGAGCTGGGAATAAGAGGGATGAATGGGGCAGATCTGTGAATAAGAGGGATGAATAGGGGCAGATCTGTGAATAAGAGGGATGAATGGGGGAAGATCTGTGAATAAGAGGGTTGAATGGGGGCAGAGCTGGGAATAAGAGGGATGAATGGAGGCAGAGCTGGGAATAAGAGGGATGAATGGGGGCAGAGCTGGGAATAAGAGGGATGAATGGGGGCAGATCTGGGAATAAGTGGGATGGATGGGGCAGATCTGTGAATAAGAGGGATGAATGTGGCAGAGCTGGGAATAAGAGGGATGAATGGGGGCAGATCTGGGAACAAGAGGGATGGATGGGGCAGAGCTGGGAGTAAGAAAAATGGATGGGGTAAGAGCTGGGAGGAGATGGATGGATAGTGGCCGAGCTGAGAGAATGGGGGATGGAAGTGGCAGAGCTAGAAATAACAGGGGATGGGTAGGGGCAGGACTTGGTGGCATCAGACAGGGACAGCTATTCCTCTTCAGCGGAACATCACGATTCATGTCATGTAAAACCTCTGGAATTGCCGGTAATTTTTACCTGACCGTCAGTCCCACAGCACATGCACTGACTCTGGGCCATTCAGTGTGGCTGCATCTTTATTCATGTTTTAGCAAACGCAGCCAGCAGACATAAATGAAGATACAGCTGCACTAAGTGGTGGGGGGCCTGTGCATGTGCCATGGGACTGCTAGTAGATTGTGCAGAATCTGTGGGTTTCATACGACAGGGTAATCGATTGCCCGGTGATGAGGAACAGCCAGCCCTGAGAGTAAAGCTGCTGCAGTGCAGGCTGGGACTTCTGGTCCCCCGGCTCTGAGAGATCAGGGTGCAGAGCAAGAGACAGAAAGTCAGAGAGAGAACAGGGACAAAAAAAAGAGTGCATGGAAAAAAGAAAGTGTAAATAGAGACAGAAATAGAGGGAAAGACAGAGAGTGCAACCAGATGGGAGAAAAAAGACAGAACCAGAATCAGTGAGAGGAGAGAGAACAAGAGGAAAGTCCAGGGAGTTAGACAGACAGAGAGACACAGAGTGACTGCACAAGTGACTGCAGAAAGAAAGGCAGGAAAAGAGACAGCAAGATGAAGTCCATGGAGTTAGACAGACAGAGAGAGACACACAGAGAGTGACTGCAGAAAGAAAGGCAGGAAAATAGACAGCAAGATGACAACGAGACAGACAAAAGTTACCTGAGAACTCACAGGGTGTCACACAGCAGAGAGCTGCATCCTGGCTGGCATACACAGGGTGTCAGCAGTCACTCGGGTGATCTCCTCACAGGACGGGGTCATGGAGAGGGCGGCAGGAGAGCTCCGTGTGACAGTGGGGAAGAGATAGAGGGGGAACAGACAGTACAGACATACAGCACCTGACACGGATTCTGACACACACACGTGCTGCTCTCTGTAAACTGTGTGACGGAGGACAGGAAGTGTCTCTCCCCCCACACCTCCCTGGCGCCCCCCTCCGCCTGTCACTGCTTATAGAAGGCTGAACAGAGCATCGGGCGGCTCGGCAGGGGCGGGGGGGGGGCTGATTGTGTACTGGCCATCTCCACTGACCACCGATGATCTAAAAAAAAAAATATTAACACCACTGCAGCTACTGCGGTTAGCCCACCCTTAGTCTCAAGCCCCGCTCTAGGTGTGCCTTACAGCAAATACGGCCCTGCTTGCGCCCCTCCTTAAATCCAGCCCTGGCTGCGCCCGAGGCCAGTGCCTCATTCGCCTCATGGCTGCTACGGCTCTGACGAAGCATGCTTGGAATCGCTCGCACATTCATACGAGAGCGGGAACTTTTGAAAATGATACGACGACGGCGCGAAATCGTAAGTTTTTTTGTGTCTATCTGAATCGAGCCTATAGTTACATTTCCCAGGACAGCCACATAATTATTTTGCCTTGACATAGAATTATTTTTCCCTGGGCAGATGCAGACATAGAATAATTTTGCCCATGACAGATGCAGACATAGAATTATTTTGCCTAGGAAAGAAGCAGACATAGAATTATTTTGCCCCTGACAGATACAGACATAGAATTATTTTGCCCCCGATAGATGAAGACATAGAATTACTTTGCCCAGGACAGCCACATCATTATTTTGCCCTGACATAGAATTTGTTTTCCCTCGACAGATGCAGACATAGAATAATTTTGCCCCCGACAGACGCAGACATATAATTATTTTGCCTAGGACAGATGCAGACATAGAATTACACATGGCCCAGGGCAGATGCAAACGTAGAATTAATTTGCCCAGGACAGCCACAGAAATATTTTGCCCTGACATAGAATTATTTTTTCCTGGACAGATGCAGACATAGAATAATTTTGCCCCTGACAGATGCAGACATAGAATTAATCTTTGCCCAGGACAGATGCAGATGTAGAATTACTTTGCCCAGGACAGCCACAGATACATTTTTCCACCCAACATGGCAATATCTAGAAATGACCCCTGCAGCAGATGTGGTACCCTCTGCTGTGACAGTTAGTTGGGTGGGTTAGGTGGGTCCAGCTTATGTAGTTGGAGCTGGTTGCAGGCACTACTATCTTCTCCCCCCAAACTTTACAAAAGTGTGAGCCAGCCGCTTTTATAGACACTGTGCCTGGGGGAAGGATCATAGGTGGTATTGTGCTCCACCCAGGAGCGAGGCATATCACCACATCACTCAGCATTGCTACACACAGACACGAGGACTTGTCTTTGTCACCAGCCTAAGAGTGTCCCGGGCTGGCTAGAAGGGGCGCAACCACACTGCACCTGTCAGGAGGGCACATAAAAATACAATTCTGTGATTACTCACCTGTATAATTGGTTTTATGAGTATACAGTACGTCCTGCTCCAGATAAGATTCTTTACGTCTGGGTATTACTCCGCCAGATGGCGCTGGACTGCAGAGACAGCGAAATTGGCTCCTCCCGGCCCCTCAAATACCCGGGACCTCCCACAAATCCCCAGTATTGAAAAGCAGTTAACAAGAAGCCGGGAGAATGATAACATAACCAACCATTAACTAAACCAACAATGATAACAATCACCATACAGGGGATCCAAGAATAATGAAAACCAAGGGTGGGGTGGAGCAGGATGTACTGTTTACTCATAATAACAATTCTACAGGTGAGTAATCACAGAATTGTATTATTCTTAGTATACAGTGCGTCCTGCTCCAGATAAGATTCTTTATGTCTGGGACATCCAATAGCAGTGTCCGTAAAGTAGGGTGGGATCCCCAAAAGTAACAGCAGACAGGTCATACCACTGCCACCTTGCAGAACTTTGCGGCCAAAAGCAGCATCAGCTGAGGCTCTAACATCAACCTTGTAGAACTTGGAAAAGGTATGAACAGAAGACCAAGTAGCGGCCCTGCAAACTTGATCAACAGAAGCCTGGTGCTGAAAAGCCCAAGAGGCACCAATAGCACGAGTGGAATGAGCAGTAAGGCGGAAGGGAGGATTTTTCCCCTTAGCAGTGTAAGCCTGAATCACAGCCTGACGGATCCATTTGCTGATAGTAGATTTAGCAGGGGCCAAACCCTTCCTAGGACCAGAAGCGACCACAAAAAGAGCATCAGTTTTCCTGAAAGGTGCAGTAGCCACCAGATAGTACTTCAGATTCCTGACCACATCCAAGGAATGCAAAACCCTCTCCTTCGTGTTACTAGGATTAAGGGCACAAGGAAGGTAGAACAATGTCCTGATTAAGATGAAAGGCAGACACAACCTTAGGCAGAAAATCTGGCTTGAAGCGAAACACCACCTTGTCCTGTTGTCCCTCAAAGTAGGGGGGCTGGATGGAAAGAGCCGCCAACTCAAAAACACGCCTAACAGAAGTGATAGCCACCAAAAAACAACCTTGAGAGTAAGAATGGTCAAGGCAGCCTCCTGCCCAGGTTCAAAGGGAGCACCCTGCAAGGCAGAATGGACCAAGTTCAAGTCCCAGACAGGCAACATAGGCTTACGTGGAGGACGCACATGGGTAACCCCCTGGAAAAAGGTCTTGACCAGAGAATGCTGAGCAAAAGATCTATAGAAGAAAACAGCCAGGGCAGAAACATGACCCTTCAGAGTACTGAGTTGAAGCCCCAGATCCAAACCATGTTGAAGGAACTCCAGGATCCTGGAAATAGAGAACACACGACAGGGAAGAGACCTAGACTCACACCAGTCAATGTAGGCACGCCAAACCCTATAGTAAATGGAAGAAGAAGACTACTTCCTAGCCCTAATCATGGTGTTAACAGACAGCCCCTTTTCCATCAAGATGGAGGTTTCAGCAGCCAGGCCGTCAAAGCCAGCATTAGTAAACTGGGATGGCGTAAATGTCCCTGAGTGAGTAGGTCTGGAACCCTGGGCAGAGCGTACTGATCTACTGCCAGCTGTACTATGTTTGCGAACCACACTCTTCTTGGCCACCGGGGAGCCACCAGGATTGCTGGCACCCCTTCCTGAGCTATCTTGCGCAGAACCCTGCCCAACATGGGGGAATGGGGTAAAGACATACAGAAGCTGAAAGTCCTGCCATGACATTGCTAGAGCATCTGTGGCCAAGGCCAGAGGATCCTGGGACAGGGAGACAAAGGCTGGGAGCTTGTGATTGTGACGGGACGCAAACAGATTCACATCTGGCTGACCCCAACGGTGACACAGAGAGTGAGACATCCTGTCGCTAAGGGACCATTCTCTCAGGCGAGAGGTCCCCCTGCACAGAGCGTCTGCCTGCAGATTCTCCACCCCCGGAATGTACACAGCTGAGATGCAGGGAACATTGTCCTCCACCCAGGACAGGATCAGAGACGCTTATTGGAGGGCCAACTTGCTCCGGATCCCTCCCTGATGATTGATGTAGGCAACCGCCGTCTGGTTGTCCGAGCGTACCTGAACAGGCCGGCCCCAAAGGTGTTGGGTCAAGTGGGCCAGAACCAACCTGATCGCCCTCAATTCCAGAATGTTGATGGGCGTGTGGGCCTCCTGAGGGCCCAAGCGCCCTTGGAACTGTAGGGACTTCCAGAAGCCCCCCCAACCCGTCAGACTGGCATCCGTGATGACAGTCTCCCAGCAGGGGGCCAGAAAGGATCTGCCTGCCAACAGGTTCCTGGGGTCCAGCCACCACGAGAGAGACCTCCTGGCTAGGGGGGACAGAACAAGGACCTGGTCCAGGGACGCAGGATCCTTGTCCCATACTGACAAGAGGTGGAGTTGCAGAGGCCTCATGTGAAACTGGGCATAAGGAACCGCCTTGAAGCACGGCACCATCAGGCCCACCAGCTGCATTCCCTGCCTGATGGAGGGATGAGGGCAAGATAGAAGGAACTGAACCTGCGCTAGCAGACTGTCCACCTTCTGCTGAGGAAGAAAGATTCTTGCCTGAACTGTATCCAGATTCATTCCCAGAAATGGTGTCACCAAGGAGGGAGACAGGGAAGATTTGGGATGGTTGATCACCCAGCCAAATGACTCCAGTGTGGACACTACTCGCTGAGTATCCAGCTCTGCCTGTTGGAGGGACTGAGAAGTGATGAGAATGTCATCCAAATAGGGCAGAACGCGAATGCCCTGAGACCTGAGCAGAGCCACCACTCCTGCCAGCACCTTGGTGAACACTCTGGGAGCGGAAGTGAGACCGAAGGGCAATGCCACAAATTGGTAGTGCTGATCCTCCAGAGCGAACCTGAGGAATCTTTGATGACCTGGAAAGATGGGAATATGAAGGTAAGCATCCTTGATGTCCACAGAAGTCATGAAGTCCCCTGGACGCAGGGAACTGATAGCAGAGCGCAGAGTTTCCATGCGAAAGCGCCTGCACCTGACAAATTTGTTAAGGATCTTCAAGTCCAGGATGGGCCTGACTGACCCATCTCTTTTGGGCACGGTGAAAAGGTTGGAATAAAAACCCTTGCCACTTTCTCGTAAGGGGACCTGACAGATGACCCCCAGCTCCAGAAGGCTTTGCACCGCCAGAGTCAGAGCCTGAGCTGACATGGGGTCCTGAGACATCCGGGATCTGATGAATCTTGGGGGCGGCCAGGCAGCAAACTCTATCTTGTAACCGGAGGACACTACCTCCTGAATCCACCGGTCTGAGACATGATGCCTCCAGACATGAGCAAAGAGCTGAAGCCGTCCCCCCACCCGGATGGGTAAGGGCGCCCCTTCATGCCTGAGGGGGCTTGGGGGAAGGCTTAGGTTTGGAGCCCCAGGATGGGCCAGGGCATCCACGTCCTCTGCCCCTACCCCAGAAATCTCCTCGGGCCCCATCAAAGGAGACATCTCTCCCCGTTCTGGATCCACGGTAGGGGGAAGAAAAGGAGCCCGGGCCCCGAAAGGGCCGAGACTGCCTTCTGCGCTGGGGTAACCTGCTTCCCTTAGCAAACAGGTCCAGGCGGTCCCCAAATAGGCGCAGCACTTTGAAGGGAAAACCAGTGAGAGCCTTCTTGGCAGCGTTGTCAGCTGCCCACTGGGGCAGCCAAACCGAGCGACGTATAGCCACCACCAAGGCAGAGGCTCTGCCACACATCCTAATGGTATCATTAAGGCAGAGAGGACATAAGCAACAAATACCTCACAACGCGAGAGTGCATTAAACTCTTCACTAGAAACATCATCAGGAGCTCCATCTAGGACACTTTTAAGCAGAGTCCTAATAGCCACAACTGTAATGGCAGAGGCACAAACCGGGCGCAGCGCCGTCCCCACACAGGCAAAGGCATGGGAAGCCAGCTGATCAATACGCCGGTCCTCACTATCCTTCAGGGTAGTAGAGTCAGGGGAATGCATGACAGAGGTGTTAGACAAACCCAGAATTGGGGCATCCACTTCGGGAGGGGATGACCAACATTTTACCACATCAGCAGGAAAGGGATATCTCTTATCCCAACTCTTAGGGACTCCGCGGAGCCTGCTAGGACGCTCCCATTCTTTGAGCACGAGATTATTAAAATTAGATTGTTCAGGGAACTCTAACTGTGGCTTAGCAATATGAAACAATTCCCCCTGCTGCTTAGGAGCCGCTGCCGGGGGAGAGATAGAAAGCACTTCAAAAATCTGAGCCAAAAGCCTATCAGTATCATCTGGGGCCCAGGGATCAGAGCCAGAATCATCATAACCCTTGGGCCGTTCATCAGATGATTCTGAGTCAGAGAACAATTCCCTTTCTTCCAGGGGGGTATAACCAGACAGATAAAAGAACTCTTCAGCCTCCATAGGGAAAAGAGTGACATCAGGCGCCAAATTCCGCCTCTTAGCAGAGGCCTTACGCGCCATAGTATTAGCAAGCAACTTTTCAACACTGCCCATTCTAGTAGACATATCAAGCTTAGACTCCCCACTGGTATGCAGCTCACTGGGAGTCAAATGTAAGCTTGGCTGAGTAGGCGAAGCCATACGTGGCGCAGGCCCAGCTGCTGGTAAACCAGGCTGCAGCGCAAGCACCTGCTGGGCACAAGGTACACAGACCCGCACATTGTCAGCACTAGTAGGGGACACCCCACAAGCTACACACAGCCAGGCTTGTCCTGAAGGAACCCCGAGCACATTATCCTGAGACGCCTCCATATGGTGATTATAGCGGCACAATAGGCAGATAGGGATTCACGCTATAAAAGCAACCCGGGATGCCCCAATAGCCCACTAGGGAAGTGGGAGGAATTAGCACACTAGGCCTCAATAAGTTTAATAAACTAAATAGAGGGGGTAGGGCCGGGAGAAACCAATTGAGTTTGACCCGCCTGTAAGACATAAGCAAAAAACCCTGTAAGCGACATGCATACATGACATTAAAAATATATACAAACAGCCCATGAGGGCACTCACGGGCCGCGGTAGGTAGGCGCCAGCCACGCAGCACGAAGAAGCAAAAAATGGCGCCAAGTATACCTCGAGGGGCGGGCCGCGGAGACGGTGATGCTGAACGCGCCACCTGAAGGCCCCGCCCCCCCGAAGAGCGCGAAGTCGCACACGTGACAAAATCAACCAATGATGGAGCTGCAGCGCCTGAGGTAATGTCGCCGCCGACCGTGGAACACCGTAGAAGCGCGCGGCGGCGGAGGCATATTCAAACAAGCAATCAAATCTGTGCGGAGACAGGACTAAAGGCAAACCAAGCACAGCATACAAAAAGTGAATGTACAAAACACACGCTCACACCCCCCCCCCCATCGAGAACTACAAGGGAGAGCGAGGGAGGGCAGCGGCCACCGATAGACAGGGGCATCCCATAAGGCTCACCATGTGCCTATACCACCTACCCTTTGGTGGGGGATTGCGGTGGAGCAGCGCTTCTAAGCACCTGACAGCGGTGCTGCCTACCATCACCCGCACCAGCGCAGCCAAGGCTGGGAGGCAAATTAACAATGGAACGGGTGGGAATAGTCCTACAGGGCCGCAGGCTATTAGCCCCGCTCACCTGCGAGTAGAGAGAGACATCTTCTTGTCCTTCGCAGTCCAGACTGCAGAGAAAATCTGGGGATTTGTGGGAGGTCCCGGGTATCTGGGGGGCCGGGAGGAGCCAATTTTGCTGTCTCTGCAGTTCAGCGCCATCTGGCAGAGTAATACCCAGACGTAAAGAATCTTATCTGAAGCAGGACGTACTGTATACTAAAAATAAAAGCTTGATGGGCAGGATCTGGCTCGCTGGCCTTCATTGGGACATATGCTAGTGTTGCTCAAAAAGGTTCTAATTCTGACTCCCCAGATTCTAACTTCTAGATCCAATTGTTACTATGCTACAAACACTTAGCTACACACATCCATAATCCCTATTTATTTATGATGTCACTGGATTTCCATTGGTTATTCATCTGAATCCTTCAGGGTTCCACTTTTATTTTGGTCAGCATTTGGTCAATGCTGTATGACAATAATATAAGACTTTGGGAGGGATCCCATGATGACATATTTGGGTCAGCCTCCTCTTGGCAGTCGGCATTGCTGGATTTGGCGCGCCAAGAAGAAATTGCAGGTAGCGGCGCTGACAATTGCATCATTGGCACCAGTGGATTGATTTTCTGATCTATTTTATTTGCTGCTGACAAACATTGATACAGAGATGGCCCCAGCAATTGCCCCCGTGATCCTCTGCTCACCACCAAGGATTAGCAAATAGATAAGCTTCACATTGCCTGAAGTATGTTACATCATTTTATAGAGATATACTATATTATATATAATAATATAAGCTAGATTTTCATTTCCTGAAAGTGCTTGAAAAGAGCTCTTTTCAAGCACTGGGTATTTTTTATTTCAGGAAATGAAATTCATTTCTATGGGGGATTTTCAAGTGACAATTTATTAAAAATGAATAATTCGACTCCAAAAATACAAAACACACCTCTCGAAAGCAGTTCAAATGTCTGCGGCTAAGCGTTTTGGGTGTAACAATTGCAGTAAACTGGTGAGTAATAATAATATATAGGAGAAGAAATTTCAATATAGTGCTTTTCAAGCACTAGAAATGCTTATACATTTTAATATATATTAAATATACCTTTTAAAGATATACAGGAATTTCTTGTGTGTTGTTCCGCTGTGCGGTAGCATCCCAAATTGGGATGCCCCGCTGTTTGTATCCCCCCAGGTCCGATACACTCACCTTCCAGTTGCTCCCATGGCACAGACTCGAGCGGAGGGCGAGAGCGCTGATTTGCTGAGTGGGCCTCTTAGCCAATCAGCGCGCTCACTTTCACTTGGCTCCCAATTACGAATGCCCCAAGGGCTGGAACTCAGATGTTGCTCTTTAATATATACATTTGTTTCTCAATTAATTGTATTTTCAGTTGGACATAAATTAAGACTTTGTAAAGCCCCCCTTACATCCTGGTATGATCACGGGAAGACAAAGTGAAGGCTCTCCAGACTCCAGAACTTCTAAATTCCAAGGGAAGTCATTTGAGATTTCTGGACCATCCTGGAGATGTATCCAGGTTCTTTTTGTTGATATTTGGGTCAATTCAGAGCCTCGTGAGAAAACTCACTTCTAGGATTGGGCTAACCCGAACTGCAAAGTTTGGGTTTGTGCTGAAATTTGAGAGTTCGGGACTCTAACACGGACCTCAGCCAGAAGTCCGTGCCGGAGTTCGGCCTAAACAAAGAAAAGCTGGTTGATGGGCTTTTTGATATTTCTTTTGCCATTTTCAGTTAGATACAATTTTTATCTAACAAAGAAAATCCCAACTTTTTTATTTTGTATTTTTTCACTTTTAAGTGTTTTACTAAATGTGGCTTTTAAAGTCATCCCATTTCATATTGAAACTGTTTTATATTTTTTGGTAATTGTTTTGGCATTTTCGGTTAGATACAATTTTTGTATAATGAAGAATAGTCCAATTTGCTATGTTTTATTGTATTTTTTTCACTTTTAAGTGTTTTACTAAATGCCTGCAGGTTTATTCTTTAATATTTTTGGTAATTTTTGGGGCATTTTTGGCAATTTGTATCTAACAAAGAATAGCCTGACTTTTATTTTTGTCCATTTGTCTACCTGGACGTGGTGACCTTTTGGTACCAGTCACTATTGTTTAGGATACAGAGACACATCTCTTCATATTGGGTTTTGTACATTTTGTACATTACTGGTCAGCTGGTTTGATGATGGTTTCTGGGTTAGATTGTATGGGTTAGCTTCCATGCATTCTCTAAATATATTTCTGGGTCTGAAATGTTTGGTCTTTATAGGCTCGATTCAGAGACACATTCGTCTGCATTTCCGTAGCTGTCTGTGAAAGTTTTAGTGGGTGTTTGTAATTTTTTTGCTTTTTTTCGTTCACTTTTCATTCGTGCGAACGTTCGGGACAATGCGTATATGCGCTTTCGATGAACGAAAGCAAATCGGACCATTTCCATTCGTTCGGATCATTTTCCAAACAAAATCTGATATTTTTCGTTCGTTCAGATAACTTACGTTGTTGGGATGGGTTTCTGTCTGATTCAGAGAGCTGATTTCCGACGGATCACCACCCTATAAATCCGTTTCATTTCCGATCCACTTACGGGACCTTTGAGGGCTCGGATTGCTATTGTTGAACATGTTTTGCGGCTATGTGGAGGAGTCTGCGCACCTTTAGCACCAAGGCATTGCATGTATCAGCATGGCCGAGGCCATAAATTGTATAGCAATGCATACCTAAATCAATACATTTCATGTATGTCTTATAGAAGCATTTTAATGCTGACCTTAATTAGTCCTTAGCATGTAAACCTTTATTTTCCCACACATCCATATAATTGCTATATTTTTTTAGACTTATGTCCTTTGTGAATTATATTTGGATTGTTGAACTTGAATCTTAATTTGTTGTAGGAGTTCTTGTTTTAGTCGGTTACCTTTGCTTTGTGTAATTATTTTATATTTGGTTACAGGAACCGCAAGATGTGCCACTCGCACAACATACAAGCAGTGTTTGGTCCAGCTATGCAATTCCTCAGTGTTCTTGCAGGGCATCCAGGGTCGTCCCATGATGCGTGTATATTGAGGAGCTCCGGCTTATTTCGTCAGTTTGAGTCAGGAGAATTATCTGGTGGATGGCTCCAGGGTAAGTTTGCTCACATTCCATCAATCCATTTTCACTGTATGGCAATGAATATAGTTGATGACTCATGTCTTAACCTATGGCTGTTTTTAGCCCTTGATGACATGTTAAACAATATTGTAGCTTAGAATGTGTATTTTATGTTAGTATTTTTAAATACTTTCAGGGGATTCTGGATATCCACTCCTGCCCTTGCTCCTGATGCCCGTTCTTTGCCTGCAGAATGCGGGCCAGGGGTTCTCTAATCGGGCACTATGCAAAACCCGGGCCATGGTGGCGAGGGCCCTCTGGCTTTTGAAGTCCAGATTTAGGTGTTTGGACCATACAGGGGGGGGGGGGGGCACTGCAGTATGACCCCAACAAGGTTATACCAATATTTTAATTTACGTTTTTCAACAGGGACCACACGTGCCAGAGTGGCACAACTGAGTGTCAGGGTCCTTCAGTTGGTGGGCGCGATGCAGGAACTGCACGACTCGTTGAGGACCACAGATGAAGAATAATGTTCTATGGCCTGCCTTTGCTATGTATTTTTTTTTGTAAAAATTTGAAAATTTAAAATTTTTTTAAGATTTGATATTTTATGATGGAATAAAAAAAATACCATTTTGTGAATACTCACCTTGTAAAATGGGTATTATAAGTATGTCACACACCCCGCTTCAAGATATTCATAACCTGTGGGGTATACTGACCTGGAGAGGGCGATCTGCAGAGATGATTGGAGGAAAGAAAGCCCCTCCTGGTCCATAAATACCTGGGACATCCCACTCATTACCCAGTATAAAGAAAGCAGTAAGGTAAGGGACCAGGAAGAGCCAAATATAAGTCATAACAACGCAAAGTTCACAAAATGAAGGATCCAGAATACAAAAGGGCGGGTTGAAGCGGGGTGTGTGACATACTTATAATACCCATTTTACAAGGTGAGTATTCACAAAATGGTATTATTCTAAGTATGTCACACACCCCGCTTCAAGATATTCATAACCTGTGGGACATCCAAAAGCAGTGTCCATAAGGGGTGGGGATCCAAAACAAGGTATAAAGCACAACTTAAACTACTGCAGCCTGCAGAACTTTGCAGCCAAAAACAGCATCCGCTGAGGCCCGAACATCAACCTTGTAAAACTTGGAAAAGTGGGAACAGAAGACCAGGTAGCGGCCTTGCAAACTTGCTCAACAGAGGCCTGGTGCTGAAAAGCCCAGGAAGCCCCAACCGCACGAGTAGAATGAGCTGTAACACGAAAGGGAGGATATCTCCCCTTAGCAGAATAGGCCCCGACAATGGCCTGACGAATCTACCTGCTGATGGTAGACTTTGTGGGTGCTAAACCCTTCTTGGGCCCAAATGGCACCACGAAGAATGCATCAGTCTTGCGAAAGGCAGACGTTACCACCAAATAATACTCCACAACACGAACCACATCCAAAGAATGCAGGGCCCTCTCTTTGTCATTGCTGGGATTAGGACACAGAGAGGGCAGAACAATATCCTGATTTAAATGAAAGGACGAAACCACCTTAGGAAGGAAGTCCGTCTTAAAACGGAAAACCACTTTGTCCTGATGTCTTTCAAAATACGGAGCTTGAATAGACAGAGCCGCCAACTCAGAAACACGTCTAACGGAAGTGATAGCTACCAAAAAGGCCACCTACTGCGTAAGGGAAGACAAAGGAATATCATGCAAAGGCTCAAAGGGGGGACCCTGGAGCGCAGAAAGAACCAAATTCAAATCCCAAACCGGAATCAAAGGCTTCCTAGGAGGCCGCACATGTGTAACCCCCTGGAAAAAAGTCTTAACCAAAGGATGAAGCGCAAAAGACTTTTGGAAAAACACCGCCAGGGCAGACACCTGTCCCTTCATAGTACTGAGTTGGAGCCCTAGGTCCAGACCATGTTGCAAGAACTCCAAAATTCTAGAAATAGAGAATTCCCTACAAGGGAAGGCCCTAGTTTCACACCAATCAATATAAGACCTCCAAGTCCTATAGTACACAGACGATGAGGACCTCTTCCTAGCACTAATAAGAGTCCGAATCACAGCATCTGAAAGACCTTCCTTCTTCAAGATGAAGGTTTCAGCAGCCACGCCGTCAAAGCCAGCGTTGGTAAATTGGGGTAACGAAGATGACCCTGTGTGATTAGATCTGGCAGCAGGGGCAGAACGAACTGATCTTCTGCCAACCTTACCACGTCTGCGAACCAGACCTGTCTTGGCCACCTTGGAGCCACCAGGATTGCTGGTGCTCTCTCCAGAGCAAGCTTGCGCACTACTCTGGCCACCATGGGAAACGGAGGGAACAGGTACAGAAAACCCAGATCCCTCCAGTTCAGAGACATGGCATCCGTTGCAAGAGCCAGAGGGTCCTTCGCCAGAGACACAAATGACGGAAGTTTGTGATTGTGACGGGAGGCAAAGAGGTCCACCGCCGGTGACCCCCACCTGCGACAAATTGAGTGAAAGACCTTGGGATTGAGAGACCACTCCCCTTTGCGGGCTGACATCCTGCTCAGAGAGTCCGCCTCCGTGTTCTCCACTCCCGGGAGGTAAACTGCCGAGATGCACGGGACATGGCTCTCCGCCCAGTCCAGAATCGGAGACACTTCCTTGAGGGCATTCCTGCTGCGGGTCCCTCCCTGGTGATTGATGTAGGCCACCGCCGTCCGATTGTCCTACCGGACCTGGACCGGCAAGCCTCGCAGTTGATGAGTAAAATGACAAAGAACCATCCTGATGGCCCTCAATTCCAGAACATTGATAGGCTCGTGGGCTTCCAGGGGACCCCACAAACCCTGAAATTGCAGATCCTTCCAGAAGCCCCCCCATCCTGAGAGGCTGGCATCCGTGGTGACTATCTCCCACTGGGGAGTCCGAAAGGATCTGCCCCTCAGCAGGTTGGTTGAGTTCAGCCACCACCGAAGCGAGCGGCGAACCTGGGGGGACATCTGAAAGAATTGATCCAGCGACTGAGGAGACCTGTTCCAGACCGACAACAGATGGAGCTGTAGTGTCCTTGTGTGAAACTGAGCAAAGGGGACTGCCTCGAAGGAGGCCACCATCAAACCCACCAGTCTCATCCCTAGCCAGATGGACGGTCGTGGAATGGACATGAGCGACCGAACCAACTCCTGAATCAGAAGAACCTTGGACTGAGGAAGGAACACTCTGGCCTGATCTGTATCCAGAGACATTCCCAGAAAGGATATTACCCTGGACGGGTAGAGGGAGGACTTGGGGTAGTTGATCACCCAGCCGAATCTTTCCAGAGTGGATAGAACTGTCCTGGTGTCCAATTCCGCTTGGCTGAATGACGATGCCAAGATGAGGAGATCGTCCAGATATGGCACTATGCGAATTCCTTGAGCTCTGAGAAGAGCCATCACCCCAGCAAGCACCTTGGTGAAAACCCTTGGAGCTGTGGTGAGACCGAAGGGAAAAGCTACAAATTGAAAGTGCCAATCCTCCAGTGCGAACCTTAGGAACCTCTGGTGCGCGGGAAAAATGGGAACATGGAGGTAAGCGTCCTGGATGTCTATGGACGTTAGGTCCAGGATGGGCCGAACGGAGCCATCCTTTTTTGGGGACCATGAACAGATTTGAGTAAAAACCCTGACCCCGTTCTAATGGGGGCACTGGGCAAATGACCGCCATTTCTAGAAGACTCGATACCGCTGCCCGGAGCTGCAGTGCAGCCTGTGCGTCCGGGGACACCCGAGACTTGAGGAAACGCGGGGGGGGGGGGCGGGACTCGCACTCCAGCATGTAACCGGAGGACACCACTTCCCGGATCCACTTGTCCGAGACCTCCTGAATCCAGACTTGGGAGAAGTGTCGCAGCCGTCCCCCCACCCGCACGGGTGAGGGCGCCCCCTCATTGTTGAGCGGGCTTGGCCGAGGGCTTGGGTTTAGAACCCCAACTGTATCCTGAACGGGCACGACCTCTGCCCCTATTCCAGGAGTCTCCTCTTGTAGAAGGGAAGGCAAAACCTGTTCCTGCTCTGGCTCCCCGAAAGGAAGGGGTGAAGGAAGCCGCCCCCCAAAAGGGGCGACGTTGCTTCCTACGTTGAGGTAATTTTCCACCTTTAGCTACTGAGTCCAATTTATCTCCAAAAAGCCTTAGACCAACGAAGGGAAGAGACGTCAGAGACTTCTTAGACCCAAAATCGGCCGCCCACTGGCGCAACCAAATTGAACGCCTAATAGTCACCATTAAAGCAGAGGCCCTGCTGCTCATCATCAAGGAATCATCCAGAGCAGCTAAAATGAAGGACAGAAAAACCTCACAACGTTTCAGTCCAAGAAATTCATCACTGTCCGGATCCAAGCCGGACGAGGATAACAAATCCCTGACCACCTTTCTAGTAGCCACCACCAACAGTGATGAGGCACAAACTGGCCGTATGGCTGCCCCAATACTGGCAAAACCATGACAAGCCATCTGGTCAATGCGTTTATCCTCACCATCTTTAAGAGAGGAGCAATCAGGGTTATTCAAAACGGCTGAGTTGGATAACCCCAAAATTGGGGCGTCCACTTCGGGGGGGGAAGCCCAGCGCTTAACCGTGTCCGCGGGGAAAGGATACCTTCTATCCCAACTCTGAGGAATGCCTGGGAGCCGAGCTGGCCTCTCCCATTCCTTGGAAATAATATTATCAAAATGCTTTTGATTAGGAAATTCTAAATGCGGCCTGGATTCCTCATAAAATTCCCCTTGTTGTTGAGGGGCCTCCGCCGGAGGCGAGATAGCCAAAACCTCAAACATCTGAGTCAGAACATTAGGAGTGTCCGAGGAACCCCCTGACCCCCGATCAGAATCAGCGCCAACAATTTGCTGATCCTTGGAATTATCCGAATCCTCAAATACCTCCCCTTCCTCTGGAGGGGAATAATCTGACCAATCCAGACCATCCGCATCATCATATTCATAATGAGAAACCGTAGAGAAATGTTTTCTCTTGGCCGGTGCCTTCTTGGCTACCGTAGAGGAAATACATTTTTCAAAACTGGCCAATCTGGCACATACATCAGATTGCGACTGCCCCCCCATGACAACGTCACATGGGGCACGGGTCACAATGGGAGGGGGAGGGGATGAAGCCGGCGGTGCTGACCCAGAAGCCTGGGGTCCTGACTGCCGCGTAATAGTCTGTTGTGCACATGATATACATAAGAAGAAATCATCCCCAGTTAGGGATACCCCACAGCCCATGCACATCCGGGATTGTCCCGAGGGGAGCCCGGTATCCTGGGATGCCTCCATAAGGTGAACTTGTAGCAAGTCGCTATGACCAAGGGAATTACGCTAATAAGCGACCCGGGATGCCCTTTTAATGTCCCACGTGGGAGGATTTTAAAGCTGAAAAACTAAATGACCCAGGGACTATAGGACCAGGAGGAAACCCCCTAATTGCCACTGTGGGTCCGCCTGAAAGACACAGAAGAACCAAGTAAAACAAACAGCTTGACACACAAAGGAAAAATGAAGGAGAGGGGGCCAACAGGCCACTCACAGAACCGCCGGAGAACGTAATAGCTCGCACACCGAGAGGAAGAGAACTGTGAGGAGAACTGTGTGAGGAGAAGGGGGCGTGGTCAGCGCGGGCCGCACGCGCGTGACGTCAAGCACCTCCCACCTGGCCAGAGGAGATGAAGCTCCTCAGCGGCGCCGGAGATAGATGGGGGCGGGCCGCGGCGACGCGCCGCAAACCGGCCCCGCCCCCCCCTAGAGAATCATGAGGGGGACAAATCCCCTCAACAGAGAAAAGGGCACCAAGAGTCAGCACCGCGGCAAATAAGTGACCGCGGTGCTGTAACCCAAAGACACGCAACACAAAGACACTGCGCTTTCACCTGCACAGCCGCAAAGGCAAGGAGGGGCGGGCCCCGGCCTCGCGCCGAAGTCCGGCCCCGCCCCCCATCATCTACAGGGCGTGAGGTAAATTTGAAACCTCACTGAGGGACCCTGAGCCGCCATTACCCGGCGCCATGGCAAAAGCAACAGCGGCCGCGGCGCTGGTAGTGAAAACACAGCATACAATTAAAGGACAACACACAGTAAAAACATTCAACATTAATAATGTGAATAAAGGAAAGATAAAGGGATAAAGTGACAAAGACCTCACACCCCATCCCCCATAAAGAAAGGACAATCTATAGTGGCCACCCTTACATTAAGACTAAGGGACAGGGCATCCCAAACCGGGGTCACCAACCCGGTGTACCGTCTACCCTCTGTATAGGGTCTCACGGAGGAGCCTTGCTCCTGGGCACCAGAGGTGCTGAAATACCCTCGTCTAGACCAGCAGCCACAGCTGAGGAGGCATTTATCTTATAAGTAGAAGGGTCTGACGGAAATAGTTAAATAACTGGCCGGGAATTCTCCCGGCTACCTGGAAACTCCCCCTATGCAAGGAGGAGACATCATCTTCTGACTTGCTCGCCGTCCTGCAGAGATGAAGACTGGGTAATGAGTGGGAGGTCCCAGGTATTTATGGACCGGGAGGGGCTTTCTTTCCTCCAATCATCTCTGCAGATCGCCCTCTTCAGGTCAGTATACCCCACAAGTTATGAATATCTTGAAGAGGGGTGTGTGACATACTTAGGCCCTTATTCATCAAGCGATAGCGCCAGGTAGTGTCTGACGAGCGCCAGGTAGCGGCAGCTAACGGCGCCTACCGACTCAAGTACGCCCGGCGGCGGTCACAATGACGCATTTATCAAGCTAAATGAGGCTAGCGCCGGCGAGAGCGACGGCTAGCGCGGCATTCATCATGAAGCCGGCTGGACCGAACAGCGCCGCTGCAAATTCCTTCACAGCGACACGTATTACCTGGCGCTACCTGCCGCTCTCCCATACATTTCAATGGCAGACGCTGCAATGATTGTTCTTAGTGGTTAGGGGGTTTTTTGTTTTGGGACAAAATTCCACACATGTTTATATTGATATGTTTTATGAATCTAGCTGGTTATTTATGTTTTTTTTTTTTTTTTTTTTTTTTCACAATGTAATGTTGTGAGTGACATGGGAATTGCATCTCCTCCACCCAAACTCATTGGCCTCAAAAGCGCTGGTTTTCCACACAAACGGGGCTTGTAAAGCTATTTTGTAGCCTGTCAGGTTGGGCGGTCACGTTCGCTCTTCGAAATTGTCAGCGCCCAAGCTATTCGGCAGCCCTGTCCTTGTTGAATCTGTGTTGGTCAGTGTTTGTGCAGTCGCTGTTTTAATTCGCTATGTGGCGGCGCGAGCGTCGCTGTGCCTCGCTGCGCGGCGTTGTGCGGCGCTGTGCTGTTCATACATGTGCCCTTCTGCCATTTGCAAGGAATTCACTTCCCGCGACCCCAGTCGTTGTTAATGAATACACTGTAGTTGTGAGCGTGCCTGGCCACATATTGCAGGATTAACATTCAGTCGTACCAGCTCATAACAACCCGTTATGCATTCTCATGTGTGCCACATTGTCAGGTAGTTGTCTAGTTTGATTGTGTGATGACTTTGTGAAGGAATAAGATTTGTATATGTAAGCACAACGGTGTATGCTTTAGAAGGACCTATGCATTCCAGTATGTAGAACCCCCTGCTAAATCAAGCTAATAATTTGTGGCGCCGTGGGCCCTAGCTTGTTTTTCAGCGTCATTTTAATGTTTTTCCGCCATTTAGCTTGCACATAGCTGATATTAGCTTGTCCCTGCTGCGCGCATTTTTGGAATTTTAGTTTGGAAGCACAGTTGCTTGCGTCATATCCGGTTCCGGGATCCTCCTTTGCGTTTCAACGCCACCTTAAGGTAAAACTGTCTTGCGCTTATGCCAATAGCTTGTTTTTCAGCGTCATTTTAATGTTTTTCCGCCACTTAGCTTGCACATAGCTGATATTAGCTTGTTGCTGGGGCGCGGTGCGTATTCTTGTTTTGGTTTGGTTTTTATGTCTCATGTCGCTAGCGTCATTTCCGGTTCCTGTTTCCTCCTTAGCGTTTCCAATATGGCTCCCAAACGGAGAGTAATGCGCCTCCCCAGCTCCTCCTCAGATTCCGGCCCCACCACCCCTCCCCCACATCCCCCACCTACCTCACCTTCCCCAAATTCCACCCCTCCCACCCATTCCCCTCCTGTGCCCCAAAAACAAACGCGCACCCGGGTGGATAGCCGGGTCAATGGCCAGGTAGTTAAAGTGAGTATTTGAGTTTTGTATTTTTAGTTTAAAAATGTCTAAACACACAGGGTGGATAGGGGCTGTTTTTTGTTTGTTTTTAGTCCAAAATTGTACACTCCACATGGGGCATCCCCATTGTGGATGTCCTGCTTGGATGCCCCCCCCCCCCCCTGGAGGCCCCCAAAAATTATCTCTGGCCCCTCCCATCTGTGCATGTGTGAGTGGCGGATGCCTATTGCGCTTACCTCTAGCAGGGTGTACCCCTGCGCCATACATATTTTCAATTGGTGTGCAGGCGCACTCCCTGTTAGAGTCAAACGCCACATGCGTACTTTGCCGTGCAGATGCAGCTGAGCTGGTATGCACCTCCCAAGGTCCTTGGTTGCGCATACCACACCGGCGTGGACCGCTGTGTTTGGCTTGCGGAGTGACGTGGGAGTGTCCTCAGCTGTGTATTTGGGCCCTTCAAAGGGGCTTGCAGACAGTGGGCCACCCACAATAGTTGTGGCCCACAAAAGTGCACACAAACACAGACTAATGTAAATCCTGGGTGTGGATCCACTTTGATCTTGTCTCTGTAGAACTGTTTATGACATTGTTCTGAGGTCATGTTGTGATTTTGTTTTTTTTTTGTTTTTACTTTTTTCATAGGACTTCTGCCTGGCCGAATACGACTATGCCCGAGGAGCAAAAAAACGTCTTGCCATGGAGGTGAAGGCCACTGTGTCCCGGCGCTTCAAGACCAACCTGACCATCCGGGCAATCCAACAGAAATGGTCAGATTTTAAGCGCCGGGACCCAGAAGGCGTGTACCGCCTATATGATGCCTACGCATCAGGTAAGTGAAAGCTTATGTTCTTTTTGGCCTTTGTGCACAATCATCTGCTAAGCTGTGTCCTTTTTTGCTTTTTATATTAATTATTTGCTTTCACCCCCTCCACACAGATAAGCGTCCTCCCCTGGGGAAACGTGGGAAGGGATTCCTCCCCCGAACCAGGCAGGCGGACTCGGGGGAGTCATCGGGGGAGGGTCCCTCCCGCGGGTCCTATTTAGAGGACCCAGGGGAGGAAGGGGATGACGCCCCAGAGGAGTGTGCTGCTGGGGGGCAGGCTGGATCAAGCCTCAGCTCCTCACACTCTGAGGCTGAGGACTCTCACCAGGCAAGGGGCCACTCTCAAGCAGGGAGTGAGAGGGAGGAGGGTGGCCCTTTGCCTGGTGGATCTTCTGAGCAGAGTGTGAGGAGCCGAGGCTCCCCGCCTCCTCCTCAGAGCCCTCCCTGGGCTTCAAGTGGCGCTTCATCCCCTGGTGAGTTTACATGTTTTAATTGTTAGTCTGTGCCAGGTTTCATCTGACCATTTGTGCTTAGCCCTTGCCATTCCTCTGTAATTTGCAGGGCATCATATAGGCGGCACCTCCATGGATTTTTGGCGTCAAATCCTCCTCGGGCATAGTCGTGGTAAGTGTATGTTTGAAGCTAGTACATTTTGGACTTTATGTCATTCCTTAAAGTGGACCCACAAACCTTGCTGAGATTGTTTGGATTATGGCGCCTTGCCTGCCAAATCACATCCCTCACCCAGGGCCCCCCCCCAACCAAACACCACAAACTACTTCCCTCTTTGGGGGTGGCAGAAGCCATTGTCCCTGCCTCCTGTGTGGCACTCGAGATGTGTGTGCGCCTGCGCTCTGTTTCCTACTGGCATGCGTGTGCGCACACACTGGCGGAGTGAGGTGCGGAAGGCAGGGGCGGTGGCGGACTAAAATTGTGTTGCTCTGGCAAAGTAGACTACTACACTGAATAATCACAATCCTGTGTCTTGGTCCACTTTTAACACACACGTTTCCTGGTCCATTGTCTAAGCTGGTTTGCTAATGTACATTAACATCACAAACCACACTACAGTGCTAGCCAACTGGAAACCACCCCTATGTTTCTGGCCACACCATGATGGTTGTTCTCATTTCTTTTCTTGGGTTAAGTTGTTCCCGCTAAAACATGTGGCACACTAGTAACATTAGCCAATCAACTGCTAATGAGTCCTTTACATAGCACTGTCTATGTTATTAGCACATTATCTTTAGGGATACATGTTGCAACCCTAACTAATTGACATTAACTCATGGACCAGGAAATATGCTAATTTTGTACAACCTGTATGTAACCATGCAAGCCTTTGATTTTTCAGACTCAATAACCAGATGGATGTCAAATAGTCAGGTGTCATTGGCCCACTAATTGTGTTTTTGTCTTTTGCTTTCTGTTGACAGATGTTGCTACGCAGACGGAGCCAGAAAACCTCCTCCCCACCCCAGCTCCAGGGACGGCCAGCAGCATGGGCCCCCGCCACAGCTGCGATGGTGAGTACATCCCACTTCATATGCCTAAAGACTTGTGAAACCTATGTCTTCTAGTCACATCTGCCGAAATTTAAAATGTACCTATGTGTTAATTTCAAACACATCTAGATTCCATGTGTTTGTACAATAATCCAACATGCCTGTCTGCATGCTTGATTGTTGCCTCACATTCTTCATTTGGCCACATAGAGACTATTTTTGCCTGTCTTGGGCCTGTTTTGTCTGGACCTCTAACATTATAGGGCAAACTCGTGTACTCGTTAGGACTTAGGCCCTGAGGTTTGGCTGTGACTAAACACAAAAATGGACACACTGGGACTTATACCTTCTTTGCTTCCCCACAGTTAAAGTGGAACAACAACCAGGAATTTGACTTTCCTGGGTCTTGGTCCACTACGGTGGGGCACCCCTGATCGTCACCGCTGTGTGACAACCCCCTGAACTCACTTTTACTCCAGCAAACGTACAAGCCGTGGCCAAGTGGCTCTTCCTCCGCCTCCCGCGCGTCCCTTTTTACTGAGGTAGGGATTTTGGGGTGTTGGGGGGGTTTCACCCCGAGGGACATCCCGATCTTGGATGTCCCGCGGGGAGGGAGGTGATCAGGCCGGGAATCTGATAGATTCCAGGGCCGATCACCGGTGGCTGTTGGTACACTTTAAGAGTAAATGTATGCTTGGCATGTGTTGTTCACATTCCTGCCAGTCAATAGTACTCATATCATGTTAACCAATAAGCGCACAGTGGTCAACAATGTTAATGTGAGTGTCACCTAATTGGACACACTGACATTACATTGCTACATCTGTGTCTGTTGAGGTCACATTCAATTTATTAACAAATTTTTTTTTCTACATCTCTACAGCTTGTGAAAACCAGCATCGCAGACTGTGGCGGGAGATCAGGCTCCTGAAGCTGATGCTGCTGGCCAAGAAGAGGCGCCGGCGGCGTCGTTAGGGTGGGGGGAAGGCTGGCCTGTTTACGCCCTTTGATGGGCAATGTTGGCCCTGTTGGCCCTTTTTTAAAATTAAATCTTTTGATGAACATCATTACAGTGTGGTGCCTTGCAAAGCATAGTTTAACTGTCTCTAAACCCATTTGTGTGTCAATTTAGCCATACCTTTGGAGCCATTTCATGTGTTAATCATAGTAAGCTATGGTCTCAAATGTGTGGCCTAAATTTACAAATACATTGACATATCTAGATCAAGATACTCATCCCTGACTGTGTTATTAGCTAGGTCTTAGGAAAAACACAATTTAGATGTGGGTTAAGCAAATATATTTACACAAACAAAAACAAACAAAATTAATATTCTTGGCTGGGTGGCCGGGGAGGTTGGGAGTCATTGCTAGGGGCGGTGTTGGGGGACAACAGTGCAGTAAAAAATATAGACTGCTGTTGTATGAGCTGTTGTATCAACAACAAAGTTTGGTCCTGCCGCTGTATTGCCTCTGCCTGGCGCTGTATTGCCTCTTCCTGCCGCTGTACAGATTGTTCGATAACATTGGCAAGGCGACCAAGGTCCTGGTTCTGTTGTAGGTTTTGCCTTAACTGGTCCACCTGGCGCTGCAGGCCCTCATTTTGTTGCTGACACATCAGCACCTGATTTTCCAACGCCGCAATGCGCTCATTAGTTCCATCACGCGGCTGTTGGCGACTGTAGTCCTCCAGCATCCGGACCCCTAGTGTGTAGAAATCGGCACTGGTTGGTGCCACACCTCCTCTTGCTGTGGTAGTAGGCTAAAAAAATAGTAAACCACATTTTAGTCAAACGGAACAAATGCAGCTATGCCCCTCCCAAAAGTTACCATAAACACTCACTAGACAACTTACCCTTGTCTGAGCCTCTGAAGCTTGGCCACATGGGACTTGGGAAGAGGTCCCAGCTTGGGGTTCTGGTTCCGCCTCCTGCCAAAACAACAATGAAATGAAATGTTACATGTTGCTTCTTCCACTACCCACGAATATGCCAATGGGTTTAGAGGTCGTCTACATCAGCCATGTTACCTGCGTGTCCTCCAGCCCAGGTAGGCTCGAGGTATCGCTGCCAGAGAGTCGCGAATCAACATCAGAGATGTCGGCCAAGTTGGCAAATGCTAAACAGGAAAATCAGGTTAGTAGGTCTGTGGGCCAAACTCTAATGTAACCTGGTTAGGCTATCGAGGTCATACCTCTCAAAATTTCAAAAATACACAGTAGACCAAAGGTCTTGGTTAAACTCAGATTGTTAACATGTATGTTACAGGACTAAGACGCACTAATTTCTGCAAATCTCATCATAAACATTGCTTAAATTAAACATACCCGCAATATCCCAGATGTCTGGAGTGGGGTCCTCACTCGAGATTGGACCTTGAAAATAGATGTGGACACACAAGTTGCCAGAAGCAAGTGGCACAACATTAGAGCCCAAAGACATACTAGAGCAAGGCAAAACCACTTACCCTCATCTCTGGCAGCTGGAACTTGAGGGGCCCTTTCTGGACAGCCACTTCCGATATTCGGGTCAACTAAAACCAAATAAAAAAGGGTCTAAAGATTCAGCAAACTACTACAGTGAATGTTTTCCTAAAAATATGTCCGCAAATATACATTGCTATCACTAAAATAACTAATAGACTGACCCTGGGGAGGCAACCAGCACTCCCAAGAGGCATCTTCAAGTTTACCAAGCAAACATGTAGCTTAGTAGACTAACCAAATTGAACCAGTGTTACCTAAACAGCATAAAGGATACATTATGTATTGCTCTACACACCAACAGGGTCCTGTTGACCGGCAACATCGGAAGTGGGGTCCAAAGATGAACCAGTCACTTGGCCTACAAAGAAAAAAGACAAATGAGACACATGCACTTGAGTCAAAGTGGATCAAGCAAGGTGAACACATGCACTTACCGACATCCAAAGAGTAGGTGGGATCCGGAGGAGATGCTGGGGCCAAGGGCATGGGAGCTAGTGCAAAATAAAACCAACATTGAGCCATAGCTAATGTGCGTGCCAAAATACAACCTGCATTAAGGTGTGTGAGCAGCTCTTTCACTAATATTGACTAATCAAGCCAAGTGTGGCTCACACATTGATAGGCCGATATATGGCTACACATCTCTGGCATCCTACATATCTACACATGTTAGGGCCTTGTTAGTTACTGACTGTGAGTGTTACAGTGGGCGTGCAATTAGGGCGCACCCACATATTATTAATAGTCAACAGGGCAAACCTTTATTGCTTGAGCTGCTCCCACACCCATTTGTTTTTCAAAAAACCAGCAAACAAATAATGGGTAAATACCTTCAATGGCAGACTGGGGTAGCCTTGAGGTTGCTGGAAGGGCAGGAGCTTGGTTGTCCGGAGCAACATCCCGGACAGCAGCATGTGCACCTATGCATAAAGCAACAGACAGAAAAGTTACAAATGTTTTAGCTATAATGTAATACTTCAAAGGTCCTACAGTTAGTTGGTCAGAATGTAAAAATGCTAATCACAGACATTAACATTAGGTTATTGTAAAAGGCAGAAAATATGTACCTTCAGCCCAACCGGTGGTGTCATCCCCAGGATCCACACCCTGCAGCCGAGCCAGTGGGATTTTGGCCTTCAGCATCTCCTCATACGGCCTGTAGGTACTCTTTGGAGCCTGGCTGAACCCACTGTCCACATCAAGATCGTGATTCATCTTTTTCATAAGGGCCCCTCGCAAAGTGTAGAAGCGTTTCCTGCAGGATGGGCCACTACGTGGGTGTTGAGCTGTGCTACTAAGCTCCACACCAATGGCATCCCACAGTTTGCTTCTTTCTTGTTTGCCTATGGACTTGCTTTGGGAGCCAAAAAGCAGCTCCCATTTCGCAAGTGTCAGGCGCACAAGATGATTATTCTCAGCCAAATTAAATTCAGGCTCCCTCTTGGCACCTGGGCGCTTAGCCTGGGGTGCTGGCCCACCTTCAGGCTGTGCCCTTTTCCGTAAGGGAGGTCTGCGCACAGCACCCACCAAACTCCTACTCGGGCCTGCTGTGGCCGGCAGATGTCCTGTATTTGGCTCCATCCTGTAGCTGCACACACACACAAATCAACACCCCACAAGCACGCATGCACACTACAGAATGGCATCGCAATCTCTTAGGCTTGGCCAGGTTTTATGTGCTCTAACAGCCAATCCAAAAGCAGCCCACTTAATTGATTCACACATACAGCCCAGTTCCTTCTAGGCACACCTCCACTGCACTGACAGAAGCATGTGTGTTAGCCAATTAACTCATTACAGACCTCAATCAACAAACAACACACACCCAAATCCAACAATGGACTGATGTATCTGCAACCCTTGTGACATGTGCTTAGCCTAACGGCTATTTAAAAAAACAACAGCTTCACTTTCATTGGTCCCCACCTGATTTTTGGCCCATGTCCGTTAATGCACGCACGTTACGGCTCAAGTACGCTAGTAGCGCTACTAGCGTGCGCGTGCGCACTCTGTTTTACGCACACCTGGGTCGGCTAATTGGCGCCCGGAAATAGCAGAGCGACGCAAAAGGCGGCAAAGCGGACCTGTCACTTTTGAAAATGAAGTATAAAAGGAAGGAATGAACTAGGTTCTGCTATTCTTACACTGTGGCAAAGGCTGTGGTGTGGTGCTGTGCTCGCTTCCCTTAGCTCATTTGAGCCTCTGTCTGGTTTCTGTCCTCACTCTCTGTGGCTTGTTGGGTGATTTCTGACATCAGTGCTGTTTCTTTAGGAGCTTGGTTTGGGTGGCATCTGCAAATTTTGTGTAGCATACAGCAAGTAAGGCTTGATTTTGGGGCCTTTTGTGGGCTGTGCAGCAACTCCCCTCTTGGTTGTGCTTAACTTAGAAAGCTGGTTTTCAGCAGGCTGGTGGTTTGGACCACTATAGTTCTGGTTTTGTGGTGAGCTGCATTGTAGCGGGTGTGTGTGTAGTGTGATTGTTTGTGTGTGTGTTGTGTGTGATTGTTTTTTTTTTTTTTTTTTTGATTTTGTATATATCTTTAGTGTGTGTGATGGATAAGAGGGTGATGTATGGTGTCTGGGTGGATGGATGTATGCGTATGCTGGAAGAGCAGGAGGAAAGGGAGCGGGGTGTTGTGAGGCTTAGGGCACCCCGCTCCTTTGCAATCCGCCTTTCAGTATGGGACTTAAGTGACGAGCAGATCAGGAGCCGCTTCCGTCTGAATCGTGCTGCACTACAGTCCCTATATGATCAGATTAAGACCAAAATCGAGCCATCCACCAAACGCACTCACTCCATTCCAGGCATAGTACGCCTGTGTGCCACTCTTAATGTGTTGGCACGAGGGACCTTCCAGGCAACCTCAGCCCTCCTCAGCGGGATAAGCCAGGCTACTATGAGCCGCATCCTAATCCAGGTAGTTCTGGCAATTTGTGATTTAATCCCAATTTACATCAAGTTTCCTGAGGAGGAGGAAGAGGTTGCCAAAATAAAACATGCTTTCTATATGATGGGAGGGATCCCGAATGTGCTAGGGTGCGTTGATGGTACACATATCCCTTTCCGCCCTCCCCGTGCACAGGAGCTGTCCTACAGAAACAGGAAGCAGTTCCATTCCTTTAACATCATGGTGGTCTGTGACCATGAGATGAAGCTGCGGGCGGTGAGATCGGGGTTCCCCGGCTCATGCCACGATTCTTACGTCTTGCAGCGGACAGTCCTGTGCCGGAAGTTTGATAACAACGAAATGCCAGCTGGCTGGCTACTGGGTAATAAATTAACCATGTCTATGTATTTTGCTAATATGTGGCCTAGTAAGGCAATTTTCAACAAACTACCACCCAAAAACATGTACTAGTACTAATTGCTGTCTCTCTCCTTGTGTTTTTTCTACAGCGGACAAGGGATATGGGCAGAGAACGTGGGTCATGACTCCGGTCAGGAACCCACGGACCTCTGCCCATGAACGCTACAATGCAGCGCATCGCAAGACCAGATGCATTGTGGAAAGAACCATCGGCCTGCTGAAAGCACGCTTTCTTTGTTTGGCACGGCCAGGAGGAGAGATGCTCTACAGCCCACAGAAGGTTTCCAAGATCATCCTTGCCTGCTGTGTGCTACACAACATTTGCATTTGTCACCGAATCCAAGCCCCCGAGGAGACAGCACTGGTGCCAGAAATCCCCAACCTGCCCGCAGATAGAAGTGAGGACACCCAGACTGGCGATGAGCTAAGGGAAAGGCTGATCACTTCTTATTTTGCGGTAAGCTAACTACCCTTCACTCTAATGCAAGTACTGCACTCCTGTTTAAATGTCTTTGACCTCCCATCCAAAAGAGCAACCAAACGCACTAAGGGGGGGTTTAAGATGACCCAAACCACTCTAAGGGGGGGTGTAAGATGACCCAAACCACTCTAAGGGGTGTTTCAGATGACCCAAACCACTCTAAGGGGGGTTTAAGATGACCCAAACCACTCTAAGGGGGGGTGTAAGATGATCCAAACCACTCTAAGGGGTGTTTCAGATGACCCAAACCACTCTAAGGGGGGGTGTAAGATGATCCAAACCACTCTAAGGGGTGTTTCAGATGACCCAAACCACTCTAAGGGGGGTTTAAGATGACCCAAACCACTCTAAGGGGGGGTGTAAGATGATCCAAACCACTCTAAGGGGGGTTTAAGATGACCCAAACCACTCTAAGGGGGGGTGTAAGATGATCCAAACCACTCTAAGGGGTGTTTCAGATGACCCAAACCACTCTAAGGGGGGTTTAAGATGACCCAAACCACTCTAAGGGGGGTGTAAGACGCCAATGTTGGTTATCAAGTTATGCATTTTTTTTTAATAAAGCACAAAATAACTATAAAGATATATACTAACTGCACTTTTCTTAATTTTTCAGGCACCCAGAGATGCACCGTGATCAGGACATTCCTCTAACAAACCTTTCCTGGACTTTTCTTTTCTTTTGCATTTCTGCAGGACTTTTCTTTTTCTATTTCATTTATATTTTATTCTTAATTTAGTTTAAGATAAAAAATTAAACAAAAATTAGATATATACATGTGGCTATGTGTTTAATTTGGTTGTAAGTTTCCTTTACATTCTAATTCCTATTTTCATTTTCCTTTTCTTTCTCTGTTCTGTTTTTATTTTCCTTTTCTTTCTCTGTTCTGTTTTTATTTTCCTTTTCTTTCTCTGTTCTGTTTTTATTTTCCTTTTCTTTCTCTGTTCTGTTTTTATTTTCCTTTTCTTTCTCTGTTCTGTTTTTATTTTCCTTTTCTTTCTCTGTTCTGTTTTTATTTTCCTTTTCTTTCTCTGTTCTGTTTTTATTTTCCTTTTCTTTCTCTGTTCTGTTTTTATTTTCCTTTTCTTTCTCTGTTCTGTTTTTATTTTCCTTTTCTTTCTCTGTTCTGTTTTTATTTTCCTTTTCTTTCTCTGTTCTGTTTTTATTTTCCTTTTCTTTCTCTGTTCTGTTTTTATTTTCCTTTTCTTTCTCTGTTCTGTTTTTATTTTCCTTTTCTTTCTCTGTTCTGTTTTTATTTTCCTTTTCTTTCTCTGTTCTGTTTTTATTTTCCTTTTCTTTCTCTGTTCTGTTTTTATTTTCCTTTTCTTTCTCTGTTCTGTTTTTATTTTCCTTTTCTTTCTCATTGGTGATTTAATTGTATTTCCTTTTTAGGTAACAAATAAAAATTAAAAAAATTGTGACTATGTGTTTAATTATGTTTTATTTTCCATTTATATTCGAAGATCTGGTAGAATGTAATTACCTTTTACACACAATAAAAAAAAATTTTCATTTCAAAACAAATGTGGCAATGTGTTTTATTCAGAAGGTACTGGATGGGCAGGACACAGCAAAGCTAACAGGCGCTGTGTAGAATAGCGTGGTCACACTGACTGACAGCGCCAACAAAGCTGAGGGCCAACATCATATTCAGCAATGTAGGCGTTGTTCGCAACAACGCCAGGTAGCGACTGAGGAGGCCTGCTATAGCGAATCGCTAACGCCCGCGGCTGACGCTAGCGGCGCTCATAGCGCCATACTTCAGTCGCTCATCTGTCGCTACCTGGCGCTATTGATGAATCGGCCTCCCCGAATAAATGCTTCAGTGTCATTTCATTTACAAAATACATTAACACAAAACTAATGAGCCCAGAAATATTTAAAGATGAATATTCACATGACCGAGAAGTGATTTGGGTAAGTTTTAGGGGGCTAAAATGGAAGAAGAACCGAACCGCGAAGTGGTTTGGGTGAGCTTTAAGGGTCCAAAAGGGAAGATGGAGGATAGTGCTAAGTGATTTAGCTAAACATTGTAGTAGAAGTGAGGGTGGCAAATATGTAGGCGAGCACTTTAATGAGTTAAGTTTGTAGTGCGCAGACGCAAGATTGTAAGGATTTCCGTCTGGACGAATATTTATTGAAAAAGGGAAACAGAAACTAACGGGAAACGTAAAGGATTCGTGGGAGGATACGATGGGAAAAGGGCAAAAACTAAAGCCTACGTTGTAACATGTGAAAATGAAACGGAAAAGTCACGCTGGAAAATGACATCCTCGTATTCGTATTCTGCCGTACAAACGGACAGAAACTTTACAGAAGGATTGCAATGCATGCATAGAATTGCTCCCACACTCATACGAGAGCGGAAACATTAAAAAAAAAAAACAGATCGGCACTAAAACGAAAGTATTTTTTTGTCTCTCTGAATCGAGCCTTATGTGTTCAATGTTACTAGATTGATGAAGGTTTTGAGGCTGGAATTGATTGATGAGGGTGGAAATTAGGTACAGGGTTTGCAGAATTGTTTGTAATTCCCTTTGTATTTTGTCCTTCGTCATTATGATCAGTCAAAACTATTTCTGTTTCTTGGGGGGGGGGGGGGGGGAATCTTTGTCTCTATACTGGTGTTTTAGTAATATTCGTCATGCAAAAAGGTTCAGGTCTGTGGTATTATTCTTTTAGGGGCAGCAATCTAAATTGCTCTGGGGAGGGGGGCATATGAGCACTGTTTGTTGTGCTGGTCTGGTTTAAGTTGTTTTTGACTGTTGTTACGCTTTAAGGACATACCGTAATTGTACAGCAACCACAGATTTCCAGACAGTGGCCAGAGATATGCAAACTGTTTGTAGCTGCCTGCTGTCCTCATTTGTGTTAATTAATTTAAACAGCTTAGTATCATCCCCAAAGAGTGATATGTCGCTGTTAAATCCATTACCTATTTCATTAATACATATAATATACATATTAAAGGAGAATTAGACCTAGAACTGATCCTTGTGGCACTTTGCTAGATGCTGTTGAACCCTGTGTTGATTTTAATAATTCCCCCAATGTTGCTGGTAATCCCTCTTGTGAAGTTATTGATGCTGTCAACCCCCCTAGCAATGTGAGTGATTGATCTATGCTGGTGATCCGATCCATCTAGTGATGTAAATGATCCCTGTAGAGATGCTGCGGATACCTTTAGTGATGTGATTATTCAAGTGATCCTTTTGTTAATGTTGGCGAACCGTCCATAGATTTAGGTAATTCTACCAGTGATGCTGGTGACACTGATGACCCCTTTATAAATGTTGGTTATAATAGCCATTCCTCTAGTAATGTTGGCAACTGCTCTAATGATGTGAGCGATTCATATAGTGGCAATGGTGACCCCTATAGTGATGCTGGAGAATATTCTCGGAATGTTAGTGATCCGTATGGTGATGCTGTTGACCCCTCTGTTGATATTAGTCTTTATTAGTATTATCTCCCAGTGATGCTGGTAATTCCTCTAGTGATGTGAGCAATTGACTTTGCTGGTGAACCATCTAGTGATGTCAGTGAACCATTTAGAGATGCTGGGGATCCCTTAATGATGTTAGTGATACTTTTAGTGATGTTAGAAATCCCTCTAATGATATACAATTTTGTTCAACCTATAAGACGCACTTATTTTTCCCCCAAAGTGGGGGGAAATGTCCGTGCGTCTTATCAGGCGAATGTAAATAAAAAACAAAAAAAAGTAAACTCACATGTTACTGGCGCTCCCGCGTTGCTAACGGGGCTGCCTGCCACACAGCGGGAGACCAGAAGATAGAGGGCATCTTCTTCTGCCCTCCTTTGGTGCAGGCCACACCCACCCGCTGCCCTGACCCGGGTGGTGGCGCGTGCCCTGGCAGGAAAAGGCAGCAGCTGGAGGAGCAGCGGACGCCGTCTCCGTCCTTACCGCTGCTGGAAAAGACAGTGATAGCAGCGGCAGGGACACAGCCCGACGCTGCTTCTTACAGCCAGGGAACACACATGCTGCCGGCTCTATAGAGTGGGTGGGTGTGGCCTGCGCCAATGCGATGCAGGCCACGCACACCCGATTCACGAAGCCAGGGCTTGCGTGTTCCCCGGCTGTAAGAAGCATCAGTGGTGAGTTACTTTTTTTTTTTTTTCTTTTTTACTTTTGTTAACTTCTGCCTATAAGGGGAACAGGAGAGGGGTACCACACTATTTATATGGGAAGTGGGAGGGGGGATGCCACAGTGCCTATGGGAATGGGGGAAGGGGGAATGCCACAGTGCCTATGAGAATGGGGGGGTGTCACATTGCCTATATGGGAAATGGGAGAGGGGATGCCACACTGCCTATATGGGTAATGGGGGGATGCCACACTGCCTATATGGGGAATGCCACACTGCCTATATGGGGAATGCCACACTGCCTAAATGGGGAATGGGAGGGGGAATGCCACATTGTCTGTATGGGGAATGGTAGGGGGAATGCCACACTGCCTATATGGGGAATGGGGGGGATGTCACACTACCTATATGGGAAATGGGAGGGGGGATGCCACACTGTCTATATGAGGAGTGGGAGGGGAAATGCCACACTCCCTATGGGAAAGGGATGGGGGTAATGCCACACTGCCTATTGGGAATGGGAGGAGGGAGCCACTCTGCAGTATTTGGAGGATTCTGCACCTTGTCTATTATTTGGTTCAGAATATTATTTTTATTATTTTCCAAATCCTTGGTGTGTCTTATGGGCAGGTTCGTCTTATAGGGCGGAAAATACAGTAAGTTATCCCTTTAGAGACGCTGGTGACTCGGCTGTAGTAATGCCACCTCTACTGATTTAGGTAATCCCCCTAGTGATGCCAGTAATCCCCCTAGTGATGCCGGTAATCCCCCTAGTGATGTGAGTGATACCCTAGTTATGCTGATGATCCCTATAGTAATACTGGTAATTATTCTCGTCAAGTTGCGGATCCTTTTGGTCATGTTGGTGACCCCTCTGCTGGTAATCTCTCTGGCGATGCTGGTTATCCCACTAGTGATGTGAGTGATACCATAGTGATAATATAAAAACACAGAGCTAGAACTTTTCAAGCTGAAATCCAGTAGTCAAAAACTCGTGCACATCTAATAGCCTTCACCAGTAACACCAGACTCTTACCGGAACAATGAAATAAAAAGGCCTTCAATAGTATGGAATCTCTCTTGGATTTCAATATTCAACCTTCTGTAGTGTAAATTACATTGCCTCCAAACAGATGGGTCTCAAATTCTCTCCAATCGATCCACTCCAAATGGGTTTTATAAATGAACATGCATATAAAGAGAAAGGAAATCTAGTGCAACACTGCTAGTTTATAAAAACAGTGTTTTAAGCAGGTTTCGGGGACGGAAAATGATGTCCCCGAAACCTGCTCGAGATCTGTGAGGTGCAGAGGGACGCTAGCGGGAGCGGTGAGAGCTGTTCGCCGTGATTTTATATGCGCTGTTTTTAAAGTTTTATTGTGAGTTTTCTGGCATTTATTAAAACACTGTTTTTATAAACTAGCAGTGTTGCACTAGATTTCCTTTCTCTTTATATGCATGTTCATTTATAAAACCCATTTGGAGTGGATCGATTGGAGAGAATTTGAGACCCATCTGTTTGGAGGCAATGTAATTTACACTACAGAAGGTTGAATATTGAAATCCAAGAGAGATTCCATACTATTGAAGGCCTTTTTATTTCATTGTTCCGGTAAGAGTCTGGTGTTACTGGTGAAGGCTATTAGATGTGCACGAGTTTTTGACTACTGGATTTCAGCTTGAAAAGTTCTAGCTCTGTGTCTTTATATTATTATTATTCATTTTTGGACTTTTTTTTTTTTTTTGGACTGAAGTCTGACACGTTGAGCATTTTGGACTCTAATTAGCGCGGTATTGGTTATGAAACGTTGTTTCTTTCCCTGTAGATACCATAATGATGCTGATGATTCCTATAGCAATACTGGTGAAGTTGATGATCTTTTTGGTCATGTTGGTTACCCCTTTATTGATTTTTGGTAATCCCTCAAGTGATGGTGGTGATCCGCAAGTGATGCTGTTAATCCCTCTAGTGATGCTGGTAATCCCACTAGTGATGTGAGTGATACCCCAGTGATGCTGATGATCCCTTTAGTAATACTGGTGAAGCTGATGATCCTTTTGGTCATGTTGGTGACACCTCTTTTGATTTATATAATCCCTATAGTGATGTTAGTGACTCTGCAGTGATGCTGTTAATCCCTCTTATGATGCTGGTTATTGCTCTGTTGATGATGGTGACTATCTAGTGATGTTAGTAATCAATCTAGTGATTATCCCGTTGATGATCTCTGATGGGATTCAGACAATGCAGGGAGAATATGTGCTTAGGGTACCCATTTTGCTATATCTGGCCCTAGAAGTCTTGACCAATTCCATCAGTGTGATTTTAATTCGTTATGGGGAAAAGGGTGACATCTAGTGGCGGAAAATGATTTAGCTGAAAAAGTGCGGCCATCGTTAGTATTCTACAAGCCCTGTGTAGGGAAGTGCTCAGTTACCACAGAGTTGCAACTGGAACATTACTTGCTTGCTGGAGATCATAGATCACAATCTCTAGATGCTGATGGTACACAATGTATATACAGGACAGACTTCCTGTATGCTAGGAGAACTGAGCACATGGCTTGCTGCCAGGAGCTGTGCTGCTGCAACCTACATATACAGCCACACAGGAGAGCCTGGTTCACTTCCTACTACACTGTTCACCTGCATGTCCAACTGATAGTGCCACATGGGGGATGATCTGTAGCTGCTCCTGAACTTCTTTATTGCCTTCTGTCTGCTGACCTGTGTGTCCAGTTGCTGTGTGCCCTGAAGAGATCTTCAACTGCTGCTGCATATATGATCATTGTTTACCAACCTCCCTTCCCCCAAAAACAGCCCTACTCCTGTCTGAGGGTCAACCATGTCCATCATTACCCCCTGTCCAAACATGCAAACAAACATCAGCCTGACCCACTGTATCATTGCCTCTTGTTCTGCACCTTTCTGATTTCACCTGAACTTAGTAGACTAGGCAAGAACACATTTTCAGTGCTAAGTGCAAAGTAAATGTAAATTTGAAAGGAGCCAGTGCCAACTTGAGTCTCGCCTCTGAGCTATCTCATTCTGTCTACCTGGCTGGCAGCCTGCCATCCTGTCCACCCTCCTTCTACCTCTTATCCACCCTCAGCATGCAGTCACCTGGTAGTAATGTTTGCAATGCTTCAAAGTGTATTAAATAAACATAACAGATAACAAAAGATTTAAAAAAAACATGCTGACATGCTATATACATACTATATAAAAAGATTACCTAGTTATACTGAGCCAAGGTGGTTATCCTCACTCAGGTGGGCTTAATACCACTGCATACAAAGCAGGACAAAAGCCAAGAGGGCCAGTCCTGGAATCGAAAGATTCCAGGGTCGGCAGCTGGACTTCCCCTTGGATGCCCCACTGTGTGAACCCCCACCCCCCAGATCCCAGCAAAACTCAATTCCTTCCTAGCTCCCTTGCCGATGTGCTATATCGACTGCCTCATCTCCAGCATCTTTGGGCTGCGTGCACATGGCCTTGAAGCAGCATGGGGGCTGCGTGCGCGGATAGTTTCCATTGAGGTTGGCCTGACCGTCGCCCTGGGTGTCACTGTATGACGTGAGATCTAACTATTTATTTTTTGTTCTGCCGGCACTTGCATTTAAATCATATATTGTTATTGTCTTCATTTTAAGTCCGATTGGGATGGTTTTCTTGTGCAATATTAGGTAGTCTTTAGGTTAATGTGATTTTCACATGCATTTGCACTTTATATATTGATATTTATCTATTTTGGTTCATATTGATTGTTGTCCATTATTAGTGGTTTGGGTTATTATATTAAAGCACTTTTTGTATAGATTTTTTTGCATGTATATATTATTATTATTTTTGTAGTGTTGTATTTATGAATTTGCACATATATATATATATTTAGAATGTTTGTGCCGGCACAAAAGGATTGGTTATTGCCATCCAGGTATAAATTTATATTGTTCACCCATAGGGCAGTTATTTAAAAGGCCCTTAGGGGCCATATACATTGATTCAGGTAATTTGGCCACACTGGTTGTTTTTAATTTGTCTTGTGGTGTATGTATTTTAAATTTTAGTTTTTTGTACTAATAAAACATTTAATATTCATTGTTGATTGTAGTGGTGCTTCCTTTGGGAGAGAGGTGTGTTTATTGCACGTCCACTCCAAGTTTTGTGGATTTCACATGGGCCGTAGGACCGGGGAAAGGTAAGTTTGTATGGACGATCTGGCAGGATTTACACATCTGATTTAGGATACCCCAGGGGCAAGGAACAAAACCCAGGATAGTCAAAATCCTGAGTTTTGTTCTGCTTTAAGGATAACCCCTCTAATTATAATCAATCTAGTCAGAGTCACTTGTAGATAGACATTGTGGGAAAAAGAACTGCTTTACTGGAGCACCTGTGGAGTGAGACTTATCATCTCAACATGGAGGATTACAGGCAGGAAGAACCAAAAAGTACACTGCAATACAAGGAAAAACATACAGATCAGAGGACCTACACTTTAGTACAAGAAACAGCGCCATCTACTGTCCTATCAATAAACTGTAGTCCCTCCGGCACTTAAAATCATACTTTATTCACAAAATCCAAAACACTATACTCACCTTTCATTCGCCTGCAGGCTATCACTGCTAGTCCAGTGCTTTTAAACTTACTGGCTAGCCTGATGTCAGAGCCGCACGCCGCTCCTTCCCCATTCACCACACTGTCTCATGACACCGCTGTGCTATTACAGACAATGCAATGCATCACAGGAACTATGGCACGCCCCCCTTCCATTGCAGTGAATGTAGCTGCACACTGCCTATAAATTGTGGGTCTGGGGTATGGCTGCACACTCTGCCTATAAATTGTGAGTCTGGAGTATAGCTGTTCACTCTGCCTATAAGTTGTGGGTCTGGGGTATGGCTGCACACTCTGCCTATAAATTGTGGGTCTTGGGTATGGCTGCACACTCTGCCTATAAATTGTGGGTCTGGGGTATGGCTGCACATTCTGCCTATAAATTGTGGGTTTGGGGTATGGCTGCACACTCTGCCTATAAATTGTGGGTCTGGGGTATGGCTGCACAATCTGCCTATAAATTGTGGGTTTGGGGTATGGCTGCACACTCTGCCTATAAATTGTGGGTTTGGGGTATGGCTGCACACTCTGCCTATAAATTGTGGGTCTGGGGTATGGCTGCACAATCTGCCTATAAATTGTGGGTCTGGGATATGGCTGCACAATCTGCCTATAAATTGTGGGTCTGGGGTATGGCTGCACAATCTGCCTATAAATTGTGGGTTTGGGGTATGGCTGCACACTCTGCCTATAAATTGTGGGTTTGGGGTATGGCTGCACACTCTGCCTATAAATTGTGGGTCTGGGGTATGGCTGCACAATCTGCCTATAAATTGTGGGTTTGGGGTATGGCTGCACACTCTGCCTATAAATTGTGGGTTTGGGGTATGGCTGCACACTCTGCCTATAAATTGTGGGTTTGGGGTATGGCTGCACACTCTGCCTATAAATTGTGGGTCTGGGGTATGGCTGCACACTCTGCCTATAAATTGTAGGACTGGGGTATAGCTGCACATGTCTGTCTATAAGTGGTGATTGGGGGAGTGGAAGCAGCCATAGCAGTGATGCCATTGGTGATAGTGGTGGTAGTAATGGAAGCAGCAGTGTTGGTGAAAGCAGTAGTAGTAGTGTTGTGACCATGGTACTACTATCATCATACACCACTGCGGTGATGGTGGTGATATAGCAGCATCTGGTGGTCACAGAAGCAGTAGTAGTAGTGGTGAAAGCTGTGGTGGTGGAGCGGGAGTAGTACTGATGGGGTAGCTGTGTTTGTGGTAGTAACAGTAGTGGTGATGGTGGTAATGGCATAAGATGCTAACTAGAAGTAATAGCAGTTATATCAGTGATGGTCATAGTAGTAGAAATGATGGTGGTAGTAGTAGTATGTGTGGTGGTGGTGGTGATTAGGGAAGTAGAGTCAGCAGTAGCAGAGATTATATTGGTGATAGTGATGGTAGTAATGAGAGTACTAGTGGTAGTAAAAGCAGAAGTAAAATGGTGTGGTCATGGTACTACTATCACCATACATCTTACAGGCTGATTCATTAATAGCGCCAGGTAGCGACAGATGAGCGACAGTAGCGTTATTTTCACAGTGCCCGCTAGTATTCGCTGTGCTTGGCCGTTGTTCGGCTGTTGACAGCGACTCAGTCGGTGTGCGGTAATGTTGAATACGGGGTTAGGAGTCGCTGTTTGACAAGTTCCGCGCTGCATGGGAGCGCATGACAGCGAACGGCCATAGCGAACAGCTCCCAGCATATTCATTAACAAATCACGCTCCAAAAATTCTCGCGCTGTGAAATGCTTGTTTAAACCCCAGAGCGCTGGCGGCGATGGCTTAAAAGTAGTTTTTTAACTCCAAACCATATTTTGACAAAAAAAAAAAATATATGTTTTTCAAAACATTTTGTAATATGAATACATTAATATCAGACCTGTAATATCAATTCTGCACAAATTTTTTTTTTTTTTTTACCTTAACCTCCCTGGCGTTCTGATACCGACAAATGCAATGGCAACGAAAGCGTTGCCATTGCATTTGTCTCTGACGCACGGCTCCGCCCCCATGAGCCTCTGCGGCTCACAGAGACGGAACCCGGAAGCAGAGAGGGACGCCGCAGCCGCGGCTCTCACCTGCGATCGCGGCGGAGACATCGCTGGATCGCAGGGAGAAGGTAAGGAGGCTGCGCCGCCCGCTCTTGCTCCCTAATCGATCCCGAGCGTGACTCGGGGTCACCGCCACTTACTGTGCAAATTGACCCCGAGTCACGCTCGGGATCACCGCCAAGGGGGTTAAAAAAAAATAACATTGCAGAAGTGGTCACAGAATTTTTGACATTTAAAAAAAAAAATAAAAAATAATAGCAATTAATTATGAATATTTAAAGATTGCTCCATTGAAATGCATTGGAGAGCGCCAGGTAGCGAGAGGTCATACCTGTCGCTGTTCAAGGTCGCTCGCTGGCGCTGTGGGGTGAGGCTGGAATAATGATGTCAGTCGCTAAGCAGGATCGGCTTGATAAAAGTGTGATTGCGGAGGGGAGCCTGCGTTCTCGTGGCGGTGAGCGTCATTACCGTTCACTCACCATTCGCTACCTGGCGCTATCCCTTGTTAAATAAGGGCCTTAGTGGTGATGGTGGCAACATAACTAGCAGCAGTAGCTCTAATGGTCAAAGAAGCAGTAGTAAAACTGGTAAGTGCGGTAGTGCTAGCAAGAATAGTACTGATGGGGGTTTTAATAGTAATAGCAGTAGTAGTGATGGTGTTGTTGATAGTGGTGGTAGTAATGGGAGTAGTATTGTTGTGACGATGTTACTATGATCACCCTACCTACACCATTGTGGTGATGTTGGTAATATAACTATCAGCAGTAAGTCTGGTGGTCACAGAAGCAGTAGTAGTAGTGGTAACAGTGGTGGAAGTAGCAGGAGTTGTACTAATATGGGTAGTTTTAGTAGTAACAGTAGTGGTGATAGTAGTAGTGGTGTAAGTGAAAATTCTTCCTAGTAGGAATAGTAGCAGTTATAGTGCTGGTGGAGATGGTGGCAGTAATAGCATGTGCTTTGGTGGTGGTGTTTGGGGGAGTAGAAGCAGCAGCAGTAGTGATGATGTTGGCAATTGCGGTGGTAGTAATGGAAGTATTAGGCCCTTATTTTAGAAGGGATAGGGTCAGGTAGTGGCTGGTTAATGACAGGTAGCGACTGGTGAACGCAGGACACGGCACGCAATGACACATTTATCAAGCAGAATCTGTTTAGCGACTGGGATAGCGCCATGTAGCGTCGGATTCATCATTATGAGTATGACCTCTCGCTACCTGTCGCTCTCCCATACATTTCAATGGACGATCCTTTTCTTCTCTTTAAACTGGGTTTTTGTTTTTTTTATTTAAAAAAAAAATCTCAAATAATGTTGTGACCCCTTCTGGCATTGAAAATAATTTTTTGTCCCATTTTTTTCATTTTTTATATATTTCTTCAGAAATGACATTACAGGTCTGCCATTAAAGTGTTCATGTTACAATGTTGCTACAATGTAATTCCATATGTTTTCGCTTTGTTACTGGTGGATAGATGCTGGAAAACACACTTTAAACACACAGCCTCCTCCGCTCTGGGCTTCAGCGCCAGAGTTTTGTGAGGCTGTTTTTTTGCTGAATATAGTGTGAGTCGGTCGCTATGACCAGTCGCTAACATACGCTCCCATACAGCGCTGTACTGTTCAAATAGCGACTCCTCACAATGTATTCAACATTACTGCACAGCGACTGAGTCGCTATAAACTAGCGACTCACGGCCGAGCGCAGCGACTACTAGTGGGCGCTCTGAAAATGCCTGCTACAGACGCTCATCTGTCGCTACCTGGCGCTAATGATGAGTCAGCCTGCCCGTTGGTAGTAAAAGCACTTGCAGAAATGGTGCGGCAATAGTAGTATAACAAACATACATACACCTTAGTGGTCATGATGGTAATATAACTAGCAGAAGTAGCGCTGATGCCACAGAAGCAGTAGTAGTATTGGTGTAAGCGGTGGTAGTGGTAGTAGTAGAAGTAATAAGGATGATAGTAATAGTAAAAGCAGTAGTAGTGATAGCATGGAAGTGGTAGAGGTAGAGCTGAAGCAGAAATAGTGGTGTTAATATTTGAATAAATAATAAAAGTGGTAATAGTGGTGCTAGAGGGAGTAGTGATTAGAAGTGGTATTACAAGAAGTAGTGGTGATGACTGTGGATGTAGAAACAGTAACGGTACTGTTAATACTGGTTAATGTTGGTATTACTGGTAACATTTATTTATTTACAGTGAAAAGTGTAGCAGTTGTGCTGGTGGTATGGGTAGTAGTAGTGAAGGTGGTAGTATTGGTGGTGAAAGTGATAGTAGCAACAGTAGTGGTGGCAAGGGTAGTAGTAGTATTGGTGGTAAAGGTGGTGGTAAGAGTAGTAGCAGCCGTTGTGAAGGTGGTAGTAGTGGTTGTAGTGGTGATGGTGAGGGTAGTAGTGATGGTAAGGGTGGTAGTAGCAGTTGTGGTGGTGGTAGGGGTAGTAGTAGTGGTGGCGAAGGTGGTAGTGGCAGTTGTAGAGATGGTTTAAAGGGTGGTAGTAGTGGTGGTGAAGGTGGTAGCAGTTGTGGTGGTAAGGGTAGTAGCAGTGGTGGTGAAGGTGGTAGTAGCAGTTGTAGTACTAGTGGTGAGAGTAGCAGTAGTGCTAGTGAAGGTAGTAGCAGCAGTTGTAGTGCTAGTGAAGGTAGTAGGGGCAGTAGTAGTGCTTGAAAAGGTGGTAGTAGCACTTGTGGTGTGAGTAGTAATACAATTCTGTGAAATACTTACCTGTAGAATTGGTATTATACGTATACAGTACGTCCTGCTCCAGATATAATACTTACACTTGGGTTATCCTCCGCCAGATGGCGCTGTGCACTGCAGACATGCAAAAACAGGCTCCTCCCGGCCCTTCAAATACCCGGGGACCTCCCACAAATCCCCAGCATTGAAAAGCAGTGAACCAGAAGCCGGGAGAAATTAACCACCAAAACAAACTGGTAATGATAACAATGATAACAATCACCATACAGGGGATCCAGAATAATGCAAAAACCAGGGTGGGGTGGAGCAGGACGTACTGTATACGTATAATACCAATTCTACAGGTGAGTATTTCACAGAATTGTATTATTCTAAGTATACAGTACGTCCTGCTCCAGATATAATACTTACACTTGGGACATCCAATAGCAGTGTCCATAAAGTAGGGTGGGATCCCCAACAAAAAAAAGCACAGCAGACAGTAAAGGCACTGTCACCTGCAAACCTTGCCACCGAGAGCGACATGAGCAAAGGCTCCAACGTCAACATCATAAAAAACCTTTGAAAAGGTATGAACAAAAAACAAGTAGCGGTCTAGCAAACTTGTTCAACAAAACCTGGTGCTGAAAGGCCCAAAGATACCAAGGCACCAGTAGAACCAGAAACAAAGTGAGAAGAAACTCATCCCCTTAAGGGAATAGGCCTGAGTAACAGCCTGACAAGATCAAATGCTAACAATAGTCCAGGAAGAAGCCAAACCTTCCCTAGGACCAGAAGGGACAACCATCCAAGTAAAGGCTAGGCCAAGGGCCGCTTAACCGCTGGAAGCAGATGAGATCAGGCACATACAGAGATAGGTGCCCACAAACCCCAAGGGGCATCAGTCCCCCTAAGGGACAGGAGACAATCCAGGAAAAATATTCCAGCACCTGTTGAGGGAAAGTAGATCCCCTTGCCTCAGCGTTACTAGGAATAAAGCACAGAAGAAAGACAATGTCTTAAATACATGAGCCTAAGACACCACCATAGGCAGAAGGTCCGGCGTAAAGCGGAGCACCACCTTATCCTGGTGCATATCAAGGAACGAGGGCTAGCTAAACAGAGCCGCCCGCTCAGACACACATCTGACTGAAGTAACAGACCCAGAAGGACAACTTTGAAGGTAAAAGACAGCCAGACAGCATCCTGAATCGGTCCAAAAGGAACACCCCGCAAGGCAAACAGAATAAAAATTCAAATCCCAACAGGGACCATCGAATTAAGTGGGGAATGCAGTGAGCAACCCCCGAAAGAATTCTTAGCCAAGGAAAAGAAGCAAAAGACTTCTACAGGAAGGTGGACAGGGCAGAACCTGACCCTTCAGAGTACTGAGCTGGAGAGCCAACTCCAAGCCATGCTGTAATAACTCTAGAGCCCTGGGAACAGAGAACACCCAACAGGGAAGAGACCTAGACTCACACCAATCCATATGGGTATGCCATACCTCATAAGAGATGGAAGAAGAAGAAGCTTGCTCTTAGACTCCAATAGTCACGAACACAGAGAAGAGAAGCCTGTCTCCATAAAGACGGAATATTCAGCAGTCAGGCCGGCTAGGCCAGAGTCTGTAGAGTGGGGTGACATAAAGGAGGCCCTGAGTGAACAGGGCGGCACCCCTAGCAGAACGTACAGATCTACCACCCTCGGTACCACGTCTGTGAATCCACACTCCACTAGGCCACCCAGGGGCCACCAGTATCAATGGTCCCCCTACCAGAGCAATTCTGCGCAGAACCCCGCCTAGCAGGGGGAACGGAGATAAGACATACAGACCAGAATGTCCTGCCATAACATTACTAAAGCATCATGACCACGGCCAGAGGATCCTGGGACAGGGAAACGAGGGGCGAGAGCTTCAAATAGTGACGGGGCACCAAACAGATGCACACTGGTTGAACCTCATAGTGACACAAGGATTAGCACATCCTGTCGCAGAGGGACCTCCACCGGAGCGAATACCACTGATATGCAGGAAACATTATCCTCCACCCAGATCAGGAACATATCCCTTCCTGGGGGACCATCCTGCTCCAGGTCCCACACAGATGATTAAGGTAGGCCACCGAGCGCTGCCAAACAGGCAGGCCGTGAAGAGGAGAAGTCAAGCGAGATAGTGCCAACCTGAAAACTCACTGTTTCAATATCGATAGGTGCATGGACCTCCTAAAGGCCCCACCTCCCCCGGACCCGCATGGGGTTACAGAAGAAAACCTCCCCATCAACCTAGGAAGGGCAAGAAGGGAACTGCCCCCAGACAGGTTCCTAGAGTACATCCACTCCAAGAGGGACTCCTAACCAGGGGGGAAAGGCACACAAGACCATGCTCCAGGGATGCTGGGTCCCTGTCCAGTATTAACAATAGAAGTTGCAGAAGAGTATAAGGGACTTCTTCTAAGCAAGTCACCAAAGGTGCCCACCAGCTGCATTCCTGCCTGGTGAAGGGACGGGAACAGCAAAGAGGGGCTGAGCCCACGCAACCAGATTGTCCACCTTATTGCTGAGGAAGGAAGATTCTCACCTGAACTGAATCTAGATTCATCCCTAGGAATGGAGATACCAATCAAGGGGACAAGGAGGACTTGAGGTGAATGAACACCCATCCAAATGACTCCCAATGGACACCACCAGCCGAGTAGCCAACTCGACCTGACGTAGAGATTGGGAAGCGAAAAAGGACTACCGGGTAGGTCTCACGCGGACGCCCCTTGGTCTCATCAGAGACATAGCCCCCATCAGTACCTTGGTGAGCACTCTGGAGGCAGAAGAGAGGCCAGATAACAAGGCCACAAATTAGCAGTGTTGGGCTTCCAACACGAACCTGAAGAGCCTCGGTGTCTAGAAGACACAGGGATGTGAGCATAAGCATCCTTGATCTCCCCAGACGGCAAGGGCCCACTGGGCGCAAGGCGCTGATGGCCCATCTCAGATTTTCCATGCAGAAACTGCCTGTAATAGTAGAACTGCCGCAAACTTGAGAATCCAGAAAGGCAGACTGACACATCCCTTTGAAGAAATGTGAAGAGGTTGGTGTAGCGGCACCTGCCTCTGCCTGTTATGGGCAAACTGCAAGTGACCTCCAGACCCCGCAGGCCGTGCACGGCCTGAACCAGCACCCGAACAGAGGCAGGGACCAGGAGTACCCTGACACTCTTGGGGGAGGCAGCGCAGCAAACTTTATCCTGTATCCGGAGGAAACTACCTCCTGTATCCACCAGAATGAGGCAAAATGCCTCCTGATAGGAGCAAGGTGCTGCAGTCATCCCCTCCCCCCGGCGGGCGAGGGCGCCCCATCATGCTAGAGGGGATTTGGTGGAAGATTTAGGCTTAGCCCCGCCGGAGGGCCCAGAGCGTTGTCTGCTGCTCGTGGAGCAGGAGTCTGCACGAAGACTCCGGAAGGACACCCCTGGTTCTTGTTTAACACTATGGTATGGAGGGGGAGGGGTGTCCCTGTCCCGAGGGGGCTGAGACGGCCGCCTGCGTTGGGGTGATTTGCCCTTTTTACCAAACAGGTCCAGACGGGCCCCAAACAGGCATTGCCCTCTAAAGGGAAGCCTGGTCAGAGTCCTTTTAGCAGCATCGTCAGCACCCCACTGTTGCAGCCAGACCAAGCGACGTATAGCCACCACAAGGGCAGAAGTCCTCGCACACATTCTAATGGTGTCATCCAGCGCTAAAAGGATAAATTTTACAAATACATCACAACTGGAGAGTGCATTAAACACCTCTCAGGGAAGATCATCAGGGTGATGCTCAAGCATCTTTCTGATGAGGGTTCTGGCGGCCACCGCAGTGATGACCGCGGCACAGACCGGGCGCAGCGCCGTTCCTGCACAAGAAAAGGCGTGGGAAGCCAGCTTATCCATGCGCCGGTCCTCGGCATCCCGAAGGGTACTATAAGCAGGAGCTGCAATAAAGGGGGGGTTAGGAACCCCAATGATCGGTGCGTCCACCACAGGGGGCGAGGACCAACAATTAACCACCTTAGGGGGAAAAGGGTATTTCCAATCCCAGTCCCCTGGGACCCCTGGAAGTTTACTGGGGCGTTCCCATTCCTCGAGTACAAGAGCATGGAAGTGAGCCTGCTCTAGAATTTCCAAGCGCGGTGTCGCCGTATGGAAACGCTCCCCTCTCGGCTTGGGAGCCGCGTTAGGGAGAGAGATAGACAGGGCCTTAAAAATCCTAATCAACAAACCAATGGTGTCAAACTGGTTCCAGTCTTCATGGCTAGAATCGCCATGACTCCTCGGCTCCTCATCAGATGAGCCTGAGTCAGAGAACAGCCCTCCTTCATCAGAAGGGGTACAGGCACGCGGAGTAGTGAACTCCTCCGATCCCATAGCAAAGGCAGAAACAGGGGGCGTCGAGGACCACTTCTTACCAGGGCCCAAGCGCTTTGTCAACCCCATAATAATATGGTCAGCCGTAGGCAGTCTGGAAGACGCAGCCGGCTGCAACTCCCCACTTGTATGCGACTCAGCAGGAGTGAGATTTAAGCCTGGGGAAATAGGAGTATTGAAGCGAGGTGCAGCCACTGGCAATCCTGATTGCAGGGCCAGTACTTGCTCGGCACACAGTGCGCAGACCCGTGCCCTGTCAGCATCAGCATGGGGATATCCACACGTTATACACAGCCGGTCTTGTCCCAGAGGGACCCGGTCACATAATTCTGAGATGCCTCCATATGGTGATTATCTAGGCACAATATGCCAGCAGGGATTTATGCAATAGGCAACCCTGGATGCCCCAAGACCCGCTAAGAATGTGGGAGGATTTTTTACAAGCCCGCTATAATTTGTGTCAGGCCGAGGGCAGCCACCGGAGTCTTTGACGTCTGAAAGACATAAAGATAATAAGGAGGTGTCAGAGCCATGCTCAGCAGAAAAAAGAATTTTTTATATTGAAAACACCCGCGAGGGCACTTACAGGCCAAGGGAGGAGGAGGAGGAACGCAACCACGCGCGCGTGTGAAGATCATCAAAATGGCGCCAAGCGAACCTTGAAGGGCGGGCCCGATCTGGCCGTGACGCGGAGCGCGCCAAGCCAGGTCCCTGCCCCCCCCGAAGAGCGCAAAGCTCTGAGGCAGCAGTCAAATCGTAACCAGCAAAGGATAAAATACACTTAATATAAGCCTTTGCTAATGGAGACGCCGTAGCGTCTGGACGCCGCCACCGCCCAGCGCAGTACACTTTAGTAAAAGAAAAGACACGCGCACGGCGGCAGCCAAAAACTATGAAGAGCAAGCAGCGCGGCTCTAACACCCATTTACAAGTCAAGGGCAATACTAAGGCCATAAGCGTGACAATACAGTACACTGAGACCACCACACGCATACCCCCGTATACGGGGGAAACGAGGGAGGATGACGACCTTTTACACAGGGCCCACCACTACACGGGGCATGGGGCAATAATGCGGGAGGGGCATCCACTAGAGGCTCACCATCAGCCTAAACCGCCTACCCTTTGGTGGGGGACTGCGGTGGAGCAGGGCTCCATAAGCACGCATGGTGCTGCCTACCTTCACCCGACCAGCGCAGCCCAGGCTGGGAGGCACATCATCACAAGGAGGACGGGTGGTAATAGTCCCACAGGAACGCAGGCTGTAATAGCCCCGCTCACCTGCGAGAGAGTGGTACTTCATGTCTTCGGGAGGAGCTTGTTTTTGCATGTCTGCCGTGCACAGCGCCATCTGGCAGAGGATAACCCAAGTGTAAGTATTATATCTGGAGCAGGACGTACTGTATACTTAGAATAGTGGTGGTAGTAGCAGTTTTAGTAGTAAGTGAAGTAGTAGTGGTGGTGAAGGTGGTAGCATCAGTTGTAGTGGTGGTGGTAAAGGTACTAGTGGTGGTAAAGGTGGTAGTAGCAGTTGTGGTGGTAAATGTAGTACTAGTGGTGGTAAACATGGTAGTAGCAAATGTGGTAGTAGTAGTGGTGGTGGCAGTAGCGGTGGCGGTAGTAGGTAGTTGTGACGGTGGGAGTAGTAGTGGTGGTGAAGGTGGTAGCATCAGTTGTAGTGGTGGTGGTAAAGGTACTAGTGGTGGTAAAGGTGGTAGTAGCAGTTGTGGTGGTAAATGTAGTACTAGTGGTGGTAAACATGGTAGTAGCAAATGTGGTAGTAGTAGTGGTGGTGGCAGTAGCGGTGGCGGTAGTAGGTAGTTGTGACGGTGGGAGTAGTAGTGGTGGTGAAGGTGGTAGTAGCAGTAGAATTAGTGAAGGTGGTAGTAATAGTAGTGGTGGTGAAGGTGATAGTAGTAGTGGTGAAGGTGGCAGTAGTAGTGGTGATGGTGATAGTAGTAGTAGAGGTGAAGGTGGTAGTAGAGGTAGTGGTGATAAAGGTGGTAGGATTGGGTGGTGAAGGTCACAGTAGTAGTAGTAGTGAAGGTGGTAGCAGTAGTGATGTTGGTGGTGGTAGTATAGTTGTGGTAGTGGTGATGAAGGTGGTAGTAGTAGTAGTGGTGATGAAGGTGGTAGTAGTAGTAGTGGTGATGAAGGTGGTAGTAGTAGTAGTGGTGATGAAGGTGGTAGTAGTAGTAGTGGTGATGAAGGTGGTACTAGTAGTAGTGGTGATGAAGGTGGTAGTAGTAGTAGTGGTGGTGAAGGTGGTAGTAGTAGTAGTGGTGGTGAAGGTGATAGTAGTGGTAGTGGTGAAGGTGGTAGTAGCAGTAGTGGTGAAGGTGGTAGCAGTAGTAGGGTGGTAAAGGTGATAGTAGTAGCAGGGGTGGTGGTGGTAGTGGTGGTGAAGGTGATAGTAGTAGTAGTGGTGAAGGTGGTAGTAGCAGTAGTAGTGAAGGTGGTAGTAGTAGTAGGGTGGTGAAGGTGATAGTAGTAGCAGGGGGTGGTGGTGGTGGTAGTGGTGAAGGTGATAGTAATAGTAGTGGTGAAGGTGATAGTAGTAGTAGGGTGGTGAAGGTGATAGTAGTAGTAGGGTGGTGAAGGTGATAGTAGTAGCAGGGGTGGTGGTGGTAGTGGTGGTGAAGGTGATAGTAGTAGTAGTGGTGAAGGTGGTAGTAGCAGTAGTAGTGAAGGTGGTAGTAGTAGTAGGGTGGTGAAGGTGATAGTAGTAGCAGGGGGTGGTGGTGGTGGTAGTGGTGAAGGTGATAGTAATAGTAGTGGTGAAGGTGATAGTAGTAGTAGGGTGGTGAAGGTGATAGTAGTAGCAGGGGTGGTGGTGGTAGTGGTGGTGAAGGTGGTAGTAGTAGTAGGGTGGTGAAGGTGATAGTAGTAGCAGGGGTGGTGGTGGTAGTGGTGGTGAAGGTGGTAGTAGTAGTAGGGTGGTGAAGGTGGTAGTAGTAGCAGGGGTGGTGGTGGTGAAGGTGGTAGTAGTAGTGGTGATAGCAGTAGTAGTGGTAGTACTAGTGGTGAGTGTGGTAGTAGTCCTAGTAGCAGTGCATTATGGTGTGTTCCCTGGCTGTCACCCTTTGTGTGCGGGGCCCGGCTGCACTGTTCCTGGAATCTTTGGCCAATTATTACAGTAAGGTGGTGCAATGTGGGGGATCCCGGGATTTCCGCGCCCTCTTCCCGCACACACACACATAGACACACGCACACACACACACACACACACACACACACACACAGAGAGACACACACACATAGACACAGTGTGGAAAGTACAAAACAAATAAACAAGCCAAGGCGCCAGAGAGTATGAGGGGGGGGGGCCCTGCACTGACCTCCAGACCATATATATATAGCTGTGTGTCCCAGCTCAGCACCCAGAGGCTCAGCCACTCATAGACACAATGAGAGTGAGTGCGCTCTGCCTGGCCGTCATCCTCATCCTCTGCATCACCTGCCATGGAGGGATCAGCACTGTGCTGGTGAGACTTCTCCTCCTCTCATCTTTTCTTTCTTCATCCTTCTTCCAATCCTGCCTTTCCTTCGTCTTTCATTCCAATGCCCCCTTTTTTAAAACCTTCTAACCTACCTTACTTTACCTCCTTTCTTATACTCCTCTAAACTTTCCTTTTCTTTTTTGTGTCACTCTTTTTCTTAGTTTCCTCCCCTGATGGTATTCCTATTGGACATCAATGATATTCTTATATACCTTTTTCATTCATTCTCTTTTTTTTTGCTTCTTGTCTTTCTACCTTAGTTCTCTTCCTTTCCTATCTTCATTACATATATTCCTTTTCCTCCTTCCCATTTCATTTCTCTCTTAATGCTCTACCTTAACCCCTTCCTTCATCAGTCCCATTCTTGTTTCTTTCTTCCTTACCTCTCCTTTCCTTTTTTACCTTCCTAAACACATCCACCCATCCCTTTCTCCCTTCTTACCTCACCTTTTATCTTTCATACCTCCCTTACTTTGTTCTGCTTCCTGTCTTTCTTACATTTGTTGTGTTATTTCGTCTGATTTCATTCTTTTCCTTTAATGGTTTTTACCTTCCATCCTTTCCTCTATGTATTTTGCTTCCTTACTTTGATTCCTTTCTTTCTTCTTACCTCACCCTTTACTTTCACCCCTTCTTATCCTCAGCCTTCACCAGCTATCTTCCCTTCTTCTTACTGTTCCTCACCTCCTTGACTTGCTTGCTTTACTCCTTCTTTTATTTCTCAGCTGTCTTTTTCTTTGCTTTTTTACCTCTATTCTTACCTTCCTCCAACACTTTTATACCTCCCTAACCTTTAAACATCCCCCTTTACGTCCTTTGTTTTATTTCCTCCCTCTTTAACTGCTCTCCTCTAGTTTGTTCTTTCTTCTCACCCTTTTCTATTCTTACCGTCCTTTTTATCTATCCTTACCCCTTCATTCCTTAGCTTCCTTTCATTTTTTGTTTTTTACTTTCTTTCCTCTGTCCATTTCTTCCAACGTACCTCAAAGTTTTCCAGTTATACCTCTTACTTTCTATCCTTATCTCTTTCTTCCTCAGTTTCCCTTCCACTTCCTTACCTCAATTCTGTTCGTAACCTTTCCTTTTATACATAACTTATTTTCAGACATTACCCCTTACTTCCTCAGTTTCTTTCCCGTCACTTTCTTACCTCTAATTTGTTCCTCCTTCTCTCCTTTAGCTATTCTTACCTTCTTATCATCTATCCTCACCCCTTAATTTCTCATCTTCCTTTTATCTTTGTTGTTTCTTTACTTTCTTACCTCTTTTTTTGTTTCTTTCTCCTCACCTCATGTTTTTAGTTGTATACATTCCTATTCTGTTCTTTCTCTTCACTTTCTCTTTTTTCTTTTATTTGTTCCTCACCTTCCTTTATTTGCGATCCAGTCCTTTCTAAGCTTCCTTTCCTTATTGTTTCCTGACTTTCTTACCTTTATTCTGATCTGCCTCCTTCCCTCAACATTTTCCTTTTATACCTCCCTTACTTTCAAACATTTACCTTGACTTCCTTGGTTAGATTTGTTTCCCTTTCTTATCTCTGTTTTGTTCTTCCATCTCTCCCTTTTCGATTCACACCCCTTTCTTATCTTAATTTACCCCTTCATTCCTCACCTCTCTTTCATTTTTGTTTTTTACTTGCTTCCCTCTATTCTTTTCTTCCTATGTACCTCACATGTTTCAAATTTAACTCCCTTAATTTCAAACATTACCTTCTACTTCCTCAGTTTTATTTGCCTCCCTTTCTTACCTCTTTTTTGTTCTTCCTTCCCTCCCCTTTAATTCACTTTCTATGTATCTATCCCTATCCTTTCCTCCCCACTTCCCTTCCTTTTTGTTTCATCGCTTTCCTACCTCTAGTATGATTTTCCTTCTTACCTCATCTTTTTACCTTGCCTCAACACTCCTTTTATACCTACCTTATTTTACTTCCCTTAGTTTTATTTGCTTCCCTTTCTTTACTTTATTGTCGCTATTTTGTTCTTCCTTTTATCCCCATTTATATTATTCCTCCTCCTATTTTTTAACCCTACCCCTTCCTTCCCCTACCTCCCTTCCTTTTTGTTTCTTTGCTTTCTTACCTCTAGTCTGATCTTCCTCTTTACCTCGAGCTTATATTTCCCTTGCTTTCAAATATTACCCCTCACTTCATCAGTTTCATTTGCTTATCTTTCTTTATCTTCTAACCTCTATTTTGTTCTTCAGTTTCTCCCTTTTTCTTTTATACTACACTTACTTTCTATCTTTGCTTCTTCCTTCCTCGGCTTCCCTTTTCTTTTTGTTTCTTTACCTCTATCCCATTCTTCCTCCTCACCTCATCCTTATATTTGGATTATTGCATACATTCCTTACTTTTTTTTATTTTTACCCCTATGTTCCGGTCCTTTTCTTTACTGCATTGCCTTTGTTGTGTTCTTCAATCTTCGTTTACCCCTTTCTTTACTTTGCCCTCTTTCTTTTCTTACCTGCTTTATCTTTTACCCTTACCCTTTCTTTCTTGGCTTCCTTTTCTTTTTGTTTCTTTACTTTCTTACCTCTATTTCATTCTTTCACCTCACCTCATGCTTTTAGATGTATACATTCCTTACCTATTATTTTTGCCCCTACATTCCGGTTCTACCCCTTTCTTTTCTTCGCCCTCTTTGGTTTCTTACCTGCTTTATCTTTTACCCTTACCCTTTCTTTCTTGGCTTCCTTTTCTTTTTTGTTTCTTTACTTTCTTACCTCTATTTCATTCTTTCTCCTCCCCTCATGCTTTAAGTTGTATACATTCCTTACCTTTTATTTTTGCCCCTTAATTCAGGTTCTTTTTTTTTAATGTATTGCCTTTGTTGTGTTCTCCATTCGTAGCTTACCCCTTTTATTTTATACCTTTCTAATTATATTCTACCCTTACCACTTACTTCCTTCCTTACCTTGATTTTGTTCTTCCCCCTCACCCTTTTCCTCTCTATGAGGCTGATTCATTAATAGCGACAGATAGCGACTGTTGAGCGTCTGTAGCGGTATTTTGACAGCGACCGCTAGTAGTAGCTGTGCTTGGCCATTGTTCGGTGGATGATAGCGACTCAGTCGTTGTGCCGTAATGTTGAATATTGGGTGAGGAGTCGCTATTTGACATGTTCCGCGCTGTATAGGAGCGCATGATAGCGACTGGACATAGCGACCGGCACCCACCATATTCATTAAAAAATCAGCCTTAAAAATTCCTAGCGCTGTGAAATGCATGTTTAAATCCCAGAGCGCTGGAGGCGATGTGTTAAAAGTAGTTTTTTAACCCTCTAACCACCCCCAAAAAATGGAATGATTTTGAAATAATATTCAAACCTGAATAGTTTAAAATCAGACCTGTAATATCAATTCTGCAAAAAAAAAAAAATGTTTTTATAAATCTCCCAAAAAATACATTTTCAAAGGAAGAAGTGTTCACAGATTTTTTTTGGGAAATTTAAAAAAAAATATATATTAAAAAAAATTATTAATTAAAATACATTCTGCCATTGAAATGCGGCAGGGAGCGACAGTTGAGCGACTGTAGCGGTATTTTCACAGTGCCCGCTAGTAGTCGCTGTGCTTGGCCGTTGTTCAGTTGTTGATAGCAACTCAGTCGGTGTGCAGTAATGTTGAATACAAGGTTACGAGTCGCTACTTGACAGGTTCCGCGCTGTATGAGAGCGCATGATAGCGACTGGCCCTAGCGACCGGCTCCCACCATATTCATTAAATCACGCTCAAAAAATTCTGGCGCTGTGAAATGCATGTTTAAACCCCAGAGCGCTGGCGGCGATGGGTTAAAAGTAGTTTTTTAACCCCCAAACAACCATATTTTTGGAAACCAAAAAAAACAAGTTTTTTAAATAATTTAGTAATATGAATACATTAATATCAGACCTGTAATATCAATTCTGTACAATTTTTTTTTTTTCCCTTAAAAAAATCTAAAATGGCAGAAGTGGTCACAGAATATTTCACATTTAAAAAAAAAAAAAATTATAACAATTAATTATGAATATGAAGATTGTTCCATTGAAATGCATTGGAGAGCGCCAGGTAGCGAGAGGCCATACCTGTTGCTGTTCAAGGTCGGACGCTAGCGCTGTGGGCTGAGGCTGGAATAATGATGAATGAGTCGCTATATGGCGCTATCTCAGTCGCTAAGCAGGATTGGCTTGATAAATGTGTGATTGTGGTGGGGAGCTGGCGTTCTCGTGGCGGGGCCCGTCATTACCGGCCGCTCACCAGTCGCTACCTGTCGCTATTCCTTCATAAATAAGGGCCTCAGTGCTGGTAAGAAAATGTCTATTTGTTTTTCCTGATAATCCTGGCTAATGTTGCCCCTAGTGGCCGAAATCAGGCCACAGCTTACAACGCTCTGCTACAGTGTAGCGTAGACTTGCTTTTTATGGTTCCAGATCAGCTATGCTTACTCCAGACCACACAGCATAATGGGGGTTATAGTACTCGTCCTCCCCCCCCCTCCCCCCAATATTGATTGTCCTCTGTAGGTAGGAGATGGAAGGCTGCTCACTCGGAAAACTTGGGGATTGAATGGCCACTAGTGGAATGAGACCACGGAATGATAGCTTTGCTTTCTTTCTTCTGTTCAGGATGAACATGTGGCTACAGCAGAATCACTCACTGACCCGCAGATGGAAATGGCAAATCCACCAGTAAGTACTGACCTGTCCTGACAACGTGCCAGAACCCCAATCCAAGTTAATGGTTCCTAAAGTGGAACGCCTGTGTTATTTGCCGTGTTTTAACACTTTCTAGACCAGATTAGACAAGTAAGATTCTGACTCAGTGACCAATAGTATCTTTCAATGATAACAGCAGCAAGAAATGGTGGCTCATAGTGTTGATTTACAGCTAGGACACATGTCTGATAACATAGGGAATGAATGATAGGATGAAGTGGATGACTGGCTTAAAGCGGACCTTCACTCTGAATAAGAGTCTATCTTATATGTCTCCCACACCCTGTACATACAGATTGCTCACATTAAAAATCATCCTACCTGCTTCTACTGCATGTTATGAGCCTTTAAACATCCAAGATGGCGGCTTATGGAAGCCGCCATCTTATCAGGCAGCCTGCAAACAGGAAGTGCCTCCTGACTGTGCTGCTCTGCATTCTGGGATTGCTGGCCTTTTCCTGACCCCAGCTCTGCTCTGTCTGAGCAAAGCACAGCTATAACCCGCCCCCCTGTACCTTATCCCACTCTCCTCTCCTCAGTAAGTGTGATGCTTCTGAGTCAAGATGGCGGCGCCCATGTCCTAAATTCCTGAACAGAGTTGCAGCCCAGTGGGGGAAAGAATAATAAGTTAGTGACTAAAAACGTAAAATATATTAATTTTAGATGCTGGGGAACCGTTTTTTAAGAGTTTGGGCTTTTCATTAAACCACGCTGAAGGTCCGGTTTAAGTCATGATTCAATGCTGTGTGTGACTGTGTGCCTCGGGGAGGTTTCTGGTCTCTGCCCAAACACTGTAAAAAGAAATCAGCCTCCCAACATGTCCACAGTAGGGATAACACCTTACCCACCCAGGCGTGCAGTGCGCAAACAAGGGCACGGCTTGACTGAATGAGGCTACATACTGTATAGGGAGTCTTAAAGTAGACTTATCACCTGAAATTTGGCTATGCTGGGGATAGGTCCTTGCCCCCGGGGGCATCATGAATTGAGTTGCAAGCCTGCATTAAAACCCCTCAGATCGCCTACTCCACTTACCTTTCTACAGTTCCCACATTGCATGTGCAGACGTGTGTCCAATCAGCACTTTATGCCATGTATACTAATGCACTCCTGCACACCCGGCCTATCTGTAACGCTGGGCGCGGGAGGGCGCAAGGTGCAGGAAGGGACCAAGGAAAGGTAAAGGAGCTTGTGGGCAATCCAGGGCTCACACACTGATTCAGCATGCCCCAGGGGCACCTAGATGGCCGACCTGGAGTTTTTAAGACACCAGGGCCGGCATTTGCGGTAATAGGTCCATGCAAGTCACTGCAATGGAGGGGATGTGGTGAGGCCTGGCATGCCCTCTTCCATTGTAGTGAATGGACAGGATGTAGTAGCGCTCCTGTTAATGATTGTGGGTGGCACAAGCCAGACACGGCAATGTGGGATGTGATCCAGTGATCAGGTGAGTTGCTAGCAAACGGAGTCAGACCAATCAGCTGCGGGGGACAAAGGGTGAGTATCCTTTTGTTTCGTTATATGGGTGCTCAATCACTTTAAAGTGGACCAACACCCAGGATTTTGACTATCCTGGGTTTTGGTCCACTTCGGTGGGGCATCCCGATCGGGGGTGCCCCGCTGTGTGAAACCCCCCAGAAACCCCCAAAAACTCACCTCTCAACGCTCCCACGTGAACGCCGCAGCCAATCCCCGCCAACGTCCAGGCGGGGATCAGGAACGTCCAAGCCGCTTCCGCCGCCGCCGCCTCCCGCGTGTCACTCTCGGCGCGCGCGCGCCCCCGCCGGCCATTCACAGAGGGCCGGCGCGGGCGCGCGCACGTCTGGAGGGGCGCACGGGATGCGGCGGCGGCGGAAGCGGCGGCGGATCAGGTAAGATGTTTTTGGGGTTTCTGGGGGGTTTCACCGATCTCGGATGTCCCGCGGGGTGGGAGGTGATCTATAAGATTCCCGGGCCGATCACCCCTGGGTGTTGGTCCACTTTAATAATATTACTGCTACTTCTGCTTTCATGACCAAACATTACTACTATCACTACTACAAATATGACCACTACTACTACTAATGCTGTTATTACCACTACTACTATGTCCATATATAGTATAGTGTTGCTATACTACTACTAAGAGGCCGATTCATTAACAGCGGCAGGTAGCGACAGTTGAGCGACTGTAGCGGCATTTTCAGGGCGCCCGCTAGTAGTCGCTGTGCTTGGCCGTTGTTCGTTAGTTGATAGCGACTCAGTCGGTTTGCCGTAATGTTGAATATTGGGTGAGGAGTCGCTATTTGACAGGTTCCACGCTGTATGGGAGCGCATGATAGCGACTGGTCAGAGCGACCGGCTTCCACCTGTAGACATGTCACTGGAGAAGTGATCGAGGGGGTGTACATTTCACCTAGGTTACTACGCTGGGTGAGATGGTAAGTCCAGGATTGATTTGTTTCCCAGCAGTGATATGCTGCTGAGGTGTTGTTTAATTTTGCCGGGCCTGGATTTATATGGAATGGCAGGTAGGTTTGGTAGAGGGACCTGTCATTCCACACCTCCCCGATCCGGTTTGGGTTTTGAATCAGGTGAGCTCTGATCCTAATTAGCCTGGGAGGTAAAAGCTCTGCAGAGACTGCAGGCTATTGCTCTGAGCCAGAAATGAACAGCCTGAGTGTGTGTGAAGGAAGCTGCGAACGCAGCCATTGCTGGAGCTAAAACTCACCCTGCGATATCCAGGCTAACGCCGCGTTATGAAACTGCTAGATAGGTGAGAAGAACCTGTTAAGTAAGCGCCCAGACGGGCTAGGTCTTTATTTTGTTTGTACACAAATGAAGCACGCTGCTGCTGTATGTTTTGTTACTGGACTGTTTATGCCATGAATAAACGCCAAGACCTGCTTTTATAACACCTAAGTCTGCCGTGAACTGTGTCCAAACACACCATCCCCCGGGAAGATCCCTACAATTGGTGCTGCGGAGCGGGCATTACGGTTGCTAGGGGCAACGGTGTGGACAGACTTAGCTACAGCTGCTTATGTCTTGGGTGAAAGCTGCAACTACACTCCAAGAACAGGCGGGCAACATGGAGGAGATGCTGAAGCAGTTTATGCAAGTAAGTTTGCAACAACAACAGGCTCAGATAGAGGCCAATAGACGACATGAACAGGCTCAGATAGAGGCTAATGGACGACATGAACAGGCTCAGATAGAGGCTAATAGACGACATGAACAACTTATTGAATACCTGATAGCAAAACAAGAGGCGCCTGTGGTTGCTAATCCCCAAACAGTGGTGCGAGCCGCTCCAGAGACTTTTGATGTGAGAAGAGCTGTGCAGCGAGCGCTGCAAAAGATGACTGCTGAGGACGATGTTGAGGCCTTCCTAACTGGGTTTGAGCGTGCGGCTGAGCGAGAGAAGTTACCCGTCGCTGAGTGGGCAGAGGTAATTGCGCCCTATTTAACAGGGGAACCTCAAAAGGCCTACTATGACCTCAGTGAGCAAGAGGTTAAGGACTATACTCGGCTAAAAGCGGAGATACTTGCCCGGCTAGGCGTTACTACTGCGGTCCGTGCCAGGAGGGTACGCAACTGGAGCTACAGTTTGGACAAATCGGCGAGGTCCCAGATGTATGACCTGATCCATTTGGCGAGAAAGTGGTTGGAACCAGACACTTCTACTCCTGCACAGATCCTAGAGAGGGTTGTGATGGATCGCTACCTCCGAGCACTTCCTGCTGACCTGCAACGCTGGGTGGGACAAGGTGACCCTAAGAATGCAAACGAACTTGTCAGCCTTGTGGAGAGGTTCCAAGCGACTGAGGACTACCTCCGTGATGTTTCTACAGCATCTTCACCTCCCCGGAGTGCCAGATCTGTGCCATCAGCTGGTAAGAGACTTCCATCTATTGGGGGAGTGTGGAGGGGTGCTGAGGGAGGAAAAAGGGCTCAAGTGGTGTCTCAGGGGCAAAAGACTGGGGATGGTCCCGGGTGGCTAAGTGGCCCTAAAAAGGACTCCTTGCCAAGGAGACCAGGCCCTATCCGGTGCTGGAGATGCCATGAGACGGGACACGTGTCTGCCCATTGCCCTCTTACCACTGAGCCCATGGAATGTGAGGCTAATCGGCGTCAGTCGCTATTTGCGGAACCATCTTGTGTTGCAGTTCCTGGACTAGAGACTGAACCGCAAATCTGCAACGTTACAATTAATGATTTTCCTGTTAAGGCGTTGCTGGATTCAGGGAGCCTCGTGACCTTGGTGCATGCCAGCCTGGTGGCTGGGGACTTTGAGTGTAAAAAGCATATGAGTGTTGTTTGTATACATGGGGATACAAAAGTGTACCCTATAGTGCTGGCTGAAGTCGGGACTGAACAAGGCACCGTACAATATGAAGTGGGTGTGGTTAAAAACCTCATGCATAACGTAATATTGGGGCGCGATTTTCCATTGTTCTGGGCTCTCTGGGGAAAAAGAAAATCCCCCGAAAGGAGTGAGGATACTCCTAAGGTTGTTGCATTACCCCCTCTAAGTGATAAAAGTGTGCAGGATGAAAATGATTGTTTTCCTTTGCAGGTCCTGGCTGGAGAGGAGGAGGCTCCTCCCACTGAGCAAAATATACCAGACTTAGAGGTGTCTAGGGATAATTTTGGGACTGCACAGTTACAGGACCCCACTCTCAAAAATGCGAGAGAGCAGGTTTCTGTCATGAATGGGGTACCTCAGGAACCAGATGCTGAGAAAAGATTTCCACATTTTTCTGTGACTAATGATCTTTTCTATAGAGTCACTAAGATTAAGGATGAGATTGTGGAACAGCTTCTGGTGCCTAAGCCGTACCGGCGTCAGGTGCTGGACATGGCACATAACCATGTTCTTGGGGGACACTTGGGGACTGACAAAACGCAGGAGAGGGTTCTCCAGAGGTTCTACTGGCCGGCGATATATAGTGATATTAAAAAGCACTGCGAGTCGTGCCCCACATGTCAGCTTAGTGCCCCAGTGTCACATTTTCGCAGTCCTTTGGTTTCGCTCCCTATTATAGAGGTGCCTTTTGAGCGTATAGCCATGGATTTAGTGGGTCCCATTGTAAGATCCGCTAGAGGACACCAATATATTCTGGTGGTCATGGATTATGCGACCCGCTATCCTGAAGCTGTGCCCTTAAGAAACACCGCATCTAAAACAATTGCACGTGAGTTGTTTTATATGTTCTCTAGGACTGGAATCCCCAAAGAAATCCTGACTGACCAAGGTACACCCTTTATGTCAAAGGTGATGAAGGAGTTATGCAAACTATTTAAAATCTCACCCATCCGTACCTCTGTATACCACCCCCAGACGGACGGATTGGTGGAGAGATTTAACAAAACTTTGAAACATATGCTGAAAAAAGTGGTGGAAAAAGATGGCCGTGACTGGGATCATTTGTTACCCTACCTCATGTTTGCTATTAGGGAAGTGCCCCAAGCGTCCACAGGGTTCTCACCATTCGAGTTGGTCTATGGTCGTCACCCTAGGGGTCTACTGGACATTGCAAAAGAGACATGGGAGAGCGAGTCCACCCCATACAAGAGCGTTATTGAGCATGTAGCACAAATGCAGGACCGTATAGCCGCGGTAATGCCCCTAGTAAGGGAACACCTCCAGAGGGCGCAAGAGGCCCAAAGTAGAATTTACAACCGGTCTGCAAGAATCAGGACATTTAACCCAGGCGATAGGGTCCTTATACTAGTTCCCACTGTTGAGAGTAAATTCCTGGCGAAGTGGCAAGGTCCCTATGAAATTGTGGAAAAGGTCAGTGAGGTGAACTACAAGGTACACCAACCAGGTAGAAGGAAGCCTTTCCAAGTTTACCACGTAAACTTGATTAAGCCCTGGAAAGACAGGGAATCCTTGGGGGCGACAAATACTGTTAGTAATTTGCCACAACCAATCCCTCCAGTCAAGGTTGGTGATACCCTATCAGTGTCACAGAAACAGGAGGCTCAGGAATTTTTACAGAAAAACAAAGACAAGTTTTCTGACCTCCCAGGGCGTACACACCTCATCTATCATCACATTGAAACTGAGCCTAGAAGCAGAGTAAACCTCAAGCCCTATAGGATCCCAGAAGCCCGTAGGGAAGCCGTATCTGCCGAGGTAAAACGTATGCTTGATCTGGGAGTAATTGAGGTGTCACAGAGTGAATGGTCCAGCCCGATTGTATTAATCCCAAAGCCTAATGGAACTTGGAGGTTCTGTAACGATTTCAGAAAGTTGAATGAGATCTCAAAATTTGATGCCTATCCTATGCCCAGGGTAGATGAGTTGATTGAGAAGTTGGGTAATGCCAGGTACATAACCACCCTCGATCTCACAAAGGGCTACTGGCAGATTCCACTTACTAATGAGGCTAAAGAGAAAACTGCATTCTCTACCCCTGATGGGCTATTCCAGTATGTAGTGATGCCGTTCGGGTTACATGGAGCACCTGCGACTTTCCAGAGGTTGATGGACTTGATTTTGCGACCACATCGTGATTACTCAGCTGCCTACCTCGATGATGTGGTCATTTTTAGCCCTGATTGGGAAAGTCACCTCTGTAAGGTACAGGCTGTATTGGATACCATAAGTGATGCGGGGTTGACCATAAATGCCGAGAAGTGTGCAATAGCCCTAGAAGAGGCCAAGTATCTGGGCTACATTATTGGAAGAGGGTTGATTAAGCCACAGCTAAATAAAGTGGAGGCAATACAGAATTGGCCAAAACCCCTGACAAAGAAACAGGTCAGAGCTTTCCTTGGTATTACGGGCTATTACCGTAGATTTGTGCCGAACTTTGCCTCAGTTGCTGCTCCCCTAACTGACTTGACCAAGGGCGGAAAGAGAGCCATGATCACGTGGACTCCAGAGGCCGAGAAGGCTTTCCAAAGCCTTAAATCTGCCTTGTGCCAACAACCTGTGTTAGTTACCCCCGATTTCAGGCGAGAATTTCTGGTCCAGACAGATGCTTCTAACACAGGCTTAGGTGCAGTACTCTCACAAGTAGTAAATGGTGAGGAGCATCCGGTGATGTACTTGAGTAGAAAGCTAACCCCGGCCGAAAAAAATTATGCCATTGTGGAGCGTGAGTGTTTGGCAGTGAAGTGGGCCCTCGAATCCCTAAAATATTACTTACTAGGCAGGAAATTCAAGTTAGTGACAGACCATGCCCCCCTAACATGGATGAAGTTAAACAAGGAGAGAAACGCAAGAGTGACTAGATGGTTTCTGTCCCTACAAAACTTTAATTTCACTGTGGAACACAGGCCAGGGAAATTACAGGCAAATGCTGACGCATTATCGAGGGTACATTGTCTGTGGGGACAAAATGCTCAGCCCTCCGGTCTGAAGAAGAGGGGGGGGATATGTAGACATGTCACTGGAGAAGTGATCGAGGGGGTGTACATTTCACCTAGGTTACTACGCTGGGTGAGATGGTAAGTCCAGGATTGATTTGTTTCCCAGCAGTGATATGCTGCTGAGGTGTTGTTTAATTTTGCCGGGCCTGGATTTATATGGAATGGCAGGTAGGTTTGGTAGAGGGACCTGTCATTCCACACCTCCCCGATCCGGTTTGGGTTTTGAATCAGGTGAGCTCTGATCCTAATTAGCCTGGGAGGTAAAAGCTCTGCAGAGACTGCAGGCTATTGCTCTGAGCCAGAAATGAACAGCCTGAGTGTGTGTGAAGGAAGCTGCGAACGCAGCCATTGCTGGAGCTAAAACTCACCCTGCGATATCCAGGCTAACGCCGCGTTATGAAACTGCTAGATAGGTGAGAAGAACCTGTTAAGTAAGCGCCCAGACGGGCTAGGTCTTTATTTTGTTTGTACACAAATGAAGCACGCTGCTGCTGTATGTTTTGTTACTGGACTGTTTATGCCATGAATAAACGCCAAGACCTGCTTTTATAACACCTAAGTCTGCCGTGAACTGTGTCCAAACACACCATCCCCCGGGAAGATCCCTACACACCATATTCATTAACAAATCACGCTCAAAATATTTGCGCTGTAAAATGCATGCTTAAACCCCAGAGCGCTGGCGGCGATGTGTTAAAAGTAGTTTTTTAACCCCCAAACAACCATATTTTTGGAAACCCCAAAACACAAGTTTTTAAAATAATTTTGTAATATGAATACATTAATATCAGACCTGTAATATCAATTCTGTACACTTTTATTTTTTTTACCTTAAAAAAATTATTTAAAATGGGAGAAGTGGTCACACACACAAAAAAAAAAAACAATAACAATTAATTATTAATATTTAAAGATTTTTCCATTGAAATGCATTGGAGCGCACCAGGTAGCGAGAGGTCATACCTGTCGCTGTTCAAGGTCGGACGCTGGCGCTGTGGGCTGAGGCTGGAATAATGATGAATGAGTCGCTATCTGGCGCTATCTCAGTCACTAAGCAGGATTGCCTTGATAAATGTGTGATTGTGGTGGGGAGCCGGCGTTCTCGTGGCGGGGCCCGTCATTACCGGCCGCTCACCAGTCGCTACCCCTTGTTAAATAAGGGTCTTATACTACTATTACCACTGCTTTTACCAATGTGCTACTGATATTACTTCCACCAATGCTGCTGTTACTAATACTACTTAATATTATTACTAACACATTCACTGCCAACCCTCTCACTACTATAACCATTATCACCACTGCTACCACCATCACTACCACCTGTCTTGTACCTTGTTGTGAATCAGTCAGAGATGGGCACAGACTACTTCCAGCAGTACCACCTATGGCTTCCCCTGATAGTGATTACAGGGGGAACGCAGCAGAAGGGAAGGCCGGAGTGTCAGGTATTGATGAATTGCAGATTCCGGTGAACTGAGCTGGAACTCAGGAGCTGACAAGAGGGCTTAATGCTGGCTGAGCTGGAACTACTCCACAAGGCAGCTTCGGAGTGGGGAGTATGCCAGCAAGTCTGGTTTTTGCCAGATGGACTGTGCTGCAGACAGAACAGGGTCTCACAACTGTCACCCACAAGTAGTGAGCCCAGAGTCCAGTACTAAGAGGCCGATTCATTAATAGCGCCAGGTAGCGACAGATGAGCGACTGTAGCGTGAGTTTTACAGCACCAGCCAGTATTTGCTGTGCTTGGCCGGCGTTTGCTTGATGACAGCGACTCAGTCGGTGTGCCGTAATGTCGAATACGGGCTTAAGGGTCGCTGTTTCACAGGTTCAGCGTTGTATGTGAGCGCCTGACAACGAATGGCCAGAGCGAACGGCTTGCTTCATATTCATTAAAAAATCACGCTCCGAATTTACTGGCGCTGTCCATTCCTTGTTTAAACCCCAGTGCGCTGGCGGCGATGGGTGTTAACTAGTTTTTAACCCCTAAACAACCATATTTTTGGATTGTAACATTATACATGTTTTTTGAATCATTTTGTAATATGAATACATTAATATCAGACCTGTAAGATCAATTCTGGACAAATTTTTTTTATTAATTTTTTTTACTTTAAAAAAAACCCTAACATTGCAGAAGTGGTCTCAGAATTTTTGACATTAAAAAAAAAAAAAAATGATTACCAATTAATTATGATTATTTAAACATTGCTCCATTGAAATGCATTGGACAATGCCAGGGAGCGACAGCTCATACCTGGCGCTGTGAAGGAATTTGCAGCGGCGCTGTTCGTTCCAGGCGGCTTCATGATGAATCCCGCGCTAGCCGCAGCTCTCGCCGGCGCTAGCCTGATTTAGCTTGATAAATGCGTCATTGTGACCGCCGCCGGGCGTACTTGAGTCGGTAGCCGCCGATAGCTGGCGGTACCTGGCGCTCGTCAGACACTACCTGGCGCTAGCCCGTGATAAATAAGGCCATAAGTGCATGCAAAAACAGAGCTGAGAAGCTCAGAGCCCAGGTAAGTGCAGAAACAGAGCCAGAGTTTCAGAGCTCTGGCGCATGCAGGAACAGAGTTGGGTGTGTAGGTTCAGGTTCATGCAGGAACAAAGCCGTAGTCGGGAAGAAGATCTGCAGGCATCTTTCCAGTGCCCCAGGGCTCCTTTTAAAGGCCACTAGCATCAGAAGTGCCAACTGCACATGCAGTAATGAGAACGCGCAGGATCAGATCGGCCACCGTGACACCACCAATTTTTCTTCTACTGCTTCTACTGTTGTTACTGTTACCACTACCAAAAACATATTCACTACAATTAACTGCTGCTTCCACTACTACTAATACTATTGCTACTACTACAACTACTGCTACCACTGATACTGCTACAACTACTTCTACCACTGCTACTGCTATTACTACAACTACTGCTACTGCTATTACTACAACTACTGCTACCACCACTGTGTAAGCCCCCGCGGTCTCATAGTAAATATGCGAACAGATGGCACGGGTAGCAGCTGCACGTGCTCCATTCAGTTTGCTAACTGATTCATCGTCAGAGCACCTAGCAGAAGCTAAATGGGGAGGCCGATTCATTAATAGCGCCAGGTAGCGACAGATGAGCGCCAGTAGCGTGATTTTCACAGCGCCCACTAGTATTCGCTGTGCTTGGCTGTTGTTCGCTTGTTGACAGCGACTCAGTCGGTGTGCGGTAATGTTGAATACGGGGTTAGGAGTCGCTGTTTCACAGGTTCCGCGCTGTATGGGTGCGCCTGACAGCGAATGGCCAGAGCGAACGGCTCCCAGCATATTCATTAACAAATCACGCTCAAAAAATTATTGCGCTGTGAAATGCTTGTTTAAACCCCAGAGCGCTGGCGGCGATGGCTTAAAAGTAGTTTTTTAACCCCCAAACAACCATATTTTTTGATTTAAAAATTAAACAAGTTTTTCTAAACATTTTGTAATATGAATACATTAATATCAGACCTGTAATATCAATTCTGCACAAATTTTTTTTTATATTTTTTTAACTCAAATCTAACATTGCCGTAGTGGTCACTGAATTTTTGACAGTAAAAAAAAAAAAAAAAAAAAAAAAAACTTTAATATCAATTAATTATGAATATTTAAAGATTGCTCCATTGAAATGCATTGGAGAGCGCCAGGTAGCGAGAGGTCATACCTGGCGCTGTGATGGGATTAGCAGCGGCGCTGCTCGTTGCAGTCCGCTACATGATGAATCCCGCGCTAGGCGACGCTCTCGCCGGCGCTAGCCTCATTTAGCTTGATAAATGCGTGATTGTGTCCACCGCCTGGCGTTCTGGAGTCGGTAGCCGCCGATAGCTGGCGCTACCTGGCGCTAGTGAGACACTACCTGGCGCTATCCCTTGATAAATAAGGCCGAGAGTGTAGTGCTGTTGGATTGCAGAAAGTTAAGTAAAGGCAGCAATTCGCAGGGATACATGCAGCAGGGCGTCCCGAATCAGGATGTCACACTGGTGAGGAACAACACCCGGGGGGTGAAAATAGTTTTTAGTTAATTCATAATACTATTATATTATCATTGTTAACAATGATCATTCTCTTCCTGTCAGGAATCTCTGGTGTCTTCGGCGCGAAGCAGGCGTCACATCGGCGTTCTGTCCCTCTGCATCTATTGCTGTAAATGCTGCAAATACAAAGGCTGTGGCTACTGCTGCCGGACCTGAGCGGTCCCAATGAAAGACGAGTGACTGAACCCCCCCATCAGAGAGCACATACTGCAATAACCAATACTGCACCCAACGAACACAGACTGATCATCTCCTGGCTATGAACTCCTTGTATTGCTCCTCTGTTTCCACTAACATGTATTTATCATAGCTCTCTTATGTATCACTTTACGCCTTTGTACAGTTTATTAAGAGTTCAAGTGTGTGAGGTTTATTTAAATGCTTATGTTTTTTTCTATTAACCATTCAAAATAAATCTAATGCTAATATACAGTGTAAAGACCAATATATACTGGATGCAAAACACCCATGCTATGCCATGCTATATCCTATACACCCATGCTTTGACATGCTATATCCCAGACACCCATGCCATGCTATATCCCAGACACCTATGCTATGCCATGCTATATCCCAGACACCCATGCCATGCTATATCCCAGACACCTATGCTATGCCATGCTATATCCTATACACCCATGCTATGCCAGGCTGTATCCCAGACACCCATGCTATGCCATGCTGTATCCCAGACACCCATGCTATGCCATGCTGTATCCCAGACACCCATGCTTTGCCATGCTGTATCCCAGACACCCATGCTTTGCCATGCTATATCCCAGACACCTATGCTATGCCATGCTGTATCCCAGACACCCATGCCATTCTATATCCCAGACACCCATGCTATGCCATGCTGTATCCCAGACACCCATGCTATGCTATGCTGTATCCCAGACACCCATGCTATGCCATGCTGTATCCCAGACACCCATGCTATGCCATGCTGTATCCCAGACACCTATGCTATGCCATGCTATATCCCAGACACCCATGCTATATCCTATACACCCATGCTATGCCATGCTGTATCCCAGACACCCATGCTTTGCCATGCTATATCCCAGACACCTATGCTATGCCATGCTGTATCCCAGACACCCATGCTATGCCATGCTGTATCCCAGACACCCATGCTATGCCATGCTGTATCCCAGACACCCATGCTATATCCCAGACACCTATGCTATGCCATGCTGTATCCCAGACACCCATGCCATGTTATATCCCAGACACCCATGCTATGCCATGCTATATCCCAGACACCCATGCTATGCCATGCTGTATCCCAGACACCCATGCTATGCCATGCTGTATCCCAGACACCCATGCTATGCCATGCTATATCCCAGACACCCATGCTATGCCATGCTGTATCCCAGACACCCATGCTATGCCATGCTATATCCCAGACACCCATGCTATGCTGTATCCCAAACACCCATGCTATGCCATGCTGTATCCCAGACACCCATGCTATGCCATGCTGTAACCCATACACCCATGCTATGCCATGCTGTATCCCATACACCCATGCTATGTCATGCTGTAACCCATACACCCATGCTATGTCATGCTGTAACCCATACACCCATGCCATGCCATGCTGTATCCCAGACACACATGCTATCTATCCCACTCTGAGCTTAGAGTGGTTAAAGCTGAATGGAGTCAGAGTCAGCCGATCAGAAATGTGGGTACACACTTCAGCGAAAGGTGAGCAGAGATGCAACTGGTGCATGTGTGCATGGGATCAGCGAGACCAGCCGCCCCTAGAGTCATAGACTTTAGCCCAGTGGTTGTTCCTCTTCAAAATGTACCAACCACCCACGTGGACAGTCTTTTAGTCTTCAGGGCTGACCGATAAAGCATCCTTGGGGCTTCCAAATTCAGGATGCACCTGTGTGATCACCCCACATTCACTCGCTTCATTCATTCATTCGCTCTCGTTCAATGAGAGACCCCTGCTATAACGTCATACTGCAGACGGCTCTCATTTTTTACAATGCATGCCCTGCATGCCTGGCATCATGCACGCGCTCCCGCCTCAGCCATTCAGATAGAATAATATTGATTAGCCATTGATTAGCAATTGATTAGAATGAGAGCCACTTGGGAATGATGTCACAACAAACGACTCCATTGCTACATTCTTAGCACAGAGGTGATGATGCTGCCCCTTTAACAGATGTTAATTCCCTATGGTGGAGCCCTGCCCGGCCCCGGCAGGCAGAGATGGCAGCCCTCCGCGATAGCGATCAGATTTTTGTACTGCAGAAAAGGTTAAAGTCAGTGTGGGTGCAGCCGCTAATCTGGTCTCTGTGTAGCTAAAGATTAACCAAAAGCCTGGCTGCGGGATTGTCACTGCACAACGGGACACCGATCGGGCACCACGTCTCACCCACCTCTTATGGTGCCCAGACAAGGTAGGTACATATTCTCCTATAAAATCTAAATCTTGGCTGACACTTATGTTACTCCTAACTTCAGACAGGGCTGTCATATTTGTGCCATGCAATGCAATTATTAGGACTGCTGCACCCCTTTGGTTTTTCTACATCTATCCCCAAGCAGTCCAAAACCTATTATCTAAAGGAATCTAGGTCTGGATGAAAGCACTCACCAGGGACAAACCAGAGGGTGATAATCCGGGGTATTGGACCTCTTTAACTTTTTTACTGTGCTCACTGTTTTTATTAACCAGTGCCCAGTGGGCATGGTCAGGGATGATGCCAGCACTCGGCTCATCTGCCTCATAGGAGGGCCCACCCAACATGGTGGTCTTGTGACACATGGAAGGATGACTTCTCGTTCTTGGCATCACCAGAGCTCCTCGGTGGTGTTAATCTACTCATGTAAGTGCCAGGGAGTTCCATGCAGAGGTGCACTGCTGCCTGGAAATGGGTGTGTCCGAATTTCCAAGGGGTTTTTCTCACTCTGTTGTGGAAGATTTTTTACTTTTTATATTCATTCTATTCCTTATTTCTTTCTGTCATTCATTCTTTCTTTTATATTCTTTCAATTGTATCACTCTTATTATTCACGTATTTCTACAAAGGTGACATTTCTACAAAGAGAGCAATATATTGGGATGGGCTATCTCTCCCTCCTGCTGGGGCTATAACAAGACGAGCCATTCTGAAAAGCCTGCCAGCTCCCTGCTGAGAGCTCCATTTTGTTACATTATTTAAGACAAATAGCAATTTATTTATCTTAACTGCTTCTATTGTAGCTGTGATATTTTCTAAAGCAGTCATGAGTCTACTATTTGAATGTAGATAGCTTACAGTGTAATGTTATGTTTGCATCACATTGTGAGATGGAAGACTAGAGGTTGTCTCATCTGTAGTTTCTATCTTTCATCATTTTATGTATTCCTCTGTCTATTCATTCCTTCTATTTTCTTTTCATTGATTAGTTCAATGCTCTATATTTAATCTTTCTTTTTATTCCTTCTTTCTATCAAACTTTCTATTATCCAATGTTTTATATCTTGCTTTCCTTCTTCTCTTCTATTATCTATCTATCTCTTCTGTTTATATCTTTTCTATTCATTCCATTTTTTGTGTTTTTTTTCATGCCTTTCATTCTATTATTTCATTTGTTTCTATCCTGCCTACCCTTCATTCTTTCTATCTTTCTTGTTTTCCTATCTATCTATCTATCTATCTATCTATCTATCTATCTATCTATCTCCCTATCTATCTGTATGTCTATGTATCCGTTCATATATCTATTTATCTATCCTATATCTATATATCTACCCCATATCTATCTATCTATATATCTACCCCATATCTATCTATCTACCCCATATCTATCTATTTACCTACCTATTTTTTCTATTCATTCCTTATTTACCTTCCCTCCTGGTCCAGCGGGCCTTGACCTTCTTGATGCCTGGAAGCCGCTATAGCATCTATAGTTGGGGGGGGGGGGCACAAGTCCCTCCTCCTCCTTTCTTGGCTTCCCTGGGAATCCTCCTCCAGTGACACATGGGGGTTCCACAGTGGTTCCTCCTCTGGGCTATAAAAGCCTCCCTGTCATGGTGGTCCTGGTTTAGCTTGGTAGGGCACCAAGGAAGGAGGAGGGATCTGTGTCCCCCCTCGGTCGGCAACAATAGCGGCTCCCTGGCATCAAGAAGATTACAGCTCGCCAGACCATGAGGCCCGGTGGATCTGCAGAGAAGGTGCCGTCTGGCAGGGAGGCAGATAGGCTGACAGAAGCATCAAGCATCAGCCAGGGATTCTGGGGAAGTGTCAAGCAGTGGTGGGGCTACTCAGTGCTGGGCATCCAGAATCCTTCTAAGGACAGATGCTATAGCACTTGTTCCTCTTTAAATGCAATACAAAAGGAAGCAGAAAATATCTGATTTCATCTGATTTCTGATTTTTAATATATGTAATGTCAGGTTACTGTATATTGCAATGTATTGCCGGAGCTGAGGCTGGCTTTGCTGAGCTGGTTTCCTCAGCAAGAGCTGCCCTTCCCTGATCTCCTGGGCCAGGAGCCCGGAGTGATCGCACAGCGATTAGACTGGAAGTCAGTTTGGCAGCCGCTGGGTCTTAGGAGTGGAGTCACACAAAGCAAACCACAGGGAGAAAACACAAAGAACTGTGACAGGTTACAGCAATTTCTAGCCTAAATAGAGAACCCCTCTCAGCTAAAGGGTGCTGAAGCCGATCAGGTGAGAAAAAGTTAAAGCGGACCTTCACCCTGAATAAGAGCCTATCGTATATGTCCCCCCGCCCTGAACATACAGATTGCTCACATTAAAAATCCTCCTGCCTGCATCTACTGCATTTAATGAGCCTTTAAACATCAAAGATGGCGGACCATGGAGTCTCAGGCTGTCTGCAGACAGGAAGTGTCTTCTGACTGTGCTGTCCTTTTCCTGACCCCAGCTCTGCTCTGCCTGTGCAAAGCACAGTTATATCCCACCCCCCTGTAGTTTTGCCCCCTCTCCTCTCCTCAGTATGTGATACTTTTGAAGCAAGATGGCGCCGCCCGTATCCTGGAGTCCTGAACAAAGTTGCAGCCCAGCGGAGGAAAGGAAAAATTACTAAAAAATTTAAAATATATTAGTTTTAGATGCTGGAGAATAGTTTTTTTAGGGGTTTGGGCTTTTCATTAAATGAGGGAGAAAAGAAGGAAAGAGAAAGGGGAAGAAAAAAAGAAAAGATGAAGGAAGGAAGTAAAGAAAAAAAGGAAAGAAAAGAACAAGGGGGGAAGGAAGGGATGTAGGAAAAATCAACCCTTTCACTGCTAGCCTACCTAGAGATGTCACTCTCTGTTGCCGGCCAATGTTCACCATTTTGTGCTATATATGTTTAACTGTGATTTTTGAAGGCCAAGGGAACTTATATTTTCACTATATCCAGTCCAGGTTGTCCCAGAAGTGATGACAGTTGGGTAGTCTGCCACCAGGTGGCGCAGTTACTGCAAGATCCAGAGCTGTAACTCCTCCCGGCCCCCTATAAAATGAGCGGTCTCGGTAGAATTCACAGAGTTTTCTTGCAGTACTGCTGCTAGGAGCGTCTTGGATACTCTCTCTGGATACTGCAGCTGAGCGTGGCATTTTAAGCCTGTCGGCCACTGCACCCCTATTACCACTGTTCCCGTGGACCCACTTATGCCTCCCAGCCTCGGCTGACGGGACAGGTGAAGGTAGGAAGAACGCCGGGGTCAGGCGTTGACAGAGCTAGGCTCTGGGCCGCAGACCCTCCCTAAAGGGTAGCTGGCCATAGGCGATGGTGAGCCTATTGGGGGGGGAGGAACCATCTTGTGCCCAGGGTTATGCCCTCATCTGTGCCCACAAGCTTTACTATATTGTGTGTTGTGCTTAATTCACTTCTTCTCTGACTTTTTCACTGATCTGTCAGGTCTGATTGATACTTACCTCCCTCGTTCCCTCGGCTCCTTCTCCTCTCCCCTCCATCTTGAAGCACTGTGAGGAGGGGGCGGGAGCGGTGCTTCGGCGGCTGTTCTTCGAGGCTGCGGCCTTGCTCGTTGTGGCGAAGCGCGCTGCGCTCCACGTCGGGGGGGCCCTCCATGGAGCGCCCTCCTTCTCTGCACGACTTTGGCGCCATTTTAGAGTTAAGGGCACTCCTGTTCGCCCCCCGCAGTGGGGGGGGGGGGGTCATGCGGTGATGCGTTTTGCATCACGGCTGCGCCGCCCTCATCTCGAGGTTCACATGTGCTGGCCTCCCGGCGCCATTTTCTGCCGACTGCATCTGTTGCTGGCCATCAGGATCACCAAGCCCGCTGGTCATCTCCTCCCTGTCCGCTGCTCCGGTCGCTTTGCCTTCTTGTCTTTTTTTCTTGATTTTCCTATATGCATGTGCTGTGGGATCGCTTTTGGCTTCTTCGGCTTGTGTCTTTTAGGTCGGCCCCCTTTGCCAACTAAGGGTTGTGGTTCCTCCCGGGCTCTCCTACCACCACCCCCCCTTTCTCTCCGCGCCCTCTCCCTCTAGAGGGATCACAAAAAGAGGGACTAAATTGGGGATTTCCTAGGTTTGGGCTGTTAGTGCCTTGTAACCTATTTAATTTTTACTATAATCACCATAATGGAGGCTTCTGGGGATAGTGAGCTAGGGGCCCCATCTGGGCGGGTGAAGCTCTGCCCCATGTGCGATACCAGCCCCCTGGGCGGACTCAGCACGGTTTGTGTCACTTGCGCCAGGAGCGTAATTTTGGAGCATGATAGGGCGGGCGTCTCTGCCCCTAGCCCTCCTTTGCCTGCGGCCTCGCCAACCCCCCCTCTACTGCATTCAGCTCTCAGCAAGGGGGAAGCCAGCAGGGGGCCCCAAGCCGATTTGGCATCTTAGGAGCGAGGGCTTCGGCTCTGCTTGTTGCACTTCGTCGCTCGCTCTGGCTGCGGCAGTGGTCGGCTGACGCTGCGGCCAAGAAGTCGCTCGCTAGTATCCCCTTCCTGGGGCTCAGGTTATTCGGGGAGAGTCTGTACCTTCTGGCCAAGGATGGAAGACTCCCTCAGCGACGGAAGCCTGCGCGGACCTTTTGGGGTTCTTCTGCCTATCGCTCCTTTCGCTAAATCCAAACCCCCTGCCAAGCCCTCTCAGGCATGAGGGGGAGCCCTCAGCTATCCGGGTGGGGGGATGGCTTCTGCTATTTGCTCACGTCTGGAGACAGCACGTCTCGGATCGGTGGATTCAGGAGGTGGTTTCCTCCGGTTATAAATTAGAGCTGTTCACGGTGCCCGAGAAGGACAGAACGCTGAGACCTATCCTGGATCTGATGGGTCTCAACATTGCTTCGGCCCGGCGACTTCATGACCACGGTGGACATCAAGGATGCTTATCTGCACATCCCGATTTTTCAGGGACATCAGAAGTTCCTGAGGTTTGCCCTGGAGGATCAGCATTACCAGTTTGTGGCACTACCGTTCGGGATAGCCTCAGCCCCCCGTGTGTTCACCAAGGTGCTGGCAGGCATCATGGCTATTCTGAGGAGCCAGGGCATTCGTGTTCTTTCTTATCTGGACGATTTGCTGATTGCGGCTCAGTTCCTTCAGCAGGCCGAGAGCGACACCCGGACAGGGTTATCCACTCTCGAGGATTTTGGATGGGAAATCAATTACCCCAACTCTTCTATCACTCCCTCAATGGTCAAGGTATTCCTGCCCCAGCAGAAGGCGGCGGGCCTCCAGGCGCAGGTGCAGGCCTTACTGTCTTGTCAGCGGCCATCGATCCGTCTGGGGATGAAACTGGTGGGCCTAATGGTGTCATGCTTCGAGGCAGTGCCCTTCGCTCAGTTCCACATGAGACCTCTTCAATTGAATCTGTTGACCGGTTGGGACCGGATGCAGGAGTCCCTGGAAAAGGAATTTTCTCTGTCCCCTCGGGTCAGACAGTCCCTCTTGTGGTGGTTGGACCCCAGAAATCTGTTGGTGGGAAAGTCCTTTCTGACTCCCCTTTGGGAGATTGTCACCATGGACGCCAGTCTGACCGGCTGGGGAGGTTTTTGGCAAACGCTGAAGTTCCAGGGCCAGTGGGGGCCGCAGGAGGCCCACTTTCCCATCAATCCCCTGGAGCTGAGAGCGATCCGGTTGGTGCATTTCCACTTGACTCCACATCTAAGGGGTCGTGCGATCCAGGTCAGCTCGGCTGTCGCCTACATCAATCACCAGGGCAGGACTCGGAGCAAGCAAGCCCTCCAGGAGGTGACCCAGATCCTGACTTGGGCCGAGGAGAATGTTCCCTGCATCTCGGCGGATTACATCCCCGGGATAGAGAACAAGGAGGCAGACTCCCTGAGCAGGAGGACCACTCGTCTGGGGGAATGGTCTCTCAGCAACAAGATCTTTCACACTCTGTGTGCTGGGGTCAACCGGAGGTGAACCTGTTTGCGTCCAGACACAATCACAAGCTCCCAATGTTCGTCTCCCTGTCAAGAGATCCTCTGGCCTTCGCCACAGACGCTCTGGCAATTCCGTGGATGGAATTCAGGCTCCTTTATGCATTTCCTCCGTTTCCACTCTTGGGTCAAGTGCTGCGCAAGATAGCCCAGGAGGGGGTACCTACCATTCTGGTGGCCCCTCGCTGGCCGAGGCGGAGTCGGTTCGCGGACATAGTCCAGATGTCTGTCGATCGCTACATCATGCCCGACGACCCAGGGCTTCTCACTCAGGGGTCGCTGCGGCACCCCAATTTACAGACGCTGGTTTTGACGGCCTGGCTATTGAAACCTCAATCCTAACTGAAAAGGGGATGTCCACGGTTGTTCAGACCATGATTCGTACATTGCTTGGTGTGAATCCAAGAGTTTCCCTTGTCGCACTTTCTCTATTTCTAGGATTTTGGAATTTTTACAACACAGCTTAGACCTGGGCCTACAGCTGTGCACACTCAAGGGCCAGGTCCCGGCCTTGGCCATCTTTTTCCAAAGATCCTTTGCCAATCATAGACTGATCAGGACCTTTTTCCAAGGTGTTACCCATGTACGTCCACTGCGTAAGCCTTTATTAACGTGTGGGATTTGAATTTGGTGCTTTCTGCTCTCTAGGGCCCTCCCTTTGAGCCTTTTGCGATGCTGCATTGTCTATTTTGACCCTAAAGGTGGTCTTTTTGGTAGCTCTCACCTCTGTGCGTCGCGTGTCAGAACTGGCCGCCCTTTGTATGAAGCCTCTTACTTTGAGCGCCATAAAGATAAGGTGGTGTTTTGTTTTAAACCTGATTTTTTGCCTAAGGTCGTTTCTCCCTTTCATCTTAATGAGGAAGTAGTTTTGCCTTCCCTGTGTCCAGAACCGGCTAATTCTAAGGAAAGGACCTTCCATGCCTTGGATGTGGTCAGAGCCATTAAGTATTATCTGGTTGCAACTGAATCCTTCAGGAAGTTGGATTCACTCTTCGTCCTCTCTGAGGGTTCCAGGAAGGGCTTGCCTCCAGCCAAGTCCACTCTCAGTAAGTGGATGAGACAGGCGGTGGTACAAGCATATTCTGCTAAGGGGAAGGAAACCCCCTTTTGGTGTTACAGCTCATTCTACTAGAGCTATTGGTGCTTCCTGGGCTTTTCAGCACCAGGCCTCTGTTGAACAAGTTTGCAAGGCCGCTACTTGGTCTTCTGTTCATACCTTTACAAAGTTTTACAAGGTTGACGTTAGGGCCTCAGCTGATGCTGTTTTTGCCCGAAAGGTGCTTCAGGCGGTAGTGAAATGAACTACATGCTGTTCCGCACTGGGGATCCCGCCCTAATGGACACTGCTTTTGGATGTCCCAATTGTCATCACTTCTGGGATGACCTGGACTGGATATTGTGAAAAATACAATTCTGTGAAACTCACCTGTAGAATTGTTTTTGAATATATCCAGTCCAGGTCGTCCCACCCCACCCTTGTTCATTATCTCTTGTTTGCCTGTTTATGGTGATTAAATTTTATATTGGACCGTTGTCCTTATTTTGTTGGAGAGAGTACATGCTGAAGCTATGTGAGTTAACATGGTTTCTTGGCCTCCCGGCCTGTCTCCTTTTTTTACTTATTTTTGACCACTGGGAATTCTACTGAAACAGCTCTTTTTATAGGGGGCCGGGGGGAGTTACAGCTCTGGATCTTGCAGTAACTGCGCCACCTGGTGGCGGACTACCCAATTGTCATCACTTCTGGGACGACCTGGACTGGATATATTCAAAAACAATTCTACAGGTGAGTTTCACAGAATTGTATTATTGTTTTTTTTCAGCACAGTTTGGGCTTTAACAGGAAATTATTTAACTGTATTTTTTGCACTCTCTCAATATTTTTGGGCAAAATATGTGGGAAAAAATGCAACTATTTTTGTAGCTTTATTTTATATTAAAAAATCTAAAAATAAATGTCTTTGAAGAAAATCACATTGTGTGTAAAAGCCCAAACCTTGTAGTTTTTCCACTTTACATGTTAAATCCCCTCTCAAACTATATATTCTTTAAAAGTACACACCTCCAGCTTTCTAGGCGTACCAGGCTTGTAGTCATGGGCACAGTTTTCTGGACGTAAACCCTCTAGGAATTCAGTGGTTGCACAGGGTTTCCTCAAATCACCACCTTTTTGGTCTGAAAGATGGACCTATACACATGAGAAGGGAACAATATCAGATAAACAATGCAGGGAGCAGTTATCTTCCCCTGCACAGCCAAGCATGGGTGTGCCCCACACAGTCTGATGCAAGAGGGGTGGAGATAGGTCCACCTCTCAGTGCTAAAAAAACACGTGGTCATGGATAAATACAATCTGAGGGCAAGGCTACAGCAAAGGGGCTAAAGCTAAACAACAACAGCTTTACTCAGCAGCATCCGGATGAATCCTCTGCATGGCAGGTAGGCAAACAATGATTTTACACTTAGCCTGGACAGTCCCTTTTATTTGTTATAATGTGTGAGCAGAGGAGCCCTTGTATAATGTGTCAGGGATCTGTTGTAATATGTCTAGTTAGAACAGTCAGTAGTGACCTGTTATATGTTCTGGAATAATATGTCATATCTTGTGAGTGGCCTGTTATAAATTATAGTCCTCTGTTCTAACATGTGCAGGGGGCCAGGGCCGGATTATGAGGTGGGTGCATGGGGTGCATGCTCCAAGGCCTCCACCACTTGCCCTGCAAAGGGGGGCTCTACCAACCTCTGGTTTATGGTCTGGTCCAGGAGGCTCTTCAGCCATTGGTTTGACGGGCCGCAAGGCCGGCAACAAAGCTATTGGCGGCAGTGGGGCACGCCCCGGACAAGCCTTTTTTTTGTTTTTGCAAACCTGTAGCCAAAGCCTCCACAGGGCAAGATGGAGAGCCTAGAGCAGCAAAGCTGCCGTCAGCAATGCTACAGTGATGGGTGGATGCAGAGATGTCAATCAGAGGACATGCAGGGAACTGTTTTCTGCTGGACCAGCTGGGCGACACTACCCCCCCCCCCCAGCCAAAATGGCAAAGCAGGAGTTTCCAAGCAGCAGACAACCGCTACAGTGTGTGGCCAGCAGGCATGGTTAGCGTTGGCAGCTTCACCCTGGAGCAGAATATGGCCGCTGTGCTGCACATTTGCCCCCGGCATCACGGCGGTTCAGGGTGGCAGTCCCGATTGGCGCCTCACTGCTCTCCATCCTGGAGCGCAGCATGCAGGAGTGGGGATCAAGGGATATGCTGGTGCAGTGGGCATAGCATAGACTGCAGACGGCTGTGTACCTGTCACATCCACAGCACCCTTTAAAGCGGACCAAAGCCCACACTTTTAACTAGCATCCCCTGAATAGCTTGTCCCATAAAGAGCACCTTTTGCCAATCTTTAGTGCTTCTGCTTCACTTTAATTCCAGATAATGGTGCCTGTTTTATCTGTAAAGCTCCGCCTCCCCCATTCATTGCGGTGTGTGGCAAAGATGTCATTGCCACACCAATGCAATGACTAATTGCCTGCCATCTTACAGGGAGGGACAGCAAAAAACAGCGTCCCAGGATGCCCCAGTATCCTGTTGGGTTTTGGTCCAATTTAATGACTGGTCCTTTTATTTCCCTTTGAAGAGCACAGAGTCGTTCCTAGCCTTGCCACTCACGTCATCAGATTGCTTAAAGTTTACCAAAACCCAGGGTGCCCCGCTGTGTGAAGTCCCCAAGGTCGCCGAAACCAACTCACCTCTTCCCGGTCCTACGGCTTATGCGCAGCCGCTCGTTCAATCAACGCGCTCTGAGCCGCTGACGTCACGTCGTCAAAGCCTTCGTCTAAGGTAAGTGCCTCCGAGTGCGCTGACGGCCGCATCCCTCGCGTCCTTCTAACAGGGAGCATGCCCGTGCCTGCCATTCACAAATGCCTGGTGCGGGCACATGTCCTGTTAGAGGGATAGCGGGAATGAGGTCGCGGCTTGCACATGCGCCGTTGGACCAGATGGGCGACCTGGGGGGCTTCACACAGTAGGGCATCCCGATTTTGGATGCCCGGGGGGAGGGAATCGGGCTTCACACAGTAGGGCATCCCGATTTTGGATGCCCGGGGGGGGGGAATCGATCAGCCCGGGAATCTATATCCCCGTGGGTTTTGGTCCATGCTTTGCTGTGTAAAGCTCCCTGGGATCACAAGTATACTCACCTCACCAGTGATCCCATGGAGCATATGCCTGCTCTGGTCCAATCAGTGCTCTATGCAATGCATGCCCACAGTGCCTGGGATAGAGATCGGGGAGCATCTGGCATTCCTAGTTTCCCTGACTGAATGGCTGAGCACAGGAGTACACATCAGTCAGGGATGCTGCCTGTGCATGCACTGTGGGATCACAAGCAGTGAGTATAGAGAGTGAGTATAGTGAGTATATTGGTAATAATAGCAATAGTAATTCATGGAGTTTCACACGGCAGAGCGTCCCAAATCAGGATGCCCCAGGGAAGGAATTGGCCAACCCTAGAGTTTTTTTGCTCTGCTGGGGTTAGGTCTGCTTAACGGAGGCATTCTGATTTGAGATACCGTTGAGTATGAAACCAGGAGAATCACTGTAAAACGTGTTTCTGTTAATCCCACAATGCATGCAAAGGGCTACAGCCAGTCAGAATATATTGTGTCACCTGGCTATCTCTGCCTCCCATCAGGGACTTCCCTCCAGCTGTGCGTGCCCGCACCAGGCCTACCTGAGTGGTCAAGACAGATGCCGCCATGCATGTGCCATGGGATCACCAGAAAGGTTCTCTACAAACAACTAAACCCAGGCCCCAGTGAGTGATACATTTCACCCATACGCAGAGCAGAAACTGCAGGAAGCCACTACCTCCTACTGCTGCAGGGTTTGCTGATTCCCTCACCCTGGGATACCCCAGTGTGTTATACCATATAAACTAGCTGCAATCCAGCAGCACAGGCAAGGCCCGTGGCCCACGCTATACCTTTAATAAAGCGCATTCCCACACTAGGCATTTGTGAATAGTTGGCACAGGTGCTCCTCCAGGCTATGTGAATGACTGGGCGTGGGAGCGAGCCTCAGCTACAGGAAGGACAGGGATGCAGCTGCAGCAGACAGGGAAGCCTGGAAAGGGTGTGATATTGGGGAGGGGGGCTCACATAACCAGGCATCAGGAATCAGAATGTCCCAAGGTTGCTTGATCAGTCTTTTAGACTCCATGGCCGGCTATGTGGGTGATGTGTCTGCTTTAAGATTTTATCTGCTTATTAAAGATGGCCGAAACCTGTATAGCCCTAGTAATACGGATCAAAACCCCCGTGGCCGGGCCCTGGAATCTAAAAGGTTCCAGGCCCGGCAGCTAGCCTGCCCACCGTGTGTGTTTCCACAATGAATTTTTCTGAATGGCGGAGATGGGGCCAGCCAGCTGCCAATCGGCTCTCTCAAAAGTGCCGCACAGTGTAGCTTCAGCGGTTGAAAAGCCAACAGCAGCGATTGGCTGCTCGGACGGGGGGCCCAAAGGAAGTGATGGACCCAAAAATGGGTTTCCATCTGCTTTAATGAGACTCTAGGACTGGGTAAAAGCTTGAAAACTGACTGGCTCGCCAAAATCACTATTTCTCAATCCCATGGTGCATGTGCTGCCTTAACTCAAACTGATCCCTCCACCCCCCAGCAGAAGAGATTCAGGTCTGAGGATACCAGATCCATCAGGGTTATCACACTGTGGGCCTCGACAAACCCTTCTATAGATGGGCAGAACTGGACTGATGTGTTTAAACCAGACCTTCATAATCATTTAATGAAAAGCCCAAACCTTTAAAAAAACTATTCTCCAACATCTAAAATGAATACTATTACATTATTAGTCACTTATTTATTATTCTTTCCCCCGCTGGGTTGCTGCTATGTTCAGGACTCTAGGATACGGGCGCCGGGCAGGGGGGGGGGGGGGTTAAAGCTGTGCTTTGCACAAACAGAGCAGAGCCGGGACCAGCCTGAGACTTCATGGGCCACCATCTTGGATGTTTAAGGGCAATCTGTATGTACAGGGTGGGGGAAACATACATAATGCTTAGAATTAATATTACGCATTATTTGAACGGAACTTGCATTGGGACTTAATAATAATGGAAACGCAGAACCTAGATGTCACAAAAGGAATTATTTTGGGGGGGTTATTAAAAGATACTTTTTTAATGGCTTCTTTTGCTTAATGTATACAACAAGGAGGCTTCCACACAGCCCCCAACCCCAAGACACAATCTGCACCACTCCGTTTAAATGATAACAATCACTTTTATTAATTCATCTAAACACTACACAGGTTAAAATACATTAAAAACGGATTATATGAACATGCCACTAAAGGGCGCTGGTGGTAATGCACAATTAACTAGGTCAGATATCAAGCATATGTCCCTATGAAAACCGACTGAATCCTAGTGTTTCAAACAAAAAGTGCTATGTGCTATATATACAGTTAATAAACAACTCTAATGATAATATAAGTGCTAAAGTGACCAAGTGCAAGAAAAATGTAAGCAGTGTAAACCTACATATGCATAAATGGTAAGAAAAATTCTGTGAAATACTCACCTGTAGAATTGATATTATAAGTATACAGTACGTCCTGCTCCAAATGTAATACTTACACTAGGGTTATCCTCGCTGCACTGCAGAGACATGCAAAACAGGCTCCTCCCGGCCCCTCAAATACCCGGGGACCTCCCACAAATCCCCAGCATTGAAAAGCAGTGAACGAGAAGCCGGGAGAATTTAACCACCCAAACTGGTAACTAAAACAATGATAACAATCACCATACAGGGGATCCAGAACAATGCAAAACCAAGGGTGGGTTGGAGCAGGACGTACTGTATACTCATAATAACAATTCTACAGGTGAGTATTTCACAGAATTGTATTATTCTTAGTATACAGTACGTCCTGCTCCAAATGTAATACTTACACTAGGGACATCCAATAGCAGTGTCCAAACAGTAGGGTGGGATCCCCAACAAAAAGGTAACAGCAGACAGTTTAAACCACTGCCGCCTGCAAAACCTTGTTGCCAAAGACAGCATCAGCTGAGGCCCTAACATCAACCTTGTAAAACTTCGAAAAGGTATGAACAGAAGACCAAGTAGCGGCCTTGCAAACTTGTTCAACAGAAGCCTGGTGCTGAAAAGCCCAAGAGGCACCAATAGCACGAGTAGAATGAGCAGTAAGGTGAAAGGGAGGACTCTTCCCCTTAGCAGAGTAGGCCTGAATCACGGCCTGACGGATCCATTTGCTAATAGTAGACTTGGCAGGAGCCAAACCCTTCCTGGGCCCTGAAGGAATCACAAAAATCAAGCATCAGTTTTCCTGAAGGACGCAGTGACTACCAGGTAATACTTCAGACACCTGACCACATCCAAGGAATGCAAAACCCTCTCCTTAGCATTGCTAGGATTAGGGCACAATGAAGGAAGAACAATATCTTGATTCAAATGAAAAGCAGACACCACCTTAGGCAGAAAGTCTGGCTTAAAGCGGAACACCACCTTGTCCTGGTGTCTCTCATAGTATGGGGGCTGAATAGACAGAGCCGCCAACTCAGACACACTCCTGACCGAAGTAATGGCCACCAGAAAGACAACCTTGAGGGTAAGTACAGCCAGAGCAGCATCCTGCATAGGCTCAAAGGGAGCACCCTGCAAGGCAGACAAAACCAAGTTCAAATCCCAAACAGGGACCATAGGTTTACGTGGGGGACGCACATGAGTGACCCCCTGGAAGAAGGTCTTAATCAAAGAATGCTGAGCAAAAGACTTCTGAAAGAAAACAGACAGGGCAGAAACCTCACCCTTCAGAGTACTGAGTTGGAGTCCCGACTCCAACCCATGCTGTAAGACCTCCAGAACCCTGGGGACTGAAAACACCCGACAGGGAAGAGACCTAGACTCACACCAGTCAATGTAGGTACGCCATACCGTGTAATAGATGGAAGAAGAAGTTTTCTTCCTAGCCTTCACCATGGTATCCACCGAGGCGGACAAGCCTTTCTCCATCAAGATGGAGGTTTCAGCAGCCAGGCTGTCAAAGCCAGAGTTTGTAAATTGGGATGGCGTAATGGGCCCTGAGTGAGCAGATCTAGCACCCCTGGCAGAACGTACTGGTCTACTGCCATCTGCACCACGTCTGCGAACCACACTCTTCTTGGTCACCTGGGGGCCACCAGAATCGCCGGCACCCCTTCCAGAGCAATCTTGCGCAGAACCCTGCCCAGCAGGGGGAATGGAGGAAAGACATACAGGAGCCGAAATTCCTGCCATGACATGGACAAAGCATCCATGGTCAAGGCCAGAGGATCCTGAGACAGGGAGACAAAGGCCGGGAGCTTGTGATTGTGACTGGGATGCAAATAGATCCACATCTGGTAGACCCCAACGGTGACACAGGGAGTGGAATACCCTGTTGCAGAGGGACCACTCTCCCTGACGAGAGGTCCCCCTGCTCAGAGAGTCTGCCAGTAGATTCTCTGCCCCCGGGATGTACAGAATCCAGAATGGGCCTGACTGACCCATCTTTTTTGGGAACTGTGAAGAGGTTGGAATAGAACCCCTTGCCTCTTTCTCTTAAAGGGACCCTGCAAATGACCCCCAGACCCAGAAGGCCTTGCACGGCCTGCGCCAATACCTGAGATGAGACAGGGTCCTGGGGGATCCGGGACCTGATGAATCTTGGGGGGGCCGAACAGCAAACTCTATCTTGTAACCGGAGGACACTACCTCCTGAATCCACCGGTCTGAGACGTGATGCCTCCAGACGTGTGCAAAGTGCTGTAGCCGTCCCCCCACCCTGATGGTCGAGGGCGCCCCATCATGTCTGAGGGGGCTTGGGAGAGGATTTGGGCTTAGACCCCCAGGAGGAGCCAGGACGTCGTCCTCTGCTCCTATGCCAGGAATCTGCACGAGCCCCCGCGAAGAACACCCCTTTTCCTTGTTTAGCACTATGGTAGGGTGGAGAAAAGGAGCCCTGGCCCTGAAAGGGCCGAGACTGCCGCCTGCGCTGGGGTAACTTACCTCCTTTAGCAAAAAGGTCTAGGCGGTCCCCAAACAGGCGTAGCCCCTTAAATGGAAGTCCAGTGAGGGCCTTCTTTGCAGCATTGTCGGCAGCCCACTGGCGCAGCCAAACCGAGCGGCGTATAGCCACTACCAAGGCAGAAGTTCTAGCACACATCCTAATGGCATCATCCAAGGCAGATAGGATAAAGTTTACAAACACATCACAGTTAGACAGTGCATTAAACACATCAGGTAGCAAATCATCAGGAGCACCGTCAAGTACACTTCTGATCAGGGACCTGAGCGCCACAGATGTAATGGCCGAGGCGCAGACCGGGCGCAGCGCCGTCCCCGCAAATGCAAAGGCATGGGACGCCAATTGGTCAATGCGCCGGTCCTCGGCATCCCGCAGAGTAGTAGAGTCAGGGGAGTGCATGACAGAGGTGTTAGACAGTCCTAGAATAGGGGCATCCACCTCGGGAGGGGATGACCAGCACTCGACCATATCAGCAGGAAAGGGATACTTTCTGTCCCAACTCTTAGGTACGCCGGGAAGTCAACTGGGACGTTCCCACTCCTTAAGCACGAGATTATTGAAATGAGGTTGCTCAGGAAATTCCAAACGAGCCTTAGCAGTATGAAAAAGCTCACCCCTTTGCCTAAGAGCCGCAACAGGGGGGGATATGGACAGAACCTCAAAAATCTGTACCAGCAATCTGTCAGTATCATCCGGGGCCCAGAATCGTCATGACCCCTGGGTCTCTCAACAGATGACCCTGAATCGGAGAACAGCTCCCCTTCGTCCGAGGGGGTATAGTCACATAAATGCAAATACTCATCAGATTCCATAGGAAAAAGAGTGACATCAGGGGTTAAGTGACGCTTTTTAGCAGTGGCCTTACGCGCTAAAGTATTAGCAATCAATTTTTCAACACTAGCCAGTCTAGCAGACACATCAGGCTGAGAATCCCCGCTTGTATGCAAGTCAATGGGAGTGAGACTCAAGCTTGGGGGAGTAGGTGAAGTGAGACGAGGTGCAGGCCCAGCCACAGGAGGGGCGGATTGCAACGTTAGCACCTGCTGTGCACAAGGAACACAGACCCGTGCATTGTCACCGCTAATAGGTGAGACCCCACAAGCTACACACAGCCGGGCTTGTCCCGTAGGAACCCCGGTCACATTATCCTGAGATGCCTCCATATGGTGATTAATAGGCACAATATGCCAGTAGGGATTGACGCTATAAAGCAACCCTGGACGCCCCAGTAACCCGCTAGGGAAGTGGGAGTAATTATACTAGGCCCAACTATCAATTACACCGGGCCGGGAGAAGCCAATGGATTCACCCGTCTGAAAGACACAATGAAAAGAAGGGGTGTCAGAACCATACACACTAAAAAATTAGTATAAAGCCGCCCGCGAGGGCACTTACGGACCGCGGTAAGTAGAACTGTCACACACGCGCGCAGACCAGACAAAATGGCACCGAGATTACCTCGAAGGGCGGGCCAGAGCGAGCCGTGACGCAGAGCGCACCAAGCCAGGCCCCGCCCCCCCGAAGAGCATGAAGCCCACAGACAAGCAGCCAATGAGAACGCAGAAGCGTCTGAGGTAACGCCGCCGCCCGGCGCGGAACATCCAAATGAAGGAAAAGACGTGCGCGGCGGCGGCATTTGCAAATAGTAAAAAGACAAGTCAGACAATACGCCGTATGCACGAATCACGATACACACTCACCCCCCCCTTCTTTTCCCCCTGAAGGCTACCGGGAGAATGAGGGAGAATGGCAGCCCTCTGTACAGGACCCACCGCTACATGGGGCATGGCTCACCATCAGCCTATACCGCCTACCCTTTGGTGGGGGATTGCGGTGAAGCAGCGCTCCGTAAGCACACATGGTGCCGCCTACCTTCACCCGACCAGTGCAGCCCAGGCTGGGAGGCACATCACACGAGGGACGGGTGGAAATAGTCCAACAGGGCCGCAGGCTAATAGCCCCGCTTACCTGCGAGAAAGTGATAATTTCATGTCTTCACAGTAAGCACTGCAGAGAAATCTGGGGATTTGTGGGAGGTCCCCGGGTATTTGAGGGGCCGGGAGGAGCATGTTTTGCATGTCTCTGCAGTGCAGCGCCATCTGGCGGAGGATAACCCTAGTGTAAGTATTACATTTTGAGCAGGACGTACTGTATACTAAGAATAGTGATTTTTATCATTTAGACGGTGGTGCAGATTGTGTTTTGGGGTTGGGGGCTGTGTGGAAGCCTCCTTGTTGTATACATGTGGGATTCAGGTACCCAAGCCTGCACACTTCTTTGATTAATTGTTGTTGGTGCGGCCCGTTGCTCTTTAATTTTCTTTTGCTTAACAATGTGTAATTTGGACACCAACAACTAAAACGCAGCCTAAATTCACTGTGATTTCTTGTAACTGTAATGGTGAAACGATGACCAGCTGCAGAAAAAATACAGCACCAAAGATTTCAAGGGAGGTAAAAATCATAAGTATGCGGGGGAGCACAGAAAAAAACAGCGGTCCAAAGTGGCGCTCACTGGTGCTGGGATAATCGGCAGCAGGGTCCAACAGGCGCTGACATAGGCCGGCCAATACCTAGTGCCACAATCAAAGCTAATTAGCGCTCGGAGCAGTGACTGCTGGCGCCAGGACAGGGCCAGATAAGACAGGAATGCCGCCCCCCCTGAACTGACGCTATAGACACTAAAATGATGCTAAATGTTGCACTTTATAAATAAGGCCCTTTGTATCACTTTCCTTATGTAGATGTCAGAGAAGACAGCTTGCCTGGCCAAGGTAAAGGCCTGCAAACCAACACTGGTCACGTGGTTACAGGAGAATCCAGAAGTGATCCTGCGGTGGTTGCATGATGCGGGAGCCCTATCCCAACAGAATTTTTTTACCCTCCTGGAAACGCGGCCGCAGAGTAACCAGATCATCTCAATGCTGGAGCTCATGTTACAGAACGAGGAGACCTGCCGGACCTTCATCAATGTTCTACAGCAGGTGCAAGACCACTATGGCCCCGAGCTCCGGATCTGGCTGAGGGCCTCTTTCCCTGTCATCTACAAGCAACCAGCTGATTCTATAGGTAAGCCATTGTAATTAGCATTATTGCCATAACCTGTGTCGTCTCCAAAGCCCTGCTTTATGGATGGAGCCCATGTCTTAAACTGACAAGGTCCAAAAAGCCCCAAAAATATGAAGAGACCTTGGGAGTATATTGGGCCCTCCAGAGCAGACCCTTAAGCTACATTTACCACACACATTGGTTGGAGTGATGTGAAGTAAAGGTAAGCAAGGGCTCATGAGCAGTTGGATTCAACTGGTCTGCTCTCCTGCAGTGCTCATGTGACTCACATGACCACTGTGGGCCAATGGGGTTTACTAGGTAACTGGACAACTCAACTGTTCCCTGGAGAAGGGCAATGGAAACCAACATGGGGATCCCAGAAGGGTAATTTTTGAGAGCCTCATATGATGATGTCCTGGGGACGGGAAGGTTTTTCAGGTTTTTAAGCAGACCTATAAAAATTCTATCTTTGCTCCAGTTACCTCTGATTTGAAATCAATGGAGGAGCATGTGCTGCACCTATACATGCCTGCAAAACATGGGAAACACGGGCTCTTGTCCAAACAGCGCTCATATTAATGCATGGCATAGAGTGGGGAGTGGCCGGCATTCCTGGTTTCCCCGTCTGACATGGTTGTGCCAACTGATTGTGCCAACCAGTTAGGTATTACTTATGCTAAACTGAGAATAGCAGTAATAGGTTGTAGGTGTTTTTTTGTTTTGATGGTGGACCCTAGTAGCCTCTTCCTATGCAGATATGTACCTACCTTGTATAGATCATGGATGTGAAACGCTAGCATTGTGTCTTTTTCCTACAGACACTGAGAGGATAGAAAAGAAAAGCGGCTGGGCCAAGTTTAAAAGTTCCCTAAAAAGGGGGAAGAAGTACAATCTGGAGCTAGCAGGTAAGTCTCCACCAAAGGCTGGTTTACTGGGTCAGAGGAAGCCCAGCAATGCTTACTGGATCCAGGGAGGCTCTGGCTGGCTTACTGGGTCAGAGGAGTCCCTGGTTGGCTTTCTGGGTCAGGGGGAGCCCTGGGTAGCTTACTGGGTCAGGGGAATGCCTGGCTGGCTTACTGGGTCAGGGGAAGCCATGGATGGCTTACTGGGTCAGGGGAAGCCTTGGGTGGCTTACTGGGTCAGTGGAAGCCTTGGATGGCTTACTGGGTCAGGGGAAGACCTGGCCCGCTTACTGGGTCTGGGGAGACCCTGGCTGGCTTACTGGGTCAGGGAATCCCTGGATAGCTTACTGGGTCAAGGAAAGGTCTAGGTGGCTGACTTGGTCAGGGGAAGTCCAGGATGGCTTACTGGGTCACGGGAAGCCCTGGTTGGCTTATTGGGCCAGGGGAATCTCTGGATGGCTTACTGGGTCAGGGAAACCTCTGGCTGGCTTACTGGGTCAGAGGAAACTCCAACTGGGATGCCTCCCTCAGACACAAGCGGGGCTCCCACCCCACCCCACAGGCTGTTTAATTGCAGTCTGTCATTGATTTGCTGACAGGATTCTTCAAGCGCTCCCTCTAGGAGGCATTATGGGTAATATTGACATTCAAACTCCTAGATTCAGTAGCTGGCATCCCCCTTTAAATTTGAATATTTTTGGGTAGAATTATCTGCCAGTAGCCTCTGTGATTTACAACTGGACTGATTTGCCCTGCTTGATATTAACAGGAAAGAGGCTAATGGCACAATCAAGGTGAAGAAGCTGAAGCTTGCAATCTATAGACACTTGGCATCTAATCCGCATTGCACTAACCTCAATGATGCTTAACACGCTAGACATGTGACCTGCGCAATTGCAGACACCGATCATGCCATAATGAAATGAGTAATTGATACGCTTGCTTGCCACTGACATTGAAAGTTATTATAATTTATCTAACCTACAATGTAAATAGATGCACAATTGCCCCCCACTAGTCCAGAATAGCAGAGAGAGCAAACCTTATCAGGCTCATAAGCATAACTTTACAGTGAGACCTGGTTGATATCCTGTTCTCTTTGGGGACTGGACAACTCCAATTGAATCTGATCCACTGCCAACTGTAATTAATGTGTTAATCCTGGTGTCCAAGCTGTTGGTAAGGAAAGTTGGGGGGAGGGGGGGTGGTAAGTGATAGTGTGGATGATACAGTATACAAGGTGGTTTGCTCAGCACCATATAAAGAGATGCCAACCGTGGAGACCAGTTTACAGGGTGATGAGCATGGCGGGATGTGGTTTTTGGGTGTGGCTTTATCACCTTCATGAAAATTTGCATGTATATACATAATACATAATGCTTACATAGCCGTAAATGTTGCCACCCCTGAAATGTCTCCCTTTGTGTGCATTGGAACTAAGCCAAATACGGGGAGGAAAAAAGCAAATTGGACATAATGTCACACCAAACTCCAAAATGGGTTGGACAAAATTATTGCCACCCTTTCAAAATTGTGGATAAAGAAGATTGTTTCAAGTGATGTGATGCTCCTTTAAACTCACCTGGGGCAAGTAACAGGTGTGGGCAATATAAAAATCACACCTGAAAGCAGATAAAAGGAGAGAAGTTCACTTATAGGCTGATTCATTACTAACGCCAGATGAGCGTCTGTAGAGCGGATTTCAGAGCGACCGCTATTAGTCGCTGTGGTCAGCCATGGATCATTGTTTTAGAGCGCCTCAGTCGCTGCCCAGCATTGAGGAATATGACGTGTGAGTCGCAGTTCCTACGCTGTATGGGAGCGAACGGTAGCGTCAGCTCAGTGCGACCGGCTCACACCACATTCATCAAAAAAACAGCCTCAAACATCGCCGGCGCTCAGAATCATTTAGTTGTTGCCCATAGCGCCAGAGGCTGTGTGATTAAAGGCTGTTTTTGAACATGTTTCCACTAGTAACAAAGCGAAAACATATGGAATTACATTGTTATCACATTGTAACATAAACACTTTAATACCACTGCATTGTTCTTCCAGCTCTAAGGCTGACACAAACCTAATCTAGCCATCCAGACACTTAGAAGAAGGCAGAGGCAGCCAACAGAGAGAGGCCAGATGTCCAGCCAATCATTTAGTGGCATCTGCATGGGCTGAAGATAGCAGTCAGCCAAACAGTGGGGGGGAGGAAGAGATTCATGTCTTGCGAGGTTATTTCATAGTTTGACTGGGTGACCAGGAGAGGAGGGGGGTCAAACCCGGATGAATCCCTGGAAAACAGGGTGACTTGGCATCTCTACATATACTATGAATGCTATGAGAGGGCCACAGGGTTGTATAAGGGAGGCCTTGGTAAATTGTGTTGTACTGGCCCATTAGATAACTAGAGAATACTCTTGTGGGCACCAGGCACTGACTCAGTGCCACTATTGGGACAGAACAGGAAGTATAAAAGTCTCTTGGGTATATGGGAGGACTAAACACTGTATATGTGGACCACAAAGTATGTAAAAGTGCCATGAAGGGATAGTCCAGACTTTCTCTTTTAAAGCGCACCAACACCCTCCATGGCGCTGGGACCGCAGCAGTGGACGAGATTTGGCCATTGACATATATACATCACTACCTCAGGAAATCCTGGTCTTTACTAGATCCCTTGATGGTAAGGATAGACTAGAGGTGCAGGACAACCCATGTTTTCCACTTGAGGCTGATGAACACGTGGGGGCGATGAACTCAAGCAACCTGCAGGATACACAGGAAGCAAGTGAGAGTCTGAGGAACAATCTGGCTCAAAGGACTTGGCCGCCCTGGAAGCCCCCCCAGCCTGTCATTTTTGCGGTGGTCCCAGCAGAAACCTACTGGCAGGCTTTCACACAAGTCAGGATGTAGTATGGACCAAAACCCAGGATAATCCAAGTCCCAGGTTTTGGTCATATTTAGATCAATGTATTCATCAGACATTAATATAAGCAATATGAATAGTCTGATTCCTCCAAGAATACTCAAGGATGTAGGGACCTTGACACATGTTACCCACAGACGTCCTCAGAAGACAACAACTAAGTCAGTCAGTCTACAGGTATAAGAAGGTGCTGTATTTCTGGCTCAATTTAAATGGGATCTGATAAATTATAAAGCAAAGTACGTTATTTTGTATAAGGCATTACTTGAAGCATTAACTGTAGTAATGTCTCTCAAGAACAATGACGGGGGGTGAAAAATCTCTGAACATGGAAAGCACTTTACATACTGTAGAGTGTTGGGTGTCCTCTTAAAATATCCAAGTGCAGCTTGTACAGTAGGACAATGCAGTAGGACAATACTCGAAAGGTGTTGACACAATTTGCCCACAGACGTCATCAGAAGCCAACTAGTGAATTACACATTTTATCTACAGGTATTGTACTGTTATTCTACCTCTTTTTTTATTACTGTGTGATAATAAAGCATTGTAAGTTATGTTTAAAGCAAACAAAAAGTGTATTTATTTGTCCGTCTATGTGTTACGCAGGATCTGTATTGTATGTATGTTACAAGGACAAGTCTAGCAAGACAAGAGGCCTAAAGGAAAACTCCCTTTTTGTCAGGTTTTTGGTGTTCTGCCTTATTGTTTTCCTCTTCAAGGATGTACAATAAACCTGTGTGTTAGGATTGTGCCCCCAAGCCTGTGATTTACTTATCAGCATGCTGCTTCCAAGTTTCTTATATTCCAATGTGTCTGTCTTGGTAAAGTCGGAATGGCTTTCTTGACCTTCAGTAAAGCTCTTAGTATCCTTTGCTCACTACGTATCCCAAAATCCTTCAACTGTAACGGGTGGGTTTATTAGCAGCTTTGGCTAAACAAAGCAGCAGCAACCTCCCTTTTCACCTGAGAACGCTGCTAGTAAACCTTTAGCTTCTGGAACACAAGACGGATTCCCCCTATCTGAAGAGATTGAAATAATATAGATCAGGTTAAATTTGTTGTGTCTTCCTCGGCCAATCAAATGATTATCAAGCCAGAGAGAGGAAGCGTCTGAAATGTACATCTGAACTCCACTTTGATGTACAAGGTAAACACATGGTTGCTATGGAGAACTGTTTTCTGTTATAACATGGTTTTGCGGTACAAGGAGTTAATAGTATTATGAGGATGGAGGAGCTGGTCGCAGAACAGATTGGAGACGGGGAGGCCTTTGGACGAGCTTGGGCTGCCTGGGTAGTGTTCAAGACTTCAGATCAAGGTTTGAAGCAGATTGGGGAGGGGCCTTTATTCTTCTATTCTCCCCTTCTCTTCCGTATAGGAGGGGTTGGCATAAGTTAAAAGAGGTTACTGGTTAGAGAGGTGGGTGAAGGGTCTTTGGGGGGAAAGGAGCACCTGTGGAGGCAGACAAGGTACAGGGTGTTCCCCCTCCAATTTTTTTTCTCTTTCTTTCTTCCTCTCCTTTTCCCTTCCCTTATCTTTCCTTTGTTTAGTGTGTCTCGTCGGGTGTTACCCTTCTCCTTGGGGTGGGTGTGGTTTGGGTAGACATGTAAGAGGTGGACCAGTTTGAAGGATAAGAAGATGGACAAATGGACAGGTAGATTGCATCACGAAGATATGACGGGGCGGTTAGGCAGTCAGGTACTATCTAGGGGCCGAGGCTTGTTGGTATATGATATTTGCCGAGCGTGTTGCTCCAAGTCTGCTCTGGGGTTCTAAATGTGTATTTTGTTGTATGTGCTATATGTGATATTGTTTTTCCCTGTTTTTCTTTATTTTTCTGTTTGTAATTGTACTGTATTGAAAAAGCTTCAATAAAATAAGATTAAACATAACACGGTTTTGCAAACAAAAATAAAAAAAATATTATTGGATTGGAAACTTTTAAAAATGCCATTAAAAGTGGAATTACTCTTTAAGTAGGATTCATTCTACTCAAACTTATCTCTAAGGAGCTGGCACGGCTTTATGTTGGTTGCTATGATCCTGTTTGTGATGAAAGACCAAACACATTCAATCGTAGTTTATGGTCGAGGCTGCACCCGACTTGCACGAGCTGTCATGTTTTGCACATAGGTCGTTGAAAAGAGAAGTGCAAAGGCAACGCCGCTTATCTTACATCCGCCCGTCTGGTTGAGGTTTGATCCACTGGTGTCATGCACCTCACGTTTATTGCGTTTTTCTTATCTCTATTTGGTTTATGAGGGCGATATATATATATGACACAAGAGCTAATTATTAAAGAATAAATATCTGATCCTAGTGACAATGAGGGCAGTTTTCTCGGGCTGCAACTGCAGGGCTGCAACTCTGTTCAGGACTCTAGGATACAGGCGCCATCATCTTGGCTCAGAAGCATCACATACTGAGGGGGGGGGGGGGGGCTGCAGGGGGTGGGGTTATAGCTGTGCACAGACAGAGCAGGGCTGGGTCAGGAAAAGCAATCCCAGAATACAGAGCAGCACATTCAGAAGACACTTCCTGTTTGCAGGCAGCCTGAGACTCCATGGGTAGGGTGATTTTTAATGTGGGCAATCTGTATGTAAAACATGTAAGATATGCTCTTATTCAGGGTGAAGGTCCACTTTAAGTATTGTTTGATTAAGGTACTTTTAGAGTTCCATACAAACCAAAAGTTTATTTGCCCTCGCTCTTTAGACCTTCGATCATTTTTCAACCTTATTTCATGGAAGTACAACTTCCCTGAGGGAAGGAAGTCCATTCTACATGTACTCTAACTGGCCCAATAGCACAAGCACAAGCTCTTGTTGGCCTACCAGAAGGGAATCTTGAGTACCAACAGTGGTAATGGTTGGGAAACCCTGATCTAACCCAAAACCTTGTGGAACCTCCATGGCAAACATTACTGCCATTCCCAAACCTAGTCACGCAGTCAAAATGCCAAATACCCAAGAAGCCAAGGATAATAATTAACTAAGTCCATTGACAAGATAGTCTGCATTGTTACACAGGAGTTATCGGGGCTTGGTAGGGAACCAGTTGAAGCAGCGTTAACGGGTACTTGCGCCTGTATTGTCCTTGTGACCAGGATGTGTGACCTTAATGGATTCCAGCCACAACAAGTCGAATCAGTTGGTTTATACCAGGACCTAACATTCAGAATGGGTTTTTTTTCTAAGAACCCTAGACTCCAAGCATAGGCTAAGGGATGTAGACTAGGCATTCTGTTACTGTATGTACCAGTAGGGAGTCCAACTGGCAGTGAACGTGCATTTACATAGATTTGGCCATCAATATATATATACACCAGTACCTCAGGAAATCCTGGTCTTGATGATAAGTATAGACTAGAAGGGCAAGAGAACCCATGTTTTCCACTTGAGGCTGATGAACACGTGGGGCAATGAACTCTGGCAACCTGCAGGATACACAGGAAGGAAGTGAGAGTCTGAGGAACAACCTGGCCCAACGGACTGGCAGCTCAGGTTTATCAACGATAGGTGAGAAAGACCATCAAAGGCTGAAAGCACAACCCCAGAAATGATAGACAGAATAGAACATCTAAGCCCGGCAGCACAGCTTTATAAACAATAAACATAGTAGACCATAAAAGACTGGCAGTAAAGGTCATAAAAATTAAATGTGGCGTGTAGTGGAGCCTGGGAGTCAGTCTATTAAGCAGGTGGTAAGAGAACAGTCAAGATCCAAGCCAAGGTAACAATAATGAGAGGTCTTCAGGAGATGTGATTTGAGTAAAATCACGAGAACACAGAAATTCAGGGCTCAGATAACACTGACGATCATGCAGCATTTTCCATTTGTAGTCACAAAATTGCCACATTTTAATGGATGGATGTTTGTCTTCTTGTCATATGCATGCCTGTGCGTATGTGATAGCTGGCACAAGTGCATGCATGGCAGGGTGAGGTGCAAGAACCAATGAGTGTACTAGTGTAAGCCCATGCACGCCCATGCACAGGAGAGTCGAAACACCTCCAATGGGTATTGATCATTTTCATCACTGAATAATGCTTTAAAAAGTCTATAGGACAAAACCCCTGATTATTATAGAAAAGCAATACAATTTATAAAAAACACCTAAAAGCATTTAAAACATATAAATACAGCAAAGCAGGTGCCAGGAGGCACCACGACACCGTTTAAAGATACAATTCAATACAAATATACATTTGGCGCTGCGCTAAACTGTTTTCCATTTTTAAATTGAAGAAGAAATGGTCGAGATATCAAGGTTTACAGTTTCACCTTATAATTTCTCTTCTGAAGAATGTGGGCATGGCATTTTACCATAATGGGCAGGGTCTGTAAGACCTTGATATTGTGCTTCAGACACTCTCGCCTTCTCACCACCCTGGCTGATACAGTGCCACAGTCCAATGATCAATTGTCTATTGTCTTGTGTTGTGACACCTAATCACAACCACAAGCACACAGGCAGCCACACACTATTCAAATGATGATTAGGTGGGGTTGTGATTGAAACGCTAATTAAGTGAGGCTGTGATTGAAAGGCCAATAACATGCGGTTGTGATTGAAACGATAATTGGATGTAGCTATTCATAAGATAATTATGTTGGAAGGCACAAGCAGGAGGAGAGGGGGCAAAGAGGCTGGCTGTTATGGCTCAGATTGCAAAATAGTGTGCTTGTCCTTGCTGAGCTGACAAAGGGGGCAGAGCTATAGACCACCAGTAGAGCCTTATGATTGCTGGTCATGGGGTGTGCCACTAGTCCTTGCCTTGTTTCCGCTTTCAGGGGCAGCTGCGTTCTGACAAGAAGGTAGAGGGAAGCCCTAAAGAGATGAGCTATTGAATGGTTTATGCAATTTGCCTTTAACGTACATGATTAGTCTTTATATTAGCAGGAAACTGTTACTAACTGGAAAAAAATTGTGACACCTAATCCAAGTTGAATTAGAGTCAGAATTCTAGAAAATGATCAGTAATGGGAAAACTGTTTTATGTTTCTTCCAGATCAGAAACCAAGCGCATCAGATACATTTCCTGACCTGAAGGGTATGTCCCCATTTCCATACCTACCTTTCAGAATATTTCTGCATCTCTCCTAGACAAAATAATTCTGCATCTGTCCTGGGCAAAATAATTCTGCATCTGTCCTGGGAAAAATAATTCTACATCTGTCCTGGGAAAAATAATTCTCCATTAGTCCTGGGCAAAATAATTCTGCCTCTGTCCTGGGCAAAATAATTCTGTGGCCCATCTGGGCAAAATAATGCTGCATCTGTCCAAGGCAAAATAATCGTGCATCTGTCCTGGGCAAAATAATTCCACACCTGTCCTTGGCAAAATAATTCTGCAAGTGTCCTGGGCAAAATAATCCTGCATCGGTCCTGAGCAAAATTATTCTGAACCTGTCCTGAGCAAAATAATTCTGCATCTGTCCTACGCAAAATAATCCTGCATCTGTCCTGGGCAAAATAATCCTGCATCTATTCTGGGCAAAATAATCCTGCATCTGTCCTGGGCAAAATAATCTTGCATCTGTCCTGGGCAAAATAATCCTGCATCCATCCTGGGCAAAATAATTCTGCACATGGCCTGCCCAAAATAATTTTGCATCTGTACTGGGCAAAATAATTCAGCATCTGTCCTGGGCAAACTAATTCAGTGTCTGCACCTGCCCTAGGCAAAAACATTTTGTGGCTGTCCTGGGCATTTCTTGTGAACCGGACCTTCCAAGGCAAAGAAAATGCAGATGTGGCCCTCGGTCAAAATTAGTTTTACACCCCTGCCATAGGTTATAAGGCAGCCATTGGTAGTACAGACCAAGTTAAAAACATCAGTGAACAATGTGAAATATACAGCAGTGTTTCCCAACCCTCTCAGTAAGTCATGTTTTGTGGATATCCATATAGCTGCCTCTATAGCTCTGCTGCTGCATCACCTGTGCATCTGTGTAGAGATAAAAAACATGACCTATTAGTCGGCCTTGATGAGGGGGGATAAGGACCCCTGATATACAGCATACAGTTGGTGTAGATAATGCAATAGTGATACCTACAGTCTAGAGCATAAAACACAGACTGATGTTGGAAAAGCTCTTCAAACTTAAAAGTGGACCAGCACTGCGGCGAGGGTATTGCTGGCCGCTAGCACTGCCGCTATAGGACAGACTGGAGGGGCATAGAGAATGCTGGAGCCCTCCCACAAACATAACCACACAGGAAGCCCATAACCTTTATCTTATTCTCGCCCCCGCGCCGGGAATCACGTATCACGATTGGCTGCCTGGCACTCACGAGATGGGCAACATTCCACATAAATGTGTTTTTGTGATGGTAATCTACACTAGGCTATTATAAATCTATGGGCAGTCAGAAGGTGCACGTTACTTTAAAAAAGCCCACCGGGAATTTAATTAACACGTCACAATCTTGCACAGAATGGATGTTGTGAGAAATTAGAACCTTTACCTAAATGCAAGAAATGCTAAGGGGGACACATCTGCGTGTAGTTTCTAGCCAATAATTAGCCAAATCATTTAGAAGCTCTGCTCACATGCAAATTTCGAAAATTATTTCTATGAACAACTCTTTTCAGCTGCACTCCAGAATCATAGGAAAGCTGTAATTCAAAGAAATCTTAAGATTCAGGGAAAGCTGGAAACGTCTCATTATGAGCGCGAGATGATGGAAATTCGATACACTGAACTCTTTGTTACCGAAGAAGATCCAGTAGGGCTGCCTGATCAGCATGAGTACTTTGTGTTGGCTAACCGACGAGTCCGAATCTATGAACATAACAAGCACCAGAAGATCAGTCTTTTTGATATCCTATCTCCACTAGAAGCAGGATCTAAAAGTCCAAAGAAGGTGCTGATCACTGGGATAGCCGGCATTGGAAAGACATCTGCTGTGCAAAGGCTTATGTTTGACTGGGCAGTTGGGAAAGCCTTCAAAGACATCTCCTGTGCTGTGAATTTCCCGTTTAGAGAACTGAGTTTGCTTGCGAATCCACTCAGTTTTTTTGACCTCATTAAACAAAATCACCCCAAACTCAATAAAGTAGCCAAGGACCTTTGCCAGGATCCTGAGAGATTGTTAGTTGTACTTGATGGACTGGATGAATTTAAACATTTGTTAAGAGGAGGAACCTTGGTGAAAAGCGTTACTGACCAAGCACCTATTCAAGATTTAATTTACAGTATTCTGAAAGGTTCTCTGCTTCCAGGAGCATCAATTGTGGTGACAACTAGGCCACAGCTATCTTTTCCTCTAGAGACTTTCGATCGAAAAGTCGTCATCTTGGGCTTTGGAGAAAGACAAGTGAAGGAATTTTGTTTCAGGTACTTCAGAGATGAGAAGATCTCAGAGGAAGTATTTCAGTTTATTATGAAAAATGAAACACTTTCAGGGCTATCCTTCATCCCGGTATACTGTTATATCATCTGCACAGCATTAGGTCCATTCTTCCAGGGAAATCCAGAGGAATCGTGTCTTGAGAAGCCCCCAGAGACCATGACAGAGGTCTACCGTTGCTATCTTTGCACTATTTTACATTTAAGAGAGGCATCGAAGAAATCAAAAGAGGCCATTGTACTTTGTAGTCCACTCGTCATGTCTTCGGAGAAGGCCACACTTTACCAGCTTGGAAAGCTAGCTTACCACTGTCTGCTGGAAAGCAAGATCCTATTCACTAAAAAAGATGTTGAAAATTTTGGTCTAGACCTTACAAAACCACCCGACAGCTTCTTGCACAGAATCTCAGTCTCTGTGGATGGGATAAACATTTCAGACATGTTTGCCTTTTTTCATATGACTGTTCAAGAGTTTTTTGCTGCTCTCTATTGCGTTACATCTGTTGGATCGTCGCCAGAGGAAATATTGCAATGTCTCGATCTTTGGTGCTTTGGACGTACTCCAGAACAACCAGTAGAAAGTCATCTTCTGTCTACTACCATGAAATCCATGACAGCAAATCGATGGGAGAATCTGCAAATGTTTACTCGATTCTTCATGGGTCTTCTCTGCTATAGGATCGAGGGGAAATTGAAAGGGTTGGTGGATCCTTTCACTTGTGACCTATTGGGCCCATTGGCAAACTGGTTCAAATTGAAGCTTGAGTGTGAAGTTAACCAGAGGCTTCTGAATCTCTTACACTGCCTAAGAGAACTACGGCAACAGTCAGTGGTGGAAGGGGTGGCTCCTGGGATCGATGAGATCAACCTGTTAAAGGTCATACTGAATCCTGCCGACTGTGCTACACTGAGCTACATCTTACAACATTCCAGCTCCAGACTCAGAACCCTTAACCTTGGATATACGAACATCGGCATCCAGGGGTTAAAAAGACTGCAGCCACTTCTACATCGTTGCCAAACACTATAGTAAGTATATATATATATATATATATATATATATATATATATATATAGAGAGAGAGAGAGATAGATAGATAGATAGATAGATAGATAGATAGATAGATAGTGCTGTATGTCTGAATTACAGTATCATGGTGGCTTTGGAGTCAGGGATCCAGTGTGATCACTTTCATACTATAAGATCGGGAGAAGAAGGGTGTATATTGGTGCAGTACACAATCAGGGCCGGCCTTAGGATAGAAGGCTTCCTGTGTGAGACTACAGAATGGCGCCCCCCAACACACTTTTTTTCTTCCTCACTACCGGCCTACTGCCCTACATGGTTGCCAACAGCCACCAGGGTTCGCCGGAAGTCCCCTGTGTATAACCTGGCACCAAGGTGGATGTCAAGCAGAGGTACCCACTCACAGAAACATTCTCTAGTCATTGGCTGCCAGTTCACTGCCCCATGTGACCACTCATGTGGGGTGGTGAACTGGTAGACAGTGGGGAGGCATTACAGAAGTAAGGGAATTCCTCTAGTATCAGACTTGATGCTAGGGGACCAGAAGTCATTTTTGGCTGCCGACCCTGAAGTCCAAAAGACTCTGGAGTCGGCTGATTCCCTACTCTGTGGGGGTATCTCAATGTGGGATGCTACACTGTGTCAAACCACTCAGGACCACTGGTATACTTACTCACAAGTGATCCCATGACACATGCACGGGCCACATCCCCAGCTGCTCCCCTCTAATATATTAATATATACAGCATAGAGTGCTGATTGGATGAAAGCCTGCACCTGTACTGTGGGATTGCTTGTAATGTGGGTATGCCAGCGATCCCAGGGGGTTTCACACAGTGGGATGCCCCAGGGACAGGGAATCAGCTAGCTTGGTCCTCTTTAAAAGGCAGAAAAGAGATGAGCATGGCACCCCTTTCTTCTGACTCCACCAACCATGCACCCGCAACAGCTCCAATTGACACATCCTAAAAGAACCAGTAAACTGAGTGGGTAGGCAGGGGGCAAGCAAGCAGGCTGATGGGGGTTAGGACATTGAGCAGGTAGCCCGTAATGCCATGCACATTGGCACACCTCACACACCCCAAAAGAGGAGGGGGAAAAAGACGAGGGAAGAAAAGGTGTTTAGGGATGAATGAGAAAAACGATAAGAGGGGCAGGGGGGAAAGGAGGGGAAGGGGGATATCGGGAAGGAAATTGGATGGTGGCAGATGAGTAATGGGGAGGGTCTGGCAGCTATGGCCCACCCCGATGAAACTTTATGTTCTATCTTGTCTTAACAATTACTCAGGCTGCAGATTCTTAATAAGTATTGCTTTGTTTGAGTGCTTGGCTGTTATGAAGTATCACATGCAGAATTAGGATCACCATGGAGGCCAATAACCTTCTCTTCTTCCCATCCAGCTTGCGATATAACTCTCTGAATAAGGAGGCTGCAGTTATTGAGGCCGATGTACTGAAGTCCTCCTCGTGTCAAGTGAAAAGTCTGCTGTGAGTTATGGCTGGCCTAGCGTTCCATATACCTTCTGCTGCCAACAAGCGCCAGCCCTTCCCAAAAAAACATCCGGTCACATTGTCCACAGCCCCAACATAAATAACAATAAATAACAAGCAAATTTAGCCCCCACCCCTTTCTGACCCGGGTCTGGGATACCCAAACAGCGACAATGTTAATCCAAAATGAACTAGAAAAAGAGAGGAAGGGGAGACAGGACAGGAGGCTCAAATACCTCCCGATCCGGCCACAAAGCAGAAGCCAGTTTGAGCTCAGCCGCAACCTTCCTGGGCCTGGGAGCTCAACTAAGATAACCGCTCACCCCCCCCCCCTGGCCACCCCTCCCCTCAGAAACAGCTTCCCTCCTGGCTGGCTTCAGTAGAAACAGCTGCCTACTTAAAGTGGACCAACACCCACGGGTGATCGGCCCGGGAATCTATAAGATTCCCGGGCCGATCACCTCCCTCCCCGCAGGACATTGGAGATCGGGATGTCCCGTGGGGTGAAACCCCCCCCCAAACCCCCTTACCTTATCTTCTCCCTCGCGCCCCTCTAGGCGTGCGCGCGCCCGCGCCGGCCGTCTGTGAATGCGGGGGGAGGCGGCGGCGGTGGAGCCGCTTGTCCGGGACTGTCAGATTGTTTGTCCGTCGGCGCTGGGAGTGGGGAGAGGTGAGTTTTTCGGGTGATCGGGGGGGTTTCACACAGCGGGGCACCCCGATCGGGGGTGCCCCACCGAAGTGGACCAAGACCCAGGATAGTCAAAATCCTGGGTGTTGGTCCACTTTAAATCCTCTGGTTACAAATTTTACGTGCTATCTCAGACCTCAAACCTGAAGGTGGGGACCGCCCAACGGCTGCGACAATAAAACCACATGCCTTATAGTTATAGTAACTCGAACCATATATTAACAAAAATCTGTGATACATACGCATTGATATAGAAATCCATACAAGAAAACACACATATATATATATATATATATATATATATATATATATATATATATATCGGTATATATATATATTTTTTTTTAATATAAACCAAATATATAAATATACAACTTACTCCATGAGTAACAGCTTTACACCCTAACATGCCTCAACTAGTGCCACTGACTTTTCTTTTTTTTTTTTTATAAAAGTTAACAAAATACAGTACAGCACACCCATAACCTTCCTTCCCACCCCACCTTGGCCAAATGAAACAATTCCATTACCAAAAAAGAGAGCAGGATGGTGGGACAGCTTGTGACAGGTGGAGATTAGGGGTCATAAAGGAATGGAAAGGGAGGCAACTGACCCCTTTATACTCCTCTTGATGTCACTTCCCCTGACCTCCCCCCCTTTCACCACGGCTACTCAGCTTCCGGAGGAAGTGCAGGCCATTTATGTAGCTGTCGGCCTTAAAGGGCTTGTGTCCCTCTTTATCTACACTCTATTCCAAATATTGTTTAAATCATTTATAAGTAATAATCCTCAATCAATTTTATCCACCAAGTACATTTGTTGCAAACATACAGTGAATTTATGGAAAGCAGAAGTCCAGTCAAGGAGTAACCCTGCCATCTCTTGGCACTGAGGCACTTACCTCGACCGCAGTCCAGTGCATTTCTCCTGACACTCTGGGTCCTGGGCACTGCCATCTTAAGAAAGAGCACAAGTGGCTTCCCCCAGCTCCGTGTATGCTCCTGTCTGCCCAATCAAGTGAATGGGCAGATGGGAGTGGCCGCATTTGGGGCAGGATGACGCTTTGTGTCTTCCTGTGCAGTGGCCGCACAGACCCAGACGAACGGCCATGGACTATGGGCGAGGTAAGGGTTTTTTTCTTTGTAACCCAGCTGTCTTGTTCAGCGCCAGGGCAGGGGGGCAGGGGGGGGGGGGGTTACTCTATCACTGGACTTTTGCTTTAAACTAGAGGCTTAAAAAGAAATGACACCCAGGATTTTCACTCCCCCCCCCCCCTGTAAATTAGGGTGCTCCTTGACCTAGTTCCCATCTCCTGCGAACCCTGTGGCGCAGAGATAATTACCTTAGCCTAATGGCAGCTACACCTACTCCAATAGAAGGTGTGTGGCACTGCCATGTACAGCTATTTCTGAGACCCTCAGAATAAGCTAAGTACCAGGTGGGTGGCAGTAGGAGTGGGTCAGAGTTCATGCAGACCAAGACCTTGACCGGGATGTTTTAGCTTCTTAAAGTAGTGGCAAGATATAAAAGACCAATGAAACTAAGCAGATTGGTCCCACCATCGCAACAATGCTAATCACATGTCCTAGTTGAGGGGTAGTGGGTCCATGAAGCCTTCGGTTCAGAGTCAGGTAAGCCTAACTTTTATCTCTGAGTCCGTTGTATTAAAGATAATGGACTTGGAGGGTCCATGTCTAAAGCTTTTGTTCCTGGCCTTGCAGGATGTGTGGTAACAGCATTGGTTCTGAGGGTGTGCAGTGCCTGTGGGAAGCGTTACGTCATAACCAGACCTTGGAAGAACTGTACGTGGACATCACCGGCATTACAGACAGCGGACTGGACAACCTACTGCCCTGCCTGGCAGCCAATAAGACTCTGCGCCTGCTGACGTGAGTAACTATAGTTAGGAATCTTTGCACTGGCGCAAATAAAAAATATATAAAGCTGTATACATTAAACTCATTCAGCAGGCTAATAAAATAACAAAAAGGTACCTACCTTTTGTCCCATGCAGCTGCCCGCAGTCTCGCTCCATCCAGCTCCGTGCCAGACCACGCCCTCCGCCATCAATCACAGGGGCACTACATGGAGGGGGGAGGGGGAACCACCCCATTGCAATAAATGGAGAGGGCGGGGCAGCACACTGTGATTGATGGTGAGTCGCGATCCCAACCCACCATCAAACTTTAAAAGGTTGAGTATTAAGTATGTGCTTTCAGTTGAAAGAGGAGCAACACCGGTTTAGGGTCTATGAGACTCTAGGGCCAGTGGTCTCGCTCTTTGTGTGGAATTATGGATGCCCCGATGTGTGAACCCCACCCCCCAGGAATGCCCGATATACTCCCCTCACCAGCAATTCCACTGCACATCCCTGTTACTCTCCAACTGACCACCCCTAGGTATGTCCAGTGTTGGTGCTGACATTGCTAGGCCATCTGGTTCTCCAACCCAAGGAGACTTGTTGTGGTGAGTATGGCGTCTGGGGGATACTCAGTACTATGGGAAAGCCTATAACCCAAGAGCACCACACAAGCTTCTCATATTGCATATACCCAGTGCCGTGCTTGAAGGTACTGATGTACCTCCAGGTATACCCAGGGCTGCTGCTGAGCTTGCTAGGCCATCTGCTTCTCCAACCCAAGGAGGTTTGATGTGTTGAGTATGGCGCCTGGGGGATACTCAGTACTAAGGGAAAGCCTATAACCCAAGAGCACCACACAAGCTTCTCACATTGCATATACCCAGTGCCGTGCTTGGAGGCAGGGTCATATTTGGTGTTCATGGTGCCCTAGGCACCTTAAATGCTTGCACCCCTTTTTTTTAGTTAGGCCACGGTCCATATAAAAAAAAATGTTTAGGTGGAAAGTGTGCAATGGCATACCTCCCAACCGCTTTTGAGTTCATGTCCCCCCTGACCTTCTATGTTCTCATTTGTCCCTCTTTGAGGTGTAACATGCTGATCTGCAGCAATAAATGATTCATTTGCATATTCAAAGTGTTTATAGAGTTGTACTTGTAACTGTTACAATGTGTCTCCTGCGTGGCTTAATTTACAAATTGTCCCTCTTTCTCACAATGAAAAGTTGTGAGGCATGCAATGGGCTAGATGCAGAGTATGTGTGTGGAGGAGGGAGAGGGCACAAAGGGGGAAATGCAAAGAAGCAGGCATGCATGTTCCATTTTTTACTGCATTCTGACATACAGGAGTCACATGACCACACCAGTGGAGGGGAGATGCTCTGGCCTGTGTTAAACTCATTGAACCCCCCCCCTTCAAACAAATACACTCTGCGTCCTTCTGTTGCTGGGGGGTGCTTGTTAGGAGGCATTAATGTTCTGGATATGAGAGTTTTAATTTTGTTTCTTTACTGCAGTAGTAAGGGCAGCACCCTCCCCCCTTCCAGGTTGCCACCCTAGGCACGTGCCTAGGGTTGCCTATTGGTAAATACAGCCCTGCTTGGAGGTACTGAGGAACCTCCAGGTATGTCCAGTGTTGGTGCTAACCTTGCTGGGCCATCTGGTTTTCCAACCCAAGGAGGCTTGATGTGGTGAGTATGGCGTCTGGAGGATACTCAGTACTATGGGAAAGCCTATAACCCAAGAGCACCATATAAGCTTTTCATATTGCATAAACCCAGTGGCGTGCTTGGAGGTACTGATGTATCTCCAGGTATGCCCAGTGTTGGTGCTGACCTTGCTAGGCCATCTGGTTCTCCAACCCAAGGAGGCTTGATGTGGTGAGTATGGCGTCTGGGGGATACTCAGTACTAAGAGAAAGCCTTTAGCCCAAGAGCACCATACAAGCTTCTCATATTGCATATACCCAGTGCCGTGCTTAACAACCACACAACCCATGCAATTGCATGCCCCCCCCCCTCTGCAGAACACACATTAGAAGCGGCTGCATCTTAATGCTTATACAAAAAATGTCAGGCCCTCATACACAAGTTTGCATGGGGCCCCAACAATACCTGAACAAAACTGATCCATCAAACATGGAGGAAATGTTATCTAAATATTACTTATGGTGCAAGGGGGCACCCAGATATGTACTAGGGACCTCGTCATCTGCAGTCAAATGCTCGACCACTCAGTAACTCATAGTGCAAGGGGACAACCAATTATTACTTAAACCTTCAGCGTGATTTAATGAAAAGCCCAAACTCTTAAAAAACGGTTCCCCAGCATCTAAAATTAATATATTTTACGTTTTTAGTCACTAACTTATTATTCTTTCCCCCACTGGGCTGCAACTCTGTTAAGGAATTTAGGATACGGGCGCCGCCATCTTGACTCAGAAGCATCACACTTACTGTGGAGAGGAGAGTGGGATAAGGTACAGGGGGGTGGGTTATAGCTGCGCTTTGCTCAGACAGAGCAAAGCTGGGGTCAGGTAAAGGTCAGCAGTCCCAGAATGCAGAGCAGCACAGTCAGGAGGCACTTCCTGTTTGCAGGCTGCCTTGGATGTTTAAAGGCTCATAACATGCAGTAGATGCAGGTAGGATGATTTTTAATGTGGACAACCTGCATGTACAGGGTGTGGGAAACATTATAAGATAGACTCTTATTCAGAGTGAAGGTCCGCTTTAAACCTAATGCCTATGCTTGTAAATTATACACTTACCAAGGTAGTTGTTCCTTTTCTTTCAAAGGATCGCAGGCAACAAGCTCAGCAACAGAGGCAAGGAGGTGCTTTTAGAGTTGCAGAGACTTCGGCCCGATCTGAGGATCCTCAGCACCTTCATGGGCGACATGGGGCTCCTGCAAGCTTACCTGGACTGGGTGCAGGAACTCCGAGAAAACCCACAACAAATGGAGTCTGTCAAAAATGTAGACGCCTTGCGTAATGTCCTTTCCGAGCTAAGTAAGGAGGACCCAAGAGAGAGGCCTGAAGAGGTGAAAGAAAGGGCCAAGCAGCTGGAGAGGGAGATCCGGCAGCTTCTGGAAGCCTTCAATGAAGCTGGATAACTGCACCCGGAAGGCAAAAGGAGGCATAGAACCCCTATGAAGGCTATTACAGCCCAACTCCAGACTCAACTTTTTAAGCGAAAACAAGCACATAACAAGTTCTGTTATGCGGAAGAGAAAGCCAGAGAGGCCATGGGTGGAAAATAGCACCCAGCATACCAAGGAGAAACCATTTATACGAACTCTCCATGTAAACTTTACAGAGGGGAAAGGTACCTTGATGATGTTATTTTCTGTGAGGGCAGGCAGCCGATTTAATATACATTTTGGTTACTCTTAAAGTGGAACTTCAGTCAACTATGGCCCTGCCACTCTACCTTGGCACTAAGGTAGGACAGGGGGGTTACAAAGAAAAAACTTTTTATGTAAAAATCTACAGGTGCATACGGATGATGTTTTTCTTAATGCAGCAAGGGTGAGAAGGCGATTTTTATTTTACACTTTGGCTAGGAACTGCAGTCTAAAACTGAACCTGCCCTGCCACCCTGCCCTGGTGCTGAGGCGGGGCGGGGAGGTAAAAAAGAAAAAAAACCTCAAGCCACTGCTGCTCCTCCGGTGCTTCAGATCCTGTGCACCACCATATTGCCGGAATGACAAGTGAATGAGTCGAAAGCGCGCACGGACCCTGGGGATGTGGCTCTGTGACATTTTCAGAGTTGGCCGCACATATTTTATCTGATCCTAATCACAACTCTCTATGTAAGTTGTATAGGTAATAAAGGTACATGTGTTTTGTGGCATGGGTAGAAATGTCTATTTAATATATATTTAGGTTAATCTTCATTTAACAATCCCCCATGTAAACAATACAGGTTTGCAACATATATTTATGATGTTTTTTTTTGCATGACAATTGCTATAAAATGTTACTAATTTTTATAACAACACTCCATGTAAACTGTATAGGTGGGAAAGGTACATTGACGACTTGTGCCGAGGGTGGGAAGCTAATTTACTATTTATTAAAGAGGGTCGAAACCCACGCGTCTGGCCCCTGGAATCTAAAAGATTCATGGCGCGGCTGCTAGCCTGTCCCCGGGGGAACCTACGCCGGATGCCCTGCTGTGTGAAATACCCTGGGGCGTCAGTAATCTAACCTGATCCTGGTGGGTCCAGTGAGGCGATCTTTCCTGTGTCTGATGCCTTTCTGAATGGATGGGCACAAGAGAACGCGCACGTCTGTACAGCGTGTCGGGGACGTGGCCTATCGGTGATCTTAAAAGTTACACTGGGTGTGGCTTCAGTGGTGGAAGAAGCGTCAAGCCAACAACAACGCCCAGCTGGGGGGGGGTCAAAGGATGAGTGGTGGACCCAGAAATGGGTCTCCATCTGCTTTATAGCAGGCCTTCATCCTGAATAAGAGCATATCTTATATGTTTCCCACACCCTGTACATCCATGAGTCTTTAACCCTTCTAGTGCCAGCTACGTGAGCTGCCTCTCCAACCGTTAAGTGCCAGCTACGTGAGACTCACGTAGCTGACTTTAGAGCCCCATAAAAAAAAAAGTAAAAAACATACAGACTTACCTGACCCCTCGTGTGAAAGTGCCAGCGATTCTCTACAAGCATCACCTCTTTGATTCCCGCCCCCAGGCCTTTGGTCTTCTGGAGGGGGCCCGGAATAGCCCCCCACCCCGCTTCTGCTGCCGACATCTGCAAGGAAAAAAAAATGGTAAATGTCAGTACTCACCTCGCAGCGCGATCGCTCTCCCTGGGTCTACTTTTCACCAGGGGGGCTCCGATCCTCCCCCCCCCTGGGCTTTCCACGCTGCTAGTGAGGACCCAGAAACGCTGGCCCCTGCGCCCTGTTCTACAAGCCCCCATAGCTGGTCCGGGTCGGTAATGCTGGGTAAGGGGGACCCTACGTCATTTTTTGGGGGGATTTTAAGGGTTTTTAACTATGTCATTTTTTTTTTTAAATTAACCCCTTACAACTATGCAATCATATTGCATAGTTGTATCCTATCTGAAATCTCCTAAACTCCTGTTTCAGTTTGGGGGAGTCTCCTGGGCAGGAAAGGGTGTCTACCAATACATATGTGGTACCGCTGTAACCAGGAGAAATAGGGCTTTTACACGCAATAATATTTTATTAACAAACTTACATTTTTTATTACAAAGAAACACTACAAATTGTAAAAAATAGATTTTGTTTTTATTTTTTTGCACATATTTCACCCAAAAGTATTGAGAATACACTAAAAAAAAGGCCAAACAAGACATTTCATGTTGAAGCCCAGACTCTGCTGAAAAAAACAATATATAATTTTCCTGGAAAATCCCTGGAAATCCCTTCAAAAATCAAGGTTGAACATGTGTAGCGCAAAAACGTGACAAGTAGTCCGGCAACAGAGTGTGACAAAAAATCTAGGTAGGCTGGCACTTAAAGGGTTAAACATTCAAGATGGCAGCTCATGGAGCCTCAGGCAGCCTGCAAACAGGAAGTGTCTTATGACTGTGCCACTCTGCATTCTGGGATTGCTGTCCTTTTCCTGTCCCCAGCTCTGCTCTGTCTGTGCAAAGCACAGCTATAACCCCGCCCCCCTGTACTTTATCCCCCTCTCTTCTCCTCGGTATGTGATGCTTCTGAGGCAAGATGGCGGCGCCCGTATCCTAGACTTCTGAACATAAGTGAGTAAAAACTTAAAATATATTAATTGTAGATGCTGGGGAATAGTTTTTAAGGGTTTAGTCTTTTCATTAAATCGTACTTAAGGTCCGGTTTAAGGCTAATCCTAATCACAGCTTTCAGTGTAAACTCTACATGTGGTAATAGAACATGGATGTTGTTATTTTTGCCATGTGTAGGAAGCTGATTTAATTTACAGCATTTATTGGTTAATCTGAAAGTGGAACAAAACCCAGGATTTTGACTGGGTTTTGTTCCGTGCCCCTGTTGGCATTCCATTTTGGGATGCCCGCTGTGTGAAAGCTCTCAGATTGCCCATAGTAACTCACCTCTTCCCGGTCCAACGACACATGCATTAGCGCTCATCCAATCAGAGTTGTTTGCCGCAACAATGTCTTTTGGCAAACGGCTCTGATATGCTTGAATGAGGAGTACAAGCGGGTGAATTCCTGCGGCGCCCGTTCCCCAATAGGCATGCCCGGGGGCAAGGACCAAAACTCAGGATAGTCAAAATCCTGGGTTTTGGTCATCTTAAATCAGCGTGTGGCTTCCCAGGTTGCGAGTCTCCGTTAGGGTGGGTCCTCATTATATTAGGTTGTGGGTCCCCAACATTAGTGTGTGTTCTGTATCCCGAGTATAGCTGCCCATGTATTTGTTCCTTTTACGCCAGGCTGGGGGCCCGCTGTGCATCAGGGTTTGAGTCTGCATTAGGATGTGTACTTTAAATCAGGTTGAGTGCGCCCGCTAACCTTACCTGTATCCCGGTCCAACGGCGCATGTGTGCTTCTCTCTAGCAGGGCGTGTGCCCGCATCGGCCATTTGTGAATGGCTGGCGCGGGCGAGCTCCCTGTTAGAGGGAAGCGCGAGATGCGGCTGCCAGAGTGCTCGGAGCTGCTGAGGTTTGACGCACATACCTCAGAGCGCGCTGATTGGACTAGCGGCAGCGCATGCGCCGTAGGGGCGGGGTGAGTTGAATCGGGCGATCTGGGGGGTTTCACATAGCAGGGCACCCCGCCCCGGGGAAGTGGACCAAAACCCTGATCGGCCCGGGAATCTATAAGATTCCCGGACCGATCAGCTCCCTAACTGCAGGGCACCCCGATCGGGGGTGCCCCGCTGTGTGAAACCCCCCAGATCCCCGAAAATCCTACCTGATCCTCGTTCCAGCGGCGCATGCGTGGGCCGCCGCCTCCCGCACGTCCCTCTAGCTCTCAGCTTGTCCATCACTACCTCTCCTTGTCCGTCGGCGGCGAATGGACGAGCGAATCACATGGGAGCGGGGTCAGGTGGGTTTTCGGGGCTTTCTGGGGGGTTTCACATAGCGGAGCACCCCGCCCCGCGGAAGTGGACCAATACCCAGGATAGTCAAAATCCACTTTAAAGTGTTTATATTGGTGTAACTGTTATAACTATCTCGTATCCGCCCCTCAATGAGGGGGCGTGGTTTCATTTAAGAATTGTCCCTCTTTCTCACCCTGAAAAGTATGTGTTAGAGTTTAGGTCTGCTTTAATTCGAGATGCGTGGTCCCCACCTAGACGCAGTCCCGCCTCAACCTCGTCCTTCCGAGCCGCATCTGCCGATCCCTCCACTTCTACAAGGGCGACAAATAGTCCCTGAACGCGGAGCAAGCCACGTGACCGCGTACTATTGCGCACCCCGCGGTGAGATCCCTACGCGGTGCAGAGGAGCGGAAGCCAGTGCGAGGAGCTGCGGCCAACATGGAGTCGAGTCAAAGGTGTGAGGTGAAATGGCGGGAAAACCCCGCACCTGGCTTCCGGGTCACCCCATGGGAGCTCTACACGTGACTGTGCAGTGTGTTCTTGTCCCCCATCACCCGCTTTCCCGCCATAGACAGTCACTCACCCGCTGCTTCCATACGCCATCACCCAGGAAATTTCTGTTTTCTCCTGTTATTTATTCCTTCAGTTGTCCTTTATTTTTGCTCACTTTCTCCTTTTTATTCCATTTTCTTTGCTTCACTTTCTCCTCTGCCTCTTCAATTTTTTTTTCTTTCCTTAGTCCTATCCTCACTCCATTCCTTAATTTCTTCCTTTCTTTCCCTATTCCTTGTGTCCCTTTCTATCTTCCGCTCTCTCTCCCTCCTAACTTCCCCCTTTCCTCTTACCATCTTTATTCCTTCTGCTTTTCTTTCAGCCCCTTTTCTCCTTTCATTATTCATTTATTCTCTTCTCTCCCACATTTCCACCTTTCCTTATTCTTCCTTTCTCCCTTTATTTCTTTCACCCTTTCATTAATTCTTTCTCCTCTATTCCACCTTCCCTTATTGATTTTATATTTCTTTCACCCTCTTTTCTCCCTCCTCCCTTCCACCCTTTTCTCTCCTTCCTTTCTTTACTCCACCTCACCTTATTTCTTCATACATTCACCTTCAATCCCTCCTTTCTTCCACCTTTCCTTACTCATTCTTTCTTTTCTCTCATTCCTTTCCTCCACCCTTCCTTATTTCATGCTTTAACCCTCTTGTCTCCCTCCTTTCTTATTCATTCTCTCCCCCCCCCTACTTTTTCATCTTTTCTTATACTTTATCTCCCTCTCTTCTCTCCCTTTGTTTCTTTCACCCTCTCGTGAATTCTTTCTCCGCTCTTCCAACTTCCCTTATATATTTTATATTTCTTTCACCCTCATTTCTTCCTCCTTCCACCTTCCCTTAATCATTCTTTCACCTTCTTCCTTCCTTTCCTCCACCTTTTCTAATTCTCTCCCCCCCCCCAACACACTTTTCTACCTTTCCTTATTCTTTTTGTCCTCTTCTTCCCCTTCATTTCTTTCACCTTTCTGTATTTATTCCTTCTCTTCCATCTTTCCTTATTCATTTTGTATTTCGTCTACCCTCTTTTCTCCCTTCTTTCTTCCACCTTTCAGTATTCATTCTTTCTGTTTATTTTTCTCCTTCCTTTCCTTTTTCCTGCCTTTGCTTATTCATTCATTCTTTCTCTTCCTCTGTCCTCCCCTTTTCCAACTTTCCGATTCATTCTTTCTTGCTTCCACCCTCTTCTCTTTCTTCCTGTTTTCCATAATTCCTTACTCATTCTTTCTTACCTTCCTACCGTTCCTTTTCCATCTTTATTTTTTCCTTTTTTCTCCTTCCCTTTGCTTATTTTTCAATCTCTCATCCTCTCTGTTTTGCTTTCCGACCTTTTTTCTTCCAGTCTCCTTCCCTTGCTCCCTTTCTTGTCCTTATACAGCATTCTTTTTTCCACTCTCCTGCATTTCTTCCCTTCTAACACCCTTCCTTATTCTCCCTTTTCCTCTACTTTCTCTTCTCTACCTCCTTAATTCTACACCCTTTCTTCCACTCTCTTCTCCCTTCCTTCATTTTCCTCATTTCTTTTCCCTATTCCACTTTATTTTCTCTTTCCTTCCCTTTTCCCTATTTTTATTCCTCCTGCTTTTCTTTTTTTCACCCTATTCTTTTACGCCTTCCTTCCCTTCTTCGATCTTTCCTCATTTTTTATTTTCTTGCTGTCACTTATGTTGCTCCTTTCTACCCCTTTTTTCATCTTTCCTTATTCTCTTTTTTTCATTTTTACTTTCCCACCCACTCCCTTCCTTGCCTTTGCTTATTCATCATTTTCCTTCTTTCCACTCTTTCTTCTCTCACCCTCCTTTCTTTGCTTTTTCCTTATCTTTTTATGTCTTTTCTTTTCCACTTCCCATATTCTTTTTTTCTCTACTCTACCTCCTCCCTTTCCTTACTCTTATCCCATGTTCTTCCAGTTTCCTATCTTCTCCCTTCCCCCTTCTTTTTTCACTCTACACTTCTAATTTTCCTCCTTTTTCCCTTATTCCACATTTTATTCTTTCCCTCTATATTGTCTCCTTCCTTTCTTCCTCCTTTCGTTTCTTTCTTCCACCCTTAACATCCTCCATTTTCCCTTTACTTTTTTCTTAATTAGTCCTTTTTTTCCCCTTACATTCCTTACTCCTCTGTCTTTCTTCTTCTTTTCAGAAATTCTCATTTCTTTCCTCCACCTCTTACACCTTTACCATTTTTTCTGCTTAACCTTATTCCTACCACTCTGCCTTATTCCTTTTTCTTCCACTCTCATTTCTCCCCCATTTCTCCTCCTTTTTTTCATTTTTTAATCCTCCTCTCACTTTCTTATCTTCTCCCTCCTTCCTATCTTAATGTCCTCACTCTAGTCCTCCTTTTTACTTCTATTCTCTTTCCCTTATACTCATGTCCTTATTGATCCCTCTCGTCTTCCACTATCTTCTCTTATCCTCATTCTGGCATCCAATCTTTTCTTCGTTTCACTATTTCATATTTCTCTTGGCTTTCTTTCACATTTTTTTGCCCTCCTCTTTTTTTTCTCCCTCACTCCTTTCCTTTTTTATTCATCTTTTTCTACTTTTCCTATTTCTCTTTCATGAATTTCATCTGCACAGTTCTCTCCCCCTTTCTTTTCTTATTTCTTGTTTACTTTCTTATTACTTCTGTTGTTACTTCTTTTTTTTTGTCTCATTTAGTCTTCCTTTCTCTTTGCTTACGCCACCTTTTCTATTTCACACTCTCTTCTCTCTCTTTCTTTCATTCTTTGTTTATGCTTCTGTTCTTATTTTGACTCTTTTCTTTCTCCTTCCTTTCTTCGCTACTCCTATCCTTGTTCTTCTATCTTTTTTTATCTATTTCTTTCCACATTATTTTCTCTCCATAGTCCATTTCCTCTCTCTCTCTCTATCTCCCACCTTCCTTCCTTTGTTCTTTCCCTAATCCTGCTTTTCTTCCTTACGCTCTCTATCCCCTTTTCCTTTTTTGTCATTCTTCCATGTCATCCTCACCCCCCTTCTTTCCTTATCTATTTTTTTCATCTTCCTTTATTTCTCTTCACTGCCTCTTAAAGTGGATCAAAACCCAGGATTTTGGTCCACTCCCCCGGGGCACCCCGATCGGGTGTTCCCCGCTATGTGAACCCCCCCCCCCGATCTCCGGCATCAACTCACCTCACTGCGGTCCTACGGCGCGTGCATGACCGCTCGTCCAATCAGCGCGCTGGGAGCTGCTGAGCTATGCACGTCTGAGCGACGTCTTAGCTCAGCGGCTCCGAGCGTGCTGGCGGACGCATCTCACGCTTCCCTCTTAACCCCCTTGGCGGCGATCCCGAGCGTGACTCGGGGTTAATTTGCGCTGTAAGTGGCGGTGACCCCGAGTCACGCTCGGGATCGATTTGGGAGCAAGAGCGGGCGGCGCAGCCTCCTTACCTTCTCCCTGCGATCCAGCGATGTCTCCGCCGCGATCGCAGGTGAGAGCTGCGGCTGCGGCGTCCGTCTCCGCTTCCGGGTTCCGTCTCTGTGAGCCGCAGAGGCTCATGGGGGCGGAGCCGTGTGTCAGAGACAAATGCAATGGTAACGCTTTTGTTGCCATTGCATTTGTCTATTTCACAACGCCAGGGAGCTTAACAGGGCACGCGCCCTACTGGAGGGATAGCAGGGATGCGTCCCGCGCATGCGCCGTTGGACCAGGGTTAAGGTAAGTGTATGGGGCGACCTGGGGGGGTTTCAGACAGAGGGGCATCCTGATTTTGGATGCCTGTGGGGAGGGATTCCCAGGCCTATCCAGCTGGGTCTTGGTCCACTTTAAAGTGGACCAACACCCAGGATTTTCACTATCCTGGGTTTTGGTCCACTTCCGCGGGGCACCCCGATCGGGAAACCCCCCCGAACGCCCTAAATAACTCACCTCACCCCGCTCCTACGCGAGCGCTCGTCCAATCAGAGCGCTCAGAGCCGCTGTGGTATGTACAGACAAGCGACGGACAACCACATCGGCTCTGAGCGCGCTGGAGGCCGCGTCTCGCTCTTCCTTCTAACACATTCACAAACGGCTAGAGGGAAGCGCGAGATGCGGGCCGCGCATGCGCCGTTGGAACAGGGAAAAGGGAAGGTTTCTGGGCGTCCTGAGAGGTTCCCGATTTCGGATGCCCCGTGGGGAGGGATCTGATCAGCCCGGGAATCTTATAGATTCTCGGGCCAATCCCCCCTGGGTGTTGGTCCACTTTAAAGTGGACTATAAAGGAATCTATAGATTCCCGGGCCGATCAGCTCCCTGCCTGCGGGGCACCCCGATCGCTGTGTGAAACCCCCCAGGACGCCCACAAGTCCCACCTGTTCCTCGTTGCGCGGGCCACCGCCTCTCGCGCGTCCCTCTTGCCGGGCGCACACCCGTGCCGGCCGTTTGTGAATGGCCGGCGCGGGCACGCTCCCTGTAAGAGGGATGCGCGAGAGGCGGCGGCGGGCGCTCTCACCTTGTCTGCCGGCGGTGATTGGTGAAGCGATCGGGGTTGCCCGCAGAAGTGGACCAACACCCGGGATAGTGAAAATCCTGGGTGTTGGTCCACTTTAAAGTGGGTGGAAACCCAGAAATGGGCACAATCTTGGCCCTGCGGCACTTTTGAGAGATACTATTGGCCATGACAAGGAGCAGTTGGCTGGCCGCATCCTCGGCACACTGATCAGGCAGGCGCGCTCCAGGCCCGGCCATTCAGAGAGGCTGGGAGCGCGCACAGCTACACTGACACCGGGGATGCGGAGATTGCATCGCTGGACCCACCAGGATCAGGTAAGATCACCGGCGCCTGAACAGGGGGCATAATACTCACCCTCATTCCAGCAGCAGCAGCAGTGGCTCTCTAGCCTCACCTTGTGTGACTAAAAGGGTTTGCTTGATTGTTTATTCATTTGATTATTCTTTCTGATCATATTACCTTTTTTACTTTTTTTTTTAATTCTTTCTTTCCTTTTTTTATCTTTTCCATATTACTTTTGATTTTTTCCTTTCTTCTTCCTTTCCTTATTTCCACACTAGCCTCCCTTTTTTACTTATTCCCCCTTTTGTTCCCTCTGTTCAGCACTTACTTCCTCCTAAATGGGACCTGAAGACAGGCATGCTGATTTGGTTTGCCCGTCTGCATGAAGTCTGGATACCTGTCTTGGAGGCCGATTTATTAATAGCGCCAGGTAGCGACAGATGAGCGACAGTAGCGTGATTTTCACAGCGCCCGCTAGCATTCGCTGTGCTTGGCCGTTGTTCGGCTGTTGACAGCGACTCAGTCGGTGTGCGGTAATGTTGAATACGGGGTTAGGAGTCGCTGTTTGACAGGTTCCGCGCTGTATGGGAGCGCCTGACAGCGAATGGCCATAGCGAACGGCTCCCACCATATTCATTAACAAATCACGCTCCAAAAATTCTCACGCTGTGAAATGCATGTTTAAACCCCAGAGCGCTGGCGGCGATGCGTTAAAAGTAGTTTTTTAACCCCCAAACCACCATATTTTTGTTAAAAAAAAATAAACATGTTTTTATAAACATTTAGTAATATGAATACATTAGTATCAGACCTGTAATATCAATTCTGTACAATGTTTTTTTTTTTTTATTATCTTACAAAAAATATCTAACATTGCAGAAGTGGTCACAGAATTTTTGACATATTAAAAAAAAAAAAATAAAATAAATAAATAAATAAATATCAATTAATTATGAATATTTAAAGATTGCTCCATTGAAATGCATTGGAGAGCGCCAGGGAGCGACAGGTCATACCTGGCGCTGTGATGGGATTAGCAGCGGCGCTGTTCGTTGCAGTACACTACATGATGAATCCCGCACTAGGTTAAGCTCTCGCCGGCGCTAGCCTCATTTAGCGTGATAAATGCGTCATTGTGTTCGCAGCCTGGCGTTCTGGAGTCGGTAGCCGCCGATAGCTGGCGCTACCTGGCGCTAGTGAGACACTACCTGGCGCTATCCCTTGATAAATAAGGGCCATAGTACTCACCGTTTTTTCTAGCTTGCCAGTAGCAATGCCTGGAGTTCTCCTATCACCTCCAGCGACCAGTAGGGTTTACACAGTTTTTCTACATACCCATACAGATTGCCCCACCACTTATCACCACCTCGATCCTTGCTCTAATAGCACGGGGGCAAATCCATACAGATTGCCCCACCACTTATCTCCACCTCGATCCTTGCTCTAATAGCACGGGGGCAAATCCATACAGATTGCCCCACCACTTATCACCACCTCGATCCTTGCTCTAATAGCACGGGGGCAAATCCATACAGATTGCCCCACCACTTATCTCCACCTCGATCCTTGCTCTAATAGCACAGGGGCAAATCCATACAGATTGCCCCACCACTTATCACCACCTCGATCCTTGCTCTAATAGCACGGGGGGCAAATCCATACAGATTGCCCCACCACTTATCACCACCTCGATCCTTGCTCTAATAGCACGGGGGGCAAATCCATACAGATTGCCCCTTCCCTTTTACCACCTCGGATTTTGATATAATAGTACGGGGCATTGCCATACACTGTGCCCCATCACTTATCACCATCCCAGACCTTGCACACCCATACAGATTGCCTCACCGCCCCTCACCTCACTCCCCTTTTCCACTGTAACTTCCACTGTACACGTCAGGTGGGTGGCTGTAACACAACACAGAAGGGGTCAGTATCGGGGTGCAGGAACCTAGGCTGGGGTAAATTAGCCAGCAAGGTGAAAGAATGTCAGGAGCCCCCTGCCCAGGCAACCATTAAAAAACACCACCTGGCAGGATTTTCATATAGAAGAGGAATATTGGGGCTATTTAGGGTACACACAGGGGGGTGAATAGGGAAGGGTATAGAGACTTCCTATGCCAGGAGAAGACTGGCCATGTCACTGTACAGGTCCTGGTCAAGGGAGAATATCCTGGGGCCACTGTATGGGGATGAGAGGTCAGGTAGGTGAGATGAAACCATGCTGGTGGTGGTAGAGGGCTTTGTCTGAGGCAGGTAGAGATGGGACTAATATGAGCAGTTAGAGTGGGTCCAATGTCTAGGGGAGGAGAAGACTATGTCTGGAGGTAGAGAGAGGAGGTAGAATTATCATGTCGGGGGGAGGGGAAGAATGAACGATACAGAGAAACAGGAGGGGGGATCAGGCATGTCTGGTAGGGAGGGGACCACTTGTGGAGGTTGTAAGGAGGTAAGGGTGGACTATGCCAAGGGGGTTTAGAGAGGCAACAGAGGACAATGCCGAGGGTCATACTCAGGGGGGTGATTATTGGTCAGAAAATAAAAGTAGTAAGCAAACTATCAGGACAACATCATCTGGGTCTTGCTCGTGCTGCTTTACAACAGTCAGGGCTGGACCCTGAGTATAAGACCCCATCTCAGGAGTGGACATGCTTTTCCAGCTTCTGTGGTACAGAGCCCGTGACTCACCTGTTCCCCCCCCCCCCCCCCCCCCCCCCCCCCAATGTTGCAGCAGCCATAGCTTTACGGGAAAATAATTCCATGCTGAGGCTGATAAATTTGTATCTAATATGCTTAATTGTGGGAGTCATTTTTAGACTTTGAGTCTGTTTTATGTTTTTACCAACAAGAAACAGTAATAGGCCCTGATTCCATAAACTTTTCTGGGGTTTTGTCCTGTATTAGATTATTAGATTTAGGATACCCAGGGGGATATGCCCCGCTGTGTGAAACCCCCCAGGATGGCGTTAGTCACACACCTGGGTCTAACAGCGCATGTGCGGGCTCTTGTCCATTTGAAAGCCATTTGCTGTGACTGTCATTGGGCAAAACAGCTCTTATTTACTTCAATGAAGAACACAAGCGGCAGCCAGTCAATGAGAGCCCCCCTGGGGGGTTTCACACAGCAGGGCCCAGGGGGAGGGCCACCGGCTGGCCCAGAAATCTTTCACTGGCTAGGTTTTGTTCCACTATAAATAATGGCGTGGTTACTGTACATGATCTCATTGAATTCTCTTGAATTACCAGATTTTTCATTTCTTTTGTTCTAGAACATGTGAAGGAGAACAAATACCATCATCCCACGATGGCGTCATGAGAGAGATAAGCAGTACAGAGCGTTCTTCTGTTTCCCCCAGTACAGCCATGAAAGCGTTGGAAAAGAAAAAAGAAAACCAGCCGTCTCGATCTTCCATTGTTCCATCGTCCCAGCATCGAGCTTCTCATTCTTCATCCAGCGGGGCTTTAGATCTTCAAGCTGTGATAGGACGATCGGGCTCCTCCATTTCCGGAATAACCGTGCCGATACGCCTGGATGCCTTGTCCTATCTGCTTAACAGCGTCGTCATGGCGAGCACCAAAATGCCTTCGCAAATGGGGTATTGCCCGCCTGTATACCCAGTGTGTTCCTATTCCCAGATGGCATGCCCGCCTCACGGTACATATATGGGTCCACAGGTTTGCCCCACCCAGTTTCCAAATCAGTATTACCAATGCCAACCAGGGTTCATGAGTTGGGGGAACCAACAAGGTATTCAGCCATTACAACAACCAGTGGCAAACCAGTGTGTGGGTGATATGGCACAAAAAACAGGCCTCGTTTCCAGTTTTAACCCACAAAGTGGATTGTGCATGAATCCTACTGCAACGGCCTTTGATCCCACTGCAACAGCCTTTAATCCCTCTGCAACGGCCTTTAATCCCACTGCAACGGCCTTTAATCCCTCTGCAACGGCATTTAATCCCTCTCCAACGGCCTTTAATTCTGCTGGATCTAGTTCAGCTCAGGGCAGCAGTGGACCTGCCCAATCAGAAGTTGTTAGTAGCTGGGCCCGAAAACCTTTCAACAGAGGTGGCAGTACCGAAAGGTTTGGAGGCAATGAAATTTCCAGCAGCGAGAGGTTCAGAAGCAGCAAGAACAACTCCTTTTCTTCCACCAACGAGCAAAAAGGTTCTCCACCCAGGGGTTTTGGTAGATTTGGTGATCAAAAGAATGAAGACGGCTGGTCTAACAGAAACCAAAACAGTTATGGCCGAAGTTCCGGAGGAGGCAGAGGAAACGTTGGCAGTTCTTCGTGGCAAAGTAATTCAAGAGGACAAGATAGCGAATGGCGCTCTCGCAACACAGATTTTGGCAGCCAGAAAAGATTCAACAACAGTCCCGAAAGGTTCCAGGACAGGGACAACTATTCCAAACGCGGGCGATGGCCAAGCAGCAGAGGAAGAGGTGAGAGCGGCCGAGACAGTTGGCAACCAAGAAACAGGTTCGGATCGCCAGGCCACGCAGACAAAGATAATAAGTTTGACCAGGAAACAAAAATGGACATTGAGTCTGCCACCACCAGCGCCGGAGACGAGGACTGGGAGACAGATTATCCAGGAAATGCCACCACCTCAGAGAAACCCAACCTGCAATCCCCAGCGCCATCTTCACCAAAGAGCAACCACAAATCAGCCGGTGAGTTACCCCCTGACCCTAACGCAGGTGACAAGTTTAAAAAAGGGCTGATGGAAGATCACGAGAAAGAAGAGGGGGAGATAGAGTCCAATTGTGAGGAAGCAGATGCAGCGACGGACGTGTCCAACGCACCAAGAGAAGAGCAAAGTCCCAGTTCTAGTCCTGTGATTGTCTCAGAAGAACAAGAGCTAGGCAACCAAGCGGATGTCGAAAAAGTCCAAACCTGTGTCCTTTCTATTGAGGAAGAAGATGACAAGGGGGTTCTGGTAAAAGTTGATGAAGAAAGTCAGTGAAAAAAAATAGGTGTTGAAACCTAACTTTACAAGAGACTTCTCCGTTTCATTTTTGGACGCGTTACACTGTTTAGAAAGACAAGTTGTCTTCTCTATAATTTGTGATTTTTTTTTACACAAACATTTAGAACCATTCCCACTAAATGTGGTCTTAGTTGCTTTAAACCTAAAGTTTAAAAAAAATAGTCTTCTTTTAAAGTGGACCAACACCCAGGATTTTGACTATCCTGGGTTTTGGTCCACTTCAGGGGGGCACCCCGATTAGGGGTGCCCCGCTGTGTAAAACCCCCCAGAAACCCCCAAACTCACCTCACCACGCTCCCACGGACAAGCGGCGGACGCGCCGCCTCCCGCGCGCCCCTCTGACAGTGCGCGCGCCCGCGCCGGCCATTCACAAACGGCCGGCGCGGGGGCGCGCACGGCTAGAGGAGCGCGCGGGAGGCGGCGGCGGCCGCTGCCGCCGCCGATCAGGTGAGTTCTTTTGGGGTTTTGGGGGGGGGTCCCTCACCGCGGGACATCCCGATCTCGGATGTCCCGCGGTGAGGGGGGTGATCGGCCCGGGAATCTTATAGATTCCCGGGCCGATCACCCATGGGTGACGGTCCACTTTAACCCCCACCCGTGGGGCATTTTAATTTGGGGTGTCCCTTTGGTTAATGCTTCATCCCTATTAAGCATTAAAGTGGACCAACACCCAGGATTTTGACTATCCTGGGTCTTGGTCCACTTCGGTGGGGCACCCCGATCGCTGTGTGAAACCCCCCCAAACACCCGGAAAACTCACCTCTCCCCGCTCCCACGTGGCCGCGCCGTCCAATCAGCGCGGACGGACAAGCGGTCTGACAGCAGCGGACAAGCGGCTCCTCCGCCGCCGCCTCCCGCGCGTCACTCTTGACGTGCCCGCGCCGGCCATTCACAGACGGCCGGCGCGCGCACGTCTAGAGGGGCGCGAGGAAGGTAAGGGGATTTGGGGGGGTTTCACCCCGCGGGACATCCCGATCTCAGATGTCCCGCGGGGAGGGAGGTGATCGGCCCGGGAATCTTATAGATTCCCGGGCCGATCACGCGAGGGTGATGGTCCACTTTAAAGTAGAGGAAAACTCTGGAACACTGTGTGTTCAAATACCCCTCCTGACAGCAGACTTCTCAGGTGTGTCTGCAGGGTGCGCCTCATTTTCATAACGCTAGCACACGGCCATTCGTGCAAGTTAACTTTGCAAAGGACTCTATTGTAATGTTATAGCAGCACTAAAGGTCAAGTCAGCTGACTTCCTCATCACTTAACTGACGGTGACCAATTGAATTTGCGTAGTGGGCTTGCACATCAAGCTGTAATGGCTGCCAAACATGTGAATGAGGATGTGATCCACCCTCCTTCTAAACCTGGACAACACACATTTTTCACAAAATGGCTGTTGTTCCTAGTGCCGGTAAGGGGGGCGTCCCGATTGCCAATGCCTGTCCCCTTTTACCTTTCTCCTCGGCCCCCTGGTGAAATTGAGCAATGTGATTGTGAGCCGTGTGGACCGCGTTAGTTGGGTTGCCAATCACAGCGCTGGAATATGCCAGGGGAATAGGGAGAAAGGTAAGACTCAGGTTTAACTGGGGTTAATGCACTAGGGGCCTGCGCTAGGATTGGATTTGCGGCGCCAGTGGAGGATTCAGTGCTCTATTGTGATAATGATGAGATTCCTGCAGACATCCCATAGAAGTATGCTCCAGAATGGGGGGGGGGTGGAGGGTTTGGACACATGAGGATTGACAGAGAAGCAGCCAGTAAGGAAAACAAATAAGCCCACAGAACTCCAAAGCATTGAGCCCAAGGGGTGTCAACTAATTAAAGTTTTTTCTTTGGTATACTAGGACTTTTAATACTTCAAGATCAATGTACATGCGGCTCTGGAATTCACTTCCTCAAGCCCCCTTCTCTGCCACTGAACCCTATTGGCCACCACAGGTTGCATGGGGAACAGGTGCCCTTTCAGGCAGGACTTATAGTGGCTCGGACCAGGGCAAGGCAACTCTGTACCAGTTATATTTGAGCTATATATCTAGTAAGTTGGCCTTTCAAAGACTAGAGCCTGTACAGAAGGTAGAACAAGCAGCTCCCTGGCTGCTGTGGGGATAAGAGGAGTTTTTTTATTCTGTATGTCCAGACATTATCAGGATGAGTGTAGAATGAGATTCTTGTTTTTTACCTGCCATGTAGAGGATTCGTCTTGCTGAGCTATTGATTGAAGCTGTTGTTGGGATTTAACCCCTTTCCTGGAGTGGAGCCCAGCCCGTTTTTTTTAGCATTGAAAGGTGAACCTTTCTCCAGCCCTCCTACACCACCCAGTGATGCTTGTGTGTGCAGGGGAGTATAGCTGCCTTTTGCTTTGCTTGTCTGTTTTTTTCCCTCTTCCTTGCATTAGTCCTCCTTGCAGTGCTATAAAAAGTTGGTCATGAAAAGATAAAACCCAGTAAAGGGGTCTGAATCTCAGCAACATATTCAGATTGGCAAGATTCAGCAGCTTACCTAGATGAATGGTCTGCATGACAGGTACACAAACAGTGTTTGTCTTTATACTTAGCCCGGTCAATCCCTTTAACATATATCTATACTGTAGATAGTCTAGGCAGCTTCTGGCAACTGCAGCCTAGACCTTAGTGGACTGAAAAAGCTTTGAATTAAAGCAGATCCGAACACTCCTGCAATTATGAAGGAAGCTTCTGGTCTACAGAGGCACTAAAGTAATGTAACCTACTTTGTCCCACCATCAACTTGCCCTGTATTCAATAGATAGTTGCCTTTTCTTAGTGGAGCTCCAGCTGTGCAGCTTTATCTTGTCCACCGTATTACACAGCTCCACGAGGAAAATCTTCTAAATGTGGGGTACGTTTAAAGCGGACCAAAACCCACTGAGCTTTTGAACTACATTTGGCCAAAGCCCCTTTCTTAGGGTGTAGAACTGGAAATAGATATTTTCATTTTTCGAATCGTCCTGAAACACTGATTTATTTGCTGCCCCTCTCTGTTATATGGCAGGAGATCAGTCATTGCATAGGTGCGGCTATGACATCACACACAACAGTGGCAATGAATGGTGGAGGCCGCCATACAGCTAAAACAGGCGCCAATATCTGGGATTAGAGTGACGCAGGAGTGCTAATAAATGGAAAAGGTGCTCTTCATGGGGGGGAGCAATTCAGGGGATCCTAGTTAAAAATGTGGGTTTGGTCCGCTTTAAAGTTTATGCAAACTGTGAAGAAATAACAATCAATCAGCTCTGCGATGGTTGCCTGTAGAATCGCAATGGTGATATATCCACCAATCCCATTCACACATACAATATTTAGGTGTAAAGATGAATATTTTATTGTGAGTTCATGTTGGAAATACTTGCAAAAAATAGCCCTTAAAACATTCGTGGCTGTAAGCGCATAGGAAACCGGCCAATCAGTTTATAGTAACATATCGATTGTCCAGCTTCCCACACGCTTGCAGTCAAGGTCTGCTTTATGGGAGGGTTCTGCTGCAAAGGATTGCACAGTTCCATGTTTTTAAGTGTTATTTTGTATGGCCTGTATAATCAATACTAGATGTTCCCCCTAAGCTGTCCGATTATTACTTTGATTATGAGTCTGTAAGCCCATGCCGGGTAATACTAGTCGATTTGATGCCAGGTGCAGCATTGCCAACAAGGGTTTAGGTCCACTTTAATTCCTTGCAAGTTTTATTGTCACTTGTAGCTGCAATCACAGGGCCCACCGTAAGTAAGAGAGACAACACAAACCAGTTTTACAAATGTAGATGGCGACTTGTCAAAAGACAACACCGGTCCGACTCCCGGCATTTATCGTCCACTCTTTTTTACCCCTACACATACAAATGGCAACGTTTAACACATTGGGCTCAGCACCAGGAGTAAAAAAAAGTTCACTTTGAAGTTGTAAGTGCACTTTTGGTGAATGATAAAATAAAAGTGCATGAACTGATAGGATTCCTGCCACCGCTTCCGCTATAAATAAAACTTCCTTTTAGTATGGCAAAGTCCACACCACTTTAAAATACAATATAAACAAGACTCACCTCCAGTTGTGACGCATCTCAGGCCATACTCATTACTTACATTGTGAATTGACTTCCCCAGCACCGGCCACACCCCCTCCGTCATGGCGGCGCCAGGACGCTGATCCCTGATGCTTGGGAAACCACTTAGACCAGACAACCCTGAACGAAAGCATCCGCCCCTGCATCGGACCTGAGCACCACCTTAATGATGCCAACATACCCCTCCCCCTAGAGTGTGCCAGGATGTTGTAGCGCACACCCTTGCTACAGCAATGTGGAGGCGGGCCACGCATGTACTGCCGCTCCAGAACTGTCAGGAGGGCAAGAAAAAAGAGGACCAAAACAGGCCGGCCATTTCTCTCTACCTGAGGAATCTTGATTTGGGATGTCCTGCTGTGTGACACCTCTGGATCATCCAATTTACTCCCCCTCTCTCTACTCCCTCTATGCCATGCATATTGATGGGCAGCATTGAAAGCTGAATGAGGGGGGGAGTGGCAGGCATCCCACCAGGCCTAAAGAAGTCGTGGAGCCAGCCAGCTTTGTGAGCCAATAAAAGTCCAATGCATTTCGGGCGTTAAGCCCTTCGTCATGAGTAAGGGCTTATCGCCCGAAACGCGTTGACAGCAAGATCCGCTCGTGCTATGCCTTTTACTGTTTGGTCGCTGTGATGGCCTTTTAAAGCTTGACAGAAATAAAGATTGGACTTTTTTTGGCTCACAAAGCTGGCTGGCTCCACGACTTCTTTGGACTTTGCAATATATGAGGTGAGCACTCTGAGCCGCTGCCGACTGTTGTGAGCGTTTATTGAATGTCTATCGGTTTAATGCTGGCAACCATATCCTGTTTACATTCCACCAGGCCTAGTCTTATAGACTGTAGCACAGTGGTTGCTTCTCTTAAAAGTTGGCAGGCTCTGGTCAGCAAATGTAGGCCGATGCTTCGAGAGTCTCTGCGGGTGGCTTTGTGTTACCTTATGGCGTGAGTTGTTTGCAGATGAGAGATCCCACATGTCACCCATGCTGCATAGCGTGTGCCCATACCACAAGCCCCCCCCCCCCCCCCCCCCCCTCAGGTCATGTGAAGCCAAATCTGCAAGGTCAGCCAGCGTCCAGCGTGAATGCACGGAGAGCTTTTATTCACATTGATGCATCACGTGCGTTATTTTAGAAAGCCACAAAGTGCCTTTAGGAATTGGCTGTGGTCACATGACCCTCATCAGACATTCTGTGCTCAGTGTGTTTTCTGTCACACAGTTACAGGACTTTGTCCTATTGTTTTCACTGACGAGTTGGAATTAAAACGTTCAAAGTTTGCCATGTGTGATTTTTATTTTGTTTTAAAATTTATTTTAAAATAACTGTGGTATATAGAGTTTCCATAGAATAGACCTGGTAGGAGAGCAGAATGCTACAGGCTGGTAGGAGAGCAGAATGCTACAGGCTTCTCCCTGGAGCAACATGTAGGCCCCTCTTGTGTGTCTCATAGAATTGGCCTGATAGGAGAGCGGAATGCTACAGGCTTCTCCCTGGAGCCACACGTAGACCCCTCTTGTGTGTCTCATAGAATTGGCCTGATAGGAGAGCGGAATGCTACAGGCTTCTCCCTGGAGCCACATGTAGGCCCCTCTTGTGTGTCTCATAGAATTGGCCTGATAGGAGAGCGGAATGCTACAGGCTTCTCCCTGGAGCCACATGTAGGCCCCTCTTGTGTGTCTCATAGAATTGGCCTGATAGGAGAGCGGAATGCTACAGGCTTCTCCCTGGAGCCACATGTAGGCCCCTCTTGTGTGTCTCATAGAATTGGCCTGATAGGAGAGCGGAATGCTACAGGCTTCTCCCTGGAGCCACATGTAGGCCCCTCTTGTGTGTCTCAGCCGCGGTCTGCTGGGTAATGGGACTTGTGGAGCTTTAGTCCATTGTTGGGGCACATGGCGACCAGAGCTGGTGAAAATGCTGGCTTACTGGTCTAATATTCCAAGTGTGTCATACACTCCACTTCCATAATCATGACATCTGGGTAATCTCCAGTAGAGGACAAACTTCTGCAGAGATGAATGCAAAAAAGGAGCTCCTCCTGGTCCATAAATACCTGAGACCTCCCACTAATCCCCCAGTTTCTTCTCTGCAGGAAGGCGAGCAAGACAGAAGATGAAGACTTCTATTCCTTGCAGGTATGCTGGGCTCACGCCCGGCCATTATTGTCCCTATTTCTGCCTGAACCTTTATCTTTTAGTCCTGTAGAGCCTCCCAGCCTTGGCTGCAGGTCCTGGTGAGGGTAGGCAACACCTATTAGGTGTTGAGAGAGCATTGCTCCTCCGTGAGACCTCATTACAAGGGGTAGGCAGATGTCTGGGTTGGTGATCCCGGTTTGGGATGCCCTGTCCCTTACATTATACTCTGACCAGAATCTGGTTTCGGATTCCTCTCCCTTCCAGGTCCCCTTCCTTAACCCTCCGGGGGGGTGGGGGGGATGGCCTTTTCCCACAGTTTGTAATTTCATTGTGTATTCTGTGTGTGTGTGGTAGGAGTGTTTTACTTTGTGTCAGGGTGTTTGGTGCTGACTGTTCTTTTTACGTTTTTTTTCTCAGCTTGGGGAGCTTCTCTCCCTCAGGCTGCGTTCTGGGAGGGGGCGGGGCTGGGCCCTCGGAGTGGCCACCCCTCCCCCTCGTTTTAGCGCCCTGCTGCGGCCCAGCCCATGGCTGGGATCCGCGGGGGGCGTGGCCTGGCGAGCGCGCGTTCTGCGCTGGCCCGCCCCCCTTCTCCTCTTCACTCTGAGGCTGTGCTCCAGTGGCCATTTTGACTGTCCCTGCTGCTGCAGTTTCCCGACGGTCTGTGAGTGCCTTCGGGCCCCCTTCCTTAGCTTATAGGGGTGGTACCCCTCTCCGTGGGGGGCTGCCCTTAATACTTGTATTTTTGCATTTATTCTTATTGGTTTCTCATGTTAATTCTTATATGTCTATGTATATATATATATATATATATATATATATATATATTTATATGAGTGAGTTTTCCTGATGGGCCCTTTTCAATTATGTTTTTTCAGATTGTCATCTGTGTGTGTATTTTAAGGGGTTTCTCCTGGTCCTAGGGTCCCTAGCCTTAAAATTACTCATTTTCAAATCCTCCCACAGGGACTTTAAAGGGGCATCCCGGGTTGCTTACCAGCTTAATTCCCTACGGTCATTGCGGCTGACCACAAAAATCACCATACGGAGGCTCCGCAGGATACTGGGCTCGGGCTCCCTCTGGGACAATCCCGGCCGTGTGTGGGTTGTGGGGTATCCCTTACGGGTGAGAATGTGCTTATTTGTATACCATGTGCACAAAGGGCTATAACGCGGCAGTCGGGTACCCAGCCTTCTGGGTCGGCACCTCCCGCTTCATCGCCTTCCCCTCCCCGCCTTATCCGTGCCCCAAGTGACTCTGTCGCTAGCGGGTAGTCGCTAGATTGGCCAGCATCGAGAGATTTATTGCTAGCACAGTGGGCAAGAAGGTCCAGGCTAAAAAGAGACATTTGTCGCCGGCCCTGGCGGCTTTGGATTTTGATGATGATTCCCTTGATGGGTCGGATTACCCCCCCTTAGAGGAGGGGGAATTGTTTTAGCAGTCAGAGGCTGATGATGTACAGTTTTGTGATGCTGATGTTGGGCAGGCGCTGGGGGATGCCGTTGACACTTCCAAGGTTTTGGCACATCTCTTGGAGGTTTTGGATATTGCCCCTCCTGAGGCACCCCCTCTTAAAAAGGGGGAATTTTTTGGGTCCTCCAAGCCACATTTGGAGTTTCCTACTCAATTTAATTTTGATGCATTGATCCTTAGGGAATGGGAGAAACCGAGTCGGCTTCCGGGTGTTTCACAGGGATGGGATAAAAAGTATCCTTTTCCGTTGGAAGCGGTTAAGCGCTGGTCTTCTCCTCCCGGGGTCGATGCGCCGGTTTTGGGATTGTCCAATACCTCTGTGATCCACACCCCAGACGCTACTACCCTTAAGGATGGCGAGGACAAGCGCCTTGATCATATGGCATGCCATGCTTTTGCTGTTGGCTCAGGGTGTTGGCTCAGCCTTGCGGCCTGTGTGTGCATCTGCTCTAGCGACGGTGGCTTCTAGGTCTCTGGTTAGGGACTTGTTAAAAGACGCCCTCCTTGTTCCGGCCAGCGCTGAATTCACTACCCTTGAAAGGTGTGAATTGTTCATGGAATTTGTCTTGGCTGCTATGGAAGACACTATTGTCATGTGTAGTGGAACTTTGGCCTTATTGGTGGCCATGCGTCGATCTGTCTGGCTTCGCCAGTGGGCGGCGGACTTTGCGGCCAAGAAATCGCTCACAGCCCTTCCCTTCTTGGGTACGCTGCTGTTTGGAGATAAGTTGGATGCGGTTGCAAAGGGAGGTAAGTTACCTCAGCGTAAGAAGCAGCGTCGGTCCTTTCGGGGGGCGAGTTCCTTCAACCCGCGCTTTCGAGGTTCCAGAGCTGTCAGAGGTTTTGCCTACTCTGGGGTCAGAGGTTCTTCCTGGAACAGAGGCAGAGGTCGGGGCCGTCCTGCTGCGGCATGGGGTTCCAAACCTAAGCCCACTGTTAAACCAGCTCAGCAATGAGGGGGCGCCCTCACCCGTACGGGTGGGGGGACGGCTGCGGCTCTTCTTCCAGGTCTGGGCCCAGGAGGTCACAGACAGATGGATTCTGGAAGTGGTCATCCGGGTACAAACTGGAGTTCGAGTACAGGCCTCCTCCAAGATTTTTAAGGTCGCAGGTGCCGTCAAACCCTCAGGCTGCACAGGGGCTCCTGTCGGCTGTAAAAAAAAAAAAAAACATGGGAGTCATATACACGGTGCCCCCTCAGAAAGAGGCAGGGGCTACTATTCCAATCTGTTCACGGTTCCCAAAAGGGATGGTTCCATAAGACCCATTCTGGATCTGAAGATCCTCAACAGGTACATCAGAACTAAGAAGTTCCGCATGGAGACTCTGCGCTCGGCCATCAATTCCCTACATCCATAGACATCAAGGATGCGTACCTGCATGTTCCAATTTTTCCAGCGCATCAGAGATTCCTCAGGTTTGCGGTGGTCGATCAAAATTTTCAGTTTGTAGCCCTTCCCTTCGGGTTGACCTCAGCGCCGAGGGTCTTCACCAAGGTTCTGGCGGGCATAATGGCCCTGCTCAGAGCTCAGGGAGTTCGCATCGTGCCGTATCTGGACGACCTGCTGATTTCAGCTTCCTCCCTTCCACAGGGTGGTGTCGACCCTGGAGAGGTTGGGTTGGGTGATCAACTGCCCAAAATCTTCTCTTTCTCCTTCAAGGAAGATTTCATTCCTGGGCATGAATCTGGATACCATTCAAGCCAGAGTGTTTCTACCCCAGTCCAAAGTGCAGGGGATTCAGGAGCTTATTCGCCTTCTTCTGGCCATTCCTTGTCCCTCCATCCGACTAGGGATGAAGATGGTGAGATTGATGGTGGCTTCCTTCGAGACAGTCCGCTTTGCTCAGTTCCACATGCGATCTCTCCAACTACACCTATTGACGCACTGGGACAGGTGTCCGCAGTCCTTGGATCAGCTGTTCCTGATGTCTCCCAGGGTTCGGCAGTCACTCAGGTGGTGGCTGGAGTCAAGCAACCTGATGAGGGGCAGATCATTTCTGGCCCCTCGTTGGGAGACGGTTACCACGGATGCCAGCCTGTCAGGCTGGGGAGGTTTCTGGAAGAGTCATCAGTTCAGAGGGTTGTGGGGTCCTCAGGAGGCTCACACCCCCATCAATGTCTTAGAGCTCAGAGCCATCCGGCTTGTTCTGTCGCGGTTGACACCTCACTTACAGGGCCTACCGGTTCAGATTCGCTCAGACAATCGAACGGTGGTTGCCTACATCAATCACCAAGGAGGGACTCGCAGCAGGAGTGCCCTCAGGGAAGTCTCTCTGATCCTGACTTGGGCGGAGACCAATGTTCCTTGCATTCCGGCAGTTTACATTCCGGGAGTGGAGAACGGGGAAGCGGATTCTCTGAGCAGGGGGTTCTCTCGCCGAGGGGAGTGGTCTCTCAATCCCAGGGTTTTCGGTCACAAGTGGGGGACTCCGGAGGTGGCTCTCTTTGCCTCTCGGCACAATCACAAGCTCCCGTCTTTTGTGTCTCTATCTCAGGATCCTCTGGCTCTGGCAGTGGATGCCTTGACCCTTTCCTGGAAGGATCCAGGGTTTTTGTATCTGTTCCCCCCTTTCTCCATGGTGGAAGAGGTAGTTCGCAAACTGGTGCTGGAAGGGACACCAGCAATTCTGGTGGCCCCAAGGTGGCCAAGACGGGTCTGGTACGCAGACGTCGTAAGGCTGGTGGTAGAGCAGTACAGGCTGCCCCTGTTTCCGGATTTGATATCTCAGGGTCAACTACTTTACCCCAATTTACAAACGCTGGCTTTGACGGCTTGGCTGCTGAAACCTTCATTCTGAAGAAGGAAGGTTTGTCGGAGGCTGTTGTTCAGGCCTTGGTTAGAGCTAGGAAGCGGTCTTCCTCTGGCATCTACTATAGGACTTGGTGGTCCTATATTGACTGGTGTGAGGCTAGGAGCTTACCTTGCACGGTGTTTTCGATACCTAGGTTTTTGGAGTTCCTTCAACACGGTCTGATCCAACTTAGTACTCTGAAAGGGCAGGTCTCTGCTCTGGCTGTTTTCTTCCAGAGGTCTTTTGCCTTGCACCCGCTGGTTAAGACTTTTTTTCCAGGGGGTCACTCATGGGCGGCCCCCTAGGAAGGCTCTGGTCCCTGTTTGGGATTTGATTTTGGTTCTTTGGGCTGTGCAGGGTCCTCCCTTTGAGCCTTTACATGATATTGCTCTTTCTGTTTTCACTCAAAAGGTTGCCTTCTTGGTGGCTATTACCTCTGTTCGGCGTGTCTCTGAGTTGGCGGCTCTGTCGATTCAGGCCCCTTACTTTGAAAGACGCCAGGACAAGGTGGTCTTTCGCTTTAAACCAGATTTCCTTCCTAAGGTGGTTTCTACCTTCCACCTCAATCAGGATGTTGTTCTTCCTTCCTTGTGTCCTAAGCCCAGCAACGACAAGGAGAGGGTCTTGCACAATTTGGCTGTTGTTCATTGTGTTAAGTACTATTTGGTGGCTACTTCTTCTTTCCGTAAGATGGACACTTTTTTTCGTGGTGCCCTGCGGGCTTAGGAAAGGTTTGGCGCCCGCCAGGTCTACCATTAGTTAATGGATTCGTCAGGCCATTGTTGGGGCCTATTCTGCTAAGGGGAATACACCCCCTTTTAAGATCACTGCGCATTTTACTTGTGCTGATGGTGCGTCCTGGGCTTTTCAGCATCAGGCTTCAGTCGAACAGGTTTGTAAGGCTGCTACTTGGTCCTCCGTTCATACTTTTTCCAAATTTTACAAAGTTGATGTGCGGGCTTCAGCGGATGCTGTTTTTGCCTGCAAGGTTCTGCAAGCTGCAGTGGTTTAAGTTGGTACATTCTTTTACTGTTTTCGGTTCCCACCCATGACAGACACTGCTATTGGATGTCCCAGATGTCATGATTATGGAAGCGGAGTGTATGACACACTTGGAATAATACCATTTTGTGAGTACTCACCTTTAAAATGGGTATTATAAGTGCATACACTCTGCTTCACCCCACCCTTTTGGTATTTTGGATCCTTTATATGGTGAACCATTTTTTATTTTTGATTGTTAAAGTATTGTTATGTTGGTTCTTCCTGGTCTCCTTACTGCTATCGTACACTGGGGGATTAGTGGGAGGTCCCAAGTATTTATGGACCGGGAGGAGCTCCTTTTTTGCATTCATCTCTGCAGAAGTTCGCCCTCTACTGGAGATTACCCAGATGTCATGATTATGGAAACGGAGTGTATGACACACTTTTAATACCCATTTTAAAGGTGAGTACTCACAAAATGGTATTTTTCTCGGCTTCCCTTTTTGGCATCTGGGCTTTGCCCCCCTTGAGGTTGAGGGATCTGCATGTCTTTGCGCTGCTGTGTGAACCCCCCCCCCCCCCCCAAGTCGCCCAGTAATAGTTTCCTCTTCTCGGTCCAAGCTCTCGTCCAATTAGAGCCATATGCCATTTGCCTGGAAATAGTTCTGTTTACACGTGGAGCCTAGAGCGGTGTGTACGCTGCTAGCCTATCTGAATGGCTAGGGGGTTGGAGCACGCTCGCTGGCCCAAGATGCAGGGGTGCGGCCACTGTGAGTTTGCATCGGCAAGGGAGCTAGGAAGCAGGGGAGTGTGGCACTGCCCCAGGGGGTTTCTCTCAGCGGGGCATCTCGATCTGGGATGCCTCAGGGAAAAGCCAGCAGCCAGACCTGGAATCCTTTAACTTGCCTGGAATCCTCTGCTTACCTCTGCCTTGGTCCCACAGCGCAGGCTCCCATCCAATCAGAGCCGCTTGCTGTGATGATGTAATTCGGCAAGCAGCTCTGATTGGGATAAATCAGAGGGGGCTCACTCCCTCCTATTTGAATGGCTGGGGCAGGAGCGCACACAAAGCAAGCACAATGCAAGAGCGCAGGCCCTCCATTGTCAACAATCGGAGCCCTTTGCCAAATCCAGGGCTGTGGACATGTAATTTGAGCAAGCGCCTCACAGAGCGGGTGTCCTGATTTGGGATGCCCTCAGGATCCGTCCCTTTAGATTCCAATCTGGCCGCTGCTGGCTTTTGTTCAAAGTTTGCCCTCTTGTCCATTGCTCCATAACCACCCCTAAATGTGGTTACATGGTCATCCCTGCCCCCAGCTATCCCAGTGTGAGTGAGCTCAGCTTCCCGAGGGAAGAATTTAGGGACAGGCTAGCATGTGACCACATTTGTGGGGCGCTCATTGTAAAGGTAAGGGGACAAAGTATGGAGACCTGCTACAGCACCTACAGCTCACTGCAGGAAATGGAGGAGAAACATGTGGGACAGGCTTCAGGTGAGCTCTTTGCAGCCTACTTATTGCCATTGCCTGGACTGTCCCTTTAAATAGACTGGGCCAAACTTACTTCCTCTTCCCCTTTATTAATCTCTCCTGATGCTGAGATTGCATCCCTCGGCATCCATGCACGCAACCAGAGGCATTGCCTGGCACGCCCCCACCATTGTAGTGCATGGAGTGGGTGGTGATGTCACGTAATGGAGATGGCCCACCATCTTCTCATTCACATTTAAGGAAGAGCGACCCCTCCCCTCAAATGTCTCTGAAGAAGGCTGGTCTACCTATTTATGGGGCATCCCGAATCCCGCCGTATGAATCCCAAGCTCCTCCCCCCCCAACCACCATGGAACATCCTGTCCACTTACCTCTTCTCCGAGCCATTGGTGCACTCCCCAGTGTTTCTGAATAGCCGGCATGGCCACGCCCACAGCCGGGGCAGAGATGTAGCGGCTGGTGCCCGCTCCATTCCGAGCGCGCTGAGACGACGGCCGCGCATGAGCCAAAGGACTGGAAAGAGGTGAGTTGTGCTCTGCGATCTGTGGGGGTTTCACACAGCGGGCCACCCCCAACCAGGGTACCCTGGGGGAAAGGACCAAAACCCAAGATAGTCACAATCCTGGGTTTTTGTCCACTTTAAGGTTACAGCTTTCATTCAATAAACTGCATATTTGCTTCTATTTTATTGCAGCCGTTGAGGGTAAACTGTAATACAATGTGGCCTCTAGACCACAAAAGATTATGCACCCCTGGTTTAAGTCCACTTGAATACTAGAGGTTCTTGTCTAACTTGTCATTTAGGCAATATCTCCCAGCTTTTTTTGGTCTCTTGTAGGCCACTTTAATAAAGTTGACCAAAACCAACGCTGTCTATAAAGACTCATCTGAAATCGGGATGCCCCGCTGAGTGAACTCCCCCCCCGCGTGTTGCCAGCAAATCTCACCTTTAGCGGGGTTCCCACATCTACTTTCACAGCTTCCCTTTAGCTGAGGCGCGCTCCCGCACCCAGCTATCCAGTCTTGCAAATGCGAGCTGACGTGACACAACCTGGATAGCTGGGTGCAGGAGCGCGCCTCAGCTAAAGGGAAGCTGTGAAAGTAGATGTGGGAGCCCCGGTAAAGGTGGGATTTGCAGGTGACCGGGGGGGGGTCACACAGTGGGGCATCCCTGGTGGGCGTGGCTGCAGCAGTGAAAAAACATTTTCTTTTAAAACCAGGCCACCGACAATTCTGCCCCATCACCCAACGTACGTGGGTGGGGAAGAGGCAGTAAAGGGTTTTCACCCACTTTAAAGTTGTTCCTCTTGGGGCATCCCGATTTAGGATTCCCTGCTGTGTGAAACCCTGCCAATCCCTGTAAAAACTCACAATTCCAGTGGTCCCAAAGCACATGCACTGGCTTTTGTCCACACAATGCTGCATGTCATGCATATTAAAGCGGACCAAAACCCACTGAATTTGTGAAACACATTTGGCTAAAGCCCCTGCCGATATTCTCTTCTTAGGATATAGAACTAGAAATGGATATATTCTTAGTATACAGTATGTCCTGCTCCAGAGAAGATTCTTTACTCTTGGGTATTACTCCACCAGATGGCGCTGGACTGCAGAGACCGCAAAATTGGCTCCTCCCGGCCCCTGAAATACCCGCGACCTCCCACAAATCCCCAGATTTTCTCTGCAGTCTGGACTGCGAAGGACAAGAAGATGGCTCTCTCTTCTCGCAGGTGAGCGGGGCTATTAGCCTGCGGCCCTGTAGGACTATTCCCACCCGTTCCATTGTTAATGTGCCTCCCAGCCTTGCGCTGGTTCGGGTGATGGTAGGCAGCACCGCTGTCAGGTGCTTAGGAGCGCTGCTCCACCGCAGTCCCCCACCAAAGGGTAGGCGGTATAGGCGTATGGTGAGCCTCTATGGGATGCCCCTCACGCACTATTGCCCCTGTCTATCGGTGGGCCCTACGTTGAGTGGCCGCTGCCCTCCCTCGCTCTCCCTTGTAGTTCTCGGGGGGGGGGGGGGTGAGTGTGTGTACGTTTGTGTTGTGCTTTCACTTGGTTGGCGTGCTTGGTTGCCTCTGGTTCTGTCTTGGTTGCGCTGGTTGCGGTTTGAATATGCCTCCGCCCGAGCTTCCACTGCGTTCCGCGGTTGCCGGTGGCATTACCTCAAGCGCTGCTGCGCCATCATTGGTTGCTTGTCACATGTGCGGCTTCGCGCTCTTCGTGGGGGGCAGAGCCTGCTGATGGCGCGTTCCGCATCACTGTCTCCACAGCCCGCCCCTCGAGGTATACTCGGCACCTTTTTCTTCTGGATTCTTCCTGCTGCGTGGCTGGCGCCTACCTACCGCGGTCCGTGACTGCCCTCGCGGGTGGTTTTATTTACCCTATGTCACGTATGCATGTCGCTTATCGGTTTCTCTTCGCTTATGTCTTGCAGGCGGGTCAAACTCCATTGGTTTCTCCCGGCCCTACCCCCTCTATTTAGTCTTTAAACTTTGTGAGGCCTAGTGTGCTATTTACTCCCACTTCCCTAGCGGGCTATTGGGGCATCCCGGGTTGCTTTTATAGCGTGAATCCCTATTGTGCCGCTATAATCACCTAATGTAGGCGTCTCAGGATAATGTGCTCGGGTTCCTTCGGGATAAGCCCGGCTGTGTGTGGGGTGTCCCCTACAAGTGCTGACAATGTGCGGGTCTGTGTACCTTGTGCCCAGCAGGTGCTTGCGCTGCAGCCTGGTTTACCAGTAGCTGGGCCTGCGTCACGTATGGTGTCACCTACTCCCCCAAGCTTAAATCTGACTCCCATGGAGTTGCATACCAGTGGGGAGTCTCAGCCTGATGTGTCTGCTAGACTGGCTAGTGTTGAAAACTTACTTGCTAATACCCTGGCGCGTAAGGCCTCTGCCAAGAGGCGGCATTTGACGCCTGATGTCACTCTTTTCTCTATGGAGGCTGAAGAGTTCTTTGAACTGTCTGGTTATACCCCCTTGGAAGAAGGGGAACTGTTCTCTGACTCGGAGTCATCTGATGAGAGGCCCAGGGGTCATGATGATTCTGGCTCTGATCCTTGGGCCCCAGATGATACTGTTGGCTTTGGATTTTTGAGGTGCTGTCTATCTCTCCCCCGGTCGCGGCTCCTAAACAGCAGGGGGAATTGTTTCATATTACTAAGCCACGTTTAGGAATAGGAGGATCCTCTGGCCTTGGCCACAGATATTCTAGCAATGTTATGGCAGGACTTTCAGCTCCTGTATGTCTTTCCTCCTTTCCCCCTGTTGGGGAGGGTTCTGCGCAAGATAGCTCAGGAAGGGGTGCCAGCTATCCTGGTGGCTCCCAGGTGGCCAAGAAGATTGTGGTTCGCAGACATAGTGCAGCTGGCAGCAGATCAGTACGCTCTGCCCAGGGTTCCAGACCTGCTCACTCAGGGACATTTACTCCATCCCAATTTACTAACGCTGGTTTTGACGGCCTGGCTGCTGAAACCTCCATCTTGATTGAGAAGGGACTGTCTGCCTCTGTTGTTAACACCGTGATCAGGGCTAGGAAGCAGTCTTCTTCTTCCATTTACTATAGGGTTTGGCGTGCCTACATTGACTGGTGTGAGTCTCGATCGCTTCCCTGTCGTGTGTTCTCTATTCCCAGGATCCTGGAGTTCCTCCAGCATGGATTGGATCTGGGGCTCCAACTCAGTACTCTGAAGGGTCATGTCTCTGCCCTGGCTGTTTTCTTCCAGAGATCTTTTGCTCAGCATTCTCTGATCAGGACCTTTTTCCAGGGGGTTACTCATGTGCATCCTCCACGTAAGCCTATGTTGCCTGTCTTGGATTTGGTCCTGTCTGCCTTGCAGGGTGCTCCCTTTGAACCTGTGCAGGATGCTGCCTTGGCCATTCTTACGCTCAAGGTTGTCTTTCTGGTGGCTATCACTCCTGTTAGGCGTGTTTCTGAGTTGGCGGCGCTTTCCATCCAGCCCCCCTACTTTGAGAGACACCAGGACGAGATGGTGTTTCGCTTCAAGACAGATTTTCTGCCTAAGGTTGTGTCTGCCTTTCATCTGAATCAGGACATTGTTCTACCTTCCTTGTGCCCTAATCCTAGTAACGCTAAGGAGAGGGTTTTGCATTCCGTAGATGTGGTTAGGAGTCTGAAGTACTATCTGGTGGCTACTGCACCTTTCAGAAAAACTGCTCTCTTTGTGGTCCCTTCTGGTCCCAGGAAGGGTCTGGCTCCTGCTAAATCTACTATCAGCCAATGGATCAGTCAGGCTGTGATTCAGGCCTACTCTGCTAAGGGGAAGAATCCTCCCTTCCTCCTTACTGCTCATTCTACTCGTGCTATTGGTGCCTCTTGGGCTTTTCAGCACCAGGCTTCTGTTGAACAAGATTGCAAGGCCGCTACTTGGTCTTCTGTTCATACTTTTTCAAAGTTTTACAAGGTTGATGTTAGGGCCTCAGCTGATGCTGCTTTTGGCCGCAAGGTTCTGCAGGCGGCAGTGGTCTAAACTGCCCGTTGTTGCTTTTGGGGATCCCACCCTACCTTACGGACACTGCTATTGGATGTCCCAAACGTAAGGAATTATCTCTGGAGCAGGACGTGCTGTATACTTAGACTAATACAATTCTGTGATTACTCACCTGTAGAATTGGTATTATACGTATACAGCACGTCCTGTTCCATCCCACCCTTGTTATCATTATTCTTTCCTCTGTATGGTGATTGTTATCATGTTTTCATGGTTAAAATTGTTGATTATGGGTTTAATTCCCCACGCTTCTTGCTAACTGCTTTTCAATACTGGGGAATTTGTGGGAGGTCCCTGGTATATAAGGCTCCGGGAGGAGCCACTTTTTTGCTGTCTCTGCAGTCCAGCGCCATCTTGTGGATGTATAACCCAAACATAAGGAATTATCTCTGGAGTTGGACGTGCTGTATACGTATAATACCAATTCTACAGGTGAGTAATCACAGAATTGTATTATTCATGTGGGAAGCAATTTAGGGGATGCTAAGTAAATTGTGGGTTTTGTTCCACGTAATGCCTTCATTAATATTTACAAACACTGCTCCAACATAACAAAATGCGGGGCCCCATCCCCAGTGAGATGAGATGTTCAAGTGATCCCAGAGGTTTTCAATGGCCGGCAATAGAGAGAGCACTGACCCTAGAGTCTTATTGACCTGTAGAGCTGCTGATTTGGCCACTAAAAAAGAGGAACAACACATAGGAATTTCAGTTTACCGTATTGCAGCTCCCAAATTGGGATCCCCCCAGGTCGCCCCTTACACTCACCTTCCTTCCGCTCCTACAGCGCAGACCCATGTGAAATCAAGCGTGCTGATTGGCTGAGCGCGCCGCTGTCACTCGGCTCCCTTCGGCACCGCCTGAGCAGCCGCATCCCCCGATCACCTTGCAGCTGTGGTGCACCTGCACCCCTCACTCATAAAGGCTGGGCACTAGACAGCTAGAGGTGAGCAGGGATGCAGGGCTCGGCAGGAGGTGAGTGGATCTGGGCGTCTAGGGGGTTTCACATTTGGGCCAATCCAATTTGGGAAGCCCCAAAGACAGGAACTCGAATGGCCCAGGAGTCTTTTAGACTCCAGGACCTCCAAAGTTCCTCTTTAAGCCAAACATGGGTCTCTCCATAAGTGGCTTGTCACCCCTATTACAATGGTCCCGAGCCTTACTCTCCCCATATAGCCTCCCCATATAGCCTCCCAACATGTGCTGATCATCAGCTTAAAGCAGACCTTCACCCTGAATAAGAGCCAATCTTATATGTTTCCCCCACCCTGTACATACAGATTGCTCACATTAAAATCATCCTACCTGCACCTACTGTATTTTATGAGCCTTTTAACATCCAAGATGGCAGCCCATGGAGCGTCAGCCAGCCTGCAAACGGGAAGTATCTTCTGACTGTGTCGTTCTGCATTCTGGGATTGCTGTCTTTTCCGTGACCCCAGCTCTGCTCTGTCTGTGCAAAGCACAGCTATAACCTTGCCCCCTGCACTTTATTCCCCTCTCCTCAGTATGCTTCTGAGGCAAGATGGCGGCGCCCGAGTCCTGAATAGAGTTGCAGACCAGTGGGGAAAAAATAAAAAGTGACAAAAAACTTAAAATCTATTCATTTTAAATGCTGGGGAATAGTTTTTTAAGGGTTTGGGCTTTTCATTAAATGATGCTGAAGGTCCGGTTTAAAGCACGTGTTCTCAAGCTGTTAGTGATGGCTGTGTAAGTATTAATGGGTAAACTCAAGCACAGCACTGAGCTCTCTGGGCATCAGGCTATAGAATGAAAAGAGATGATTTGCATAGTTCCGCCTACTGCTAAGGATGAAGCCTGTTATTCTTGGTCTGTACTGAGCTTGTAATTTTTTACCTTTTACAAAATTACAAGTCGCATGTATTACTAGCGGTGGCTCAGCGCCATGTTAAGCAGCGCCATGTAGCACCTGTCGCTCAGTATCGCTCTCCCATACATTTCAATGGTGTTTTTTTTGGTTGTGTATAAATAGTTTTTTCCTAACGTAATGTTTTACTGCAACCAAACACTTTTATTATGTTTTTTAAATTTTTTTTATGCAAAATTGTATCTGCAGGTCGGCCATTGCAGTGTCATTGTCACAGTGTTAAAACAATGTCATTCCATGTGTTTTAGCTCTGGTGCTGGTTAGGGATGTGAATTGGCAAGAATCTGGTGATACGATACGTATCGCGATACACGTATGACGATACGATATATTCCAATATATCCCAATTCTGTCTCTAAGATCATATATTGCGATTTCTTTTTAATTAAAAAAAAATAACATAGGGTCCCCCTTCCCAGGGGGTGAGAATGGCTTAAGTCCAGCCCTGGCACCAGCAATGGGGGCATGTAGAACAGGGCACAGGGGGCAGCTTTGGTGGCCCTGCAGGCTACAAGCCAGCATAGCCTAATGGCCACAGGCTCTTCTGCCCCCCCCCCTGGGCTTTGGGGAGGCAGGTAATGGGGGGGCTAGGGGGTTAATGACAAGCCACCCGCTAGCCAAAGGTGACTTGCCAGACCCCTTCACAAAGGGTTAACAGTAAAAAAAACCACCACACATAGAGAAAATGTCTTTATTAAAACAAAAAGTTTTTTTGTTTACTCACCTCTGATTGTCAGCTCCTGTGTCCCTCGCTGATCCGATGCCAGATGCGGTGATCGCCGGCCAGAGGAGGGGGGAGGCAGGAGATTAGAGGATTGCCTGCCTCTCTCCTCTGCCCAGCGATCACCGGCATCTGAGAGCTGAGCTGCTGGGATGGCGCCCGCGGGGGGGGACGTCATCCGCTACTTGTGAAGATGGCGGTGCCCATCGGGAAGGCAGGGGGGGGAAGGGCCTGTTGGGCTCTCTCCTGAAGACTGAAAAGCCCCGGGGGGGGGGGGTTGGAGACCCCCTCGGAGAGGAGGAGAGCTGGCGGGATCGAGGGAGCAGGTGCGGGATTGTTTTTAACTTTTTTTTTAATGTAGGGGATTCTGAAGTCAGAATTGATACTAGAAAGAAAAAAGAAAACAATTCTAGTATCGTCGAACGAAATATCGCGATACTTGACAGAATCGTTTTTATCTGACACCGCTAGTATATTATATACTGATAGGATAGTATATGTGTTGCGAAATAGACTTTTTGCACATAGCATCCGGTGCACGACGCTAAAGCGCCCAGTTTTAAAGCGCCGACGCTGGTTGTGTGTCATTTTTTCTTAAACCGGACCTTCAGCATCATTTAATGAAAAGCCCAAACCCTTAAAAAACTATTCCCCAGCATCTAACATTAATATATTTTACTTTTATAATTGCTTACTCTTTATTCTTTCCCCCACTGGGCTGCAACTCTGTTCAAGACTCTAGGATACGGGTGCCACCATCTTGGATCAGTAGCATCACATACTGAGGAGAGGAGAGGGGGCAAAAGTGCAGGGGACAGAGTTATAGCTGTGCTTTGCACAGACAGCAGAGCTGGGGTCAGGAAAAGGTCAGCAATCCCAGAATGCAGAGCGGCATAGTCAGAAGACACTTCCTGTTTGCAGGCAGCCTGAAACTCCATGAGCTGCCATCTTGGATGTTTAAAGGCTCATAACATGCAGTAGATGCAGTTAGGATGATATTTAATGTGAGCAATCTGTATGTACAGGGTGGGGGAAACATATAAGATAGACTCTTATTTAGGGTGAAGGTCTGGTTTGAATACGGGCTTCAGCGACCTCGGGACACCACCTAGCGTTCTCGATTGGCTCTGCAGTGAATCAGGGAGAAGCTTCTACAGCGCCCTCCAGACATCACATTTATCACTGCTGGACAGGATAGTACAGCGCCACTTGTCCGCCCACTATGCTAGATTATAGCGCCAGACACTCGCTTGTAGCGGACGATCTAAGCGACTCTCAAATGGTGATACGTGGCGCTAGTCTTAAATTAGCCTCCACATTAAAATCTGGATGGTGAATTGTCTGCACACATGTTTTTTTGTGACATGGTGTCATTGTGCAGCTCTCGTGTTGTGCTTTCACGCTAAGCCGCGCTGCTTTAATGGTACAATCTCGCCTGTTGCCCTATTGCCCTCCAGTCTTGTGTGTAACACACAAAGTTACACAGGGGTTAACCCTGGCCGCCATTGTTCTGAGGGGCCTGCTTCTCTAGAAAAAGAAACTGTCGCCCTCATCACATCCATTCTCTGGTCCAGAGTTGCCAGCTAAGCACATGCCATTATCAGCATCAAGCAAAAGAATTACGGGAGGTATTGACACTTTTTTGCCAGCTACAGGCATGGAAGAGGGAGGGGCATCCCCAGTGAAAAGGATTTTACCTGCGTCAACAGAAACCATCCAAAGTGACCACTGGCATCATGGGGTTTTCTTTTGGACGGCAGCCTAGTCGGGGTCTTTTCTGCTGTGTGCTCCGTTGGAGTGACATCTTGGTCGGCTTGGTCACCTATTCCGAGGACATCTCTAACAGGTAAGTGACTCTTACTGACTGAAGCGAACAGCTTTGGGGGAAACGTTATCTTTACATTTTTAGGGTTGCGTTTTTTATTAAAAATTTTGGAAAAATGAATGAATTCATATTGGTATGTGTTTAGCAATAGGATATGCTTAGAGCAGCTCTATTGTATCTATGATACATAGCTAGATAAGGGTTTATTTATATTTATATACCCGGCATTCTATATATAATATAATAATATAATATATATTATATATACCCGGCATTCTATATATAATATAATAATATAATATATCTACCCGGCATTTTTTTATATTATAATATATATTTTATATACCCGGCATTATATATATTTAATATATTAATATCATATATCATATATACCCGGTATTATATATATATATATATATATAATATATATAATATATATATATATATATATATATATATATATATATATATATATATATATTTTATATACCCGGCATTATATATTTATATAATATAATAATATATATAATATATACGATATATATATACATATATATTCCCAGCATTATATACGGTATATAATATAATATATACCCAGCATCCCAAATAAGTGCCGCCAAGCTTGTTTTTTTCTTTACCTGGAAGGGTCGGGAGTTTATTGAACGTACCATTCCACTTATATAGAAGAATGCTCAATTCTTATGTCATGTCCCTCGAGTCAGACTGTTGGAAATAACAGCATCATCTTCCCAAAGCAGGGCATGGTGGGTATAATCATCTACACACTGAAGATTTACAAAATCAATCAAATAAAATTCCAGCAAGTCTCCCCCATAAAGCAAAAAGCCCATCACCCCTGATGCTTTTTTTCTTCCTGTTTGGAAACAGTCGCATTAACCATTGAAACCCAAATTGTTGCATGGTGGGTATGGTGGGTGTCAATAAAATAGTATTCCAGTAGTTCTTCCCTGTAAAAGCAGAATGTCCCAAAAACCCTGCATCCTGTTCTAGTTGGAAAAAAGTAGGATTGACCATTCTGCTCAAAGCAGTGCATGTTGGGTACAAAGAGGAAGTGCAATAGCATTAAAGTGGACCAACATGTCCTATGGAAGGTTAAAGCTATACAGAAGGCAAAGGCAATTGTAAGACCATTGTGTCGGGCTACGTTTGGCCCTGTCCTAAACTGTTTTCCATTTTGAAATTGTAGAAGAAATGGCCGAGATATTGAGGTTTACATCTTCTGATTTATCTTCTGAAGCACGTGGGCCCGGCCCTTGGCTCTGTGATGCCTCATAATAAGCAGCATAATGGACAGGGGTCTGAAAGACAGCCATTCTCATGACCCTGGCTGTTCTCCCTCTCTCCCAGTGTCCACAGTCTGATGATGCGGAGCTTCAGACCACCAGCATAGGCCTATGATTGGTGGTCTATGGTAAAGGAATTCAGGGGGTGTGCCACTGCTCTTTGCCTTGGCTCAGCCAATCAGCGGACTCGCTCTCATCCGAGTCTGTGCCGTGGGAGTGGGAGGAAGGTGAGTGAAACAGGCCGACTTTGGGGGGTACACACAGAGGGGCATCCCAATTGGGGAGAGGAACAGCATACAGGAGGGTGAAATTCATGTGTGTTGTTTCTCTTTAATGCCAAGTACCCCCTAGCAACAAGCAGTTGTAACCAAGTACCACCATTAAGGAGATCTAATGTGGCCCAAATAAGTAGGCCATGGGCCTTCTAGCACTTTCTGAAGCAAGAGAGCATAATGCTTTACAGTTAATACAATATACCAGACCTGTTTCCCCTTCTTGTTGGTACACCGTTAAACATTGCTGAGTCCCCCCTGGGGTACGCGTACTGCAGGTTGAGAATAACTGATATATACGGTAAGGCATGGGATTTCCGGTAATGTATGATATAGGGGATACCCAATTCATATAAAATAGCCAAATAAAATATAACAAGAGATGCCTGATTATGATATTACAGAGCAGACTGTTATGTGATGGGATGGCAGTAAGTACAGTATAGAAAGATATTACATTAAATTATTGATTAAACTGGACCTGTTTCGTTTTTAAAAAACTACCGTACATGGGGGTGTCCCACTGAGATCTGACAGAGGATTTCAAGTTACATTATGGGGCAGGGGATGCTCATGTATGGTAATATTTGGGATTCACTTTGAATATTAAACTATGACATGCCCTAATATATCCCTCTTAGGATCTTGTGCAGAATCCCCATATAATATAGTACAGGGTATGCCCAATGATGATAAAACAGTCAATTCCGTCCCAATAAACAAGGTCAAATTAGAATATGACATGGATGAATTAGAATATATCCTTATCAAAACAGGCCTGGGGCATGCAATTAAGATAAAGAAGATGCCAATACTAATACAATATTGGACTGGGCTCCCCAATAATTATATACCAGGGATTCCTAAATATATATATACATTTTTATAGTTTGGATGCTCAATTAATATAAGGCAGGGATTAACTAAGATGATGGAATTCCAGATTAATATGGGACAGGTAGTGTAATTTGAAACAAAAGTTGGACTGGTAGGAAAATATATGGCACCCACTATAGTTTGCAACAGAACAGTATTATAACTTTTTTATTAAAGATTTATTTTAAATGATTCATCAAAATCAGTGTAAATTATGACATTTTGTTTTAGTGTTTTTTTTTTTACTATTTTGTAAAATCTGAAATAAAAAGAGCACTAGTATCATGGCGCTGACACACAGCTATGAAAGCAAAAGGCTAATAATTAAAGAACAAATACTGAATAGTCGCAAGAAGAGAGAAACCCCTGGCTTTCACTGTGACCGATAATTAGATACAAAAAAAAATGTATACTTAAGAGGAAAAGAAAAAAAATTTAATCTACCTGTTTTAACCAAATGATAAAAACAAGCTTTTTATTACATTTTATTATTCTAATACAAAGATAATTAATAAATCAAATACATTTTGCGAATACACAGACTACTACATTGATTAAACCTTCAGAATTGAAAAGGCCAATAAAAAACTATTTAGGCTTGTTTGTGTTTAATAATGTATTTATTATTATTATTATTATTATTATTATTATTATTATCATTATTATTATTATTGTTATTATTATTATTAATAATAATAATCATCATCTTTATTCATATAAAGCCATCATATTTATTAATGATTGAATAAATACAAAAAAGGCATCCCTGGCCTTTGAGTGCCTTTTTGTATGCAGATGTCGAAATTACCCCACCAAGGTGCACATTAATTTAACATTAATACATGACATTAAATTTATTTAAGTGACTTGTCGATGAAACTAACAAAATAAACTTAATAGTGAGGTGGAAAATGAAATATTATAATTAGTATTAATTATTTAGTTCTAGCCGCCAGTATGCCATCTCACACATTCCCAGTGTGTGGAGGGGATTTTACCCCTCCCCCCTCATAGGTAGAGATGAGCGAACCGGTTCGGACGAACCGGAATTCGCTCCGAATTTCAGGAAGTATTCGATTCGGCACGAACCCGAATATTTTGTGGTTCGTGCCGATCGAATTTTTCCTGAAATTAAAAAAAAAAAAATGCCGGCATGGTGGGAGCGGAGCCGGCCGGCCCTCTGATGACGCGCCCTCAGATGACAGCTGAGAGCGGCTCCGGACCTGCAGGTAAGTGTTTGCTTTTTTTTGAAATGCCGGCATGGTGGGAGCGGGCCGGCCGGTTCCGCTGACAGCGGAGCGGGCCGGCCCGCTCCCACCATGCCGGCAAAAATGCTTTTTTTTTTTTTTTTTTTTGTTTTTTAAATGCCGGCATGGTGGGAGCGGGCCGGCCGGCTTCACCGGCCCGCCGGCCGGCTCCGCTGTCAGCGGGCCGGCTTTGCCGGCCCGCTGACAGCGGAACCGGCCGGCCCGCTCCCACCATGCCGGCATTTATGATGGGGAACTTCGTAAAAGTTCGATTCGGCCGAACCCGAATTTCTTTGTGAAATTCGGCGAATCGGCCGAATCGAACTTTTCAAAAGTTCGCTCATCTCTACTCATAGGTTTAACAATTACCAAGAATGTTATGTCTGCTTAATGAGAAACAGATGTTCTTCATGTCTGAACTATACCGTTCATATATGTGAATCTGTATATATTTGAAATATCCTATGGACCTCTGACGTGTGTCCAGGCATCCAATCAGAATGGTCATTTAAGCTCCTTTGTCTGGAACTGTATTTAAGCAAGAAAAAGAGCCAGTAATTTCGGCAGTGGCAATCGAAGTAGCAGGCCCCCGGTTGACCATATTAACATTGCAATTCCTGAAGACTTTTGTTTCTGAGTCATTCCAGGTGCCGTTTCCACTTCAATAGAACTTGTAATAATGTATGTAAAATGTATTATTCGAATGTTTATTTAATACTATTATCTTAATATATATTTATTTCATATATACATACCATTTTAAATTGATTAATAGAGCAATTTCAAATAATTAAAGTCATTGTCTAGGCGTTAAAATAAAAAACACAGATCGCTTGTCCTTTACCCAAGAATGTGTCGAGCTGACCTCCAATTTAATTATTGCCCAAAATGGGTACGTGTCAGAAATATGTTGTCTCTCTTTCAGGCTTTGTCCCTAGCTCTGCTACACTCTCATGATGTACAGCTTTATGGGCGGAGGCCTCTTCTGTGCCTGTGTGGGCAACATCCTTCTGGTGGTCTCCACCGCCACAGACTACTGGATGCAGTACCGCCTGTCTGGAGCCTTCGCACACCAGGGACTCTGGAGATACTGCGTGACCGGAAAATGCTACATGCAGACTGAGAGCATCGGTGAGTGCACATGTAGTGCTACCACCTCCCAGGCTTGTGGTGGAGCCACCCGCAATGCACTTTACACCCTATGGTAACAAGGATCTCCACAATGATCCTTGGGCTGATGTTGAGAGTATTCAAAAAGGCCACTGATTAAGCTTAATACTTACATGTAATTGTTGATTGAAGTAAGAGCAATTGCAGATTCTAGAGCAGAGGAGGAAGGTTTAGGAGTAGTGGTGGGCGAACCCCTAGAGGTAACTTCGACCAAACTTCGAACATAAGTTCGGTTCCAGTACACAAACTTGAACTGAACCAAAACTGACTGGCAGGAAGTCAGGCTAGATCTACTCTCAGGTTGTGCCATCTGCCTAGTTTCTTAATCCTTAGACTACTGGTGGCTCTTTCTAGTTCTACCCCAGTCTCCAAAAGGGCACCACATGCTCAGGAAGGTCTATGTCAAGACTGGTGGCAGACTAAATGCCAAGGAGTTGGGTTTGATGTCCATAACTTTTCCTTCAGATTATGGCTTCTGGCTAGATTCTTATAGACCAGTGGTAGATATTTTAGCTCTATTTCCAAAAGGGCACCATATGCTCAAGAAGGTCCTTCTATAGGCTGGTGGCAGAATAAATGCTAAGCAGTCAACTTGACTTCCCACACAGGTTGTGGCTTCTAGCTAGTTTCTAAACCCCAACAGACCATTGGTTACTCTTACCAGCTCAATGTCATTCTCTAAAAGAGCACCATATGCTCAAGAAGATCCTTCTGGAGGCTGGTCACAAACTAAATGCCAGGGAGTAAGACTAGACATCTCTAAGTTCCCACTCAGTGTAGTAAATCACCAAACTTTATGTGATGAAACAAATACATAGTCTACTTTTAGATAAAAGAGATTAGATCAAACAAAGCTGAAAAGGACACAATCTAGAAGATGGAGGGTGTTGTAGCAGCCAATAATTCATGGAGTCTCCAGACCCACCTTCATGGCACTTGGTGCTTGATTGCCCTGTAAGGGCACCTATGCGCAACAGTCAATTATGGTCCGGGGTGGCAGCATCCTCAATAGCTGCTGCCAAGAACCCAAAATCAAGCTTAGTGCTGGAGGGGGGTGGGAGAGCATGTGCGGTTTGATTCTAGTCCCCAGACTGGACCTTTGAAGAAACCCTGCCTAGAGGATGGGAGCTATAGACTGGGTATGTGGGGGCATCTTAAAGCCTAAACCCTTCAGCTCACTTCAGAGGGTCCTGGTCTTTAGAAGTCCTAACCCATCCCAACAACTCTAGCCACCTCTCAGTATAAAGGATAAAGACAGCAGGAGCTGGTGGGTTAGGATCACTGCAGACCAGGACTCTTCTTGGCTCAGAGTTGCCAGGCTTGAATTCCTTGTTAAAGAAAGGTACTCCCCGGCAATCTGTAGGTGCTAACAAGGCAGCTTTACAAACCATGTGACACCATCTTTGTACCTACTGGCTAAACCTCTGAGCAATCATAGTGAGTCTTGAGTGAAACCTTTGATTTAATGTAGTAATATATTAATATTCTTTCTAATTCTCATCATTTCTTGACCTTCAGCTTACTGGAACGCCACTCGGGCTTTCATGATCTTGTCCACCTTGTCTTGCTTTGCTGGCATCATTGCCGGGATCCTGTCCTTTTCCCACTTCCCCACGTTCCAGAGATTCAACCGATCCTTTGCTGCAGGCATCATGTTCTTCATCTCCAGTAAGTATTATCCTTTCTATAGGTATTCTCTTGCTAGTTGTTTGTGATCGTGAAACTGAATTGCAGGCCATGGCACAGTTCAGACATAACTCCAGTATGGGGCCCGGCCATTTGTCTGGAGTAAATAGGGGCCACACAGCCTCCTGCCACCTTTTCAACCCAGAGTTATATATCTTTATGCAATCAGTGTGGAATCAGTGTGGAAATAGGGGCTGCAAAAGGGTATGGGGGGGCTCCAGGTTTAGGTGTGCCCTTGGGTGAATCTCAGTGGATTTAGTATGTGCAAATTCTCCAAGTGTGAACAGCCAAAAAAATGGCAGAGCGTGAGCATCACTTCCAACCCCCAGAAATAATGAGCAGACTTCAAGCATACTCCAAAGGGCCCCAAAAACACAAAGGCTATAGAGAAAGCAGATCCCCCCATGACCTAATATTAGTATAGAGTATTATTCCACTCCCAGACCCCATAAAAAACAAATAGCAAGCATAGAAATAGCATAGTAAGTGGTGTGACGATTGCACCTATTGATCATTCATCTAATCAAACCGGCCAATCGTACCCCGCGTGTGTCACTGCAATTGTTCAATTGGCAACATGCGTGGCTATAAAATGCTGCCACCAGAACACAAACAGTGTTCATCTCTATATAGGCCACACACAACACAATCAGATCGAACTAATCGCTCGACCCACAACCACTTCCAGGCGGGGGCGATCGAGCGTCCTAGGCAAGCAATGTAGCCAGGCTTTTCAGAAATAGCGTGAGTTTTTTAGATCCTTAATTCAGAGCATCAGTGACCCTCTGCTGTATTTTCTGAATTTAATTAAAAAAAATGAAAAGCACAAAAACAACAACAAAAATGGTGCAAGGTGATAAAACAGGATTAACTATAAAACATGGTAAATAAGATAAATAGCAATACAGATAAAAAAATACTACTTAAGAGTCTGTCTGGGCTGCGGTTCGATCACATCAATTGTCTCTCAGTCTTCACACGTCTCCCATGTCTCCTCCTTAGATGTTAAAAGGGAGCGTGTGTCACCCTTGATGGTAAGATTCGAGTGTGTCTGGCCAATCTTGCCAGCCATGCTTATAGGCCCCAGAAGAGGGTGTCTCTCTACCCCTCCTACCAGGGGGCTGGTGTTGGTATCACAGCCTGTCTCAGAATATTCCAATTCCATTTCTGCTATATGATACCGACTGAGCACCTTCCAAGGGAGGGGGTGACACAAGCAGGAGAGGAACCTTGCTGTCTCAATTTGAGGTCTATTGATGTGATTTGTTTATTTTGCTTTCCTGAATGGTTTTATTACTAGGTGGGGGGGGGGGGGAGTTGGAGAGGACACATTTGAGTGGTAATCACCATTGACCTGGCATGTATACCTGTGAGGGTGAGATGAAGGTGAAACTCAAGTGGGAGAGGGGACAAGAAATTAGTGGTTTACATCAAGCAGCCAAGGTCCATATATATACAAAGATACATATACACACACACAGACACATTAATTTGTCACAAGTGGAATCCACCCTACCGATGCAGGAGCAGGGTAAGTATAACACCAGTTCAACCTACAAAAGCACTTACCTGCCAGGGCCCCAGCTTGATCCCATGAAGTGCTGTTGGCCCCTGTCCTCTGTTTTCAGTACTGTCGGCTCTCACCTGTCCTCGCTGGGTCATGTAGGAGCAGGCTCCCCCATTGACTGGCTGTGGGAGGGGGCAGTATTGCAAGACAGCTCAAATTCAGTGCGGGGCTGAGCGAGGCCGTAGGGGAGGCACGCTGTAGAAAGGCCAACAGGACTTTGTGGATACAGGTAAGGGTCTTCTGTTTTTTTAGGACAACTTGGACTGTCCCTTTAAAAACTAGATCCCAAGTGAAGTGGGCCCTGCAAGGTGTAGTCGGCACTGGGACCTGCCCGGGACGGCGTCAGCACCAGGCAAACCTGGGCAGGGCCCACTTCACTTTTTTAAGTTATGTGGCTAACAGAAGGTTTGGCCAGAATGCTATGCTATGCATGATTACTTATTGAGAACTAGGATTGGTTGAGGAAATTAGGATTGTTGACTTGCATAAAAGAGATGTAAAAAGCCCTGACAATGCAGGGGAGAGCGAAGCGTGTTGAGCAGTGTCATCTGCCCTCTGTTAGGGGGAAATAAATGTCTCGCCATGTCACCGGCCTGTCTGCTGGGATTAATACGACATTAAACTATGCAGTTAAACTGACACCATTCTTTGTGGCTGCTGACAGGCTCGTACAAATGATATTTTGGCACTGCGTTATTGAAATGTCAGCGCTGATCGCCGATCATCAGGAACTTCTGTGCTCACCTCATGAGAAACATTAAGAAGAGAATGACCCAGTTAATCATAAATCCAACAAGTCCATGAAGGGGACTGAAATGTCTCATATATTTTATCTAATGAAAGAGCCATAATTGCTAATTCCTTACTTTACCTATAGGAGGCGCCAACACCACCAGCCCCCCCTAGGGACGTACCTGGGCCTATAGCAGCTCCTTAACACTGTGTAAACTGTGCATTATCTTTTTCTTTCCTGCAGCTCTCTTTGTTCTTCTGGCCATGGCAATATACACCGGCGTCACCGTCAACTTTCTGGGCAAGAGATTTGGTGACTGGCGCTTCTCCTGGTCCTATATCCTCGGCTGGGTGGCCATGCTCATGACTTTCTTTGCAGGTGAGATCACCTATGTCATCTATCTATCTATCTAATATCTTGCCATATCTATCTATCTATCTCTTATTTTTCTATCTATCTATAGCCATGCTGGTAACTTTCTTTGCACGTGAGATCATCTATATCATCTATCTATCAGCCCTCCTTTTATCTATCCATCTATCTATTGGTCCTCAATCTATTTATCTGTCCATCTATCTATATAATATATTATATATATATAATAATAATATATATCTTTTTATCCATCCCATATATCTGGCCGTCTGTCTTTTTATCTATTTATCTATCTTCCGGTATATATATATATATATATATATATATATATATATATATATATTGTATATATATATATATATATATATATTTTAACAGATACACACATATATATATATATATATATATATATATATATATATAAAATCTATCCCATATTTTTCTTTCTATCAATCTATTTCCCTTTCTATTTAGTTCTATCTATATATCTATTTATTTGTCCATCCTGTATATATCTTTCATTCTATCCCGTATCTATCTATTTAATATATATATATATATATATATATATATATATATATATATATTCTGTATATGTATATTCCATAATTATCTATCTATCTATCAATCTGTATATCCTATGTCAATCTATTTATCGATCCATAACCTATCTATCTATCTATCTATCTATCTATCTATCTATCTATCTCATGTCTATCTATCTATCTATCTATCTGGCTATCCCATGCCAATCTATCTATTTATTTATCTATCTATCTATCTATCTATCTATCTATCTATCTATCTATAAATCTGTCTGTCCCATATCTATCTATCTATCTATCTATCTATCTATCTATCTATCTATCTATCTGGCTATCCCATGTCAATCTATCTATTTATCTATCTATCTATCCATCTATAAATCTTTCTATCCCATATCTATCTATCTATCTATCTATCTATCTATCTATCTGGCTATCCCATGTCAATCTATCTATCTATTTATCTATCTATCTATAAATAATAATAATAATATAATCTTTATTTTTGGAACTTTCATTGTCTTCGCAGGTATATTTTACATGTGTGCCTACCGAATGCATGAATGTCGGAGAGTGAGCACCCCTCGTTAATAAACGCATCACAGGAAAACCATAGAACTCCACCTTTTAAAAAAATCAAACTGTCATGCTGCACTTCCCTCTGGAGACCGGCTGATAAATAAGGATCCAGAATTATCATTCAATACACTTCCCAAAAAACTATTTGAAATTACTTTTCAGCCTTGCCTTATTTATCTGAAATGAAATGTGATTGGCTTCAGGTGATTACACTTTGGAACAAATGTAAATGTATACTTTAGTTGCTTTACTCCTCTATGTAAAGGATCTCCAATGTAGTGGCCTATGGCATAATATGTCAAGGCCCCCTTCCTTCTGGCCGCCAGCCATTTGCCGCAAGACTTTTCCACATTAATCCTCAGAACCCTTTCTTTAAAGGAGCACTATCACCAAATTGTGTAATATTAACACATTGGCTAATGAGAGGAGGGGTCGCTTATACACCCCAACTGAAAAAAACTCCCACCAAGCTTGTGTTTTTTTCTCTTGGTAGGAATAAAATCCAGAAGTTACAAGTTTAGCGCCTGTCACTCCTGATTTCTCCTTTCTTCCATTAAAATAAAAAAAAAACATGCCTGGCTGGATATTTCTTGATGCCGTCATCCAGCATATTTATATACATTTTTATCATTGGGACATTTTCTGCGATTGTGCTCCTTAAAGTGGACCAAAATCCACCATGATCAGCCCGGGAATCTACAACAGTCCTGGGCCGATCGATTCCCTCCCACCGGGGCATCAAAAATCGTGGTTGCCCCTCTGTGTGCCCCCCAGGTCGCTTATACACTTACCTTGTTTCCCGGTTCAATGGCGCATGCGTGAGCCATGGCCGTATTCCCGCTATCCCGCTAGCAGGGCGCGTGCCCGCGCCAGGCCTTTGGGGATGGCCGGTGTGAACAAACTCCCTGTTAGAAGGAAGCAGGGGATGCGGCCGCCAGCGCGCTTAGAGTCACTGGCCTTAGATGAAGGCTTAGATGACGTGGCGTCAGCGGCTCTGAGCGCGCTGATTGGACGAGCGGCCACTCATGCGCTGTAGGACCGGGAAGAGGTGAGTTAGCAGTGAGTTTCACACAGCGTGACACTCAACTGGGGTGCCCTGGGGGAAAGGACCAAAACCCAGGATAGTAAAAACCCTAGGTTTTGGTCCACTTTAAAGAAAAATATCCCCCAAACCTCACCAATCTGCTGCCCCCCCTCCGTTAAAACCTTTGGGTATTATTTAGTCACCTTACCGGGGGATCCCTCTTCTGGGTCTCTCGGTTTCGGGTGACCTTCCGACGGGCCATCTTGCATCCCATCAAGCACTGAACGTGGCCCACCGATCTCGCGTCTGGACAGTGCCCCATTAATGGTAGGTCGCAATTGAGCCGTCCGAAATCCCACAAGACTTTGCTGAGCTGCGAGATCGCAGTGGGACATTCATGAGCACGGCTAAGGCAGTGCTTGTCATTAACATACGGACCCTGGAGCAGCCGGATGTCACATCCAAAAGGTAAGTAGGGGCCGATGGGGGGCATTCGGCCCTCTTTTATTTTAGGTCCAATGTTCCTCTTTAAGGTCATTTCCCCCCATTGGTAATCCAGATCACCACAGATCATCCCTTCCTATTGGTGTAAAAGTTGGGTAAGCCTTCTGAGTTGGTGCTTGATAGTTCTACTGCCTGTCAGCAGCTGAGCACAGACACAAATATGGAGCAGTTGTATAACTTTTGGATCCTTAGAGCTATTTAGAATACAACTTTTTAAACTCCAAAATGACTTTTGATCTCTACAAGCAGGCAGCAGACAGGACACCTAAGGGCCTTGTGTAACAGCTCGGTATTCTGAGCTGTTTATACGCCAGCTGCATGCCTTCCAATGATTCAGGGTGGGAAGGAGGGACAGATGTTAAATTAGGCCACGCCTCCTCGTTAATTGGTGGCTAGGAAATAGGATGTAACAGTTAAATCAATATAAACACCTTAAATAGGAAAATTAATCATTTATTAATGCCAATCTGCATGTTACATGTCAAAGAAAAGAACAATGAAGGACATGGGGACACTTGGGATGTTTGCAGCTGTATTAGCTTCTGACAAATTTGATCTAACTTGTACTGTCAGGCAGCAGACAGGACAGCAGATGGCTTTGCTGTAACTGTTGGGTCCTCCAAGCTCTTTAGAAGCTGACCCTGTAAGCTCTTGGAAAACTTCATGCTAATCTATGCTGTCAGGCAACAAAGAGGACAGCTTAGGGCCTTTATGTAAAAGTCGGGTCCTCTGGGCTGTCAGTTGATAGTTGCTGTTCTGTTTACTTCCCGACACAAATGTGGAGCAGTTATGTAACCTTTGGGTCCTCAGAATAGGGCCGTATTTAGGATTTGTGCTGCCCAGGCATTTTTTGGTCACGTGCCCCCATTTTTTAAAGTGGACCAAACGAATGTAGCATCTGTAAGACGCTAGATACAGTCAGACATCCACCATTTGGGATGCCCACTATGTGAAAACCCCCATCACCCAATGTTCTTATCTTAAAATAGAAATGTGCAACACCGCGCTTACAAGCAAAAAACAATTTAACATATACAAGTGAATTTCTTTTAGTGCAGCTCAACGTGTTAAAAAAGGTCCCAAACTTTCCAATAAATTGTACAAAAAATACACAGAGCTAACTTAAACTAATAATGTCCAATAACTGTAATGTCCAGAATAGTGAACTACTCCTCCAACCGATGTGTGCAGAAAACAATCATGTAATCTTCCTATATTCTTTAACCACGTCCCAAGGTGCATGCACACTCCTATTCCTTAGTGCTCTTAACACCCCTATGTGCAAATCCTTACCAAAAGGGCATCTTGACCAAAGCCAACCAATTAGAATGATAGTTGAATATCTTCCACACGCCACTGGACAACCGGCTTAATTAAAAATCATTCATATCCAGCTTTAGCTCCCACAGAATAGGCGTTTTTAGCATAATCATTCAGGGTGCATAATAGTCAGCCCGCACATGGAGGGAGAAATAGAATGGCAAGACTAGTGCAATACCGTTTAAAAACACTATTTAATGTAAAAACACATCCAAGAATTGCACTCACAGATTAAAATCATAAAAACAGCATATCAAATAGAGGCAGGTCTCACCGCCAGTCTTCAATGCTCCCGCCGGACAGAACAAACCATATAGGCAATGGACACTGCAACCACCTGGTTAAAGTCGCATCCGCGACGAAACGCGTTGGAATTTGGCAGTTTTTCCGGACCCGAGGGACAGGGCCATAGCGTGGTTGCAGTGTCCATTGCCTATATGGTTTGTTCTGTCCGGCGGGAGCATTGAAGACTGGCGGTGAGACCTGCCTCTATTTGATATGCTGTTTTTATGATTTTAATCTGTGAGTGCAATTCTTGGATGTGTTTTTACATTAAATAGTGTTTTTAAACGGTATTGCACTAGTCTTGCCATTCTATTTCTCCCTCCATGTGCGGACTGACTATTATGCACCCTGAATGATTATGCTAAAAACGCCTATTCTGTGGGAGCTAAAGCTGGATATGAATGATTTTTAATTAAGCCGGTTGTCCAGTGGCGTGTGGAAGATATTCAACTATCATTCTAATTGGTTGGCTTTGGTCAAGATGCCCTTTTGGTAAGGATTTGCACATAGGGGTGTTAAGAGCACTAAGGAATAGGAGTGTGCATGCACCTTGGGACGTGGTTGAAGAATATAGGAAGATTACATGATTGTTTTCTGCACACATCGGTTGGAGGAGTAGTTCACTATTCTGGACATTACAGTTATTGGACATTATTAGTTTAAGTTAGCTCTGTGTATTTTTTGTACAATGTTCTTACCTTGCCAACAAGCCCACGGTGCATGCATGGCCGGCAGCGGCATCTCTTTCTCCTGCCGTAACTGAATGGCTGGCATGGCTGCACACAACCTTGGAGAGATGCCAGGGGGCGCCGCACATGACCACGAGTCTAGCTAAGCTCCCATTCACCTGATTGGAGGAGAGACGTGGCGGTGAGAGATGTATATCTCAAAACAGGATGCCCCTCGGGGACAAACCCAGAATTGTGAATATGCAAGGTTTTGGTCCACTTTAAAGTAGACCAAAACCCATGGAACCTGGGTTATACGGTAGTATGTACTCATATGTTGCAAATAAAATCAGCACTCCATGTGTGCACAAGATAAGTAGGATTGTAATTGCACACAAAAATTACCAGCAGGAACAGTTAATCCATAAATCCAACGTTTCGGGGGTTACCGCGAGCCCCCTTCATCAGGGAATATATGTATGTATTCCCTGATGAAGGGGGCTTGCGGTAACCCCCGAAACGTTGGATTTATGGATTTATGGATTAACTGTTCCTGCTGGTAATTTTTGTGTGCAATTACAATCCTACTTATCTTGTGCACACATGGAGTGCTGGTTTTATTTGCAACATATGGAATTGCGGTGTCACCGCTAACCGTGCACCCCCTGCCTTATTTTTGGTAGGTGTGCGGCGGCAAACGAGTTTATAGTCTGTACTCAGACACATCAATCCACCAGCCACAACCTAACACACAATCAATCCAGCACCAGGTGAAAAAGTTCAACCAAAGTTTGAAGCTGCACCAGTTGGCGGTTCTGCAGTGAACAACATGTCAATCATAACTTTTATGAGATTTGCTGGAACTCAGTTCACTAGACAGACTTGCAACAAGGTTACAGTCGCCCTCGTAGAAGTTACAAGGGGCATCCTGGGTGCAGGAGACGCCCATCCCAGGGCATGCTGGGCTTTGTAGTCCACCTACCTGCCTGAGCCCCCCGAGTGGCTGGCATGCTAGGACATATAGTTCATCACACTGTCCACAAATTTGCCGCAAAGTTTCTTTCATGAAAGTTGTAAGGGGCATGCTGAGTGCGGGAGACCCCATCCCAGGGCATGCTGGGCACTGTGGTCCTGTGGAGCCACAGTGGCCAGCATATCCACCATGACTTCTGTGAGAGTTGCTGGGACCTGTAGTTCAGGAAAACTTCCAACAACGGCTTTTATGGAAATGACAGGCGGCATGCTGAGAATTTTAGGTCACAAAACATTTAGATCGTGTATGTGGGGTGTCAGAGCTCTGCCCCAAGCTGTAGGTTATCACACTTTTTGGTGGCTTTGCCCACAGCTGGAAGAACTGTAGTGCTTAGCATGCCCCTTATTTGCTGGGACCTGTAGTTCACCAGGCTGCAGTGCTCAGTATGTTGCGTGGCTTTTGGAAGGGTTACTGTGGTTTGTCATGGGTTTGTAAGGGGCTTGGTGGGCTGTGAGGGAGTCCCCTGTGCCAAATATGATCTAGGTGTCTTTTATCACAGTTGCTGGGACCTGTAGTTCACCAGACTTCCTGAGAAGGGGCCTGAGCAAGGTGGGGGCGCCATTTCAAATCCTTGCCCCGGGTGCCAGAAAGCCTAGCTACTCCTCTTATGGGTCTATAGAAGCAGTAGAGTATAGGCTGTAGGTGAGGTGGGCTGTGTGCTGGGGCAACACCCAGCACAGGTGCCCCCAAACAGGGCATCCAATCAGGAACTCTCCCTATTCTCCTATGGCCAGTCAGTCCCTGTCCATAGGCTTATCATAGGCATTATCATATCACGAATAATCCAATCAACTTTTGAGAGTCAACAGAATTTTAAATTCTGTATTTCATGAACCTTTGCTGGTTTAATAAAGATGACGTTTGCAAATGTTATCCAGTTTTTTTCTTTTTAATCCGGGTGTTTCATTTTGCCCCCATCTCCTAAACGAATGGTGCACAATGTGATAGCATAGTCATAGGTAATGCTGGATGTCACTGTGCAGGAGAGCACAGGTTCTGGGCCGGCCTTTGGGGTGTGCGAGGTGTGCAATCGCAGAGGGTGGCCATGGTCAGGAGGGTGCCGGGCAGCTGCACTCACCCCCTTGATGCCCCAACCTGTCCTGCTCGCTTAACCCTCCTGCCCACTCAGGTATACTCACCCACTTCCCCCCCACACCCACTTACTCACCCCCTCCTGCTCAGCTTATTGGTTCAGCTACCAACTTGCTCACCCCTCTGCCTGCTAGGCTATATAGGCAAACATCCTGTCACCACTGTGCCCTTCCCTCGATTGTCTCCACTCACTCGCTTCCTCTGGGGTGGTTCTTCGTTTTTACATTAGACCAAATGGGCTGTTTCCCTATCCCTGGGTCGTCCCAATGTGGGATGCACTGCTGTGTGAAATCCCCTGGGATCACTGGCATACCCACTGTGCAACCCATAGGCAAACATCCCATCACCACCATGCCCCTCCCTCGCTTGTCCCCACTGAGCCCCCCCTCACTCGCTTCCTCAGGGGTGGTTCCTCCTTTTTACATTGGACCAAATGGGCTGTTTCCCTATCCTTGGGGCGTCACAATGTGGGATGCACTGCTGTGTGAAATCCCCTGGGATCACTGGCATACCCACTGTGCAACCCATAGGCAAACATCCCATCACCACGTGCCCCTCCCTCGCTTGTCCCCACTGTGCCCCCCCCCTCACTCGCTTCCTCAGGGGTGGTTCCTCCTTTTTACATTGGACCAAATGGGCTGTTTCCCTATCCCTGGGGTGTCCCAATGTGGGATGCACTACTGTGTGAAACCTCCTGGGATCACTGGCATACCCATACCTCCCAAGTGTCCCTGATTTGGAGGGACTGTCACTCTTTTGAGACCATGTCCCCCCCGTCCCTCGTTGTTCTAATTTGCCCCTCTTCAAGGTATAACATGCAGATCTGCATCAATAAATTATTAATTTACCTATTCAAAGTTTTTCTATTGTTGTGACTGTTACCACCTCCTATCCATCAATCAGTGAGTGGGCGTGGTCTGAGTTAACAAATGTCCCTCCTACCCTGAAAAGTTGGTAGGTATGGATATACCCACCGTGCAACCAATCCCACGGCACATACGCAGGCTTTCATCCAATCAGCACTCTATGCTGTGAATATAAATCGTCATAGAGTGCGGCAAACAGCTGGCATCCCTGGAATCCTTCCAGCACAGCAGCTGGGGAAGCTGGATGTGGGGGGACATGAATGCACCCTGGGATTGCTTGCGAGCTAAGTATAACGGTGGTCCTGGGTGATTTCACTCAGTGGGGCATCCCACATTGGGACACTCCGGTTACACTAAATGAGCCAGCAGCTATGTTGTTGGGGGGGGGGGGGTCTTGCACAAGGCGAGGCCGGACCTGGGCGGGTTACCCACTCACACACAATACAGTTAGGTTGTAACCTCTGCGTAGATGAGCCCTTAAACAAGCTATTAATATTTTCATGTAACTGTAAGGTGGCCCCCCAGAGTCCGTTCCCCCCGGAGGGCTCAGACACCCCCCAGTCCAACACAGATTTATTAAACTTATCCTTTCAAAAATAACACATTTTATATACAATTGCAGGTTTTAAGATACAATGACGCTGCTTGGTGGGGGGTCCAGTGAGTAAGGCGGTGGTGGCTGGGCGTTGTTGTCCACCGCTGCTTGCTCCTGAGCTAATTGGAGAATCGGAGTGTCTTTGTCAGGATCCATCATATGGTGGCCACAGCTCACAATGGCTGCAAAAAACAAAGGTCGGCAGTTAGCAAAAGAAAAGGCTTAAAGGGGCGCTATTATGAAGTTGTCTGACTATTAAAAAATGGATGTAAACATGCTCAATAGAAAATGGAGGGGTTACGTATAAACTATAATATTAAAGCTTGTACTATCTTTTACAGTGTCCCGCACTGGCACACTGAAAATGATGCCGGTGGGGTGTTTCGAGGAGAATGGGGGGCATAGGTTCCCATTCTTTCATCCTGGCTTACCGGCCAGGACTGGATAAAGGGTTGGCGGGAGGCTCCTTTTATACTGGGGACCCCCCTCCTCTGATGTGACCTGTGTATCAGAGGAGCCTGGCTCGGAGCCACTCTGGAACCTCCCCCATGGCACCCCTGGAAGAGCCCCCAATCTATACCGGGCATAAGGGCTGGTATACTGGCAGAGCTAGGGGCCACCCCTGAGTACTGGGCTGTGAGTCCTTATGCTTGGTGCCCAGGTACATAGCTAGTTTACTCATGAGAGCGGGGAAACACTATTTAAAAAAAAATTATAGCAAAAAAAAAAAACATGCCGTCTGTCATTTTAATTAACAAACCCTGCAGGCTGTTGCGCCATGTTTTTTTTTTAAATGAAATCATTTACAACTTGCTGATTCACTGTTATTCTAGTTGTAAAATCTTGTATAGAAGTGTGAATTTACTTATAGCTTTCTTGCATGCTTCATGCACATGTCTCTGCGCATTGTCTCACACAATGGCGTACATAGCCCATAGCAGGGCCCCTATCAGCGACTCCCCAGGGCACTCATCGGCCAGGTCCAAAATCAGCAAGTCTGCTGGATGTGCGTGGGGGGCTTTCCTGGAGGTAGGGGAGGCATGTAGGGGGGCAGGGGAGGCATGCCTAGAGGCGTGCATGGAGGTAGGGGAGGCATGCCTAGAGGCGTGCATGGAGGTAGGGGAGGCATGTAGGGGGGCAGGGGAGGCATGCCTAGAGGCATGTATGGAGGTAGGGGAGGCATGTAGGGGGGCAGGGGAGGCATGCCTAGAGGCGTGCATGGAGGTAAGCAAGGCATGTAGGGGGGCAGGGGAGGCATGCCTAGAGGCGTGCATGGAGGTAGGGGAGGCATGTAGGGGGGCAGGGGAGGCATGCCTAGAGGCGTGCATGGAGGTAGGGGAGGCATGTAGGGGGCAGGGGAGGCATGCCTAGAGGCGTGCATGGAGGTAGGGGAGGCATGTAGGGGGCAGGGGCGGTATGCCTAGAGGCGTGCATGGAGGTAGGGGAGGCATGTAGGGGGGCAGGGGAGGCATGCCTAGAGGCGTGCGTGGAGGTAAGCAAGGCATGTAGGGGGGCAGGGGAGGCATGCCTAGAGGCGTGCATGGAGGTAGGGGAGGCATGTAGGGGGGCAGGGGCGGTATGCCTAGAGGCGTGCATGGAGGTAAGCGAGGCATGTAGGGGGGCAGGGGAGGCATGCCTAGAGGCGTGCATGGAGGTAGGGGAGCCATGTAGGGGGCAGGGGAGGCATGCCTAGAGGCGTGCATGGAGGTAGGGGAGGCATGTAGGGGGGCAGGGGAGGCATGCCTAGAGGCGTGCATGGAGGTAGGGGAGGCATGCCTAAAGGCGTGCATGGAGGTAGGGGAGGCATGTAGGGGGGCAGGGGAGGCATGCCTAGAGGCGTGCATGGAGGTAGGGGAGGCATGTAGGGGGGCAGGGGAGGCATGCCTAGAGGCGTGCATGGAGGTAGGGGAGGCATGCCTAAAGGCGTGCATGGAGGTAGGGGAGGCATGTAGGGGGGCAGGGGAGGCATGCCTAGAGGCGTGCATGGAGGTAGGGGAGGCATGCCTAGAGGCGTGCATGGAGGTAGGGGAGGCATGTAGGGGGGCAGGGGAGGCATGCCTAGAGGCGTGCATGGAGGTAGGGGAGTCATGCACAGGGGCGGGTGTGCACAAGGCAGGGCAGGGCGAGGTGTGGCGCCACTGGACAGGAGAAGCCAACTCGGCGCTGCTGGCCCCAGGGGGCACATATTTTTTAGAGGTGGTGGTGGTAGGCTGTGCAGGGCCCCCACCATCGCTGCCCCTATGGTATGTACACCTCTAGTCTCACATGTGTCCCGATATTTCTTGCATGCGAGTTGGTTTCGGCTGAAAACAAGAACATGTCGCATGTTGTAGAAGTAAGCTCCCTCTGGTGTTCAGCATCCTTTACTGCACTCTGAAAACTCCTGCAGCCTCAGGTAGTATCCAGCATATTGCCACAGCATGTGCACCTTCTGCTTTCCATCCACTGCTATACTGCAGGCTGAACACAAGAGGAGCTCACACAGTCTAGCTCCTGCAGCTCTCCCCCTCGGCACTCAATGTCAGTCTCCATACTTACCAGCCACCAGAGACAGTGCTACAGAGAGCCAGGCCAGGATAAATCCATATGTAACATGTTTAGTATATATGTGCCCGACAAAGAGCACTGATGCGGGGATCATCCCAAACAACGTCAACAAATCTAAAAGAGAATAAAGGCAGGTTATGGTGCTAATAATCATATACATATATAATCACCATTGTAAAAATCGCCAAGCTTCCAGGGTAGTGCCAAAATCACCAAGCTTCCAGGGTAGTGCCAAAATCATCAAGCTTCCAGGGTAGTGCCAGAATCACCAAGCTTCCAGGGTAGTGCCAGGGAACACAGACGGAAGAGGAGCAAAGCCAAAGACAACCAAGCCTGAACATTTCATATGCAAAACCAAAGGTAAAGGTCAAAGCCATAGGTGTCCAGCACATGAGTTCATCTTCAGTATCACATATCATAACTGCCTCTAGGAACCCAGCAGGTCCCAGTTTTCAGTCACGTAGAAGGCCCTATTCACAGCCAAACCTCAAAGGTTTCTTACATAAAAGAAAGTCCCACAAGGCCAAAGAGGACATAAGGTCAATTAATTTGGGGTGTTACATAGGTGAATGGGCCTATTGGAACCAACTAGGTGCTACATTCTCATCCAAGTTACCATGTAAATAATATAGCCTTGTTTCTAGTTCCAGACAACAAGAGACAGTCAAGCTTGTGATATACAATCCCATAACCAAAGCTAAAAGCCCTAGAATCTTCTATTGAGTAAGAAACCATCATGTTTGCCAATGTCTTAGGACCTCTTAGCCACAAACAGGGCTAGAGTATCTATACGGCAACTTGGATAAGGATCTAGGAACCAATTGGTTCCTAGAGGTCTACTGTGATATGTTGCACACTCTAGGAACCCACTGGGCCCTAGATCCTTATCCAAGTTGCCTTGTAGATAATCTAGACTTGGTTATGGTTAGGGGTCCTAAGACACAGCCAAATGTGAAAGTTTGTTACTCAATAGAAAGTCACACCACCAAGGCTAAAAGCCAAACGGACATAAGGTCATCTAAGGTTGTAGTGTGGTATTGGCCAATGGGCCTATGAGAACCAACCAGGCTCATCCAAGTTGCCTAAAAATTAATCTAGCCTTGTTTGTAGATTCAGGCCCCAAGAGACGGGGAGGCCGATTCATCAATAGCGCCAGGTAGCGACAGATGAGCGACTGTAGCGTGATTTTTTCAGCGCCAGCCAGTATTCGCTGTGCTTGGCCGGCGTTAGCTTGATGACAGCGACTCAGTCGGTGTGCGGTAATGTTGAATACTGGCTGGGGGGTCGCTGTTTCACAGGTCCAGCGTTGTATGTGAGCGCCTGACAACGAATGGCCAGAGCGAACGGCTAGCTTCATATTCATCAAAAAATCACGCTCCGAATGTGCTGTCGCTGTCCATTCCTTGTTTAAACCCCAGAGCGCTGGCGCCGATCTGTATTAACTAGTTTTTAACCCCTAAACAACCATATTTTTTGAATGTAACATTATACATGTTTTTAGAATCATTTTGTTATATGAATACATTAATCTCAGACCTGTTAGATCAATTCTGCACATATTTTTTTTTTTTTTTTTTTTGACTTAAAAATAAATCCTAACATTGCAGAAGTGTTCTCCGATTTTTTGACATTAAAAAAATTAAAAAAAAAATTATTACCAATTAATCATGAATTATTATAGATTGCTCCATTGAAATGCATTGGACATCGCCAGGGAGCGACAGCTCATACCTGGCGCTGTGAGGGAATTTGCAGCGGCGCTGTTCGGTCCAGCCGGCTTCATGATGAATGCCGCGCTAGCCGTCGCTCTCGCCGGCGCTAGCCTCATTTTGCTTGATAAATGCGTCATTGTGACCGCCGCGGGCGTACTTGAGTCGGTAGTCGCCGTTAGCTGCCGCTACCTGGCGCTCGTCAGACACTACCTGGCGCTATCGCTTGATGAATAAGGGCATTAATGCTTCATATGTGAGATGCAGCCAAATGTGAAGGTTTCTTACTCAATAGAAAGTCCCATTAGGAAGGCAAAAGGGGACATGAGGTCATCTAAGGTTGGGGCGTGACATCTGTGAATATACCCATGAGAACCACAATCTCACCCAAGTTGCCTAATACATAATCTAGCCTTGTTTGTGGATCCAGGCCCTGAGAGACTAACGGCTCCAAATGTCATAGATAATTCCGCAACCAAACTAAAGGCCAAAGACAAGGGTGTCCAGAACATAAAGTCATCTTAATAAGCCTCTAGGAACCCATCTGGCCCTAGATTAATAACCAAGTTGCTTGGTAGATTATCTAGCCCTGCTTGTGGCAAGGGGCCCCAAGATTCAGCCAAATGTAAAGGTTTCTTCCTCAATTGAAAATCCAACAACTAAAGCTAAAGGTCAAAAAGGTAATCTATGTTTTGGGAGGAACTTGGGCTAATGGGCCTCTGAGAACCCAGCAGCCTAGTTCCCTTGTACATACCATAATCTAGCCCTGTTTGTGTGTGGAGGTACCAAGAAAGTCTCGCAAGCAAAGCTAAAGTCCAACTAAGACAGAAGATCAAGTTGGGAGGTGACATATGCTAATGGGCCTCTTAGTATCCACAAGGTCCTAGACTCTCAATTAGGTTACCTTTTAGATAATCTAGTCATGTTTGTGGTTAGACTTTACACCAGATGGGATGTAGTAGACAAACCCACAACCAAAGCTAAACCAAAGACAAGGCAGGAGGTTTCTTAGCTCCAGCAATGCATCAGGCCCTAGACCTAGACCAATGTGAAGATAATTTCACATTGGCTAGTGGTCCCAAGACACAGCCAATTCTGAAAGTGTCCAACTCAATAGAAAATTCCAAAACCAATGCCAAGAGCTGAAGCCAGTGGTGTCCAGTAATGCATCTAAGCTTGGGACCCTCTAGGTTTTAGACTAACACTCAAAGGTTAAAAATGTAAGGGTATCTATCTACTGTACACTTGAAGTGGGACAGACCCCGGAAAACCCCTGAGCATTTCACGTTGTATGATTTGGTTGTAGTTTGAAGCCATAAGGTTTTTTGGACAATAAACAACCCCACAACAAGGTCATGGAGTTCTCTTTAGTGGACAACCCCTTTAACGTTCCCTCCCCCTTGGCATTGCACTTACTTGTGGTGAACATGAACTTGGCTATTAGCTTCTTTACATCCGAAACACCGAACCAGAGGCACAGAGTCACCAGGACGGAGCTGATGATGGCCATGATGAGGGCAAACACAAGAAGGACTTTGGAATAGACTGAAAGAGAGATGAAGAAAGTCAGGACGAAAATTAACAGCAACCTGAGGAGTAAATTTTAGCCTGCACCGGCCACTTCCTCCCAGCATCCTTTACTGCAGTTAGGGAAATCCTCACCGAGGCGCATATGAGACACCTTGAAATTGAGCTGAGAGGACAGCTTGGGATTGACTCATACTCAGGATAACAATCTCCACCTCCACCATGCCTAATGGAGATACATCAGCAGCCGGGAGTGTGTGCTGCGACTTCCATATAGAGACCAAAATGGAGGGGGACAGGTGCAGCATGAGGGAGGTGCTCCAAAAGGGCCCATAAAAACAGACACACTTTACAGTAAGCAATTATGGCAGCTATGCATTTACCAATCCTGCTGACGCATTTCACCCTTGAGGCTTCATCAGGGAAGCAAGCCATTGGATTCTTCTGTTTCTCAGTATTGCTGGGAATAACTTGTGCTCATGTTCAAGCAGAACAAAACCCAAAGCGGCCAAATGGGGATGCCCTTGGGCACTGAGCAAAACCTGGGTTAGTCAAAATCACAGGTTTTGTTCCACTTTCAGGCTCCAGTTACCCTCTGGAAGTTGCAGACGATCTTCCATCTTTTTCTGCCACCTCCACCAGCCTCTTGCCGTTGCCATCACTGAGCAGCCTCATGTTGGCTATTACTACTGAAAGGTCTCTGACATTGTTGCTGCCGGCTGGTGGGTGGCCCAGAGGTGTTGAAAGACGAATGGCCACCCTCTAGCAGCAACAGCGTCCACCAAAGAACGATCCAGACGGGTGGACGCTGTTGCTGCTAGAGGGTGGCTATTTGTCTGCTAGAGGACCAGAAAACTGGCAGCACCCCCTTTAGATAGCAATTTTATTTTTCAGGTAGAAAACAGAAGAAACCCCCTTTAACTATAGTAAAAATCTGTGTATATTATGCTAGAAGGGCCCCGTTAAACAGGCAGTTCAGTCTAACAAACTCTTGTGGTTCATGGTAGCCACCATGATGGGATTACTGTGGCATGCCGCCCCATTTACTTCTATTGAGAGGAAAAGGGAGGAGGTTGCTTCGGCTCAATAGAAGACAATGGGGCAGCAGCCCTTTAACAAAGGACTGTGCCTTTAATATAATTATGCAAAAGAGCGCCCCCTCCCCTTTAACTATGGTAACACCAGATATAATGCTAGAGATTCCACTTTAACAAAGCTGTGTATTTTGAAAGGAGCTCTTTTTAGCACCAATAACTCTTTTGCAGATATTGTCAGAGACCCCCTTTAGCCAAATAACATTTTTATAGAGGAAGTAGACCACTTTCACTTTCTAGTACTTTTACTGTTACAATTAAACTTGTCTAAAGTGAGAAGGTTACTACTTCTTCACTATCAAAATGAAATGGGTGGAAAGGGACGTCTGTCTTCTGTGACGGCAAATTACTGGAGTCCAAAATAACATTTTCTAAAAATACTTTATTTCATTAAAGGGAACCTCCAGCATTATATACTGACTATAAACTGCATAACAGATGGCTAAGGGGGACCTCTGCTGTTATCCTTCCAATACGTTACTGAATCTAGAAAGGTGGTTTCTTCTTTTAAGCTCAAAATACATTATTTTATTAAACGAGCATGGGATATTTTTAAATCTAGTTTAAGGGGGCTTCTTCCTTAACTCTAAAAATGCATTATTTAGTTCAAACGCAACTGTAGCTTCATATGCAAATGTTTGAAATAATCAAAGGTGGGGAGCATTTACTTTAAAAACAAATTATTTTGCTATAGGGGACCTCTTACTCAGCATAGTCCCAGATGTTTAATGGTGTTCCCATCATGAAATTTCAAGGCATTCGGCTACTTAAAGCGGAGGTAAGACTAAGGGGCCCACAACCCCGAAACGCGTCAGCTAGGGGCAAGTAGCCTTTCACATATATCTTGCACTGGGTATACAATCCTTTTGAATGCATTAGTAAAAAATATGTTTTAAAGGGCATTGGTGAGCTGGATACATGTTCATATTAAAGCAGACCAAAACCCACTGAACTTGTGAAATAAATCCCCTGCCAATACTCTCTTCTTAGGGTGTAGAACTAGAAATGGATATTTTCACTTTTCCAATCTCCCCAGAACACTGTTTTTTTTTTTTTTTTGCTGTCCCCCGGTGTAAGATGGCAGGTGATCAGTAATTGCATAGGTCTGGTAATGACATCATTGCCACACACAACAGTGGCAATGAATGGAGGAGGCGGAGCTTTACAGCTAAAACAGGCGCCATTATCTGGGATAAGAGTGGATAAGGAGCAGTAAAAATAGGCAAAAGTTACTATTCGTGGGGTGAGCAATTTAGGGGATGCTAGTTACAAATGTGGGTTTTGGTCCACTTTAAGTTACTTTCCATCGGCCCCTTACCGATGAAATCGTGGCTAACACAAATGGTTTTGGTGCAAATCTTCCATAGCCCCAAGGACACGACCTCATCCCGGCCACTTCCGACAGACCAGTGATTGGTGCACACGGCTATAAACAGGGTCAGGGTGCTGAAGCCTGATAGGAGGGTCACTGCAAGCCGCAGCAAGAAGGAGAACGAGCTGCTGCAAAAACATAAACCAAAACAGTTACTTTTATCAGCAACATTTTGATACAACAGGGAAGGGTTGGAACTATTTTGGTGAACATTTTACCGCCTGTGACATCCAAAAATATACTTAAAAGGAGCAGTATCGTGAATTTTTCTTGGTGACATATTTAAATGGTACTTTGAATGTAGGTAAGTGTTGGAGTAAGAATTACAAATTTAGACAAAAATGATGTGTGTGTTGAGCAGCTGGAGACTAATAGCTCATGTTTATGTCTGCTGAGTGTCGGGACCCGACCCTCTGGCCTGTTCCACACTAAGGAGAGGGGAGAAACAATGTAACAAAGTATCAGCTGTTCAGTGCTGGCAGCCGTCCAGCATAAGATAACAACATTGCAACATTGCCTGGCCAGAACTTATATATCTAAAACAGAGAGAAAAGCTCTAGAAGTCATTTAGCTGATTCTGCCAGTTTTCCCTTCATGTTGGCTCTGCTGCAGAATCTTTCAGTTTACCATTTTCTCTCTCTTTTCTCAACACATTTTTCCATATGATCTTTCTTTCAGCTTTGTGTGTTTTGAGCAAAGCCCAACCCAGGATTTTCACTATCTGGAGTTTTGTTTTGTGCCCCTAGGGGCATCCCGACTTGGGATGCCCTGATATGTGAAATCCCCAAGTTCGCCTGTGAAAACGTACCTTTCCCTGTCCCACAGCGCATGCGCGGGCTCTCATCCAATCAGCTCTGTTTGCACGCAGATGGGGAGCCTGAGCAGTAACCTTCCTGGCCGCCCGGCCTGTCTGAATGACTATCTGCGTGAGCGCGCCAGAACAATGGGGGGATCTGTGGTTATCCAGGGGTCGTTTCACACAGTGGGCATCCCGATTTAGAATGCCCAAGGGGGAAGGTCAATGACTGGGTCTTATAGACTTCAGGGTCGGCCACTCAGGGTTTTGTTCCACTTTAATACCTTTAGATTTTCCTGCACAGTTATTCAAAGAAGAATTTCAGTTATTTTCAGTCAGTTTAGTTTATTTTGTATAGATTTTACACATTTGAGTCACCTGGTCTCATAACAAAAGCAGCACCTCACACACACACAGCCGTTACCACTGATTACAGTGTCAGCCTCTGAGGTAAAGTGTTGCTAGGAGACCAGTGGGCTAAATGAAGCAACTCACTAAATACAACCCAGCAGATCCCCTATTCAGCAAATGGACTGAGCCATTGTAATTATGCAATTTAAAAGAGAGGCATATATTTTTTTCTATCGCCAGATTATTTATACACGTTAGAAGTTATTGTGTGGCTATTTAATTATTTATCTTTTTTAATGCAAATTTCGCGATACTGCTCCTTTAAAGCAGAGCTCTAGCCAGAATGTTAACGTTATAGCAGAACTCCAGACAAAAATGTAACTGGATCTTTTAGCAAAGGCAATAAACCCCCAGCTTCTCACCTTGCCAGAGTTGTCCTTCCTCTGGGGTCGATCCACCTGGCTTGGCCCACGGCCAGAACTGCGGAAAGTTCTGTGGCCTCAGCAGCACTGGCTGTGGCCCGGGGTGGCTCAGAGGAAATGAGTGCTGCGCCCCTCTCCCCCACACACAATGGAGGCCGGAGCTGCAGCCTTGATCTGGGCAGATCGGTGAATGGTAAGAGCAGCGACCCCCCCCCCCAGCTACCTACCTTCCCTCTTACCTAGCCAGCCAGCCACCAACCTACTTGCCACCTACCTGCCCAATGACCCAGCAACCAACCTGCCCACCTAGCTACCTACCCACTGCCCCAGGTACCTACCCTGGGAATGCGCACATGTGTATGTGGGAGTGTGTGCATGCATGTCCGGGAGTGCACATATGCACCTGTAGGAGTGCGTGCATGCACGTCTGGGGGTGTGCGCATGTATGACTGGGGCTGCGCGCATGCGCTTGTGAGGGTGCACCTATGAGTGGGCATGTGTGTCTGTGCTTGTGGGTTTGCATGCACATGTGTCACACATGCTCCGTTAGAATGCTGGCATGTGCCTGTGTTAGTGCGTGCATGCACGTCTGGGGTGTGTGCATGTGAGGGTTCAGACATGTGCATCGAGGAGTGTGTGCATGTGTCTATGGGAGTGCGTGCGTACACATTTGGGGGTACGCATGCACCTGTTGGGGTGCGTGCACGCCTGGAAGTGTGGTGTAGTGTGGTGTAACAATTACCTTTGCCTGCTGCTGTAGCACATGTGCATCGAGGAATGCATGCATGCATGTCTGGGAGTGCATGCATGTACTTTTGAGGGTGAAGGCATGTACATCTAGGAGTGTGTGCATGTGTCTATGGGAGTGCGTGCATGCACATCTGGGAGCACGCATGCATCTGTGGGGGTGCGTGCATGCACATCTGGGAGCACGCATGCATCTGTGGGGGTGCGTGCATGCACATCTGGGAGCACGCATGCATCTGTGGGGGTGCGTGCATGCCTGGAAGGTTGGGACTAGAAATCCAATGTTGCCTAGCAACAGGGAGAGAGGGAAGGAGCGCAGCCTGTATAAGGAATATGCATGTGTCTCAAGGAGACCCCGCCCATTATGCTGATTTTTATGCTGCATCACAGCTGACATGGCCACGCCCACTTGCTTCGGAAGATAAATCATGATGAAACAGTAATTGTTGATATCTTGGTCATTTCTACTTTAATTTTAAAACGAAAACAGTTTAGGACAGTGGTAAATGTAGCCCGAAGCAATGGTGTAACAATTATCTTTGTCTGCTGTATCACTTTAATTTCAATAATAATAAAATACAATAAAATAAAATAAAAAAAAATACAAAATAAATAAAATAAAAAAATTAATAAAAAAAGATAAAAATAAAATAAAAAAATAATAAAATAAAATAATAGTTTTTTCTTGGCCTATATATCAATCATTAAAGAAATACAAAAGGTCAAGGGTTACAAAAAAATCAGTAAAGATTGTAGACACAATTCAATTCATGTTACCGCACATAATAAACAACAAGTAATAAAGAGGAAATATGCTAAAATCATTTAACATCAGCATCTTTTCTCTATATAATATCAGTAAACAGGCTTTTCTAATAATGAGCGCCCATGCATTTCCTGTGGCATTCCCCCCAACATTATGACACAGCAAAGAGGGACACCTCATTGGACCACTGCTTTCCCATAAGGTGTTAATGTGCTAAAACCATTCAACATCAGTATCTTTTCCCTCTATAATAGCAGTAAACAGGCTTGCCTAATAATGATCATGTATATTTCCTGTGGCATTCCTCCCAACTTTATGGGACAGCAAAGAGGGACACTTCATTAGACCACCTCTTTCCCATAAGGTGTTAATGTGCTAAAATCATTCAACATCAGCATCTTTTCCCTATATAATATCAGTAAACAGGCTTTTCTAATAATGAGCCCATGCATTTCCTGTGGCATTCCCCCTAACATTATGACACAGCAAAGAGGGACAACTCATTGGACCACCTCTTTCCTATAAGGTGTTAATGTGCTAAAATCATTCAACATCAGCATCTTTTCCCTATATAATATCAGTAAACAGGCTTTTCTAATAATGAGCCCATGCATTTCCTGTGGCATTCCCCCTAACATTATGACACAGCAAAGAGGGACACCTCATTGGACCACCTCTTTCCCATAAGGTGTTAATGTGCTAAAATCATTCAACATCAGCATCTTTTCCCTATATAATATCAGTAAACAGGCTTTTCTAATAATGAGCCCATGCATTTCCTGTGGCATTCCTCCTAACATTATGACACAGCAAAGAGGGACAACTCATTGGACCACCTCTTTCCTATAAGGTGTTAATGTGCTAAAATCATTCACCATCAGCATCTTTTCCCTCTATAATAGCAGTAAACAATGAGCCCGCACATTTCCTGTGGCATTCTTCCTAACTTTATGAGCCAGCAAAGAGAGACACCTCATTAGACCACCTCTTTGCCATAAGGTGTTAATGTGCTAAAATCATTCAGCATCAGCATCTTTTCCCTTTATAAAAGCAGTAAACAGGCTTGCCTAGTAATAAACAAATATATACTCTACTATGCTGAGATAGGAAAGGGGAAAATGCTAAATTCATTCAACACCAGTTGCTTTTCCCTGCACCTGATGGACAGTTGTTAGGTAAGTATAGGTAAGTAAGCACTTGGTTGTGGTTGGGTTGATCAGCACAATACCTTCTCGGGTCGGGGTTCATGCCTGTCCTCCTCGTCTGCTGGGCTGTGATTGGCAGTCAGGGGAGAAGCGTCGGTTTATATTTTGGAGTTCCTTTTCCTTCCCTCCGATGTATTTGCGACACTTGTGATGTTGGGTAACGCAGCTGCTTCCCCATTTTTTGTTCTGAGATTACAAAAATGTCCCTGAAAAGGCTGAAGATAACATGGGGGGGGGGGGGGGGGGGTCACCACCAGATCAGAGCGTACACTACCAGGGCCAACGTCAGCACCTGGCAAGCCCGGTCTGTCCCCCCAGCTCAGCCCCATCCTTCCCTGTCCCCCCAGCTCAGCACCATCCATCCCTGTCCCCCAAGCTCAGCCCCATCCATCCCTGTCCCCCCAGCTCAGCCCCATCCTTCCCTGTCCCCCCAGCTCAGCCCCATCCATCCATGTCCCCCCAGATCAGACCCATCCATCCATGTCCCCCAAGCTCAGCCCCATCCATCCCTGTCCCCCCAGCTCAGCCCCATCCATCTATGTCCCTCCAGCTCAGCGCCATCCATCCATGTCCCCTCAGCTCAGCCCCATCCATCCATGTCCCCCCAGATCAGCCCCATCCATCCCTGTCCCCCCAGATCAGCCCCATCCATCCCTGTCCCCCCAGATCAGCCCCATCCATCCCTGTCCCCTCAGCTCAGCCCCATCCATCCATGTCCCCCCAGCTCAGCGCCATCCATCCATGCACGTCACTGATGTTCTCGGTTTCCTCAACAGTGTCTGGCGCAGGAGCTGGAACGCTCACAACAACACCTACGCCACTCTCCACATCACTATTTGTCTGCCTAGCGAAGGAAGCCACCTCCATTTCTTGGCTGGGCAGTAGCTGCTGACTGTCCTCTATCTGATCGTCCTCCTCACTAAAGAGTGGAGCTGAACCCAAAGCATAGGATACGTCGCTGGGGGAGGGAACGGCATAGGACAGAGGCAATGGGAGGACAGGGACTGCTCTTGGGCCATGCCAACTCAGGGTTGTGTCAGAGGAACCTACCGACCCTAGACTGGGGGTGTCAGATGTAACTTGTGATGATGTGGATGACCGCATTAACCAATCTACCACGGCAGATGCGTTACTGGTGGAGACACGACCGCTAGCAGATACTGGCAGATCAGGTCTCTCACCGCGACTCCTGCTGCCACTCGCCCCTAGTCTGCTGCGACCTCTGCCTGCTGAATCTTGGCCTCTGCCACTCCTCTTTGAACATCCTGGCACTTGTCTGCCTGACATTTTTATGTATTTGAAATGCGCAATAGGCACTTAAAAAATGTGTTTACTTTAAAAAGCAGAAGCTAAATAAAGTGAGATACTGCTTCTCTGCACCAGACACTATGAAAATTGGAAATATGGGATACCCTGCGGGCAGGTGTTTTTACAAGACGCAAAAAACCAATTCAAAATGCAATATATTAATAAAACAGAGCCCGTAGAAGCTGCTTTAGTATAACAGATAGGGTGAAATGTGCTGGTTTGGGATACCTGGTGTTTTTACAGGATGCACAAAACCAATTCAAAATGCAATATATTAATAAAACAGAGCATTTAGAAGCCGATTTAGTATAACAGATAGGGTGAAATGTGCCGGTTTGGGATACCTGTGGCCTGGTGTTTTTACAAGAAGCAAAAAAACAATTTGAAATGCAATATATTAATAAAACAGAGCCTGTAAAAGCTGATTTAGTATAACAGATAGGGTGAAATGTGCCGGTTTGGGATACCCTGTGGCCTGGTGTTTTTACAAGACGCACAAAACCAATTCAAAATGCAATATATTAATAAAACAGAGCCTGTAGAAGCTGCTTTAGTATAACAGATAGGGTGAAATGTGCCGGTTTGGGATACCCTGCGGCCTGGTGTTTTTACAGGACGCAAAAAACAATTCAAAATGCAATATATTAATAAAACAGAGCCTGTAGAAGCTGCTTTAGTATAACAGATAGGGTGAAATGTGCTGGTTTGGGATACCCTGCGGCCTTGTGTTTTTACAGGACGCACAAAACCAATTCAAAATGCAATATATTAATAAAACAGAGCCTGTAGAAGCTGCTTTAGTATAACAGATAGGGTGAAATGTGTCGGTTTGGGATACCCTGCGGCCTGGTGTTTTTACAGGACACACAAAACCAATTCAAAATGCAATATATTAATAAAACAGAGCCTGTAGAAGCTGATTTAGTATAACAGATAGGGTGAAATGTGCCGGTTTAGGATACCCTGCGGCCTGGTTTTTTTACAGGACGCACAAAACCAATTCAAGATGCAATATATTAATAAAACAGAGCCTGTAGAAGCTGCTTTAGTATAACAGATAGGGTGAAATGTGCCGGTTTGGGATACCTTGCGGCCTGGTGTTTTTACAGAACGCAAAAACAAAAATTCAAAATGCAATATATTAATAAAACAGAGCCTGTAGAAGCTGCTTTAGTATAACAGATAGGGTGAAATGTGCTGGTTTTGGGATACCCTGCGGCCTGTGCGGCCTGGTGTTTTTACAAGACGCAAAACACCAATTCAAAATGCAATATATTAATAAAACAGAGCCTGTAGAAGCTGCTTTAGTATAACAGATAGGGTGAAATGTGCTGGTTTGGGATACCTGGTGTTTTTACAGGATGCACAAAACCAATTCAAAATGCAATATATTAATAAAACAGAGCATTTAGAAGCCGATTTAGTATAACAGATAGGGTGAAATGTGCCGGTTTGGGATACCTGTGGCCTGGTGTTTTTACAAGAAGCAAAAAAACAATTTGAAATGCAATATATTAATAAAACAGAGCCTGTAAAAGCTGATTTAGTATAACAGATAGGGTGAAATGTGCCGGTTTGGGATACCCTGTGGCCTGGTGTTTTTACAAGACGCACAAAACCAATTCAAAATGCAATATATTAATAAAACAGAGCCTGTAGAAGCTGCTTTAGTATAACAGATAGGGTGAAATGTGCCGGTTTGGGATACCCTGCGGCCTGGTGTTTTTACAGGACGCAAAAAACAATTCAAAATGCAATATATTAATAAAACAGAGCCTGTAGAAGCTGCTTTAGTATACCAGATAGGGTGAAATGTGCTGGTTTGGGATACCCTGCGGCCTGGTGTTTTTACAGGACACACAAAACCAATTCAAAATGCAATATATTAATAAAACAGAGCCTGTAGAAGCTGATTTAGTATAACAGATAAGGTGAAATGTGCCGGTTTAGGATACCCTGCGGCCTGTTTTTTTTACAGGACGCACAAAACCAATTCAAGATGCAATATATTAATAAAACAGAGCCTGTAGAAGCTGCTTTAGTATAACAGATAGGGTGAAATGTGCCGGTTTGGGATACCTTGCGGCCTGGTGTTTTTACAGAACGCAAAAACAAAAATTCAAAATGCAATATATTAATAAAACAGAGCCTGTAGAAGCTGCTTTAGTATAACAGATAGGGTGAAATGTGCTGGTTTTGGGATACCCTGCGGCCTGGTGTTTTTACAAGACGCAAAACACCAATTCAAAATGCAATATATTAATAAAACAGAGCCTTTAGAAGCTGATTTAGTATAACAGATAGGGTGAACTATGCCGGTTTGGGATACCCTGCGGCCTGGTGTTTTTACAGGACTCAAAGAAAAATTCAAAATGCAATATATTAATAAAACAGAGCCTGTAGAAGCTGCTTTAGTATAACAGAGAGGGAGAAATGTGCCGGTTTGGGATACCCTGCGGCCTGGTGTTTTTACAGGACGCACAAAACCAATTCAAAATGCAATATATTAATAAAACAGAGCCTTTAGAAGCTGCTTTAGTATAACAGATAGGGTGAAATGTGCCGGTTTGGGATACCCTGCGGCCTTGTGTTTTTACAGGACGCACAAAACCAATTCAAAATGCAATATATTAATAAAACAGAGCCTGTAGTAGCTGCTTTAGTATAACAGATAGGGTGAAATGTGCTGGTTCGGGATACCCTGCGGCCTGGTGTTTTTACAAGACGCAAAAAAAAATTCAAAATGCAATATATTAATAAAACAGAGCCTGTAGAAGCTGCTTTAGTATAACAGATAGGGTGAAATGTGCCGGTTTGGGATACCCTACGGCCTTGTGTTTTTACAAGACGCAAAAAAAAATTCAAAATGCAATATATTAATAAAACAGAGCCTGTAGAAGCTGCTTTAGTATAACAGATAGGGTGAAATGTGCCGGTTTGGGATACCCTGTGGCCTGGTGTTTTTACAGGACACACAAAACCAATTTAAAATGCAATATATTAATAAAACAGAGCCTGTAGAAGCTGCTTTAGTATAACAGATAGGGTGAAATGTGCTGGATCGGGATACCCTGCGGCCTGGTGTTTTTACAGGACGCACAAAACCAATTCAAAATGCAATATATTAATAAAACAGAGCCTTTAGAAGCTGATTTAGTATAACAGATAGGGTGAAATGTGCTGGTTTGGGATTCCATGCGGCCTGGTGTTTTTACAGGACACACAAAACCAATTCAAAATGCAATATATTAATAAAACAGAGCCTTTAGAAGCTGATTTAGTATAACAGATATGGTGAAATGTGCTGGTTTGGGATGCCCATGTGGCCTGGTGTTTTTACAGGATGCACAAAACCAATTCAAAATGCAATATATTAATAAAACAGAGCCTGTAGAAGCTGATTTAGTATAACAGATAGGGTGAAATGTGCTGAAATAGTATGCCCATGTGGGCTGGGGTTTTTTACAGCATACAAAAAAAATTAAAACTAATCGAGTTATAAGAAATGCTTGTGTGTAACAGATAGGGTTAAATATGCCACTGCCAAGATGGGATGCACAGTGGCCAGGAATATTTACAGCACAAAAAAAAAGCAATTTAAAACTGATCTGGCAAATGAAGTGAAGTGAAAATAAAAAAAAACGTTTCCCTGTCATTTTCTCTGCTGTCCCTGCCTGGATCGTTCCCGATTTTTCCCTATCTTTCCTTATCTTTCCCTGACTCTCCCTGGCACTGTGTGGGTCTCTGTGGGTCTCCCTGACTCTCCCTGCCTGTCTGTAAGTCTCTTCCTGTCTGCAGCAACCTCCGTTCTGTCTGCAATGCAAGGCTGAAATGCGCACAAGCAAGATGGCCGCCGTTTATATAGCACTGTGACGTCACCGGGCTTCCTGGCTGCTGATAGGCTGCATGTGACCTTCCCATGATAACTTGCCCCAGGGGATATGTCCAGACATGTGCATCCACCATTTTACAATGGCTGTAATTGAAATAACTGAAGTTTAAAGGAAAACTTCGATCGATCGAATCGCAGGGAAATTCTTATTCGTTCAGAATCAAATTTTTCCTGAAATTCGGAACTAATTCGGGTTCGTCCAAATCGATTCGCTCATCTCTAATAGTAGAGGTTATTAAAGCTGTAGGTCAGATTATATTAGATATTATTAGGGGTGTGGGTTAGATTACAGTTGGGATGAATCAGATCAGATTGTGGTAGACATAAATCAGATAGTAGATCTTTGTTTTTCTGATGCAAGTCAGATTATTTATGCTGACCCTCTGAACCTCATCCTTTAACCCTTTAAATGCCAGCCACGTAAAATTTACGTGGTTGCCTCTCCGTCACTTAAGTGCCAGCCACGTAAAATTTACGTGCCTGGCATTTACCCCTGCTAGTGGGCAAAAAAAAAAAAAAAATTACTCACCTGACCCCTCGTTGGATCCGGCCGGGTCTTCTCTTTAATTTGGTGCCATCCGATCCCCCGTGGGGGGTCGGATGGCTCCAGGAGAGCCCCCGGAATAGGCCGCACCCCGCTTCTGCAGCAGCAGCTGCTAACTGTAAAATAAAAAAAAAATAAAAATGACATTCACTTACCTGTGTGTGCGCTGGCTCCCGCTGTCCCTCCTCTTCACCTGGGGGGCCTCCGATCCCCCTCCCAGGACTTACCGATCTTCAGGAGAGAGCCCGGGAGGCTCTCTCCTCTCTCCTCCTCGATGGCGGCCGCCATCTTGCCGCTAAGCCCCGCCCCCTTGGGCTATGACGTCTTCCCGGCCCGTCTCCGTGCCAAGCCCCGCCCCTTTTGGGGGCGGGGCTATGACGTCATCCCAGCCCCGATCACCGGCGTCAGCTCTTTCAGCTGTCAGATGCCGGTGATCGGCGCCGGGGAAGGAGGTGGCAGGAGATCCTCTGATCTCTTGCCTCCCCCTTCTCTGGATGCCGATCACCGGCATCTGGCAGCAGAGCGGCGCGGGACAAAGGAGCTTACAATCGGAGGTAAGTACAGTAAAAAATATTTTTTTTTTTTTTAAATAAAATACTTTTGTGTGGTGTTTTTTTTATTTAACCCTTTGTGAACTGGTAAGGGGTCCATGAGACCCCTTATACCAGTTCACAAGGCTCTGGGTATGGCAGGTCACCTGCGGCAAGCGGGTGACTTGCCATAACCCCCAGCCCCCCATTACCTGCCTCCCCAACGGCCAGGGGGGGGCAGAAGGGCCCGGGCCACTTAGTGGCTATGTGGGCTAGTAGCCTGCAGGGCCAGGGGCCACCAACGCTGGCCCCTGCGCCCTGTTCTACAAGCCCCCATAGCTGGCCCGGGTCGGTAATGCTGGGTAGGGGGGACCCTACGTCATTTTTTTGGGGATTTTTAAGGGTTTTTAACCCTTAAAATTCCAAAAAAAATGGGGTCCCCCCCCCTAGGAGGGGGAACCCTATGTAATTTTTTCTTTAATTATCCCTTTTGTTTTCTGTCATCCAGCAGCTATAAAAGGCTGAAAGAGTGTTCCACTATGGATGGGAGGTAAGTATTAAAAAAAAAAAAAATAATAAAATATTTTTTCTCTTTGTGTGTCTGTGTTTTTTTTTTACATTTAACCCCTTGTGAACTGGTAAGGGGTCCATGACCCCTATACCAGTTCACAAGGCTGGGGGAGGTGGCAAGTCACCTGCGCTAGCCGGTGACTTGCCATTAACCCCCGGCACCCCCATTACCTGCCTCCCCAAAGCCCGGGGGGGGGGGGCAGAAGAGCCCGGGCCCACTGGCTATGTGGGCTTGTAGCCTGCAGGGCCAGGGGCCACAAAAGCTGGCCCCTGCGCCCCGTTCCTACAAGCCCTACATAGCTGGTCCCGGGCTGGTTACTTTGGGTAAGGGGGGGGGGGCCCATGTCATTTTTTTTTTTTTAAGGATTTTTAACCCTTAAAAATCCCCCAAAAAAATGCCCCCCCCCCTCCCGGGAGGGGGGACCCTATGTCATTTTTTTTCTTGATTTAACCCTTTGTAGTGTGGATGGTAGTTGTATTTTATTTGTAAATGTTAAAAATTACTTGTTTCAGTTAGAGGGGTCTCCTGGGCAGGAACAGGGGGCTACCGATAAATATGTGGTACCGTTCTAATCGGTAGAAATGGGGCTTTCACATGCAATATGGTTTTCCCTAATCAAATACATTTTTTTATTTAAAATAAAGGAGGCAATTTTCTAAAAAATGTTTTTATTTATTTTTTTTTTTTTACTTAATAATAAATAAAATTAATAATAAATAAAATTTACAAACAAGACATTTCATGTTAAAGCCTAAACTCTGCTGCAAAAAATATATATATAATTTTCCTGAAAATTCCAGCAAAAATGACGCAAAACATGGCGCAAAATGGGGAAAAATGACCTGTCAACAGAGGGTGACAAAATCTCAAGTAGGCTAGCAATTAAAAGGGTTAATAGTACCTCTGCATGTTGGGTATTGTTCTGTTCGGGGGACCTTGCGCTTTCAGACTTAGCTTGTTTTTTCTTGTTTGCATATTTATATTTTAGGAAAAGGTGTTTTTTATTCAGCTTTTTTATACATTTTTTAGGGAAACTCTGCGCAACCAAAGAGTTTTTTGAGGGATTAATTCCAGAAAGATGAGCCCACTACAACAAGCTGGGTACACTTAGAAAGCTTAACATGTGTACTTTCAGGGAATATATGGTTTATGGGGGATATTCCAAATGTAAAGGGTTGTTTTGGTTGAAAAATCGCAAGGTGCGCACTTTGTCTGCAGAGCTGAAATTTTTTAAGAAAAATTACTGTTATGCGCACGCTTTCCTTTGGGGTGTTTGGCAACTCTTCCCTTGACAGAACCTATGCATGTTGGGTATCGTTCTGTTCGGGGGATGTTGCTTTTTCAGGGTTAGGTTATACTTGTTTTTTCTTGTTTGTATATAGTTTTTTAGGAAAATGTGGCTTTGATTCTGCTTTTTTATCCTTTTTTTAGGGAAACTCTTTGCAACCAAAGAATACATTGAGGGATTACTTCTAGAAAACTGTGGCCACATCAACAAGCCTGGTACGCCTAGAAAGCCTGAGGTGTGTACTTCCAGAGAATATATAGTTTGTTGGAGGTATTTCAAATGTAAAGGGTTGTTTTTCTGGAAAAACTGCAAGGTGCGCATAGCGCATATCACAGTTGTATTTTTTCTGAAAATCCCCTAAAGCTCTGTTTCAGTTTGGGGGAGTCTCCTGGGCAGGAAAGGGTGTCTACCTATACATATGTGGTACCGCTGTAACTGTGAGAAATTGGGGTTTCACACGCAATAAGATTTTATTGACAAACTTACATTTTTTATTACAAAAAAACACTACAAATTGTAAAAAATTGATTTTTTTAATTTTTTTGCACATATTTCGACAAAAAAAATTGAGAATACACCTAAAAAATTACAAACAAGACATTTCATGTTAAAGCTCAGACTCTGCTGAAAAAAAACAATATATCATTTTCCTGGGAAATCCCTGGAAATCCCTTCAAAAATCACATTTGAACATGGGGAGTGCAAAATAGTGCAAAATGGTCTGGCAACAGAGTGTGACAAAAACTCCAGGTAGGCTGGCACTTAAAGGGTTAAGGGATTTACTTTCCAGTTGTTTTGCACAATAATCCGGCTGTTACATCCTGCCAGCGAGGACGCGTTACATCAAGTTGGCCATTTCCTTGTTACAGCACCTTCCAGTAATGTGACTTGTGTAATGATGAGACTTTACTGATAGGAGTGCCGAAATCACTCAACATCTGCTGCTTTGCATTTATTACAGCATTTTAATGTCATTCCATTTTCAGTCTCCCTCATATCCTAAAAAATTGTAAGCTCTTCTCCTTCTGTATCCTCCCTTATTCCCTAATAGATTGTAAGATCTTCCCCCTTCTGTATCCTCCCTTATTCCCTAATAGATTGTAAGATCTTCCCCCTTCTGTATCCTCCTTTATACCCTAATAGAGTGTAAGCTCTTCTCCTTCTGTATCCTCCCTTATACCCTAATAGAGTGTAAGCTCTTCTCCTTCAGTATCCTCCCTTATACCCTAATAGATTGTAAGCTCTACTCCTTCTGTATCCTCTCTTATTCTCTAATAGATTGTAAGCTCTTCTCCTTCTGTATCCTCCCTTATACCCTAATCAATTGTAAGCTCTTCTCCTTCTGTATCCTCCCTTATTCCCTAATAGATCGTAACTTTTTTTTATTGAGTAAAATCAAGCAATCATATACAATATATACAATATATACAAAGTTACAATAATAAATAAATAAAATAAAATAAATAATAACTAAACAAAAAGAAACAGGCCTAACAATTCAGCATATAATATATAATATCCATTATTCTATATACAATCCTATCTACAACCTAACACTACACTATACACAATTCAGCAGGAAGACTAAGAGACCCCGTCACCTGTGCACGCAGCCATTCTTCAAAAATCTGTCTATGTTATAAAAAATCTATGGGTGATAAGAGACAGAAAAGCCCACCCAGAGGGAAGTCATGAGGACTAAGGAGGCCTGATGTTCCTCCACGCCTTCATCCAGGCCCCCCGTTCCCACCTGTCCCTCTCCAGCACCCGGATCTTCCCCACCTCATGCAGGATGTCATGCACCACCACCGGGACAGGGAGGACTTTCTTCCTAATGCAGAGCAGAGCTGGCACAGTGCATTCCACGTGAAATAGCGGATCACTAAACTAACTAGATATAAAGTGTCCAAACAAAAAGCCCCTCTGTTCTTGAGTGCCCCGTACACCCACTCAGCATAGGAAAGCTAGGAGAAGAAGGGGGCACCGAGGGCCAACCTCACCTGTTTACACACATCTACATTAAAGGGACACTGGAGCAGGAAGTGGTCCATAGTCTCCACCTCATCCTGACACTCCACACGGAGACAAATTATCTCTGGCAGGCTGCGACTCTCCCGGATCCCCCTAAGGTAGAGTTTTCCTTGGCAGGAGAGCCAGGCTATATCCCGGTATTTCAAAGAAATTCTTGAGGAGGAGTTAATACGCCTCAAACCCTCCCTCATGATGGAGCCTGGGCAATCCCTGAGGGACAATGGCTCATGAAAAGCCAGACCCAGGACCCAACTCACCAGAAGCTTCCTCGGAGTTAATCTCACGTCCTCTGCTGTCAATTGCCATTGCCGAAGTATTTTCAAGCACGGGGCAACATAGACCGGGAGCTGAGCCTGAGGAACTCGAGGGCTTTTCATCCGGCCACCATTCTCCCAGTCTCACAGGAAGGGCTTAAACCAGGACTGGAAAATACCCATCCAGCCAGGTGGGCTCTCTGCCAACATGCTTCCAAAATTATGTTTCAGAAACAAGAGAGAGAAAAACACGACTGGGTTGACCATCCCTAGGCCACCCTCCCGCCTGGATAGGTAGGTGATATTTCTTTTCACCAGGTTCATGCGGTTTCCCCATAACATCTGGAAAAACACACTGTAGACCCTGGTGTAGAGAGACACTGGCAAAACACAGACGAAGCTGACGTATAAAAAGATGGGGATCAGGTAGGTCTTGATAAGGTCAACCCTTTCCCCGAGAGACATTTTCCAGCTCTTCCAGACTGCAACCTTGGCATTGGCAATTTCCAGCCTGCTCTCCCAGTTTTTTTGGCCTTAATCGCCAGGACCCAAATTTATGCCAAGGATCTTAATTTCCTGCTGGGGCACTGGGAAGGCACTGGGAAGTTCGAAGCCCTCACCCTCCTCACCCATCCAGAAAACTTCACTCTTCTCGTGATTGACCTTTGAGCCCGATGCTTCTGTATACTGTGCTATCAGAGAGGCCACCTCCTCTGCCTCATTTGTCCCAGAGACAATCACAGATACATCATTAGCGTAGGCAATGACCTTCAAAGGAGGCTCATCAGGCACCCAGAGGAACCCCACATAACATGCTGCTCTCGACCCTCCTTATAAAGGAATCGATCGCAAACACATACAGTAGGGGACTCAGAGGGCATCCCTGTCGCACACCGGAGCCAACTTCAAAAGGCCTTCCAACCCAACCATTAACAAGAGGGAAGCTCTCAGCCCCTTTATACAGGGTTTGTAGCTAATTAATGAACCGCCCCGGCAGGTCGTACTTACCAAGAAGCAACCATAGGTACTCATGATTGACCCTATCAAAAGCCTTTGCCTGATCTAACGCCAACAAGTACTTTCCCCAGCCTGCAGCCCTTCACCGCTCAAAGGCTTCCCGGACAGCTAAAACCGCAGAGAAGGTGCTTCTACCTTGGATGGAGCAGTGCTGATGACGGGAAAGCAGTTGCTCCGCTACTGACGACAAGCGCCAGAACAAAATCTTTGCCAGTATCTTTCTATTGACATTGAGAAGGCTGATGGGGCGCCAGTTCTCAATCATTGAAGAGTCCTTACATTTTGACAGAAGGATCAAGGCCGAGCACCTTATGGAGGGAGGGAGGGAACCATCTGCCAGACAGCAATTAAAGACCTCCACCAAATGTGGTGCCAGGATGGTCTTAAAACATTTGTAAAATTCAGCTGTCAGACCATCTGACCCGGGCGACTTTTTGATGGCAAGGTGATCAATCGCACTTACCACCTCATCGGCAGTGACCGGCTCTGTCAAGCTAGTGATAGAAAGGTCACCATTTTCCAATCCTGGAGTAGAATCCAGGAAACTCCCCATCCTTGCCCGATCAAGAACCTTTCTGCCCAGGAGGTCAGCATAAAAGGACCTAATGATCTCCAGGATCCCAGATTTAGATCCTACCAGGGATCCTGTGCTATCCTTCAGACCAAGGACAGTCTTGAGAGCTGCAGCCTGTCTGCAATTCTGATAGGGATCAGGCGAGTGGTATTTCCCATAATCCCTTTCCAGAACCAGAGAAGCATGCTGGTCATACTGACACTTCCTGAGGAGAGGCTTGACTTCAGAGATTGCCCCTTGATCTCCACCATTCGAGACAAGGATGTCAAGTTTCCTTCGCAAGCGCTGGTAGACAATGTATTTATCAAGCTGTTTTCTCTTTCCTAGGCCCCTGAAAAGCCCAGCAATTCTCATTTTGGTCAGCTCCCACCACTCAGACCTGCTGCTGCAAAAATCCTTAATGGAAACCTGTGCCTGAAAAAAACGTCAAAGGATTGTCTTATCCCCTCCTCCTCAAGGAGAGCCGAATTCATTCTCCAGATGCCCCTTCCTCTAGGGGGTGCATCAGAGGCATTCAAGACCATCGATAGTAAAAGGTGATCAGAGAACTCGACAGCCTGCAGCCGCGGAGGCTGAGAAGCCGAGCCCTCCTTCAAAAAAAACCTGTCTATCCTACTCTGACTGCTACCTCGCTGAAAAGTGAAGCCCGTGAGGTCTGGGGAGTGCTTAATCTGCACATCCTCCAGACCTGCCTCTCTAACCATGCTATTCAAAAAGAGACTATCGCAGCCCAGCTTGCCTTTGAAGCCTCTCCTGTCCATGGGCCTAGTCACAGTGTTAAAATCACCTCCAAAGACTACTGGCCGTGCTGTAAAAAGGAACGGCTTGATCTTTGTAAAGAGGCATTTCCTGACCCATTTAGTTTGGGGTCCATAGATATTTATTAGGCGCAGGTCCTGCCCCTTCACAATGACGTCCAATACCATGCACCTCCCGATCTCCACCTCAATGACTCGCCGGCAAGTTACCATGTCGGTATTAAAAAGCACCGCCACTCCGCTGTAAAGCTCGGCCGCAAGAGACCAAAAAGAGGGTCCGTGCCTCCACTTCCGCTTCACAGCGCGAATGTCGGCCAGACTGGCCAATCTGGTCTCCTGCAAAAATAAAATGTCAGCATCAAACTGGCTGAGAAAAAATAAGGCCATAAAACGAGTGCTTACAGATTTAATGCTGGCAACATTAATGGTTGCCACCTTTATTGGAGGGGGAACTGCCATCAGAGTCATTCGGGAGAATGTCTCTTAGCCTTCCCTCCGGCCTCACTATCTGAACCTAAACGCTTAGTGGAGGAGACTGGTGCTTCCTCCTCCATATCTGAGGCCTCGGAATCGAAAGAAGAAATTTCTATAGAGTCCTCAGAGAGCGCCTCAAACCGGTTGGAGAGCTGCACCCCACTGCTTTCCCCCGGCTCCGGCACTCCATTGTCCTTTTTTCTTTTTTTCTTTGTATCTAGCCTATAAGCCAGGTAATCCTGATCCTCGGGGGAGAGTCCAGACCCCGCTCTCTTGGGGTCTGAACTCCCACCCTGCTCAGAAGGGGGTGCAGGATCCGGATCACCTAGCCCCAGCCTGCTAGGTCTTAGAACCCCCTTGGTACATGCAGTGCCAGCCTCCCGGGCCGCCTCAGCTATTATATTGCTTGGTCTTACTTTAAAGGATACTAACTTGGGGGCAGACTGGGGATTCACCTTAGGGCCACCTGCAGATGGCACAGGCACAGGGGCCTCAGGAACCCCCAGCTGAGTGGGGGGAGCGGCTGCAGATGGGGCAGCATGGGAACGTTCTTCCTCCTCCAGGCGCAGCATTTCCTGCACCACTTCCTTGTCCAGGTTGTGCCAGGCCTCAGGACACTGACTATAAGGATGTCCAAGCTGATTTCATAAATTACAGTGGATGGTATTACAATCCTTAGCCAAGTGTCCCAGGCCCTGGCACAACGAGCATCTAAGAAGTGAGCAGGAGGAGCTGAAGTGACCCTTGGCCCCACATTTATGGCAAACCTTGGGCTGACCAGGATAAAAGATGGTCAGCCGGTCACGGCCAATATAGGCCGAAGATGGCAAGTGGGTGACCTGGTTGCCATTCCTGCGGAGCCTCAGGGTCACTGACCAGCCCCCAGTCCAGATGTCCCAATCTTCCAGGATCTTTTTCAGAGGAGTGAGAACATCACCATAACGCTTTAGCCAGAAAGTCAAATCAGAGGGGGGAATGAACTTGTTTCTTACTAGGATGGTGATGTTTTTTACGAGCTGCTGCCTGGAGACCTGGATGGGAGTTAACCCCTTCCAGGCAGAACTTTGCTTTTGCAGCTCGTACCGCTGCCAAAACAAGTCCATCCCCTCTGGTCTAACAAAGCTTAAGTCATGTTCTGCACTCCCCACTGGACTAATCAGGGCAAAAATGTCTGCGGCTGCGAATCCCATACCCAAGATGAGATGCACCACCACCTGCCAGGTGATAACTGGCCCCTCCCACCTAAGCTGGACCAGGTTTTGCTATTGAAGCCACTGGCAGGGGCATTGGCCTCACTGGGCACAGATGCCCTCCCACCAGTAGCTCCACTCCCATTTCTGGCCACCTAGGCATAGGACACAGGGGGCTGCACTGCAGTACCAGCACCACCACCACGCTGAATAAAGTGCAGGGCAGGACGCTTCACAGCAGGGGCCCCAGCATTAAGTGGCACAGTTTTAGGCAGATTAGAGTCTATATGAGGGGCAGACCCTCAGGATGGAGGCCTTCTCCACAGCAACAGCAGTACCAACAGCAATAGTCACAACCTCTGGGGAGCAGCAGTCAACAGTTACAACAGACAGGCCAGCAGCAGTCACCGGAGGCAGGGTAGTAACAGGCAAAAGGGGCAGTCCAGCAGGGGCCATAGGAGGCAGATGGGCATCAGACACAGAAGACAGGGCAGCAGCAGCAGTGATAGGGGGCAGACTGGAAGCAGATACAGGGAGCAGGCTGGCAACAGATCCTGGGGGCAGGCTGGGGGCAGATACAGGGGGCAGGCTGGCAGCAGCAGCAGGGCTGCGACTCTTCCGGATCCCCCTAAGGTAGAGTTTTCCTTGGTAGGAGAGCCAGGCTATATCCCGGTATTTCAAAGGAATTCTTGAGGAGTTAATAAGCCTCAAACCCTCCCTCATGATGGAGCCTGAGGGACAATGGCTCATGAAAAGCCAGACCCAGGACTCGACTCACCAGATGCTTCCTCGGAGTAGATCTCATGTCCTCTGCTGTCAATTGCCATTGCCGAAGTATTTTCAAGCACAGGGCAACATAGGCCGGGAGCTGAGCCTAAGGAACTAATACATTGTAAGCTCTTCTCCTTCTATATCCTCCCTTTTACCCTAATAGATTGTAAGCTCTTCTCCTTTTGTATCCTCCCTTTTACCCTAATAGATTGTAAGCTCTTCCTCTTCTGTATCCTCCCTTATACCCTAATAGATTGTAAGCTCTTCCTCTTCTTTATCCTCCCTTATACCCTAATAGATTGTAAGCTCTACTTCTGTGTCCTCCCTAATACCCTAACAGGTTGTAAGCGCTTCCTCTTCTGTATCCTCCCTTATACCCTAATAGATTGTAAGCTCTTCCTCTTCTGTATCCTCCCTTATACCCTAATAGATTGTAAGCTCTTCCTCTTCTTTATCCTCCCTTATACCCTAATAGATTGTAAGCTCTACTTCTGTGTCCTCCCTAATACCCTAACAGGTTGTAAGCGCTTCCTCTTCTGTATCCTCCCTTATACCCTAATAGATTGTAAGCTCTTCTCCTTCTGTATCCTCTCTTATACCCTAATAGATTGTAAGCTCTTCTCCTTCTGTATCCTCCCTTATACCCTAATAGATTGTAAGCTCTTTCTTTACAACCTGGGGGATTCTTAATGTTCCCCCAAGGGAACATTAAGGACCACCATCATGCCCTAGACCAGGCCTTTTGCAGCCGTGTTTGCACCAATCTTATTATTGTGGTGAAGGAGGAGGAGAAATTGTGAAGATATCTTTAAATAAAACATCTAGATGACATCTAGATTTCAGGATGTCAGGGGTCAGATGAGTATGAGCGACATTCTTCTCTGGTTCTGGAGAGGGATTGTGGGAAATACCACTCACCCAATCCGACAGACTGCAGAAATTAAGACTTGATTGCACAGGTTCCCTGGTAAGATCTAAGTCTGGAATTCTGGAGATTAGAACCTTTTATGCTGACCTCTTGGGGTGGAAGATCTTTGACTGGGCAAGGATAAAAAGTTCCCTGTACTCCAGGATTGGAAAATGGTGACCATTCATTGACTAGCTTGACAGAGCCGGTCACAGCTGATGATGTAGTGCTATAAGTGTGACTGAGCACCTTGCCATCAAAAAGTCGCCTGAGCCGGATGGTTTGACAGCAGAGTTTTATAAGTGTTTTAAGAACATTCTGTAGCCACATTGGGTGGAGGTTTTTGAACTGCTGTCTGCCAGAAGGTTCTCTCCCTCCCTTTATAAGGCACCTGTCTGTAATTGTGCTGTGAAAATACAAGAACCCTTGATTGAGAAATGGCGCCCCATCAGCCTTCTTATTGTCGATTGAAAAATACTGGCAAATATTTTGTTCTTCCTCATTTGGTCAGTGGTGGACAGGGGCAGACAGGCCATAGGGAGACCCGGGACAATGCCCGGTGGGCTGCATTGCTTTATGGCCAGTTGGGCTGCTGCTTGTAACACCCACATTCAATCCCTGCTCTCTTAGTCCCCATCAGTCCCCTGTACTCAGACCCATGTTACCCACAAGCCGAGAAACCCCCAATGCTATAGCCCCAACATCATGGTTGGGGGGCCACAGCAGGGATGCCTTGGGCTGGTCAGGAGCTGGTAAAATCCAGGGCTGATTTTTGTCCCCAATCTGCCACTCGTGTTGGGGCAGCTTCTTTCCCATCATCAGCAATACTCGATCCAAGGTAGCACCTTCACTGGGGATTTAGCTGTCTGGGAAGCCGTGGCGTGGTGCAGGGCTGCGGAAAGTACTTGTATGCGTTGGACCAGGCAAAGGTTTTCGATAAAATCAAGAATACCTATGGCTGCTTCTTGGTAAGTACGGCCTGACATGTAGGTTTATCATTTGGCTACAAACCTTGTATGATGGGGCTGAGAGCTTCTCTCTAGTTAATGAATGGTTCTTTGATGTCAGGCTCCAAGGTCAATCATAAGAGTGACATTTTCTGGTTAGGTGGGTGGGGGGGGGGGGGGGGGTGAGGGCTTTGATCTTCCAGACGCCTTCCCAGTGCCCAACAGGAAATCAAGATTCTTGGCATTAATTCTGACCCAGGAGATTATGGCCAAAAAAACTGGGAACACAGACTGGAAATTGCCAATGCCAAGGTTGCAGTCTGTAAGAGCTGGAAAATGTCTCTGGGAAAGGGTTGGTCTTATCAAATGTTTGAAAATGATTTGGCAAGGGCAATTGACAGCAGCAGACATAAAATATAATCTGAGGAAGCTCCTGGGTCTGGCATTTTATGAGCCATTGTCCCATAGGGATTGCCCAGGCTCCCGAATGAGGTGAAGACTATAGACCACTTCCCTCTTTTTAACCCGTGCTATCCACATAAAATTTACATGGCTGCATCACTAACCGTTAAGTGCCAGACATGTAAATTTTACGTGGCACACATCTCCTCCCCTTTAGAGCACCCCCTAAAAAAGCTCAACTTCATCCAGGTTCCAGCGCCATCAGTCTCCTCATCCCCTGATGGGCCACCAATCATTGAGTCGGGGTGTTCAGCGAGATAAATAACAGAGTTTCCGTGCCCTGCACCCGGCTTCTGACAGCTCGCTCCCGGCTGTAGGGAGGGTTTTTTATAGCTGATGTTAGATCAGTCCATCGGTATAAAAGGCCCCTCCCTGCAGCGGAAGTGAGCATTGCAAGCCGAGAGTAAGTGGCGGAAGCCAGGAGCGGGGCAGATCGGACGGGATGGGACAGCATCCACTAATGGAAGGGGGTAAGAACTAGTAAAGAATAATTAAAATAATAAGGGACTTTTGTGTGTGTTTTTTCACTTAACCCTTTGTGAACTGGTAAGGGGTCCTTGAGAACCCTTAAAAATGTAGCAAAAGCTCCCTTAGAGCACAATGGGCAGAACTGGATTGAAGTGTTTAATGCTTAGAATTAAAATTACACACATTTATTTGTACAGAACTTGCTTTGGGACACAGGATCTAGATGGTCCAAAAATTATTTTTTTTTGTGGGGGGGGGTTATTAAAAATTATTTTAATTTGGCTTCTTTTGCCTAACAACGTGTCTGTAAGGTCCTTAACTTATTCCGGGGTCCGGTCCCGCGGCGTCTCTCCAAGGCGGCGCCCGGCTCCGTTCTTCTGGCGGCCACGCCGGGCGGCAGCCTCCACCTCCCGCAATGAAGCCTCGGTCTACGCTGCCTCCCCTGCCTTGGCGGCGGTGACTGGGGTCGTCAACCTCACGGGGGCTCCTGCTACTTCGGCGGGCGGCTCCCCCGCCTCTTCAGCCAGCATGGCGTCCCCTCTCCTCTCGGGGAGCGCGCCCTGCCAGTCACGTGCTCGCGTGCGAGCACGTTCTCTATAAGCCCCCCGGCGGCGCTGCTCCCAGCGCATTCGCCGGGGCAAGTTTAAATGGACCAGTTAGGTCCTGAGGCTGGGTGGGGATTAACCCAGGGACTGGACAGCCTGACTGGCCAGGGCGGTCCAGTCCCTGGGGCTGCTCACAGTTGCACCAATCACCACATCCCCCTTCCCATTGGCCAGTTCCCCTTTAAATATGTTCCTGCCCAATCCACCAGTGCTCGTTATAGCCATTATTAGCTTGGGTGTGCTATTGGATTTGCGTTTAGTGTGTTCTGATCTGGCTCCGTCTTTGACCATGCCTGCCCGCTGCCCGCACCGACCATCTGCCTGTCTGACCTCGTCTCTGCCTTACCTCTTTGATACCGCGCTTTGGTGACCACCCGACTTTTGACCCCTGCCTGTCTTGACCATTCTCCGTCTAACCCCTTGGATACCGTGCCCTGTGACTACCCGGCTTTGACCCCTGCTCGTCCCGACCATTCTTGCCTAACCTGCTGGACTCAACGTTTCGGACTCAGCCCGCTTGAACTTCTGATTTGGGATACCCCGCCATTCAGCTATCTTCACCATAAGCCAGCAATCTTTGCGCCAGCAAGTCCTGGGGGCAACCGAGTCTGGAGAGGCATAACCCGTGTCTCCAGCAAGCGGGGGCTTGTCTATAGGCACAAGAGGCGGTGGAGATTGGGGATTGCTTGGCTTATGAAAGAGGGGTGTCCGGCGATCCCTGACAGTGTCATTTTGGCACCAACTACTAAAACGCAGCCTAAATGCACTGTAACGTTTGCCCCAAGCAGTGTAACGATGAAACACTGACCAGCGCCAGAAAAATACAGCACCAAAGATTTCAAGGCTGGAAAATTTCATAAATATGCGGGGGAGTGCCTGCAAAAAGGGCAGGCACTCGCTCACCGGTGCTGGGATAATCGGTGACTCCAACAGGCTCTGACATAGGTCCGCCAATACCTAGTGCAACAATTAAAGCTAATTAGGGGGAGGCCGATTCATTAATAGCGCCAGGTAGCGACAGATGAGCGCCAGTAGCGTGATTTTCACAGCGCCAGCTAGTATTCGCTGTGCTTGGCCGGGGTTTGCTGTTGACAGCGACTCAGTCGGTGTGCGGTAATGTTGAATACGGGCTTAGGGGTCGCTGTTTCACAGATTCAGCGTTGTATGGGTGCGCCTGACAGCGAATGGCCAGAGCGAACGGCTTGCTGCAGATTCATTAACAAATCACGCTACGAATTTTTTAGCGCTGTGAATTCCTTGTTTAAACCCCAGACCGCTGGCGGCGATGGATGTAAAATAGTTTTTAACCCCCAAACAACCATATTTTTTGATTGTAAAATTATACAAGTTTTTATAAACATTTTGTAATATGAATACAATAATATCAAACCTGTAATATCAATTCTGCACAAATTTTTTTTTTTTTTTACCTTAAAAAAATATATATAACATTGCAGAAGTGGTCACAGAATTTTTGACATTTACAAAAAAAAAAAAAAACATTAATATCAATTAATTATGAATATTTAAAGATTGCTCCATTGAAATGCATTGGAGAGCGCCAGGTAGCGAGAGGTCATACCTGGCGCTGTGATGGGATTAGCAGCGGCGCTGTTCGTTGCAGTCGGCTACATGATGAATCCTGCGCTAGCTGACGCTCTCGCCGGCGCTAGCCTCATTTAGCGTGATAAATGAGTGATTGTGTTCGCAGCCTGGCGTTCTGGAGTCGGTAGCCGCCGATAGCTGGCGATACCTGGCGCTAGTGAGACACTACCTGGCGCTATCCCTTGATAAATAAGGCCCTAAATATCAAGCACAGGGAGGGATTCAGCCACCATGGATCTCTCCCTATGGAGTGTTCTAAAGGGAGGCTGGCAGCTTCCCAGGTGAGTAGCTCTGGCTGCATTGCATGTCCCAACTTTGGGGACTCAAAAATAAGAGTAGGGACCACACTAAACACAGAGTGCCTTGCCGGGGCAGTGTGGCTTCCACATGTATCTGCAGATATGTGCAACCAAATCTTTCCACATAGCTAGACATGTTTGTTGCTTAAAGTGGGCCAACACCCAGGGGTGATCGGCCCGGGAATCTATAAGATTCCCGGGCCGATCACCTCAAACACCGCGGGACATCCGAGATCGGGATGTCCCACGGGGTGTAACCCCCCCAAACACCCCGAAAAACCTTACCTCTCCAGACGCTGCTTCCGCTGCCGCCGCCTCACTCGCGCTCCTCCAGACGTGCGCGCGCCAGCGCCGGCCATCTCTGAATGGCCAGCGCGGGCGCGCACACGTCAAGAGTGACGCGCGGGAGGCGGCGGCGGGCGCGATCCCTTGTCCGGGCATTGGACAGCGCAGTCACGTGGGAGCGTGGAGAGGTGAGTTTTCGGGGTGTTTGGGGGGGTTTTGGGCAGCGGGGCACCCCCGATCGGGGTGCCCCAAGGAGGTGGACCAATACCCAGGATAGTCAAAATCCTGGGTGTTGGTCCACTTTAATACTTGGATGATGAGAGGGTTAAACTGGGCGGTAAATTGGTTCCCAGGCCCTGAATAATAATGATGATGATTTTGTATAAATAATAGTGATGGAGCTGCTCCCACCCCCTTTTACTAGCGCCAATGTAGTGCACAGCACATCACCAGATGAGACAGGAATGTCGGCACTCCGAACTGGCGCTATAGCCACAAAAATGATGCTAAACGGCGCACATCATAAATAAGGCTCTTTGTCTTCCTGCTGAATTGTGTGTCTTTTAGTGATAGGTAGGAGTTACGAATAAAAAACTCCTTAGCTCGTCCGTGATCCATCCATGCTAGCAGCATTCAGGTGACTGCACATTTACATTAATGAGCAAATCCAAAATAAATGCGAATGGTGCTGGGACCACTGCTGGATCCTGGGTGAGGTAAGGAGTTTTTTTGTAGCCCCAGCCCATGCCCACTCCATTTACTGGCACCCACTGGAGCCAGGACTGTGGTAGGAGGACCAGTGGTGTGTCAGTGCCGGTAAGTGGACTTTCACTCCATAAGGGACATAGACATTTCTCCCCACAGAAGATATCTCTTGTAAGTCAGAAAGGATCACCAGTGGGGCAGGATTTGCCCCCGTGAGTTAGGACATCTACAATGAATACGGAGATGTCTTTTGTCAGCCAGAAGATATCATCTTCGAGTTAGCATTTATCTCATATGTGCTAGGAAGCATCTACTATGAGTAAGGAGATAACTGTTGTAAGTTAGAAGATATCACCCATGGGTTAGGATTTTCTCATGTGAGTTAGGATATCTGCTGTCAGGAGATAACTGTTGTAAGTTAGAAGATATCACCCATGGGTTAGGATTTTCTCATGTGAGTTAGGATATCTGCTGTCAGGAGATATAATTTATACATTAGAAGATATCACCCATGGGTTAGGATTTTCTCATGTGAGTTAGTATATCTGCTGTAAGGAGATATCATTTATAAATTAGAAGATATCACCCATGGGTTAGGATTTTCTCCTGTGAGTTAGGATATCTGCTATAAGGAGATATCATTTATACATTAGAAGATATCACCCATGGGTTAGGATTTTTCTCATGTGAGTTAGGATATCTGCTGTCAGGAGATATCATTTATACATTAGAAGATATCACCCATGGTTTAGGATTTTCTCATGTGAGTTAGTATATCTGCTGTAAGGAGATATCATTTATACATTAGAAGATATCACCCATGGGTTAGGATTTTCTCATGTGAGTTAGTATATCTGCTGTAAGGAGATATCATTTATACATTAGAAGATATCACCATGGGTTAGGATTTTCTCATGTGAGTTAGTATATCTGCTGTAAGGAGATATCATTTATACATTAGAAGATATCACCCATGGGTC